>CM024714.1:5622914-6822914 GCA_014182895.1 Angophora floribunda
CGCATCTCGAATTTACTTAGACATTTGAGTCTTTAATATGAAATTACCCGTTTTAAGGATTTAAGTTTCCAATGATCCAAAAGATCCTTCCAATCAGAAAAACCCTAACCACCCAGTGTAGCTTTTGATGGGGCTAGATATCAGCAGCTTTTGAGAGCCTCTTTTGAGTGACCAAAGAATAGTTTGTACTCTTATCAAATAACAGCTGAATCTTTATGTAATTGGGGTGGCTTGATGATTAGGACAATTTGGTACCAGGAATGGATTTTTCTTCCCACAAACTAAAGCATTCATTGAATGCATATCTTCTTTGGTAACCGATTATGCCCTATCATACGACCCTTCTGCGCATTAACTGACCCCAAGAATAGCATTTCTGTTAAAGGGTCTCCGGGGTCGTCTTGTCTATATTCTTGTCTTGGGATGTCTTCGTTCATCCTATTTCGTGGTCGGGATGTTAGGAACTATGATTCTCTATGATGCTGTGTATAGAGTAACTAGCTAATCCTCTTTCGGGTCTCTATAATGCTCCGTATTTTTGTCTTTCACTAAGTGATGTGTATATATATCACGAGCATCAGTCGACCCCGGTTACTATTCATGCAGCATTCTGTATAATGGCTCAATAAGCTTCTCAATGAAATAGAAAGATAACACGCCCTTAGTAACTTATCTTGTCACTTACAGTAGTTTCACTTTTTTGTCCATGTTTCTTGCCAGTTGCAGATGCGGGTAGCGCTTGAAAGACTCTCATCACCATCGTGCGCCTTCTTCGGGTTTCAGCCTGTCTATTTCTCAAGGCCATCGTCAGGCTTTCTGAAATGTCGTATATCCTTTAAATGCTGCTGCAAACAACATTAGTGGACACCTTGCGAACGCAGCAGACTACCCACAATAAGCAACTGAAAGAAGACCTGACAAACTCTAATGCTGATGTATAGACATGGACATTGGACATATACTACAGAACTTTTCTTCGTATTCTTTTCATGTATCGAGTAATATCCTTCATCCAGGAATTAGTGTATTTACCCAGGTGAAGGCTAATACAGAGATATTCCCAACTCAAAACTCAAATTGTGATCCCCAAGATTGAGCTAACAAGACACTGAACTCATGTTCAATTTGTATTGATTATCTTTTATTTTGGTTTCGATTCTGTAAACAATGCATGTATATATAATGTACAACAGGTCAATGAAACTATACCGCTATACATCTTCCTTACAGAGGCTACATAAGCAACATGAACCTCCTGCAGAATTAGCCAGTAATATTTTCATAGGACAGAAATCCAAAAAGATCTCGAATGCAATATACGCCAGAATTAGTGAGCTTATATTTATTTCTTGTGGAATAATTAAAACAAATCCATCCGTCAGTAAAAAAGCAGGAAGATAGCAAACAGCTCTTCTTTCTTCTTCTTTTTCCTGGAAAAGAAAAGGGAGGGGAATGATTAGAGAGGAGGAGGAGCGTGTGGTCCAAACTTCAAAAGAGCCAATGGGCCATGACCCATTAATACTATGGTTCAAAGTCCCACACAGTAAAAAGACATAAGCCCAACGTGCAAACAAATAAACATGTACATTTTGATTTACATGGTTTGATCATTAAAGCAGAATGATCGTCTCACTTTTAAACCGTAGACCAAATTATACTTGTGCTTGTCTATAAAAACTATCTCCATGCGCTAAAAGTCCCCGCCCAGAAATTAAAATAGATTAAATAGAATATCCTATAAAAACTATCTCGACGCACTAAAAGTTCCCACCTAGAAATTAAAATAGATTTAATAGAATATCACGAATGTCAGACTTTCAAATATCAAAAACCCAATTATAACTTAACTTATCTAGCCTCGACTTAGAAATGTAAAAATCATCTCGACATCCCAAGAGTCTCATTGATGACTAATATAGCAGTTATATACACTTACAAGGCCTGCCTGATCTGAAGTGAATTGGGATAGGCTTGGATAAGGTGTTTCATTATCGGGTCCGACTTGCCCCGTACCTAATTACTTCAGAGATGGATAATTTTAGTAACTTCTGAATCATGGATGGACTTTGGATGAAAGGGGAAAATTTAGAGCATGATTCGAACATTTCTTGCGACGCAACATTGTGATCTGCTATTGCACGACACCTCAAACGTTATGCAAAGTTCTGGTCTGAATTTTCCGTGTCTTCTTCGGTGACCTTGATGCCACTAAAACTAAGTGGACCGAAATCTCCCAACCACCAGTCGCAACCGCGTTTTTGAGTTTTTTTCAATTCGGAGCAAATCAAAGAGCAGCCCATGTTCTGGTAAGCTGTTGGATGGATTCCTAATTTTGAGGACATTCGGTGGCCGCCGCACACCACATTGTCGTCATGTGAGATGGCTAGTGACTCACAAGAGGATCAATAGAAGGGTCTCGACGGCTCTCGTTCTTCATCTACATTGCTTGTCCATCTCATTTACAGGTCGCTCGGCTTTCTCTTTCGTGACGATCTATGTCAGGATACAATGTGAAAGAACGAGGGCTTCTAAAAAAGGGTTCTCGAAACATGTCTCATTTTCTTTTAGGGTAAATTCGTCCATAAATCATCAAGAATAATTTATGTAACGATTGAATCTAATGATTGCCACCTTCATCAAAAAAGCAATCGGCTTACTTCTTCACATCCAACCCTACAAATTTTTCATGACATTCTTTCTCCTAGGCAACAATAATAGTCCTAAAACTCGAGAGACTTTTAAATTACCAAAAGGGTGACCATCACCACATGGCAAGATATGATAATTTTTTCCTCCCTAATTTCAATTACCAAGTGGAATTCTAACTACCAACGAATTGAATTAAGACATAACCGCGTGGGTCCATCAGGAATTCTTTTGTTTCGAAAGCGATGAATATGCCAGCACCCACAATCAATCAATCCACCAATCATTGTAACAAACCTCAGCTGAAGGAAGAGAGTTGGCCCCTTCCGTACGTGAATGAACAGATTTCGCCCTCTAGAGACGCAGGAAGAAAAATTCGGTGCTTCGCCTTGAAAAATATCACGAAGAGGAAGTCTCAATCAAAGCACATTGACATATTTTACTCCAACCTATCTCGACTCCAAATTTGAGTCAATAGTCATGTACTGATTAGGGTACTGAGATTTCTTCCTTGAGAAGTTCACTAGATGTCAATTTATACCAAGAGATGGCCATCAATCAACTATCGATTCTAATGTCCCACTTATTCGGATGTTTAGGAAAAGTCCAATACCTAAATTTCATGAGATCACCAAGAGAAAATCCAAGTAAGGCTCTAACACTTACTTGTTCACGTTTATGAGAAAAGTCGGATAACTCGACTTAGAAAAACCAAGCAAAAGCTCAACGAGGATGACAAACTTTTCTACTTCGATTCCTTTTCCAGGACGTATGAAGACGCGCATCGACCAAGACTCTGCTTAGAGTATGGCGAGCTTAAACGTATTCCGGATGTTCTGATTTGAAAACAAGGAAAAGTACTCTCTAAGGAAAAAAACTAGTCTTCGACTTTTTCATTAGGAACGCATTGAGATTCCGGGATGAAGGGGAGAAAAAAACTCAGTCCATCATCATCATGAATACCATGACATTGCCACTTGATGTTTGAAACTGAAGAGGCTAGAATGTGCATCTTACTTGAATCCTTCGTGCAGAGCGTGAGACCTTAAAAGACTAGAAGGTGCTGAGTGGGCGGATTGAAATTTCAGCAGAATGCAAAGTATTAGGTCTAGAAACTTTGAGTTTCAGCAGGAGTTCTGGCAGTTGTCATGTGCTCACACCAGAACGTGCCTTTCACTTCGGAATTCAACTCTCCAGCGGTCGTTTTCATCACCATTGAGAGAGGTGATAAGTTCCTCAATAGTTTAATTTCGATTAATATATGCTTTGTTGTCGCTTTCGACGGAAGCCGTAAGTCGTCAATCCCTTTCGCCCTCGACATCATTAGGAATGCGTTCTTCTCCATGTTACCTTAAAGTAAGTCGATGTTCATGACAAGGTCTCGTGTGAAACAGACTTAGATCTTGATCATCTTCTTCCTGCGTTTCTCCACTTCAATCTTCGAGGGGGAGAACGGACTTGATGCATTGTTTATTAGGCTAACATCATTAATAATCCCAAACTGTTGTTATATATGTGACAAATTTACCCTCAATTAGCTTACGTTAATTTTACTATTAAATTACTGAGTTGGATGACATGTGCAGTTGACGGTGTGCTGGTTTGGAGTTTTTCCCTCCATTTTTATCAATTTGTGATTTTTCATGATATTAATCAAATTTAAAGAAAATTAACGAATGATAAATTTGTCACAAAAATACCTGTTTTGAATTTTTGGTGAGTATAGGTATACCAATTTGGGATTTTTTATAGTAAAAAAATTAATTTATGGTAAATTTTTCATGGATATATTAATTTAAAGTTTTTGATGACATTAATCCTAATCAATTAAAGGTGAAGTGAAACATGAAGTGAAATCAGTGTGGGCTCAACTCAAAATTGACATATGCCAAGAGAATTGATGAGAAGCTATTTGGCAATTTGTGAAAGAAATCATGGCCCAGCTTCTCTTGTGGTAATGTCATGGACACTGAACTTGATACGTAACCACCGCTTAGGATTCAAAAGATGGAAACATCATTATTTGAGGCACAAAACCGACAAGTGACAACTCACCTATAATAAGATTATTAATTGAGGATAATTGTCAAAAAAATCTTAAATCTATTATAAGACTACCAATTCAGTTCTAAACTTTTTAATTTGATCAATTTAGTTCAATGTCTTTTGACCATTTTTTAATGTAATCTTTTAGACCAATTTTGATTGAAAATTGCTAATACGGAAGTTGAGCGTCCTATGTGGCATGACTACATTGATGTGGGCAATTTTTTAAAATTTTCTTAACTTTTTATTTTTCTTCTTTTATTTCTAATTTTTTCCACCACTCATCTTATTGGAAGGGCCATTGAGGGCCGTTGGGGCCTCCACAATGGCCAGCAAAGACCTGCACACCCTTTCTAGATCTATACAAGGACCACAACGGCCTTGCCAGGGACTAGTCAGTCATATATATTCCCTTTTTAAGGACAAACAACATAAAAAAAAAAAGAGAAAGATTGTAAAAAATGTCAACATCAATGTCGGCAATCCTGTATATCAATCAATACCGATTGGATTGAGACATCAATGGTTACAGTCAAAATTGATTGGAATGATTATTAAAAAAATTATAACCGAATTGACCATCATACAGTAAATTTAAGATTTTTTTGCGCGATTCTACTGAAACTTAACCCCCCACTAAGGATTCAAAGGATGGAAGCATCATTAGCCAGGGCACGAAAATGACGAGTGACAGCCCACCTATAAGGGAGGCCAATGAGACCCACTGGATTCTCTTCGATTTCCTCTCTATTTTCGATGGTCCCCACGCGTCATTAAACAAGAGTTGGCATCCATTTGTTTCTCGATTAGGTGCCATCCGACAGACAATCGCAACCGATGGAGACTTTTGTGCACTGTTCTTCAGTCTAATCACCCCCCCTCCCCCCAATCGATTTGATTTAGATTCAAGTCAGATCCAAGAATTGGGAAGCGTAGCAGCAGCATACGCGGTGAGTGATTAAACTGGAGTTTCGGGACCAAAGTTAAAGGTGGCGAAGTTTCTCCCTTCGTGCCAACGCACCGCACTAAGCTGTCCTGGAAAGAGAAATCGATTTGGTCCTTGGTGGTCTTTCACCAATCATGTATATCTTTTTCTGTTTTTTTTTTTTTTGCCTTTTTCTAGAAGTATTGCGTACATGGCATATATCCTAGACCTATGCCCAATTCATTGTTGATCTAGTTGAAAGACGAGTCATTTGGATTGAGACTACACCACTTTTATCAACATGAGATTGTTCTTGCTTGAGGTGATCATGCCACGGTGAAAGCTGGATAGAGTCTAATGTGTTGTTCGACATCATGCATAATGGAATAAAAATCATATGTAAATTAGTTGGATTAGGCTAGATTTTTCAACTATAGGCCTTGGTAGGCATGAGAGTCATGACCAGGTCTAATTCTTGCTACTTAATGATGGTACCCTCCATCTTGGGATGTTCTTTTCCCATTTGTTATGTCGGCAAGGATTTATATATTATTAACTTTCTAGTGATCATTTTCCTCCAATCATTAAGAAAATGTCTCTACCATTGTGGTAATTGATTTAGCAAACCAACTTAAGATGAGCTTCATTGGGATGCACAACAAAAGTCAAATATCTCATTAGAAAATACCAAAAAAATTATATACTTATAGTAAACCTTTCGATTTGATCAATTTAGTCATAAACATTTTTATATTTTACAAATTGACTCTCTTCTAGCCAATCTATGTTGAAAATTACTAATATAAACACTGATTGTCCTACACATACAAAGATAAGACCGACATTAATATTTTTTTTATAATATCTTAATAACTTTTTTTTTGAAATTTTCTCCTTTTTTCTTTTTTTTTCTTCCATAGCATGTGTTGGTGACTAGCCTAAGCAATGATTGCCCTCAAAGCCACAAGAAAGGGTGAGTGCTGGCGAGGTGACAAGGCTAGCCTCACCAGCCATAGAAGAAAAGGGAAAAAAAAATTCAAAAAAATGCTTATATTAGCATTAATCATGCCACATAGAACAATTGGTGTCTATGTCGGCAATTTTTTTCTAAATTAATCGAATGGATTTAATTGGCAAAACATGAAAATTTTTATGATTAAATTAATCAATTTAAAATATTTATGACTAAATTTATATCGATATAATAATTTTAGACTCTTTCGGTACTTTTCCCAATATCTCATCAATCTTGAGAAGATTGCCAAGAGAAACCCAAATTCCAAACACAGCACACTACCAAATCCAATTATATCCCCTTCATGCAAAATCACTCTTTACAATATCAATGCTCTAATATAGAACTTCTTTTGTCTATGACCCTCATATAAACACTTTACCAAATCTCCTTCCCACTCTTGAACCTATGATATCAAGTCTCCCATTTCTCTAATCTAGTTAGCCTTATGGACTAGCTAATGATGAAACATATATCCCATGACCGCATTTCTACACCATAACCATAGCCTTCACACAAAGTCTCTTTTTGCCGAACCATTATCCGACATCTCTGACATTTCAGGAGATTTTTCCTTGAAATATTCAATTACGATGACAATACACATCACGGGATCCATCAATCAACCATCGCCTCTAATATCGATTGTTAGGATGAACACTAAAAGTCCAATCCCTCATTCCAAAGAGATTATCGAAAGAAAGGCCAAGTTCCAAACTTACCCGTTCAATACCCTTTTGCTCACATATTCTAACCCACGAGCTAAATGCGAATTACTTATTTTAACTACTCGACACCATTAGGTAATATGCTTGCGCCCTATGCTTGCAACACGTGTGCCTCGAGAAACGCTGTTTCCTCCCTGAAGGGGAAAGAGCAGCAATGACCCGACACTGGAGAATGTCTGTCAAACTAGTGTTCAGAAGTAGACCGTTACCTAATAATTGTTCCCATGAGGCGTGTTCCAGGCTAGACCGACTTGTGCACACCGTAGCTTTTGCCCTTCTCTCACTATACAGGTCTTGAACGAGTCAACACCGAAGCCCCTTCCCCTCTCTCTCTCTCTCTGCTCTGATTTTTCCTCTCGAATGGAAGACTTTCGTGCGGCGCGCGAGGGGTTTCTGTGGGGGCTCCACGACCTTTCTTTGGGCAAACACTGCTGAACATCTCGGGTCACCAGCTCCTTTCTTTGACTGAATTCAACAAAAACCCTTCATTGACCCCGGAAATCAGAAGAGGACAGAGCGAATTTTCGAAGTAGTTAGCATCGGCTCACATGAGTTCCTCCTATTCGTTCTTCTGGTCCTTTGCTGAGAAATGGACGGCACATGGCCTAGCGCGCCTCCATGGTCAACAAACGAATGCCACGAGATAGGTGGTTGCCTTCCCTCCCAGATTTTCCCTTTCTGTCCCCCTTTCGAAGTTTTCCAATCTCGATTCGATGCATTGGAAAAAGTCGCATGGTAGCACGCGAGGAAGAGATTGGAGGGCTAAGTTGGGAGGGACAAGGATATAAGTCTTGACCCATCTGTAGGACATGAGGTTTCTAGGGTTCAATATGGGAAAACTATGATAATCGTGGGGTACTCATTGACGTGTGATAATTGCATGAACAATCATTATATACCTAAATTAGTTTCATAGATAATTCCTGTATTCTTGTTATGTTCCTGTCAGCCCAGTTGCAAACCATATCAAAGTACAACAATCATAAATGGAATTTAGCCTTAATGAGATGAAGCGAAGGACGATGCTCCCTTCATTTCTCTATCTTTATCTTCTACCCTCCCTTTATCTTATTATTAAGATTTCTACCCCTGATCAATCCCGGCGACAATTGGAATCCACGACATGCTGAATTCATCATTTTTTACGAAATTATGCGAGATACAATCGAAAATTCTCATGCTAGGACCAATTGTAGATGATTTCGGGTTAAGGACACGACTGATTTGTTCAGATCTGCGACGAGCATGTAAAAGCAAAGCGAAACGACACACCAGTCGAGATAATCATGGCACGAAGCTCTTCTCAAAGATGAAATATAGGCTTAAAGCATTGAATCCCCTTTATTACCACGTGAAAACTTTTTCCAATTTTTCCATACCAAGGGGGAAACGGAGCAATTATGACACGAGAGGTTTACTGTGGAGCGGCTGTACAGAGCACTAATGCTTGTCTATTTTGTCTAACGGAAAAGCAAAGATTCCATGATAATTACAGCACTGGGGGGCAACAAACATGGACGCCCAATTGGAGCCTGGGAATTACTTTTTGCCTTTTCACATAATGGAATGGAAGAAGAAAATAAGGACTTGGATTCCTTGGAGAAGCCTCTTGAGGCTGAGGCTGAGGCTGAAATCGTTGACGTTTCCATCTTTGATTTTCCGTCCCTATTTCCATCCGATATTACCTGCACGCTACGCATCAAATCCGTTCGATTAGTCCACCACGACGAAGCATTTAGTGCTCTTGGTCTAGACAAGGACTAAACTATTACGAATGCGAAGACCCGATGGAAGATAGTAGGACGAGTCGTGGGGAAGTTCTGTGGCATCTTCTCAACGTTTCCGATCACATTCCAAGATCACAATCACGCCGCCGTCAGAGATGATCCGACTAATTCGTGGAATTCGAATAAGGAAGCGGTGCGGTAAATTGAAAGCCGGTATTTTAAACAAACGAAACGCGGTGCGACGAAATAAAATCATAAATGTAAGGACCCCACAGTGTCCTGTTACAGTTAAAACCTCCTTTTCGGCGATGCCTATGCGGGGACTCCTCCTGTGACAGGACGAGAATGTCCGGTCAATCCCAAGCCCTTCTCTTTTTTTTTCTTTGCTTCTTTCTTACTTTTACCACTAATTGGGTTGAAAAAAAGATAAAATTCCGGAACCCGCAAAATGTCAGTCCAATGTGTAAGCATACTGGTCACTATTCTGAAAATCGAAACGGGCTATTGTTTTTTCTCTTCTTTCCGACTCGATTCAGATTGCGTAACGCTCATGGACGGAGGTCCGATTTTTCCAGTACCGACAATAATTATTATAGGGACGGGAGGGGAGGAGGCGTATGGCGGGGGTAAATGACGGGGAGATCCCCCGCGTTCATCGGAGGTATTTTCTGGTGTGCCTGCGGCAATTTTGTGCGTAAGGACACGAGACACCGTTCATGTCAGAGACTAAAACTCCTTACATTTACATGCCAGAGAGAGAGGGTTTGAACTTTGGCTTCGGACAAATTAGGCTTAGCTAGCCAGGCCTTTGGCAGTTTCTGCAATCGTCCAAGGCTCGTTGGAGAAAAAAACGACAGATCTAACACGAACTACAAGCAACAGCTGCAGCCTCTCTCTCTTATAAAATGCCACGACAACACATCCAAGCCTCACCCAAAACTCTCTCTCTCTCCTCTCCTCTCTCTCGCTCTCTCTCTCTCTCTCTCTCTCTCTCTCTAGAACTTAGGAATACATTGAAGCATATAGACATGGACAATGAGAGGAGCTCTTTAGGCACTTGGGGTTACTACCAAGGAAAGGTATGTTTCATGCTTGTTTCTGTGCTCCAATGGAGGAGTCACATCTCTAGTCCCTCTTGTATTTGCCTGCCGTACAAGTGCTAATTTCTCTCATTATGATCATATAGAGCATGGATGAGCTGCGACATTCTCTCGTCTACACGACGCTGGAGCTGGAGAACACCAAGTTAGCAGTTCAAGAAGAGCTCAAGAGGCGAGACGAGCAGTTGAATTGCCTCAGAGGACTGCTCGAGAAGACGATTGCCGAGAAGAACGAGGCGGAGATCAAATGCCAGCGGCTCCTGCTAGAGAAGCTGCTGGTCCAGCAACAGCGGCAGCAGCTGACGTTTCCGCTCTCCGGACTTTCCTCCGTGGAAGATGAACCGAGAAGGGTAATGGACTCCAACAATGCGTTCTCGTCTTCAGATTGCGACGAGAGCATCGTCTCGTCACCGAGCATGGACGTGGTTCATCCACCTCAAATGACAGCGGCCGTGCCGGACATTGAGTTTGTCCCTGAAAAGCCGCTCCCTGAGAAGGGCAAGCTCTTGCAGGCGGTGATGAAAGCAGGTCCACTGCTTCAGACGCTCCTGCTTGCAGGGCCACTTCCTGAGTGGAAGCACCCGCCGCCGCCACTTGCTTCATCGGAGATCCCACCGGTGACAATACCGCCGCCGCCGCCGCCACTTCCTCCAACGCCGTCGTCATTCTTCCTCCCAGATTCCGCTATCAACATTGGCAGCGTCATCACTGGCTCAAATTGTGGTGGGGACAGTAGGAAAAGGGGACTTTGCGAGGTATCGGCTTCCACAAGAGAAGCAAAGTACCAAAGAGTTGTCTTCAATTGACTCACACCACCAAACAGTCCCTCCAATTTGACAATTGATATTTCAATCGGCTGATTAAACTAAGACTGGTCTCAGCACTCGTTTAGAACAACAGAGAAGATCGGCAAGGAATTTGGGCGGGTAACTGGTCGAGCATTTGTACAGATGCCCTCATCTAGAAAGGGAATTACCTAAAAGTTGATGGTTTCGGAGGAGGAAAAAGGGGGCTTATCGTCGAAGAATTTCAGCTTTCTTTCTTGTTTATCCTTAATCTATTTAGCATCAACTGAAAGAGAACTTGATCTGTCCAAGGTCAATTTGCTCTAGTACTTAAAATGTAACTCTAACACCAGATTTACGCTATAGATTCTCATTAGCAAGACACGCATCAAAGAGATGGTGCATGATCCAGAATAGTAGGATAGGAAGATTTATATGTTAAGAACGGGAAAACTTCAGGACCCTTTGATGTTGGGACTGCAAAAACCCAGACGCTGGAACCTAGTTCTGTGTCTTGCCTCCTGACATCTCTTCGGAAAGCGATCATCGGCCTATTTTTCAGGCAAACCAAAGATTCAGTTCCGTAAGGCGTTTCCTCTATTTCCCTGTCTCTTGCTCCCGACTTTTCAGCTAAGCTAGGAGCAAATCTTAGCACTGCATGGACTTCAGATCCAATCCATACGTAGCGTGAGAATTGAGTTATTTTGAACCCTAAACATAGTACTCCCATACCAGTTAAAATCGCACTATGATCCACCGGGGACCATGCGACATTAAAATCACCTCTAACGCAGAAGATTCTTCTGCCACAACTAGTCTTGTTCAAAATGTACAAATTAAATTTCTATTTCAAATTCTTTGAAATAGCAAATGAGGAGCCCAGCGACAAATTATCCTAAATACACTCCTTTAGATAATGACCAATTCTAAGGATCATATATTAGCAATAAGAACTACACGTACCTCTAGAGTCTTGGAGATAAAGTGAACAAGAATTGATTGCTCATGAGATGTGTAGGAAATTATCGAGAATTACCGAGCTTATTTTGACACCACACTTCAAATCTACACAACAGAACTTTTTAAGTCAATAGTCCAATGGAGATATCTGACTCTCTAGAACTTCTCAAGCGTGCAACATGTGACCCAGCGCGAGAAAATATAAGCGATAACATCAAGCATAAGAAAGTGCTCCACCCCAAGCCCTTTTGGAAGGCTTCGACAAAGGAAGGTCTAGTAAAAAGAAGACCCACGTTTACAAATACACATGTACTGCTATCTTCTCTAATGGTTTCTGAAATAGCATGCAAGTATAGAAGCACCAAGGAACACGAAGCACATTCTCACTCTTGTTTGAGTCAATATCTTTCATCAACACAAAGTGTAAACAGTCAGGGATACATGATGTAGCCCGAGAATACAGAGAAAACTACATACAGGTTTACAAATGGATTTGTCAAGGACACTGCCTGCTCTGTTTAGCAGAAAATGACAATTTACTGCAGCAATCGATGTAAGTGATCTCTGATTCTGTGTCAAAGGTGCTACATCCCCAAGGATGGTGTCTTGATGGCAGTATTGATGCTTAGGCTTTGGTCCCCGTTACGATGGAACGCCTTGTTGTCGCAGACAGGTAAGATCACCTCTACTTACAGGGAGAATCACAGAGAATGTTTGAAACATGAGGAATTTGCTTCTCAAACATCTTCATCCTCATCTTTATTATTAGGGTGATTGTGCTTCTGAGCAAAATACATCTCTGCAATCTGGATGTAGTAGAGGAAAATTATAGAGGAGAGCCAGTGAAAGAATGAATAGTCACGTCAATTACCCTTTTCCCATACCACCTCTTTCTCAATACGGTGCACCAAACAACACAAAAATTTAATAGCACAGTCTCTCACCAGTTCTGATGAGCTTGCTTGCTCCGGTGCTTTATCTTCACGGACACGAACTAAACGAGGAAACCGGAGAGAGATTCCCTTCGTACAAGAATTCATGACAAGATTTAGTGATGAATAAAGAGTACAAGTTAACTGCCATTCATCGGCAAGGTCTACTGAATAGAAACCCCCTCCTCCTTCCTTTGCAAAGAAGAAGAAGAAGAAGAAGAAGATTAACTTAAACCTTATCAGGATCTACTGTTCCAACTGCAGCACGATGAACAGGACTAATAGTTAAGTCTGCAGCTTTCACCTCCCAAACCTGGAAGAGAGTCGGAGATCACATAGAAAAAATAAAATTTTTGCAGAGACCAGAAGCTGCATGCAAGAAACATGGAGGAAAAAGAAATGTAAAAAAGATAAAAACAGGTGATGAACTACCTCAGAGGATTCGAACCACACATCTGGACTGATAGTATCTGAATAACGATAATATGACTGAAACAAACAAAGAAAATAAGTTACGAAGTAAAATCTTTCTTTCCCTTCTTTTGAGAGAGAGAGAGAGAGAGAGAGACCTTTGGCTTCGGAATAACCTTAGACCGAAGACTGGCAGATCGTTCTTCAAGCATGGCTTCAGAAAAACCAGTTCCTTGCCACATTGCCAGAGAGAATATCATGTCATGTTTTGATAAACAGATCAAGTGTCATCAAACAAACTAAGCAAATTATTATCTCTCACCAATTTTACAAATGCTTTGAAACTCTTCATTGGAACTGTCATAACAAGCAAGGAGAAACGCACCATACACACCTATAAAGAAGAAAACCCATAAACTCTGATCAAGCTTAATTTGAAGTCTAATGTGGTAAGAACAGAAGCATACATTGGCGCATGAGTCCAGCAGACAGATCTGAACAGCTGAGGCAAATTAATAGAGCAAAAAAAGATACTGCCCATCAAGGCATATTCATCGAAGATAATATCCTTCTGTTATCTTTGAGGGAAGTTCGGAGCAGGTTGAGCTCAAAATAACCTCCAGAAAAGGCAAAGTTGACTAATGTCAATGAACAACATAATGACCATATCATTGATTTTTTAAACAATTATTGATGGTTCATAAATAAATTGAAGAGTGGTTTTTGTAATAGAAAACATAGCCTGCAGCAGGAGCCACAGCCCTGACATTTCTTTCAAATTATAAAAATCTCCTATCACTTAAAACGGAAGATTACTATGAAGGGGAAAAGGGCATAGAGGTCAAGCCTCGAGATTGTCCATAGTGATTAATCAAAAAAGAAATCACAAGTATACGATCAATTCAGTTAAGTCGGCTCTCAAGAGAGCACTTACCTGTACGCTTCCCACGACCATGGAAAGCAGCAATAGGCACCAAATCTACTGAATCGCCAATACTGCATAAGGAAAGGAGCATAAATTAGATATTCACATAACTGGTGCGAGACTATCAGAATGGCCACGTTGTTACCTGTCCATATAATCTTTCTTCAATTTCAGCCAGTTATTAGACCTCTTTGAAGGCTCATATGTAGCATCTTGATCCAGTGTTTTGATAATCAAACCTTCACAACTGCACCAAGTATGTCCATGGTATGGGGAAAGGATAAGCAAATCTCAATTATAACCCTTCAATTATATTTGATGTGAGCATATTTTTACATTATGCACTAAAGCCATTCCTTTTGAGAGACAGTTGTCCAAAGGGTTTGACATGGAGAACTCACCAATTCATAGGAATATGACAGACAAAAAAGCAATGAGACGAAATGAGTATCATAACATATACTGTAAGATCTTTTTGAGCTAATAGCATAAGCAATCGAAAAAGAAACCAATCGGGGTTCCTCCACTGCCATTCGCCCCAAACCCCCCTTCAAAAAAAAAAAAAAAACCACTGACAAAAGAATAAAGAAAAACACATGCATGCACAAAGAGAGAGAGAGATCCTACAACTGCTTTTCAGCTCAACTGTTCACATCCCAAATAATGCATTATGGCATACAAAAAATCCCACAATTAAGAACTGCTATGTGAGTCGTTGACATGATGCTTTTAGGCAGGTACTCCAGGAGGCTTAGACACCCAATATTATAGAAGAAGAAGAAGAACTACCAAGTGTTCCATATGATCAAATAATGAGGCATGACCACTAACAAGCGAACATGAAATACCATACTGATATGGCATGAACAGAGTATAATACCTTGCATTAACAGCAGCATCAAGAAAAGTTTGTATCTCCTCTATATCATTAGATGTTATTGCAGTGGCAAACTGAAGAAATCCAGGTTCTTCCTTGAATGAATTGTATAAATGCTGCACAATACCACACCAACAGGTCCATGAGACCTCGCAAATTGCATGAATGGCGGGGCAACAAAATTATCAATAGTCAAGACCTGCTCCTAAATATGCCAATACCTCTACATTTATCTAGTCTCTGAAATTTATACTTTCCAATGCCTGGATAGAATTAAGGGCCATTCTTTTTAAAGAAAACACACCTCTTAATTCCTGCCAATCATAGAAAAAACACCTCTTAATTCCCACCAATCATTATGTCCCTCTTAAAAGTTCAATGGCTTCATCAAGCTCTGGAACTACCCAGTTCTTAATAAAAGACAAAAACCACTTTTCTGACCAAGACGACATTCTTACAATAAGGTTTTAGCACATAAATGGTAAAGATCTAGCAAATAACATCATCTTAAGTTAAGCAGTTCCAAACAACTCATGGCCTAGAAATGAACCAGCACTTTTCACTTATATAATTAAAGCAGAAACACCATTGAAACCCACACAACCAACAACTCTCTCTGCTCTAGCAAGAATTAACTTTTCCAATAAGGGGGAAAAGGTACTATTAGCCCCTACTTGAAAAAAAGATATGTATATATGGCAATACCTCCCTCCGATGTTTGAGTTGTTCCTGAATAAGTGGCTTGCCATTTAAATAAAGCATGTCAAACGCATATAAGCAGACATCCACCTTGATCTCACTCAAGACTACATTTTTGCGAGCTCGCGTACTGAGGATCTGCAACAGAAACTCCGATCTTAGGACCTGTTTCGATTAGCCCTTGCAACCATCTCAAAATAAGAAATTCTCAATCAGATCCATCACTCTTTTTTCAGTATAAAGAAACTAATCCCAGGCATACATAATATCTTGGAGTGCATAGATATCGAGTGAATAGTACAGCAAGTCGAGCACCAAGGCTAAAATTCAAGGTTCAACCGCAATCAAACAAAATTTGAATATATTAATGCCAATAAATCCTGTTAACCCTGTAATCACTGAAAAAAAAGTTAGAAAGTTTGTTAAGAGAAAGAGAGAGAGAGAAAGAGAAAGAGAAAGAAAAGGAGAACCAGGGAGAAAAGATTTACGTGAGATCCATTGGTAAGTCACATCACACACGTACACACTAGATCAAGAATTACAATTAACAAATAAATAAATAATAAAATCTCAACAGGGAGTAACAAAAACATCACTTTTTTACTTACATCAATATAACTAACAACTAATTCGGGGCAATGAAGAGACACTGAGCAAGTAAGGTACCATGAAAAGTTAGAAATAAGAGAAATAATTGTTAAAGTCGATAACTCCCACATGTGCAGGTCCTCTGGCAACTTATCTCATGTCATAAGTTAGTGCCAAGGTTCAACTAAATCTGCACATAACATATTATTATTGTTAAGTATTCAGCTCTGAGTGATTGCCAAACATCCTCAGTAAACTTGGCTCACTTGTATTCTCAATGAACAGGGGTCCGCATATCGGGAGATTCTGCAAATGCCAACAAGCAAACCCAACTAGCCAATCTATCTTATGCATAAACATCAAAAGCAGTGAGAGAACACAAAAGGGTGGCTGCAACGACAATGCTTCAGCAGATGAATCAAAGCTGGCCTGAACTGGTAAACCAGTTACTAAACAAGGATTATTTTTTCTGTTAACGTCACTAAAAAGTTGAAAGCAAAAAAGATTGCTCCAGAATTTGAGATAGCACCAATAAGTGAGAACAGCTTTTCAAGAATCTATTACCTGGAAAGGAAGAATCTTTTTCTTTTCTCGATCATAAGCGACAAGTTCACAATCTAGAACAAATGATTTAACATCTTCCTTCTTTAATCTGTGTAACAAGACATGCCACAATCAATTTAAGTTGATCAAGTATCCATGTACATTATGAACTTTCTCACTGCCAAATACTAAGGTTAAGCATTACTTCCATTCACCAGTTACCTACCCAAACAAGGCAAAGAACTGAAAGACAAATCTGAGAAAATGTGCAGGAATGGCTATCTATACTGAATTTCTAAGCTAGTAGCCATATGAGCCGAGCAGATTCGAGATGAAGTGTCTAGATATTGTGCAAGAGAAACTTGAAGAAAAAATAACCCACCTTGATACCGTGGCAACAACATCTGGAAACTTGCCAGTGTTGTGTTCAGCATTTCTACTGTATATCTCAACAGAACCATCCTCCTTATAATGTATCTGTTACAACAGCAACACTATATGGCAAAGTCTTGGATAAAATAACAAGTTGTGAGAAAGAAATTGACTCAGATGTCTCACCTGTGCACGCTCCCCATCATACTTGTATTCACAAGTGTATACCATGTTCTGGAATTTACTTAAAATCTCTGAGACACCTTTTGTTGGTTTTGCAAGCATAGGTCCAACAGGGACCCCCAATGTAAAAGTACACGACTTTGGAAGTTTCCATACACCATCAGTGAGAAGAGCAGGAACTATTTTATCATAAACTGGAAGAATGGAGTACACTTGCTTGACAATCTTTGGTGCCTGTAACAGATAAAATCATAAATCATGTATAATAATTCATAAAGGTAATCCTGGTCCAGACTTCATATGGAAGGAATAATAAAAAAATAAGGGGAAAAAAACCAAAATAAAAAGATGTTGACACAAGCTAAAGAAGCACAGTTAAGAAAATCCAACTCAAATCTTACAGTTACAGAAAATAGGTGATCACGATTCTAGGACCGGCACTTAAAGAAATACATGAGAAAAATAGAGCTAAAGCATTATTACTGAGCAGAAACTAGAGGAAAAAGAAAAAAATTTAGCAGCCTTAAACCCTCCAACAATGGCACAGATGAGACAGGCAATTCTAACTCAGGACCCAATTTACAGAATACTTCCTTAAATGTGAAAAAGAAGAGTTTGAGTTGATCAAAAGACAAGGGTTTTAGCAGAAGTATAAATATTTTCGTTTCAGTATAAGCAAAGTTTTTTTGAAAAAGGACCAAAGGGGTAACATCACTATACAGAAGAAAACAATGTCCGAGGGGAAGCCACCCCCATATAAAAATAATGAACAAAGAGCACACTTCCTAAAATATCAACACTTTACGAATGAATGTTAACGTATGTCACTTTCACCTCTTCAAGAGGAGATTGAACATCTGTGGATGGTTTAGAATGTTTTTCAGCATATACAGCAGCTTGTCCAAGTGCAGCCAAGAGAGTCTGCTCTGCTAATCCAATCCTCAATTTTGTCTGCAAATCACTAAGTTTAGCTCAAATAAAACTACCAACAGACATGTATCTAATACCACTATAGAAGTCTCAACCATAACCTGAAGTAGGCGGATCAAATATAGAGGCTCACAATCAGTGGCTGCAACAAGAAGCGCTTTTATGTGATTCTTTTTCTTTTCTTGACTATTCTGCCCAGATTCCTGTGAATACGCAACAAGAAGCAGATTAACCAAGGCATTAATGTTGTAGTCCAATTGAATTAATGATAGCCGGTTCATGGTCCTTAACTATTAGCAAGAGGGAGGAACACTGATGCATAGGACATTACACCAATTTTACTTCCAACCAGAACCAAGCATCTCCTTTATGTGCAGACTAACAAAGAACTGGCTTTGTCAAGGGGAAGAAGAATAAACGGCAGAAAAACAAAAGACTAAGCAAACGTTCAGCTCAAAATAATTTTACTAGATGCTGCAATTACACCTGGCAAAGAGCTCATATAACTTCAACTTTGCATGGAAGACAATAGAAACCCAAAAACATGAGCAGTTATGCAAATGACCAAGAGAAAACCATTTTATAGCCCTCACTGCAGTAGATGTTTGCATTGCAATGGCTTCAATCCCAAAGCTAATACCTAATTCTCCTAGCAACTTACCTCCAACTGTCTCCAATAATGGAGTTCTCCCATGAAAATATGCATCAAGTTCAACTAAACATAGGATAGCCTCTTGATCTTGGGAAGCTGGAGGCACGGTACTATGTTACATTATATCATCTACTAACAATTAATTATCAGCTCTTAAACATAGTAGTAAAGAATATATGTATCAATAAAGGAGCCACAGAACTTCCAGAATATATCAACGCTCTTAGATAAGATAACGATTTCAAAGAAACAATGGGCTTCAACTGCCAAATATATTCACCAAAGTTACAGAATACAGAGATCAAGTAAAAGCTTTCGCTCTTACAACAAATTATTTAGCATTTCAAACACTTAACCTTAAAGCAAACAATACTTTGAGAACAAGGAATCAATAAGGACAACAGCTAATAGACATATCGAGATACAAATATCCTGCTATATTTTTTACCATATTTTATCAGCTGCTATATCTCTTGCCAATACAAATTTGCAAGCAAAGAGAAGAGTGCAGCATTACCACTCCAAAGAAGAACTCAAGATAAGTAATAAAGAGTTACCATACCTTAGCTATGAGCCGAAACATATCAAATACTTTGACAATAGTTAATGCATCGGGCTTGCGCATTGTGGATTGAGATGATCGACTTGCCTTAGCAACCAAGCCCAAATCTCCCAACTCCTAAAGATAATCAAGCAAGAGGTTGAGCAATTTTACCGTAAAGTCTTCATATATAAAGAAAAAAAAAATCTGTGCCACGATCCAGTACGTTGGATCCTTTAGACCCATAATGCAAGGAGATGGCTAAAAGTTAAAAAATCCAAAGTGGGCTTTACACATGTAGGAAGAAACTCAATTTCCTGACAGTCTAATAGTCACAATTTGGAACTTTCAACAGATTTCAGCTAGATCTACAAAAGTGAAACTGTTGCGTAAATTTGTGAATTTCAATGATTCGGATAA
Organism: Angophora floribunda; assembly: GCA_014182895.1. Taxonomy (NCBI): domain Eukaryota; kingdom Viridiplantae; phylum Streptophyta; class Magnoliopsida; order Myrtales; family Myrtaceae; genus Angophora; species Angophora floribunda. Next base: position 5,642,920 of record CM024714.1, read on the forward strand.
CCTGTATGGCCAGAATTGAAAGTGAAAAAGTTAAGTAAGTGTGAATTTCAAAGATTTGGATAAGTTTTATGGCCAGAATTAAATGGAAAGTGACAAAGCCAACTAACTTTCAGGAGAGAATGAGGAGGAAAAGAACATTGAAACTAGCCTAGGATCATCAATTGCAACATTAGGAAACTCTTCTCAATGTTCAATTCCTTGTCAGTGGCATCAATAGCCTTGTAAATTACCCCTTACTAGATGATCGTGTCAGTATAATTTTAAAATTTCCATGGTGGTCTATATCATCATGCCCAAGATCCTTTTTCCGGTCAGTGGCCGTGAAATCTTGCTTGTAATATTCCATCTATGAAGTATTATAATAAGTCTTCTCATTTTTCAATCAACTAAGTTGAATTTCTCTACCACTAATACATTTCCTGAAAAAGCGCCTGTAAGAACATGTAGCACAGAAACTCCCTCGTGTAAATTTATGGTGAATATCAAAAATCAGCAATCAGCAAGCATGAGCTGACACCAGCCGACATAGTGTAAAGACTAGAGCTCCACACTTTAGCCGCCCAAAAGTTCAAACGAGAGGATGAACGGATCAAACCCAATTAAAAGATAACCTTGTTTTGGCTCCTAATCTGCGCTTCTGTCCTTCCACAGGCCCCGGCCAGCGCCTTAATGATCAACGCCTCCCCGATTCCCAGCTCCAGCCCCTCGTGAGCGGGAGCAATCCTGTTGGCCAATAGGTACACCACAGCAACCAAGTCATCCGGGGTTGTGTTCATCACAGTCCTCAACACGTTACACACTATGTCCGTAATCACAATTCTCCTGGTCTCATTCGCTATCAGGTCGAACGCCAAGCACAAAAATAAGAACGGAACTCTCTCGCCCTCGCCCCAGCAAGCCACGGCCTTTGGAGAGAAATCCGCCGGTTTCTTCGTCAACAAATGGATTTTGCCCTTCAATTCCTTCACTCTCTCAGCAGACGAATCCGCTTTCTTCGCCTTTTTCTGCTCGGGGCGTTTCTCCGGATTCGAGCCCTTGACTTCAATCGGCCGGCTCCCTCCCGCGACATCCTCCGATCCATCGACTTTAGCTTCGACTGCCGCCGAATCGGACTTCGAGCCATCGCTAGGGTTTTCGACCGGGGCGGGATCGGGAGACTTGCGCTTCTTCTTCTTCTCGGCGGCGGCGGCGGCGACAGCGCGGGCATTGGACATGAGGGCGTCGAACGCGGAGGGCTTCGAGGACATCTTGCGGCCCAGCGGCGGCCTCGACGAAGAGGAGAGCAAGAAGGGGCGGCGGAGGGAGGAGGAGGAGGAGAAGTAGGGTTTAGCGGCGGAGGAGAGGGACCGAGCGAGAGGAGAGACGAGCCTGAGATCGAGAGCGAGGCGGGGAGAGCAGTAGCAGTAGCAGTAGCATGAGCGAAGGAAGAACATGAACGACACAATACGGAGAGACAGAGAGGCTGAAGATGACTGAAGCTAGAGCTCGGAGCAAAAATGGCGGGAACCGGAGAGGGGCTTATTTGCGCCGCAGCCCCCAAAAAAAAAAAAAAAAAGTGAGACGGTCCTCTCACTCGCTCCGATGTTGATCCATGTCTCTAATTAGGGATGCCAAAAAACTCGCACCGGCCCGGCCCAAATTAGGGGTCGGGCCTTTTTAGGTGTTGGCATTATTTGGGTTAGGGTCGAGTTGGGCCGGTCCGGGTCAGGTCGGCACCGATTTTTTCTCTTTCTCTCCATGCGTACGCAACGAGGAATCTAAGCCCAACTGATTGGTGCTGACTCAACCCAACTCATTTTTTTAGGTTATATGATAATCGAGTTAGGTCGGATATCATAAACCTGACCCATTGACACCCTTAACCATTTTCGACATGCTAATGTATATAAACATCCCTCTAATTAAATGGCATGTACATCATTATTCTTATATATAATAATAGTAATAATGTGCTTTTTTATTAGAATGCCATTATATTTCATATCGTGAAATTCTAGTATTTCTCAACCTATTGCGTTGGCTTGAAAAAACTTTTAAATGTTTTGCTTACCTCAATATGAAAATACCATAAGTTTAGTGTTGCCCGATTAGCATTTAGGAATGGAGTTCTTGCATTTCTAGCAACTCTTCCTACCAAGTTTAGTATTGCAATTTTATATTACAACATCGTCATAAAATTTCGGTATATATTTCTCTATAATAATACACGGCACTAGACTGTTATATTTCTTTTCTCCTTGTATAGCATGTACAGCTTATAAATTTGGAGTATACAATATAAATTTAATAGGGTTAATATCACAAAAAATTTCAAATTGATACACTTGTGACAAATTTACTTCAAATTGATTTTTTGATTATCAAAATCATTAAACTGGTATATCTGTGATAAATTTACTACAAAAAATCATGAATCGGTACACTTACAATAATTTTACCATGAACTTTTTTTTTACCGCAAAAATCCGAAAATGGTATATTTCTTACAAATATGCCACTATTAAATTAAATTAATACCACAAAATTTATATAATTGTGATAAATAATTAGTAAAATCCAAAACAAGTACACCATTAACTATCACGTATCATCCAACTCAACAATTTAACTATCAAATTTAACGAAAACTAACATAGAATAAATTGGTTGCGAATATACTAGTTTGGGGTAAATTTGTTAAGGGTATGCCGGTTTAAAAATTTTAAAAATTAATTTATCACAAATTTATCACAAATATATTAGTTCAGGATTTTTCATGGTATTAACCTTTTATATATATACTATACTAGTCTTAGCTTCGGGACCGTGGTTATGGGAACGGAAGGGGGAGAAGGCTTGGGCAACCACCGAGGGTACCCAACTTGAATTGAGAGTCTTGTTTTTCTTTTTTTTCTTTTTTATGTTCTTATTCGAGAATAAGGGTCCCATCTCTTAGTTAGAATTTCTTTTATCTCGATGATATTCGGAAATATATATGTATCTATAGAGTCCAAAATTATATTTGGACCATTGTACAAGTCTCGAATTTTCAACTATGGGAGTGATCTTGGATACGTCAAAGGGATAGTTAATTAGGATCAATCGATCCTTGATACATATCCTTTCGATTCTATGTCACATTTATACACATCAATGAGATGAATCGGAATCTATGCCGACTCATGAGTAAAGGCGCATTTGACTCCGCTCCGGGGATACTTTTTGGAAAATACAAGAGGCTTTTTGGTTAAATAGGTTTTTCAAAATGCAAATATTGTTTGATAAAATATATTTTTAGAATATTTTGGAAAGTAACTTTGACTTAGATGTTGTTTGATAAAAATATAGACTTTCACTATTTAATTTAAAAAAAAAAACCCTCAATTTTTTGCCGACAAAACTCAGTTGTTGATGCACCAAATCGATCTCCGGCCAATCTTAATTAAGGTCATGCACTCAGGCGATAGCTGTTTGGGTTTGCACGATCCAGTCGAGGTCGCAAGACCTAAAGCCTTGTCGGCTAGGTGGCGTGACCCCCAGGCAGTCATCATTGGCCACCTTTGAGCCACTTGATGCAAACCGCAAGGAAGATGAACATTCCCAAAACTTGCATTTAGAGAATGTTTCTTTCTAAAAGACCTCTAGACCCGTTTTGGGTTAGAGGCCTTTTGTTCATTTCCTCAAAATTCTTCAAAATTTTCCCGAGCATCATGTGCATTTAGCTATGGACTTTGGACCATGCTGAACCTAATACACCATGATTTCACAAAATAATTGAAATTTGACTCCTTGCTGGGCGCTATCTCTACGAATGGACCTACTTTAGACAAGGCCCATGTGTTAGGCTTCAATGCAATAGGCCCCCTAGGCCCAATCAGCAAACGCTCCAAGCTGGCAACGTAGCGTTAGGATCCAACCAGGCCACTACTAATCATTCACACCATTTCTGGTCTTTCTTATTTGGTCGAGAATAATATTTCGAACCATAAAGAAAAGATTAAAGCCATAAAAATATCATAATATTTACCCTAAATTTATACATATACGACACATTTACCTCAAACCTTTACCTATTTGACACATTTAAATATGTCACCTGAAAACAATTTTGGGGTTTTTGGTATTATAGAAAAAAGTTTTGAGCAAATGTATCACATAATAAAAGGTTTGAAGGTCTTTTGTGTCATGGAAGTTTTTTTTTGAAGTAAATGTATTACACTAGTAAAAATTCAAAAAATATATCACACGGATAACAATTTTGGAGTTTTTTTATCAAAAAATTGAGGACAAATGTGTCAAAGTGGACAAAGTTTGAAGTTTTTGGTGTTTTTTCCTAAAAAAACACATTTTAAATCAAATTCACCAATTTTAGGCCACTTATTTCATGAAACATAAATAATTTGAAAAATTCTTCATAAAAATGATCATCTGCATCTTTTATAAAAATAAATGAACAAAAAATATTTTCACCATTCATGAATTATTATTGGTTATGAAAATGCTTTCATCGATCAATTATCTTGAGCGATATAAGTAATCATTTAAAAAATTAAATTATTTATTTTTCGTGAAATCGAATCAAGACGAAGTTTTATTTTATTTTTCTACCAAACGAAGAGGATGATGTTGCTTTTCATTTCTCGAGAAACGCCGACCCATCCGTGGATGGGAAATTTTTATGCGCAGCAGAAAATTAGGACATCGGCAGCAACACGAACCGAGGGCGAAATCAAAAACGATCCGCGCGATCTTCGAATGATTTGGCTTTGGCCATATGTGCTACGGCTCACGTAAACATTAGTACAGAAAGTGTTTGAAGTACGATTTGCAGAGAGAGAGAGAGAGAGAACGAGAGCGAGGATGCGTCCGTGGACCGAGCAATCCCACCCATCAGTCTCAATCCCGCTTAATCATGCGAAGAACGCTGGCTGTTTCTTCGCTATACCCCACACGCGATTGAACCCGGACCCTAACGAGCCTCAAATCCGCGATGCACTGTGACGCAGAGGAAGAAACAGTTGGAAAAAAGGACTCTAAAAGACAATACTTATTTTGAATAATGAAGCGTGGATTACAATATCTAAGAAATAATCAATAATTGAAATCAAATAATAAAATCAATGAAAAATATTGATAAAGAGGGAAGTTTTCAAAAAACCATTAGAAAATCTATAAATCACTTATGAAATCTTTGATATCCTGGAAATTAAAAAAGACAGATGAATTTGAGATCAAATATTATAATGCATTTATTTTTTCGAAGATCCTGCAATCCTCTTTAATTTGTGGGACCATCCCTTCTTGTAATGCTTCAATATTTTCAAATAAGCATTTGTCTATTATTCTACATCACATTGCAATGTAGAGAGAGAGCATATGATTGGAATTTAGTATGATCGAGATTTATGTGGTTATGTCTGTGTAATAACCTGATTTTACGTCAATGTCATCTCAATGATAAAAATGAAACAACCACGAATTCAATTAGTTAGTTCTGTCTAATTATTTGTCAGCCCGTCACATTTGAACTCGAGTGATTGTGCGAGCTTTTGTGATGAGTAGGGGTGTGGTTTGTTGAGCCAAGAGAATTGACCTCCATAAAAAATGAACACAAGCCCACCCATGTAACCATGGATTCTTCATATGATATGTTCATTTAAACTGATCTTCATTTTTTTTTTTCACAGCAAAAGAACTAATTTTGTATAGCTAAATTATAGACCTTTGAAATGCCTTATATTTCATGAACCACACAATCAAGGTACGAACCAAAACTTTAATGAGTGATTTGACTAGATATCCTTTTTTGGTGATGTAGGACAGCATGATTATCTTACGTCCTTGGTCTCCCTTTACTTCGTGGTCTTAATGCGATCTTTGACGATGATGAGAGACCGCTAATGGCCGCCTCTATGGGAGGAGGACAAGTCATAGGGGAAAATGTGGCCCATGACAATGCTACATCTTTGCAACTATATGGACCTCTAGGATGGCAGAAAAAGTCATCCTGTGGTTTTATGCACTTCTTGATGACGATGAGGGAAAGCTAACGTTTGCCTCTATGCCGAGGACGGCGAGTCATGAGGAACATAGGGAGCATGTGGCATACCATAATGCGAACGCCTATGTGGACTTCTAAGATAGCACGACAGGTGACCTTCTGGTTTTATGCACCGGTCGATGGCCTTGAGCAAGTGATAATAGTTGCCTCTTCGTAAGGATGAGAAGATGTAGGAACATGGGGCACGTGATTATGCTGCATCTTGATCGTGTAAGAACTTTTAGGATAACCCAACCTACCCATTTAATGCGGTCTTTGACTTAGTTGGTAGAATATGTTCTTATCTCTTTTTGTCACTAAGTTCGAGCATCCCTGTACTCGACCAAATCAAACACCAAGTTAGATTAGTATATTTCTCTTGTTCTATCTTCCGTAGCGAAACTCTTTATGTGCTTCTTCAATTTGAAGTGGACAAGACCGCCAGTGCTACTAAAAGTATGATTTTAGGAAAATGGATATCACCCGAAATCAATCTAAACACTCGAACCTATAATTATCCAAAAAGTTCAAAGATACGATTCAATTATATCAATTGAACACTCGAACACCCTTTATGTGTTTCTTCAATTTATGAACCTATAAGGTTTGGCACTTTTTAGTTCTCTCGTTGCATATATTTGATATGCCATGACAACAATGCTCGCACTAAAGTCACCAATGAAACACATTAAGCAAGTAAAGCGTTCAACTGCTTATTTCGAAGTTTCTTTATATTATTAATTTTCTTTTCAGAAATAAGAGATTGTACAAAAAAAGAATGAGATTTATGTTATATAGTAACTCAAAGACACCTGAGTAAATACATTTTAATTATTTGGGATAATAACATTAATGAAAGTGTAATATGGTCCATAAATTTTTAAATTGTTTAATGTATTACTTAAACTCTAATGCACTACGTGTCATGAGGTCCATAAACTCTTAATTTGTTCGATGGGGTCTATAAAATTTTTGGTAAATATTCAATCTAGTTTATGAATTATTACATCCCTAAATTCAATCCAATTATCGGATTAGATCGAACATTTATAAAAAATTCAGATTACATCGAATAAATTACAAACTTATGGATCGATTGTACATCGAGATAAAGTTTAGAGACTATTCGTGTAATTTTCTTCTCAATTTTTTTTTTTTTTTTTTGGACCAAATGCACATTAATACAGCTAGAAAAGAGAGAGCTCCTAAAGCTAGATCTAACCATCCCGTTAATAAAGCTAAAAAGGCCAACGAGCGACGTGACCACTTTCAAAAAGATCCGCAAACGAACGGAACGGAAGCGAGGCGGCCCAGCTTGATCCTCACTTCTCAGAGACCTCCCTTTTGTAAAGAGTCCTCCCCAACTCCAGTACGCGCAATCTGCCAAAAGCACGACCAGAAAATAAGGGAGAACTTCACGTTCTCTCCCTCTCCTTTACCTGTCGCTTTCCCTCCCTTCCTCCCTCTGTCCCCTGCGCGAGAGCTGAAGGTGGGAAGCTCTTCAGGAGGAGAGGAGAAACGACGACGCGACGCGAATCCTGATCTCGATTCCTCCCCCACGGCGTGGCCGCACATGGCGACGCATTGAATGCGGGCAGTGTCCACCCATCAGCTCCCTCCCCCACCCGCTCCCTCCCCGCCGTCCATAAGTTTCGCTCGCCCTTCGCCTCCCCCCTTCCTCTTCATTAGAACAGTGATCGCGCCGACGTCCATGTTGCCGCGCCGGCGGCGGCTCCCCCAGATTCCGGTGGCCTGGTCCGCGAGCTGTTCCGCCGGAGCTTTCGGATCCGTTGCTAGTTCGGGTCAACGTTCTCCGCAGTCGTGATTCGGTAGTCGGATTACTGATCGGGAGGGGTCGGTCGATTGGTTTCCTTCGTTTCCTTGGGCGTCGGAGTTGGTTCGCTTCTGGAATCTGTGGTTTCTGTCGGAGTCGGAGTGATTCGGGCTTGTTTTTGGCCGGTTCGGGCGCGCTAGGGTTTTTGATTGCGGGGTTTCCGTGGGGGAAGGAATGGAGGCGAGGATGAAGAAGTATCGGCAAGTGAGCCCGGAGAGGGCGAAAGTGTGGACGGAGAAGTCGCCCAAGTATATCCAGAACAGGAAAGTGCCCGTGGTTTACTATCTCTGCCGGAATCGCCAGCTCGAGCATCCTCATTTTATCGAAGTGCCTCTCTCTTCGCCAGAAGGGCTCTATCTGCGAGGTAACGGCGAAGCAGGGAGCTGCATTTGTTCTTCTTTATCTTACTTTTGGCCCCTTTCTCCGTCGCTAGCGGAGTGTCATTTGATTCGAATGCGGTTTTGTTTTTGCAGATGTTATTGATAGGCTGAATGTTCTTCGAGGCAGAGGAATTGCGTCAATGTATTCGTGGTCCTCTAAGAGGTACACCAGTTCAAATTTCTCTCATTCATGGGTGATCTCTAGTTGCATAAGAATCACGCCTTAGATTTACCAGGGTCTGTGGCTGTTTTATTGGATAAATTATTTGGTAAATCCTACGAGCGATGCGTCCTGAATTATTCAATTCGTTGATCATTGCAGAAGCTACAAAAATGGTTTCGTCTGGCATGATCTATGTGAAGATGACTTGATCCTTCCATCTAATGGAAATGAATACGTCCTCAAAGGCTCGGAGCTCTTTGATGAATCTAATTCAGGTGAGGCATATGGTGGTCTTGTGTACTTGACCTTGCTGCCGACTTTAGATATGGTGCAGAATTGCATTTGCTTGTGAATTATATATGACTACTATTAGCAAGCAGAAAAGAGAACAGAAACCTGGATAAGCTCACTTACTTCCTGTGTTGCTATTACACATGTTTATACAGATCGTTTCAGTCCTGTTGCGAATATCAGCATGAGGAATTTGAAGCAATTGCCAGCTCCACCTTCTTCTAGAAGTCAAGATGATTCATCGTCATCTTCAAGCATGAATGGAAAAGAAGCAAAACACTCCCAAGAGGATGAACATTCCTCTCCAGTTCATCACATCGATTCCACTGATGTTTCGCCACAGTCAAGAAATGGAAAAGGCTCCAGTTGGAATGGGTCTCTGAGCTTGACGGAGTACAAGGTGTACAAGAACGAGGGGTTAGCTGATGCATCAACTCAGACTGAAGAAGATGTAAGCAGAGGTGAAACCAGAGAAACTTGTACAAGAGGAGTCTCCACTGATGATGGCTCAACCGAACGTGAATGCAATGATAGTTGCCAAACCAAGGACTCATGCTTGAAGGAGACGCCTGAGATTTCTAGTGGTGCAGTTTCCCCTCCCCCAACATCGTCTAGTGCTTCTTCATCAGGTGGAAAGACTGAAACTCTGGAATCATTGATTAGAGCTGATGCTAGCAAGATGAACAGTTTTAGAATTCTTGAAGAGGAAGAGGTCCGAATGCCGACCAATGCAAGACTTAAAGCTACCAACATGTTGATGCAATTAATCTCATGTGGATCAATATCAGTGAAAGATAACAGTTTTGGCTTAATCCCAACTTACAGGCCCAGATTTTCCCATTCAAAATTTCCGTCTCCTTTGTTTTCTACATCATTGATGATGGGGGAGCTCGATTGCTTATCAGAAAATCCACGGCTGATGGGCATAAGGCTGGAAGATAAGGAGTATTTCAGTGGAAGCTTGATCGAGACCAAGTTTCTCCGGGACAATGGAGATGGACTTAGCTCTCTGAAGCGTTCCTCTTCCTACAATGCTGGCCGGTAACTCTGATTTCCTACAAGCGTTCCTCTTTTCTAGATTTAGTTCTTTTTGCTAGTATATGTGTACAAAGTGAATCAAGAAAAAAATGGGAATGCTCACTTTGATTGTGCTTTGTTCTGTAAAAACTCATTGCAAAAACCAATGTCCATTTGTTTGCACTATTTTGGAACCTCAGACATTCAATTGAATGTCTTTACCCTGTGAATGATGAACAGACCACAGCTTGCAACTCAAATCTGATTGCATCTTATATAGGATTCATTTATTGGTCACGTAAAGACGCATCAACGCCATTTTCATATGGTGAACATGTTGAAGGTGCAAATTTTACAGAGCATGTTTTCCCCACTCTTGCAGGGGGGACAGGGGTGGGGCTTGGCTTTGTAAAAGCTTTGACTAGAGGATTTGCTGTATGAGGATGGCTGATTCTAGACAGTCGACAATCTCCTTTGCTTATCTCAACTGTTATGGGGCCATAGTAATTGTGAAGGCACACTTATTAGAAGAGAAGTCCTTTTTGTTCCTAAATCCAGACGATTTTTTTCCTAAATCCAGACGATTATAGGATGTGTTATTTCTCTTGCAGGTCTGATAAGCAGTTAGGTTTGGCTGGGGAAAGTGAGAATGGACGGTCAAAATGCATACCCCTATCGATTAAAGCTTCAATAGCTAAACAACCTCGAAGTGAGTCTATGAGATCCCCTCTCTCCGATAAACCAAGAATTTCTTCAGACAGAGCAGATAGCTCCAGAGCATTATTTGCCAACTCATTGAATGGTAACAGTAGAAGAATCACGGAGCCTTCTCCTGGGAGCAACCCGTCAAATAGAGACTCCACCCCGGAGGATGAGCAAGTGATAAAAATCGAAGAAAGTTAAGTTTTAACTTTGTTCTACTTCGTCTAATTTCACCGAGGGTTTGTGTTGTGGATCTGTAGGTTCATGTTGGTTGAAAATTGTTATACATTTTGTTAAACAGGCTTGCTTCAGGAGCTCGGGTTATAATCCAATCTAAAGCACCTTCCCACATCGAAGTTGGCAGCTGTTAAAGAGACTTATAAATCATCAAAAGGTAAGATGCACCGTTTCCACGTCGTCTCTGCTTGTGGGTGAAGCATGTGAAACTTTCGAAAAAGGCTCATTTGAATTTTGAATGCTACCTGAATTGAGTTGGCGGGCCCTCTTGATGATACTCTGTACATCTGGAAAGTTGAAAAAAAAGAGGAGAGAAGAAAAGGTTTCTTGTGTAGTGTGGGGGACAAGCTCTGGTGATGTTGAGCGAATTTTTGGGTTCAGCTTTATAGAAAGTGGGTTCTCTCTTGATGGCATTTCCTTAGTTACGGTGCTTCCACTGTGCTGCATCACCTCCTAGGACTGTTCCTCCCTGCAAATTCAATTAGAACAACTGTTTTGTCTTGAGACTCTTACACAACAAAAGCAAATACATCGTTTAATGTTCTGTGCATGGATGGAGATGTTTGATATGAAATGCATCATTGGATGTTTTCTTAATGGATGAACATGTTTTAGATGTGGAGAATCATTGAGACTTATCCATCATTCACAAGCGAGGATAAAACCATGTGGGAAACCAAAAAGGGTACAGAAAAATAGGATCCTATGTGATGGAGTTGACCGTCACTTGCCATATGAAAAAGGTCCTTTGGAAAGTCGAGAAAAAAAAAAACCAGGACCACCGTTTCTCGAGTGAAGTGGGTCAACCGTCGACTTTTGGGGCGCCATCTTCGAGTTCCCTGTCGCCTCAACAGTGTAGTACTGAAAATCGATCAAGTGGGAATTCCACTAGAAGGTGGGTCCTGCTTCCCATTTCAGCTGCTGTTTTGTTTGGGACCAAAACTGGAGTTGGCATAGGAACCTCAATTGGGAGTAGAGCAATGTACAGGCAGAAAGGGAACACACGCTACATATCTCCGATTCTAACCCTGAGTCTTCTTTGAAGGGACAGAGATGCATGTCCAAATTATTTCTCACATACATTGTCCTACGCCAGTGGGAGCGATTTGATCACTTCGTATCATTCTTTCACTCTATATGTTATACCAATTGTATAACTACAATCTTCACGCATTATATCAAGGACAATGTTCATGGATCCCTCTTCACGCATCTCTGTCCTCCAGGTTTAATGTCAAAATCTCGGAGAGAAATCTGAAATATCCTGTCATAAGCATTGCAAACTAGTCTTTCTTATTGTTTTTTTCCCGAAAAATCGAGAAGTTATTGTTGAACCAGGATGTCCCACCTGTAATATTGGTCAGATTAAGAAAAAAAAAATCTACAAAGCACGATGCACGAGAACTTTTACTCAACCCCACTTTTCAGAAACTCACGAATGACAATGCTGCACTAACTGTGTGAGAGCGAGAGAGAGAGACGTGGAGAAGACAAGGCCTTAATTGATTCTTTATGCAACTTTAAATAATATTAGGTTTAAGAGACCAATGTGTGCGGGCTTTTTGTCATGAATTGACACATTGCATCTAATTGACCCAAGAGGCGCTTTGAACAGCGACGAATCCCACGTTCGAGGCCATTTTTGTCAGGGACGGTTTACTTTTCCCTCAATATGGAATATATTAATGCGTTGAAAACGCAAGTGCCCTCCTCAAGATCTCGACTTCATAAACCGTAGGGGTCTGTTTCACTTCTTGTCTTTCTGTGATACGGTCCGGATACTCATGAATCAATATATCTATATCTATGTGCACGCGTGGCGGTTAGTTATCTATTTTAATAGTTGAAAAATAAATTTCAAATTTTTTGGGGGAAGCCAAGTAATGTTTGTCCCGAGACTTTTTAGCAGTCGTGTGGTGTTCCCTCTAGAATTTTAAAACATATAGAATTTGAAAAAAAAGGGAAAAATCTAAAGTCAGATTACAAGAACTTCCCCCGCACAGCCTAAATTTCTTTTCCCTTGATTTTGTTCAACTCGATTTCTTAGTTAGAAATTAGCTTCATCGTAGGGTTTTCGAAGGGAAAATTAACTAAAAAGTTTGTTCATCAGAGAAAAGATTCCCTTATCAAGTATTTTTATCGAATGGGTAAGTCTTCGGCTTTATTATTTAAATTGAGTCTTGTGTCATTTCGGAAAGGAAATGACTAATTCTACATTGAAGGCAATAAAATAAAGGATAAACAGCACATAAACTACGTGCCATAAGAATGTAAATATGCAATAATAAGAGAAAAAGATAGCCAGAAGACTTAAGTGTTTTTGTGATTGTTGATTTGTCTAGAAGATCCCTTACAATTGTGCCTCATTTACTATTTATATCTAATTCTTATAGGTAACTACTCTTCAGCAATTATTACTTCAATTTCAAATTGTTTCGGAAATTTCGGTACCACGCTAACAATTATATCATAATATCGTCAGTACCGATTCTTCAAAATCGTCCTCATGCTTATCATATTCCTTCGGAGCGATTACATAGTACTAAGCCCTCGGCATTTCTGTCAACTAGCTTCGCTGCGGATTAGGCTCAATGGGCTTTGATTCTGTTTATGGCCTGATAAGTCAATTTTGGCGCCAACACTTGCTCATCCAAGGACCCAATCCAGTTCCTCGGCGGTCCTCTTCATTTCAGCCACACGTCCCTTCACCAAAAGAGTATTTAGCTAGGCAATGATCTATAGTATGGTTGATATGGGGACTTAACAGACAAAGCGTTTAGAAAATTCGTGTGATGTATGCGTTGCTTGTCAATTGGATCAAACTTTTGGTTGATCGATACGATAAGAATTTGATTCTGTTTTAACATCTCTCACCTTCACTACATCTCGCCATCCCAGAAATGGTATTGCATTTGAGACCATAAATTTCCCCACAAGATAGAAGAAATCTCCCAGACCTTTCCGGCATCTTGTTGACTCCCCCTCGTTGCCACTCAGATAGCGTTTTCCTGCGACCATCCTCACTGTTACATTCATCTACTTGCCCAAAATTCTTCTCCATCTGTACTGTAACTGGTTTTTGCCGTTGCTTAACCATTTCTCGTACAACCCCTTGATGAAAAGATTGGTTTCTGCATCTCTCACATGCTGGAGCAAATCAAGCCGGTGGTTTGAGAGGAGATCAACTATGGCGAGCTTCCTCATACCACGGCAGTATGGACCATAAGGAGTGACCCCGAACATGAGGTGGTCATATCCTGAACATCTGGGGCGGGATGGGAAGACCCTGTCATTCGAAATGAAACATTCTTTAGCCACTTCCTAGTTACTTACCACGAGTACTCGGTGAATGCTGAGGCGGCTGGTCTGTACTGATTGCCATAACTGCTAGGATTCTGTGCAGTAGCTTGTTTGGCCCCAGAAGATGAAGATGGCCGAACAAATGCCACGCCCCTGCTGCCTCTGGTAGTGTTTGGCCCCTTTCGTTGCTTCTTTTGGATCTATGCAGTGAATTACAAAAATTGATGATGACTAGAAGAACAGCAAGGCCAATCTTTTGAAGATCGAGGGAGAGCAGCTCCATGTTTTGCAGTTAGTCTTGAGATGGTTTGTGAACAATTTCGGATGGCCTGTTTTGCTGAGTTGACGAAGGCTCGAGAAGACTTTATGGGAGTGCAATTTGATAAACCATTATCTAGACTTGTTTCATGGATGATGCGGTGGATAAAACCAATAGCCAATTGAGCCATATACCGGGAATATATGCTTTTCCTTTTCCAAGCGCGAGTCAAACTGTTTCTTGAACAGTCATCTACTTGATTCATACAATGAGTTTGGACGATGGGAACACATCATTGAGGGGAGTGAATGGACACTGAGGAGCCATGATTATCGGGGGAAGCTTTCTGTTTTTGTTTGGACTGGACGGTAGGAGGCACGTAAAATCTCTTAAAATCAATGGCCACCCAAATCTATTTAGAAGAAGAGTTCCACTACTAGTCCCATCTGCGCACGCGCAAGAGAGAGAGCGAGTTTCCTATCCTTGGGTTCAAACACTATGTATTTATGTATTGTTCGCAAGCAATTCTCTCTGGCTTGATCACTACCGGATCCTTAGAAACAGAAAATAGTGTAACAGGTCAATTTTTTCAGGGACCGCGAGCAGATTGCAAACTCTGTCCTTCTCTTGGAAGGAATTATATCTGCAATGCAATTCTTTGACATTTAAGCAATGCAGTGTTGGGTGAAAATGACCTCGCCAGAAGAGTTTTCTTCCACCATATCTTATCTTGAAAGCTAGTTGAAGCACTCATTTCCCATCCAATAAAGAGAAAAAGTCCAGTTAATGATTCTTCTTGGTCTCGTTTGATAAGAGAAATCACTAGTATTAGCATCCAACAGTCAGCTCATAACCAGATGCTCCTCTAATGGGTTGGTATTTCAATCATGAAAATCTTCGGGCTTGATTATGGATCTGCTGATTCATCGCATCTGATAAAATCATTCCCAGAGATCGCTATGTATTCCAAAAGTACACTATATCAACTATGCAAAAAATAAAAGAGAAAATAATTTGTGCATCGGTTTGAGTGTACTTGTGCAAGTGCTTGTTGCGTATCACATCACCAAAAGGTCCTTATCCTGTTTGCTGTGTTCTGCATGTCCAGTCCAGATTATAGGAGTAGTCCATCTTGTGGGATGTCGACATTGACAGAAGTTTCATTTCAATTGGACTTAGATCTTGTAGCGTAATTCCATCCCACAAGCATCAACAACTAGAGGACAGTGCTGATATTTATTTGTGCATCTGTGCAATGGCAGTCGCAAACTCTGTTTTCACGAGTGCTGATGACACAACTCAGACGTATTGATCGGATGAAATTATGTCATATGTCCAGAAATGGCAACCACAGCCACGTGTTTCGCGCTTAGAGAACCATGTGTGAAAACAGATCTTTTTTCATCGTTCAAAGTTTGAAGATGTTATTGGAGGCACTTAATTATTCATGAAATGCTTGTCTTCTAATTTTTATCAAAGCTTATGCGTTTATTACTTTGGATAGGATACATGCAAGACAACATATAACTGAAGGAATCTCAAACGCTCCAAATCTTTTCTCAAGTGGTATAGTTAGCAGCCCCATTGTTCATTGTCAAGGTTGAGTATGGTTGACAGGAAAGGGCATAAGTTTCAAGATCAGCAGTACATGGAGCAAGGCCCATAACTTCACATTCGTTGTTGCATTGCAAAGTATGCCATGCACCGTGGTTGCCTGAAAATGACAGTTAATGTCTAAGAATGGTTGTTTGGAAAATTATTGCTGCTAGATTCTCTGATTGTAGTTTTTGTAAGCTATATGTGCCTCATCAGAATTCAGTCCAAATTCCTTCCAATTCTCCATTTTAATCTCTGTGAGTTAATGTATCAGTGCTGTTTGAGTAAAATTCCTGTATGTTTTGCCAAGTAAACGATGATTAAGCCAATTTAGCCCTTGACATGAAGTGCATGATCCTTGCAATGAAAAATAACCATCGGGATGCATATGTTTGTAGGGAAAAACTCGCCATCGAGATGCATAGGGTAGAATCTGGTTTGAATGCAATCTTTAGTAGAAGGAAACTGACAAAATTGCCATCTTTTGGTTTGACAGTAGCTAAAGGAATGAGATCATTGCAAATAATACAAAAGCTGCAACTTGTCATGAAATTATCTCACAACTTCTCAGTCAGCTTCTTCCAGAGAGGCTTCAATCCTGAGAAGAACAAACCCAACCGCGACACCAACTAGAACAAGGCCGTTCATGATGGCTGCAATCCAACATATATCGCTGACAGCATTGCACTTAGAAGAAAGAGCTCCTCCACCTCTGCATTTTCCTTGTGACCTCAAAAGCTCACGATGTTTGCAAATGACTGCTCACTGCACACAGGGACTGCTAGGGAAGCCACAGTGTCGTGAGCTTTTAGCCCACCAAATGCATTCATTCCTGTTATGTACAGATTGTTCATCCTCTTTCCTTTGCTCATGGCAGAGGCAGAGGTGGCAAGTGCCACAGCAGTGAGAAGAGCTAGACCTTTCTGGGGAAGACAGTGTGCGTGTGCCCATATCTTGTTGAAAATATTCAATTACCTTTTTTTAAGTGGAGGGTTACTTCTCCAAGCTTTTGTTGAACTAAAGGAGGGAAGCAAAGTGAGACTCTGTATATGTGGAAGAATAGGAGATAGAGAAAGGATAAGGTAAGTGTGGTCGGCTGGGAACAGATTTACCAAGAAAAGCAATGAACTTAGAGCCTTTGGTTTGCAGTGATATGGACCACTCGTTCATACCAGCTTGTTCTATCTAATAAGTCCCACTGCAATTACGAATAAAGATGTAAGTTGCAAGAACTGAAGAACCGAATAAAAAAGCACCATCACATTGTGTTGAACAGATGACACAACAAGAACCACATTGAAGTCCAGCATAGTAATAAAGTACTATTCAATTTGCAGTAATAAAGTACTGCTCAAACAACTGAAACTTTCACATAAAAAATTAGTGACAACTAGCCAAAGTCCCAGATCAGACTGGGCGCCAGGAGCTGTGCTTTTCAGGTACTGTTGTTGCCTCCTATGATGTGAACCTTAATGATGCGACCGGTCACTCCATTTTCCTCTGGAAGCTCACATATACACCGGTCATTTTTCTTTAGATTGTTATGGCGACATAAGGCTCCCCAGCCGCTGATCCAGGTGCGGCCGTCTTTCCACACCTTAACCGTCCCTCTCCATGTCCTCCCTGTGGGATCTTGGAACTCAACGGCCCGAGGCAACTTGAGTTCATAATTGATTAGGACTGTGCTTGGAACGTACTGCAATGAGACCAGTGAATGCAATGAGGACTCTGTCAATAATTCTAAGCCAAAGTCTCTATTTGCAAAAATAAGTACTCCATAATGATCATTCTGTAGAGCAAGAAAGAAAGAGTGACATTGCGGCAAAATTGACAGACTACGAATCTATAAAGGCAAGAGAAAAACATCCATAACAAGATCAGACTTCAAGATGATATGCTATGCAAGACGAAAAGCGGGATTGAAGAGCAAGCATACCAGACCAGAACTTCTTGGAGTATGGATCATCAAGAAGTAAGGATTTTTTGCGTTGATGTATCTCTTCACATCGACATGATTATCATTAGCAGTCTTCCTATTTCTCACATTCCCTGTGTAACAGATAACGCTGGGAGAGTCAAACTGCGTAGAAGCTATGTACCCTCAATATAATCAAAATATGCTGAAAATTGAAGAATCTTAAATGATTCTATTACCTTTTTTTTTTGACCGTTTGCTCCTGCCTTCATCTTCTTTTGCTTCCTTCTCCTTCTCCTCCTTCTCCTTATCACCATTGCTGTCGTGCTCCTGGACTTCACTTCCTTCTCCCACCTCCGCAGGTGGGGCACACTCTTTCTTCTCGACCGCAGAGTGCCTATAGAGAACAACTCTGAACACACCGGGACTCTGGTGGGAGAACACCATAAAGTCATTTGCCTCAACTAAGTTGTCCCGCACAAACTCTTGCCAGCCATCTTCGAAATAGGCATCCTGTGCCTCCAAAATCACCTTTACACCCCATTGCCACCCATTGCGACGTCTGAGGAGGATCTCTCCTGGCAATGGCCTATCTAGCTGCGCCAGGAAAGCTCTAGGAACGAGCTGCAATGAACAGCCGTGTGTGAGTCATGAAATGGAACAATTTTCTGACTAATAAACAGTTCATGAGAGCGAGAGTTATCTCACCATTCTTTGAAAGCTATATTCTGGCCTGTACACTTTGAAGAAATCTGGGATTTTTCCGCGAGCATTCTCCATCTTCTTTTTGTTAGCAGGTAGAGGGGAGTTGATATCCTAAAGTTCAAAGTAAGCTAGCTTAGAGAATCTCTAGGAATGCAATATCAATTCGAACAGACACCATGCTCTCAGAAACCATGCGCAAAACACTTTCTCATCGACAAATATTATACTACCTACTTAAAAGCCAAACTTGGGATCAGTCAAGACGGAAACAGTTTTCAGTGGAATATTGATGACAAGGTTTCTTCCAAGCCAGGTTGCAAGGCAAGTCTACTTTTGAAAGCCTCAGATCACCCTCTCCTTTTGTTTAAACACAGTTAAAGCTCCAAGGCATGAACCAGAAAAACTCGGGAACAGGAAGAAGGGATCTTGGTTTCTCTCTCCGAAACTGACTTTCTTCACTCCAAAAGAGAAAAATACTCATGAGAGCTAGAAAAAGAAATTCGTTTTTTTAAGATTTGATTACAATAATCATAAATTAGGAATGCTAAAAGCAATGCTCTCGTAGCATTTGCTTGAAATCTTGTGCAAATTACGTCATTTAACATTCCATGCTTTCCTTCACCCTGTTTGGACAATGGGAGATTTGACTTGTTCAAAATGCTGTCTAGGCTAGAAGAAGATCTGAAGATGCTCAGTGAACCACTTTCCACAGAAGAGCATTGCTGATGGCTCATCAAATCCCCACACTCAGTTTTCTTAACTCCCTACCAAATGATTTCACAGATCGGCAAACTCGTTCTTGTTAAGTAAAAGAACTCAATTTATGGAGCAGATTGTGAGCATTTCATCCAGGACGGCTATGTGCAGATCTAAGAAAAGCGATTCATTCCTAGTCATCACAAACAACAAGAATCTAGTTCAGATCATCGGCGACAGCATCAGTACACGTTCAAGACACTGAAAGAGCTTCAAGCACAACCGATTTTTTTAACAAACATCTAACAGAGTTGATGGCCTCTATTTCATCAGTCAGCAGCAGAGTCGGAGCAAACAGCATGAACAAGCAGAGGATGGTTACCTGCGATGATCACTGATCAGACTTGAATGAGACGACCACAGGAATGACTTCAACCGTAGGACTCAACAAAACAAACAGAACCTCTCCTCTTTGGGAGTGGTCGTTCCTCCTCCTCGTCGGCAAGTCTCTGTTTCGGAGGTCGATGTTTTGTAGCCTATGATGGTGAGGTAAGAGCAATTTGTGGGATTTCTTGATTCTGGTTCGGGGACTTGCTCCAATGCTCGTTCTGGTTTCTTACATGTATTCAAGTCGATTTCTTTCTCAGAGAGCTTGCCAAGCTCATGCACGCATGTAAAATGGCAGTAAACGTGGAGGTTCTTACCATATCGTCAAAACAGAGACCTGATGCACATCAATGCGTTGGTTGCCCATCAACTTCAATTTCCTTTCTTTTCCATTCAACGAGATTGACTTTGTTCCAATTCAAGAACACGGTCAACTTTCTTTTCCACTTTTGCTCCACTTAATGAAAGACACTTCGTTCCATTTGCGGACATCATCAGTATGTGGTTCCAGAACCACATAAGTCATGGATTCAATCTAAGTTAAAACGAATTATTTGCTAATGACAAAATTCATTGTTAGGGAAGAGACAAGTTAAGCAGCATAATCAAGCAAAATATATCTATTCCTTTCCTTGAAAGCTTGCCTTCTTACTTATAGAGAGAGAATCCACGGCCTTTCTCCCCAGCATAGCCTAAATGTATGCGACAAATCTGCTAACTGCTAGCCTTCGTGGCCAGGGTGCATAATTATGTCTGCATCTTGCGCGACTCGAATCGGCTGAGGTGGCATGTCGTTTGGCCTCATGTGTGCGGGCTGCCATTACGATGTGATGCAGGAAGTAAAATGAACACAAATGGTTTCATATTAGAGATCACAATTTCTGATACAACACAAAAAACATGACTAATACGGTATGAATTTGTTTGAGAAACCTGAACAATAATCGAACACGACAAATACGGTGCGGTCAACTTGAAATCAACACAATTGATAAACTTCCATAAGTTATCATGCAACGTCATCTTCTCATAAAAAAGCTGCCTTTGATAGTGCTGTGCACACTGTCATAATTTTTCGTCTGCTTCAGATAATGAGCCGGCATTCTTTAAATCAATTTAGGCTCTGCTTGTGCTCAAACCCGTCTCTTTGGTTTTTCATTTTTAGGGGGCTAAAATGGCCAGAAAGCTCCTTTACGTCAATTTACAATATTGGATGTTTCTTGATGCAGTTCAGCTTGCGGTAAAAGAAAAGATGTGTAGTCAAGCTGTCTAGTCGAGTTTCTATATGAAGTAGCTGAAAGATAATGCTAAGTTGCACGCCACTTATTACAGATTCTTGAGACTGATGGCAATTGGGTCTTTTAATGGGACTTGGGTCTGGCGAGACCACCACCACCTCCTTGACAATTAAAGTAACTTAGGTTATTCAAGAATGGAGAGCTAAAGTTAGTAGATGAGATAAAAAGATTATGGGTCGTAATACCTGTGAAACTACAGATATTATGGGAGAAAAAGTTACGATCTTTTGTATTCAGGGAAAAAATTAAGCTCCCGGTTAGCTTAAACGTTAATATTACAGCAGAAGAAAGTTGTGACAATTACAGTATTTTACCATTTTCCGTTTTAACCGGTTTTCAATCCTGTGCTTTGCACAAGATATATTTTAGAGTTTTTCTATTGAGAAAGGATGACCCAAAAGGCACATTTAGAAACTTCAGAGTAAAACACGCATAATTATCATCTTTTCTCATCTTATGATAATGTATCTACTAGTCAATTCTTGCGAAGTCTAGTTTTGCTTTAGCATTGACAAACCGAAAAGAAAAAGCTCATTATGTTGTTTGCTAAGGAGATTGATCTGGTTTTCACACCTCGGAATTGATTTCCTGTCTACTTTAGCTTTTCCCTGGGCTTTTGAAAATGGGAAGTGATATTTCGTCAACACAAAACTGCCCTTTGACACCATTTTTAAATCGCATGTTCTGGTTAGATTAATTTGTCCTTAAAAGCTCATTCGTAATATCCATGAAAATTCTCTAATAATCATAACGATAAAACCTACTCCACTTTCCATGGCATTTGTACTTGGTTCATGGAGTGCTTCTTGTGTGCGAAACTCCTGTACCTCAGACCTGTTATCACCTGGAGAACTCCTGTTCATTCTCCTGGTAGGCATCCAAAAACACAGGATCCAGCGTTGCCGGCCATTTAATTAGCTTAACGATGCATCATCATTTCGCTACATACTATATGCGAATTACAACACCATGTGGCCGACTCACAAAAGCAGCAAAGGAGTCCTCTAAAGTTGCACTGACTGAGTGCCACTGAGCTCTTCCCTGAAGATCTCAATCACCGATAACTTATTCGCACGGAAAACGTAGTTAAGAAGCACTAGATGAAACGGAGTGGTTTGATATCATGTCAGTTTTTTGCCATAGTTTTCCTACTGCAGCCAACTCACTACTGTGAGTTCCTGTCCTCTAGAACTCGGAGTATAGTAACGTTTAGCACAATGTCCCACATCTGTCTGCTAAAACACTTGAGTAAGAGGCCAGACAGTAGGGCCCAACCCCAATCTCAGGAACTCAAAATATGGTGACTTTAAGCACAATGTATTCTCTCCAAACCAGTTCAAAGATGTGGACATCTCCTCTCTCCAGATTATTGTCCGCCACAAACTCACGCCAACCTCTACTTATCTTGCCTTTGCCATTGAAGAGAAAGCACCGGACGGGCCACTTCTTCCCATCAGAAACCGGAAGAGTGATGTCTCTGGAGTCACCCTTTAGATACATCCCAACGAAAGAGACCGGTAGATGCTGTTCATGAGTGGGGCAAAAGAAGAGCTTTTCCGATGATCAGTATATATCGAAAGTGAATATGAACTGAGATTATAACGAAATTCTGTCTGCGCATATCATGGAGGATGTAAGGTCTTGCTAGTGTTGTTCTTTTTGCGAAATGATTAAAATAAAAAGAACAGAAAAATAAGAGCCTTGCATAGATTTCTTTTCCTCTCCTCAAGAGATTGAGTGAGTTCATTTCTTGAGAAGAAGGGGACACAAAACACACGCATGGTGACCAATGAGTGAGATGACGGTCAGTTATAAGATTGCCAGTTGCTTCTCCTGGATGAGGGAGTCCACCATCAACCTGTTAAAAGATGCGTGCCCTTCTTCCATTTGCAGCCACCCTCACCTCCTCCTGCAACATTGTTCTCATGTTTTTTGTCTTCATTTTTCCTTATTTTTTGGTTTTTAATTGAACTGGGGACCCCAAGTAAACAGTAAGAACTCAAAATTTCACCTGCGGGAATCTCCATGAGAATTTTGAGATGAAACAATTCTTGGTGTCGAAAGTGTCATCTAAGGGTTCAGTGGATGAGTAAAGAAAGTTTTCTCACTGGGTTCTTTTTCTTTTAATTGGAAAAAGGTTCCACTTTTATCATCTAAGCACATTTTCAAGAAAACAAATAAATTTAAAACCAAAAATTGTTTTTCCTCTTCTGCTTGAGATGAAATGTTTACCAATTTTTACTCTGATATGTATTTTATCAGTCTCTGTTCAAAAAGGAATATATCAAATGACTGAAAGGGCAAAAACAACACTCGATCACAGGCCAACCCACGAGTCCACATGTTAAAGACTGAAAGGGTCCCTTGAAGATCCCTATAGCCTTTTTGCCTGTGTCTTCTCTCCTGGATGCGAAACGAGCTTGTATTCATTCATCTAGAAACCAAGCTACAGGGACCAAATACTTTCTCTTGACAGACCCAGAAGAACCGGGGGGGTGGGTTTAGTTCAAGCCCAATTTGCAGAAGCAATTCTCCAATTACTACGGCATCTTCTGCCTTTCAAATAGAATTCCACAGACGATTAGGGGACTCTAGACTAAACCTCCTTCCAGCTCCTGATCAAGTGATTATACTGACTTGACAGAATGCTTGGAGAAGTTGGGCAACCATACAATGCATTTTTCAAATTGGTGGTGAGAATACAAGAGATGATGGTCCTCTGACTTGCCATGGAACATTTTTGCGACTATCACCTTTAAACTTCTTGATATGTCAGATTAGACATGTTCTATTTCTCAGCTTCAGACACCGGCTCAGCAATGCTAATCCGTAATCACTCTAGCATTGGTTGTTGCAGGACAATGAAACGATTCCACTTTGTTTTGATGACGAGAGCTGCCTATCCACACATTCATCTAATTGGAAACTTAACTACCTCCATGACGAAGTGGCCCAGGATAGACATTCATGACAGGAGAGGAACTTTGAAGCTGACACTGAAGGCGGAGTTGCCCTCTCTCTCTCTCTCTCTCTCTCTCTCTCTCTATGCTGGCTCAAAATGCTAATGAATCAAAACAACGAATGTCAAATCAAGCATATCAAGTCAAAAACTAGTTGGAATCATAAATCTAAGTTTCAGTTCAGATTATCAGCAGCCCAAAAATCATAAGAAGATTAAAACAAAATTTTAGAGCTGCTCAAGGCCTAATCAAGCATCACTAAGAAACATTTTCCCTATTAAATAATTTTCAATAATACCAGTGAGTGATTTCTCTCTGAGTGGAATCACAATAGTAAAACATATAGTGCCATAATCTATTCTCCCCGGCCACATCTTCATTCATGCAGTCAAAGTTCCTGGCCAACGAAATATGGTGACTCATAATTCCTTGTTGGAGAGAAGATCAAACACGCATACATCTATGGTCCCTAGCTTGTTGTCTTGGATAAAGGCTGGCCACCCTCCAGAAAAGAAATGTCGGTTCTTATTTATCACGCAGATGACAATCCAAGTGTTCCCTTCCAGATTTCGCAGTACAATGTCTGCCCTTTCCCATGGGAAATGCACTTGAGCAAACTCCCTGGAAATATACTGCATTTTCATTTTCACCTTCTCAATACAGAACATTTTCATATTAGTCATGAAGTAGGCGAACTTAGAAGTGAATGTCTCTTCTACTGCTCTCAACCTTACCCTGAGAGTTGTGATACGTTTTTCGGGAGCCAACTGGACAGTTTCTGGGTCTGCCTCCTGGTCTTTTCCCCCTAACAAATTTTGTATTATTTATTGACTGATTATTCCTTAATTGCACTTTCGTAACAAGTTTGATTTATTGAATATGATGAATAGTTTCTGACTCAATTGTATTTTCATAATAAATTTTAATATTTCTAATGCATTTATTTCTTGATTCTTTATGCAAACTTTAAATATGCTAGGTTTAAGAGACCAATGTAAGGGCTGTTTGTCATAAATTGAAACACTGCATCTAATTGATCCAAAAGGCGCTTTGGACAGCATCAAATCCCACGTTCGAGGCCATATATATATATGCTCGCGTGTGCGGTTTTTGTCTATTTTAATAATTGAAAATAAATTTCAAATTTTGAGGGGAAGTCGAGTAATATTTATCCCGAGACTTTTTAGCAATTCTTTGGTGTTCCCTCTAGGAATTTCAAAATCAAAATGAGTCTTTCTAACTGTGAAAATTCTGAAAAAAGAAAAATCTAAAGCTGATTACGAGCCCTTCCCCGGCGCAGTGTAGCTTTCTCTTCCCTTGATTTTGTTTTCAAATGACTTATATGCTCAATATATGCTTCATACGACAGACAACACTAACACTAACTGAGAGAGCAAGACCATTGCTTGAATTTTATTTGCTTAGTAAGGGTGATCGGTTCCTAATCCAATCCTATGAAACTAGTCATTTTTTTCCCATTACTTTGAATCTTTAATTCACATTTTACTAATTTTTTTTCGAGAAAACAATAATATAAAAAAAGCATATTTAGCCGGTCCGATCCAGTTCCCCTTGGAACCAAGAACTGGACCCAACCGGTCTATTGGGTCCAGATGATTCCCGATTCAAGCGATCCATTTTCATAGTCCTATTGCTTAGCCTTGTTTTCGTACGGGTTCTTTACTTGGACTAGGCTTTGCCTAATCTGCTCGTGTGAGCGTAGAAGGGCAAATGCGATGATCAAGAAACAGACCTGATATAAATGATCAGAATTTCTCGTACAGCAAGAAGAAAGAACTACAGGATTTAATGCCACCAAAAAATGATTCCCTCTAGGGAAAGCTATTACAATATAACACAACATGCTAGATGTCTCAAAGACCTTTATCTACCGCTCATGCCCCGACACTATTTCAAGAGGATGAGCTGCTCTGTGTAACATTATTGACTGTAGTGGTCAGCTCACGACCTCAGGCGTCCCTGACGAACATGAGGCCAGAGGACCTCCTTGCATCTGTCGTGTATTATACGACTTGCAACTCGTGCATTTGTGCGCCATAACGTGAAACTGGACTTGGCATTGTGCTCCACAATCGTTGCAGAGTATCCAAACCTATTGAGCACATTGAGTTCAATTTAGAAACTCTGAGCGAGGGCATCATGACTTCCTAGGAATGCTGTTGACTACATTGGTAAATACTCACCATTTTATTTTGGTACAACTCAGGCATTGGAGTTTTTGCAATCTGTGAAGAATCAACAAACGATTTCAGGTGACACAGCACAGATTCGTTTGGTGCAAGCAAAAGTAATTGAGAAAAACAAAAAGAAAAAACAGAGATTCCATTCAAATTACTACCTCTTGATCAAGTCTCCTCCACAAACTAGACATATCGCAGATTGACTTTGAGCAAACGGGGCATGAGTACCTGCAGAATCCGAGAATTATTTCGATGTAAATCTCGAGGAAAACTAATAGTTAGTCGACTGCAAGGCACAGTGAGTGATCGAGACATATGGTGCTAACCTATAGTGATGCTGCATTTCTTTGACGCATTCCAAATGTATGGTGTGTCCACAAGGTAGAACAGTTATATCTTTCATTGTGTCGAACAGGTACTGCAAATGAATTTAGAAAATTTAGCGATTTTAAATTTGATTGGCATCATCAATGTAAAACTTTGGCTCTGTATCTTACCTCGAAGCATACAGGGCAATTGTGGTGCATTGCCCTTTCAACGCAGCAATGGGCATCCCTCATTGACTTCGAATAGCAACATCCTATAGCAAATGTTCTAAGCATATCAGAAGTAAGTCTTTTACAATCAAACTAGAATCTGGAGAGTGCTACAAAAGCAAAAGGAGAAAAACCAAAAACAGAGTTTTCCTAGAAGCCTCACTCACCGCATTTCTTACAATGGAAGTAATTCTCCTTGCCTCCAGTTCTGTAGAAGCAACATAAGGATTGAGGATTAGATATCATGACAAAATATATAATACACAAGTGTGCGTGTTGGTGAAAATTAACAGAAAAGAGTTGCTTATATTAAAAAATGATGACAGAATGACATGATGTCACAGAAGTACTCGAGACCCCAGAAATTCAATTATGAGCGATATTGGTTTGTTAAATTACCTGCAGATACCGCATTCATCACAATGATATTGATTCTTCGAAACCTGAGAATGTGCAGCAACCATAAGGTCAGCTGATGCAATCATGTGGCAGAGACAGGGAAAGAACTGAAGGAATAATCAAGAGACCAATGATTACATCATCATCGAAGAACTTGCACTTGGCGCAGAAATACTTGCCCATGCAAACCCCACAATTCTGGCAGTTTTGTTGAACCTGGCATATTGAGCATTTAGGTAAGTACCGTTATACATGCTTTTCATTTACATATTGTTCAGTTTTCAAAATTCACAGCTTACTTCTTGTTCAGTGCCGCACAATGAACAGATGACCTGAAAGGCCAATGAGATATAAGCACTAAAAAAAAGCCGAACAAGTAGACAATCATAGAGTAATTGCAAAGAAACCATCAACGAAGCAGAATCATTTCATCATTGCATATTTGATCTAAAAACGAGAGGGAGATTGTGCATCAGCATATGACTCAGCAGGTAAAAACATTATTCTCAATCAATCTCAATTGAAACTGATACGATTGGCTGTCTTAACTGCTGTCGAACTACCCTGCCCTCATTTCGTTAACAGTAACTGAAAATGCAAACAGGAAAATCCATCCATGCCTTACCAAAACCCAGATCCCCTAGGAAAACAAGGACAAAACAAATAAACCTATTCACTAAGAATGTAAACTGGAGAATCATGCATACCTGTTTCACTTCATGTCGCGGAACATCATGCCGGTTTTGAGGAGCAGTTTCGAGCGAATTCTGCATGATATCGATGATTCAAGGGCGTTAATCATTGACTATCCGTACAACAATGAACTGCGAACAAAGTATTGATTAGTTTCTCTGCATTTATATACCTTCGCTTCATTATGACAGTGCCTGCAATCAAAGACCTCGTCACAACATGGTGCTCTTATCTTGCACATTCTCCTGTAATGTGCACACCTAACCAGCGGAAAGAAAAGAAAACACAAAAGTTCCAATTAATAATAAAATCTTATTTTCACAACCAATACACAATTCGTGAACAAGCCACGGCACCAACCCGAAATCCCCAGATCCAAGATCCATCGCTCTTCCGCCCTCCATCCTCTGTCCAATCTCGATATTCAAACCCGTCTTTTCACCCCCTTAATCTGCATTAACCGCAACCATATCCGCAGCAGACGATCAGAAGCAGACCCACCCAATAAAAAACGGCAGATCAAAGACGACGGAGAACTCAGAGAGAGACCCAACTCCGACTAACGACCGACATCCCTCAACAGATACGGACAGACCCAGGAAGAAACAATCAAACGAGGGTCGGATGCAGAACGAGCAAAAGAGGGAGGGACAAATTTATACACGCACGGCTCTCCTGCCATTCCCGTACCAAAGAAGGCAGGAAGGAAGGAAGGAAGGGAGGTGACGAGGGGACACCTCGGAATTCCATCCCGACAATCACTCGCGCGAGACTTGCTTAAAAAGGAACTGATTCCTTTGTCAAATTTAAAACTGTTACCTGAAGAATTCGACGATACCCACCTAATAAAGATCGCGTCTTTGAACGGACAAACGATCACGGAGCCCTCGGCGAGAACAGGGAGAAAAGCCTCTCGAATTTTTATACAGGGAAGACCCAAAAGTGGATTTGCTTTTTCCTACTTTGCCTTCCACGCAGAGCGCCGGCGGTTTTTATAGAGCCCATTGGTTCCGAGTCGATGGCGGGAGAGGGAGAGAGAGAGAGAGAGAGAGGACAGATCACGTAATTTGACGATAAGGGTCACGTCGCTTTTAGGCTGCTTTGTGGGCTAACGAATAACCGTCGAGGGTATTTTCGGGATGCCGGTTGCCCTGTCGGGGCTGGCGGCGAGGGAATCGTGAATCACCACGCGCCGACGCGCGAGAGTGCGCTGCACTGTACTAGGACTAGGCCCTTATCCTCTCTCTTTTTGTTTTTATCTCTCTCTTTCTTTTTTTTGATTTTGTATTTTTTATATTTTCTCCCTACGTTTTAATTTCGATTTATTCGCTACTTGTGATTTTGTTCGTTCTTTGTATATTGCGAGAGGAGTTATAGGATATAGAGTCCATGTAGACATTCCGGAGCAAAGATCAGTGACCCTCCTTATGTTTTTTTCCTCTTGAATGGTTACTATTCAATAATTTAATGTAAATTCCTATTAAAATGATCTTGAAACTCAAAGGGCTGAGGCTACTTGATCATTACATTGGCTATTGTGTTTTGTTATTTCTCTTAAGCAATGTCAGTCTCGTCAAAACCCCGACTTGTTTTGCAAAGAATAATTTTACCTTTTTTTTAATAAGTTAAGAGAGCTTCGCAAATTACCAAGGCATTTATTTTTCTATTATTGTCGAAAGGGATAAGACGGGTAATTTCAATCAAAATCCAATGTATTATCCGAATTTGAATGACATTACCGAGTCGATAATCTAAAAGTAAGTTTGTATTGATCATGCCACAAGCATTGAAGGCGCTGTAGATCGAATTGTAAATAATTTTGTTGAAAATCGATTATAATAATATATATTTAAATATTTTCGCGGGAAATATTTTCCTTTGAGAGAGAATAAATAGAGAGAAGAGATAGAGAGAGGGGAAAAGAAGGGCCCACGGCACTTCGCATAAACCCAACAACGGGTCATGGCGCGTGGTCTTCAAACCTGGCTGTCGGGGGAACACGTGGCGGTTGGACCACGTTCGCTTTTTGAAGGTTCCGAGACTCTAAAGTAAGGGAAGATATTTTCCGGTGCCCCAAGACTAAAAGAGAAAAAAAGAGAGGGAGAGAGAGAATTCGGATAGGATCGGATTAAGTGCTGACGGGACTGGGACCCACTCCACGCCGCCCCTCTGGCATACTGCTGTCCCAACTCGTTGACCATTCGTGTCGCGATTCGTCACGGTCATCATGTGGGGGCAAGCGACCCCCACGAGGCGATGCCAAAATTGGATTCCTCCAACCTTTATGTCGATGTTCTTCGACTCGAGATAAAATCCCACGTGCTCTCGGGCATTTTCCTAAGTCCGGATTTCACTTTTAGGTAAAACAACAACAAAACCCTCTTGGCGATAATGCCATTAAAAAAGCTATAGGGCATCCTTGGAACACCAGGAATGGAGTAACAAATTATCCCATCTGAATTACTAGAAAAAAGGATTTTATTCGAAGATAATTATCAGGCAATTGTGCGAGAAAGTTTATTATATTTTTGGAATTCACTTATCATTTTCTGTGGATTAGGAGATGCCTGTTGACATCGGGATGTGGGGGGAGGACAAGGGAGTGGTCCTAATGGGAAAGTGAAGGAGGACCGCTAAGAATAAAGCAAAAGCAAAGCTCAAAATAAAGGTAACCTTTTTTGGGATGGAGGCTTCCTTTTTGGGGGTGGGGGAGAGGGTGAGTTGGACTGGAGGCTGACGGTTTTCCCTAACCAGTTGATGGAAAACGAGGAAACGAACGACATCAGTCGCTCGACTCCCCAACCTTTTCTCCTAATGGCCCATACCCTTATCCTATCCAAAGTGAACAACTCCTTTTCTTTCTTTCTTTCTTTCGGTAACAACAACGTCGGCCTCGTTGGATCTTTTTGGTGAAAATTGCGTGTCCGAATGGACCTTTCGAATTTTTTCTTATCTTTTACTTAAATTAAATCTCGGGACGCACGCATTTTGAAACTCCTTTCTTTTTTATTTTATTTTATGCTAAACTAGTGAAACTATCACATTTTGGCAACTAAATTCAGATGAGATTTATATCAATTTC
The DNA here is from genome assembly GCA_014182895.1 of Angophora floribunda. Taxonomy (NCBI): domain Eukaryota; kingdom Viridiplantae; phylum Streptophyta; class Magnoliopsida; order Myrtales; family Myrtaceae; genus Angophora; species Angophora floribunda. The sequence goes on from CM024714.1 coordinate 5,673,590, forward strand.
GAAATTTCTGATATTATTTTTGAACTTTGATTGGAAAGCAGAAATAAAAATTATTTTTACTAAAACTTAATTGTCGACAAACTAGCCTTCCTGATTCAATCGATTAACAAATAGTATCCTAAGCAAATTAGCAATTTCTCATGGAACAATCATGAGTCGTTCTAGACATTTAAAAAAAATCTCTCATCTAGTTTTTCTTTTTTTTAATGGAGGGAGATAATGTCCTCCATGGTACCAATCAGTTGAGGCAATCGAGGAATGAACTCATCATCTAAAATCTGCTGACGAAAGAAACGAGTGTTCCCATGATTCTGCATTCAAGTTTTACTTCCAAGTGTCACAGCAGCTAAACATTTATAGCACTTAGTATTGCAACATCACATCTTGCAAACGGAGGAAAAGAAAGGAGTAGTGATTCCATCATGTACTCTGTTAGCTTGATACAACTCCTGCCCAGCTCTGTGGTGGCTTTTACTTGGTCTTGCACTTAATGGGATCGGAGTATCCATGCTTGCCCTGATTTCTTGGGAAGCTGAAGGGATGGAAACAACTACAATGATCAAAGGAACCATGAGAGAGAGAGAGAGAGAGAGAGAGAGAAGGCCTGTGCGCGCAGTTGGTTGCTTGAAAAGGAAGAATGACTAGATGCTATTTAACACAAAATAACCTTCCAACCCATTCAAACATGATCATGCCAAGAACATGGACCAAAAACAGACAATATGGTAAGGTTTTAGCTTTTTCCACGGGAGGGGGCTCGGTATGGGAAGCACAACACATAATGTTGTCAACCCGACAAGAAACAGATAAGGTGGAGATTTCATCTTGATCACGTTGAGATGATACTCTGAACTTCTAGGGATGAATGTTAAGGCATAAACAATGTTTGGTCGAAAGGAGTACTTTGGTTTCAGACAATTCAGGTGGCCATGGCACCCTTGTTAATACGATGAGGACTTAAAAGTGGGATGTTACTTCAACAGGAATAGGAAACCTTTCTCCTTTGGAGTTTTGGGTCAAGAACTGGACTTTCAGAGATCAAATAGGGCACCCTTCGGCAGATTCAGTCGTCTGTAGGAGGGTGCAGAATTTGGATGATAGCCATTGGAAGCCACCACATCATATGAGAATTTGGTGGAATGGGACAGATAAATTCAATATAGTGATTGAAGACTTGACGGTATTAGAGTTGGATCACTGTGATAGGAGGTTTGGAAGCAGGCACCACGGGAATGTACACTCAGATTAATTAATTATCTTCCCCATTTTATATTGGCGGAGGAAGCTTTGCGGAATCAAATGCCCAGACTTTTAGTTTCTATTCTAGTGTGCTTACAAACTGCTTTTGTGTTAGTAATCAGAATTAGGAACCAGAACAGAACAAATCCTGTGACAACTGGCTCAAAGAAGCTTTCCTGGATTGATTCCACCAGTCTCACTTGCATGCACTACTAGAAAAACGTACTCGAGTGAGGACATGCAGAATATACCATCTTGATGTGGCTTAGCTTCTGTCTGATTCACCCCTCCGATCCAGCCACCACAGAGAGGTCCCAGGACCTGTATAGCCTGTGTATTCTGTACAGCAGGCACCCAGTCAACCCACTCGAAAGGGAGCAACAACATATTAAAAGTGTGAAAGGAGCTTACCCGGCAACTCTGCTGTGCATTCTCAAATGTTACCATCTCACCAGACATTGCAAAAATCAATTAGGCAGTCTTTACCGGGTACAATTGAATCACGCTGTTAAAAATGAAAGCCATAAGACATAATCTCCCTACTAATTTATATCAATGTTGTGAACTAAACAAAACTTTTCACCAGATGTCTTCGTATTTGAATAAGATTGCTATGCCTAGCATAAGTGTAAAACTCGAGAAAAAGGGGCAACTCAAAGGGGAACTTTCTCCTTCACTTGCTTTTAACATGATTTCCTTGTCATACATACTAAATAGTGAAGTCATACTCCCATACAAATAGATAAAAGGACGAATGAAAAGGAAGACCCAATGCTCTAGGAGGTCATATAGTACTGTTGGAAGTCTTTGACAGCCAGAACTTCCCTCAACTATCATACAATGTGATAGAGCATCTCTCTCAGAACTCATAGTTCTGATTGGGTGCAAGCAGTAGAATCTAGAGGACACTGTATAGGATCACATTTCCCAGTTCATTATGGTAGAAAAAACAATCCAACCACGCACTTTCTCAGCCACACATTAGCTCTAAAAGATCTATAAGAAGCTACACAAACAAGTGGTGATAGAGCATCTCTCTCAGAACTCATAGTTCTGATTGGGTGCAAGCAGTAGAATCTAGAGGACACTGTATAGGATCACATTTCCCAGTTCATTATGGTAGAAAAAACAATCCAACCACGCACTTTCTCAGCCACACATTAGCTCTAAAAGATCTATAAGAAGCTACACAAACAAGTGAGAAAAACTACTTTTAAGAAAAACAAAAACAAGGGCAAATTGCAATAAACTTCTATATACAAGGCAGTACAATAAAAGGCGAGATTACTGACCCTAAGTGTAGCTCTCAATGCAAGTTGCCTCTGTCGATTTCAAGAAGAGAACCACTTTAACAGCCATTTTAGAGTTTCAGTCAATTCAATCAAGTGCAGAATCCCCTTCATTAGGGCTGCCTTCCTTGGACACAATCAGCAAAGTCGTGCATTCTTTTATCCAGGCAGTTTTCTCAGGCTGATGTTCGAAAGGCTTAAGAGGATGCAATGACTGGTCCTCAAGTTGTATGCCATAGATAAAAGGAAGTCTAAGCACAAGAAAGCACTCCGGTGGTAAAATCACTCGACATCCAAGGTTGAATTGCAATTTCTGTTCACAGTCAGGTATTGACAAAGGTAGACAAGATGCCTGAAAAGTGCAGGGTTCGGATTAATCTTACTTCAGCTACTTATTCATGTGAAGATAATTAAAGATAATGCAGGAACCTAAAGACAATCCCCCAAAAAAAAGCAAGACATACCTCAAATTGTACAACCGGATCCATGGCTAATACGACTGGAAAAGGAGGAGTAACCTAGAAGAAAGTTCACATGTTAGTCTGCACAGAGGCAGGGATTGAAGCACAATAATGTTGAAGGGAAAATGGGACAAATGGTCTCTGAATTTTGAGCCCATGTGCAATGTTGTCCTAAACTTTTAATTTATTCAATATAGTTCCTGAACTTTAGCCTAATGTGCAATGTCGTCTCTAAACTTTTAATTTGTTCGATATGGTCTCCAAACTTTTGGTACTTATTCAATTAAGTCCCTATATCATATGAAAATGTTCAATGTTGTTTCTGAGCTTGAATCAATGGAACGATAATATTGGATATTTTCATATAGTTTAGGAACTAAATTAAACATATATTAAAAGTTCAGGGATTACATTGAACAAATTAAAAGTTCAAGAACAGCATTGGACATTGAGTTAAAGTTCAAGGATCACATTGAATAAATTAAAAGTTCAAGGACAACATTGCACATTGGGCTAAGCTCATGAACCATTTGTGTCATTATCCCCTAATGTTGAATAAGCAGAGATGCCCTTAAAGTTTTCAGTTCTGTTGTCAACAGAAATGCGGAATAACAATTGGTGTCCAGAAAATATGCATTGTAAAAATCTTCTCACAATTTTTTACATTTGTTAGATAATTTCATTTCCACTTCAATCTTGAATTTACTGTGGGCTTTGCTCACAAAACCCAAAGAGATGGAATTTATAATTTCACAAAATAGCTTTTTGCAACAAGGAAATTCGCCAGCTCCAAAGAAATCAAACGGAATGCCTAAAATTCACGAAAACAAGCCACAACACAGATTCCAGCAAACTAGATAAGACAGGTTGGATAAGTACAAGAGTGAAAGGCAGATACCAGGAAAATCCTCTGGAGCTGTGACACAGTGCTAGCAAATTGAACATTTGATGTATCCTTCTTCTTTGAGAACTTGCAGTGTGGACAGTCCATGTATATAGGTAATTTCCTATTCAAGAGAGAGGATGCACAACCACCTTGATCAAGGTTGATGGAGTGAAGACGATTTTCCAAGTCTTCCACAAACTCAGGAGCTCTTGACAACCTGCTTGTAGTCTGATAATGTTCTTTTCTTTTACCAGGTAAGTTTGTTGACTGATTATGCACTAAATTACCATTGGCCAGGGTCTCTTTTGATTTGTTCATATTTCTCACCTTCTTTCTGGTGGATGCTATCCCATCTGAACCCAATTGAACTTTATTATGACCACCATTCTCATCCAATTGACTAGAATCGGAAGTCACATCTGATGGAGAAAAGTCAGAATCATTCTGTGGTGAATAAAATGACCCAAGTTCATCGAGATACTTCCGATTCAGCAGAAAACGATGTCCATGTGGACACTCATACTCAAACCCAAAATAAGCTGAAACATTCTTCAATGATGCTTTTGATGAGACATTTTCACCAGCACTCGTGTTTACAGGAATAACATTGCTACCTATCCATACAGAAGGGCTACCCACGTGAAAATTATTAGAAACCCATCCTATTTGGATTGATTTGATCAGAAATACCCTGAAACCTGTTTGATGTTTTATTATCAACATTTGTGTGCATCTGTTCTGGAGCACCGCCTGCTGCATTGGTTTGCTTAATCACCTTTTCTGTAACTAACGGAGGTTGTTTCCTCTGCTGGAGAGGAGGAAAAGCCGAATCAGCAGCTGTAGATCCAGCAACTACCTCGGAAAAAGGTCTTTTGATCATAAAATTAGGAAAACCTCTCCCAAAGCTAATTGTTTTGTTGTCAGAAAAGATACCATCAGTCTTCCCTGAATTGTCATTGCCATGCTGCACTTGTCCTGTATATGATTGCATATTAACATTCCTCTTCATGTCTGTGGATGCATTAAAATCAGGTACTAGGTCTGTCTCTGATCTAACTGTATCATCTAGTTGAATTGTCTTTGGCGGTAAACCATCCATCTTCTTCTGCTTTTCCAGGTATATTGTCCATTTCAGAAGATATTTTTCAGTGGCATGGAAGCCACTCTGCAGTAAACCTTTGGAATGATCATAGTACCTTGGGTTCCCTAGACGTAACAAACGCCATGAGGACGCATTAATAGGTTCTCTGTTGCTTATTTTCGGTAATTGAATTGCAGGGAGTAGCTTTTCACAGTCTGAAGAGCAGTTGACATCATTAGCAGATTTGAAGTCAAAAGGGTCAGCTCGTAATCGCCGTGAACGCCCACAGGGACATGCGTGGAGGAAAACATATCCACTTGAATGTGGCTTTGCATCTGCCGAAAGGGAATCAGCTTCCTCAATACTGTGTCTTTGATGCAGACATGGTTTTCCGGTCAAACTTATGGCATCACACAGTTGCCTTCCAGATGTCCAGATTGATACACATTCATCCTTTAGCATCTTCAAAAAATGTTGCACTGCAGGTCCTTTTACCATTGAGCGAAAAGCATGCAAAGCCTTTGCCAAATGAGTTTCATGCTGAGAAGTTGAATAACAAGCAGGCAAGTCCTTCAAATAGATCTCCCTGGCAGATGGAAGTGCTTTTTGGCACCATGAAGTTGAAAATTTCATATTGAGACCTTTTCCTCTCTCCAACCAAGATACTGCAACATCTACGGGCTCCGCACCTTTCAATGCGATGCCTTCAACCTGAGTGGAATTGATACTTCGCTGCCTAGGCTTTCTCTTGTTGACTTCAATTTCATCTATACATCCACGTTTTCCTGTAAGGATCCCATGCAGGACAATCTCACTAGAAGAAAGCCAGGATTCCAGACTTGGAAGTTCAGGAGCTGTAACTGCTTTGCCAGATGCAGCTGAAGCAGCTGCAGCAGCTGCAGCAACAGCAACCATGCCAACACCAGCACCTGAGCCACCATTGGTGTTCGCCACTAGTCCCCCTCTACCCCTCAAGACATCAGACTGCCGATGAATGAATTCCTTTATGGATATTATATCCTCCCTGTTGTTACTCTGACCGTGGCTTTCAAGCAAGAGAGAATCTGAAGTTGCTTTTCCATTCAAAACATCTTCCACGAGGCCAGTTGCAAATTCAAGAGATTCACCACTCCAATTTGTTGATCTATCAAGCAGAACAACAGCCCTTGAAGCATCAAGCAGAAATAATGGTGCAGAACTGGAGGCACCACCTCTTGACCCAGCATGACTAGTTTCAGATCCCGAGAGCGTTCGGCATTTTTTAATGAGAAAGCGAATCTGTGCCTCAAGAGATGACTGTAGCCTCTTCTTGAAACCACCTTCAGACTTACTAATAGGGCGCGCTAGCACAACTACAGAACCAGGAGCTTTTGTAGGCAAGGCTGATCTAGAGGAACTGCTTAAATTAGCATTGACATTAACTGAGGAGGTTTCTGAAGCCTCCTCCACATGAGAGCTTGCATGTGACACCTCCAGGTAATCATCAACAAAGACGAAGAGTATGACAGGAGTACACTGTCCGGGAAACAAAGATGTGGATGAACCTAAACCAGACATAAGTGATATAGCAGATGCATTACGATTCATATTACGACTTCTACCTGGGGAAACATTGTGAATAGAGGCCGAAGATGAGGTATGCCGTGAAGATGAGGAAGATTGAGGTCTTGATGGCAGCGTTGGCATAGTTTTGGACCTCACAAACGGTGCTAAAGCCTGCTTAGCAGCTTGAAGTATGCGAAAGCTTTTCAAAGTTTGGGTATCAAAATGTGACCTTTCTTGAATATGTATGATTATATGGCAAACCTGCAATACGTGGTGTCATTTGTCATATTCAAGAGAGGAGCAAGTGGAATTCAGAAGATAAAAATAGATCTGCAAATTTCAGGAAACGGTATCAAGTGCCAACTTCAGTATTTCACATTAGAGTGCCTTGTTTGTCAAGTTAACCAAACCATAGTCCACAAGGAAATGTGCAAACTGGAGTCCCAAATCATATTAAAGCTTGAATTTTACCTCCAACATTTCTCTCTCAGGAATTTGAGAGCACATCAACAAGATGTGACAGAAAGATCCAGAAACCATTGACCGTGCGACATGCTCCAACAACAATCTTTCAACAATAAAAGTTCAACTCCACCCCCAAAGTATTATCTATTGATGGTATTTCCAACTCAATAAAAGTTCAATACTGCTGTCAATATTTATAGTGTGAACTTGTTTGTCAAAATGTTTCTAAATTACTTATTTCCAGAAATTCATCTCAGAAACTAGTCTGCTTTCTAAAATTTGAAGCAATAATTTCACTTTTACTTTCTCTGGTACGTGAAAGCAAATTGCACAAACACAGACCATGGATTCTACCTATCTTTCTAAACTATTTAGAAAAGTAAATGTATCTCTTCATTCAAACAATCTTCCAAATGTATTCTTGCACGATAAAATAACAAACAACGAGTTTTATTTCATCCTCAAAAATGGTTTTAGAAGGACAATTCTTCAAAGACATTAAAAATGGACACATAACACCGCCCTCCTCTTGAAGAGAGGCAGTACAATACCGTCAGCCAAATGCTTTAAGGAGGTTTCTACAGGGAGGCCCAGTGTCAATAAATCTATTTCAACTGTTCAACTTCTCAATGCATTTATGATTCAACGTCCTACTAACACGCAGGAATGCTACCAAGTGACCCACAGATGCCAATAGTCAGTGCATATTCATCATAATCACCGTGATCTGATAAACTTCCTGTCTTCGCAAGGCATTGCCCGGACTCAACAGAAGGAACACAAAGGATCCTTAAATTGCAATTCCACCGGCAAGAACACCAAACCAGCATTAGGCATATGATTTCATAGCAATCAAGATTCGACTGAACGACTGAAATTTAGCAATCAGTTGGAAGATCGCATGGATGATTTTAGACAGTAAGTTTGCCACATCGACCAGCTTCTAGTTCTACACCTTTTTCAGGCGAAAATTGAGCTCTAGAACCCTCGCACCGGCTCGTGAACTGAAAAACTAACTGAACTCAAATCCATACTGAAATCGAAGCAGAACAAAACTCACAGAGAACATGAAAAGCAAACCCTGAAGGTCCCCGAACTCGCGCTCCTCCACGAACGAATCGAACCCCGACGCGACCTCGGAGGGCGGGCAAGCCGCCGGGCAGCTCGTAGAGCAGAACTGCAGGTAGAGGACGCCCCTCTCCTCGTCGTGGTAATAGCTGACCCTCCTGCACCTGAACCATTCCTTCGCCTCGTCGCCGCCGACGCCGAGGACCTGGTCGGCGCCGCCGGACCCGAAGGCGTGGAGATCGAGGACCCTGTTGAGGAGCTGCGACGAAAAGTCAGCGCTCCAGGCGATGAAACCGACCACCACGATGCTCCGGGAAGGAGCGGGCGAGGGGGAGGACGGCGGCGGCGTAGGGGGAGGAGGAGGAGGATCCGAAGGAAGAGGCGGCGGAGGAGCGAGAGGGGGGCGGGTCAGGACCCGCACGGGAGGCGCGTGGCGCGTGGCCATCGGAGGTAAGCCTAGCGGTCGCGAGCCGAGAACGTCATCGGGCTCGGAGAAGAAGAGCGAGCGAGCTAACTACGACGACGACGACGATTATCAAAATCGCGGTCCGCACTTGAAGCTTTTTGGGCCTGAATTTGCCTATCGGTCCAAAAAGGCCGATTTGGGCCCACATTGCGCTTTAGCCCTCTCTCTCTCTCCTTTGTCATATAAGATTTCCTTCTCAAAGTAAAATATTTGGGCCTGAATTTGTCTATCGGCCCAGAAATGGGATTTGGGCCCACGAAGCGCTTAGCCCTCGATCTCTCTCTCTCTCTCTCTGGTGGTCATAAGATCTCATTTTCAACGTAAAAATTGGGGGCCTGAATTTGTTTATCGGCCCAAAAAGAGGATTTGGGCCCACAAAGAGCTTAGCCCTCGATCTCTCTCCCTCGGTTATCGTATAAGATTTCCTTTTCAAAGAAAATATTTGGGCCTGGATTTGTCATCGGCCCAAAGGGGATTTGGGCCCACAAAAATGCTTGGGCTGTCTAACTCTTCCGTGAGTCCCAAATCAAGAACCTAGAATCGTTCTCTACGGAAGTCGATTCTTGAACTTTAGGAACCGAAATCAAGAACCCATTTTTCACAATTTAATGTAAAGAGTCAGCTATCATAAGTTAATTTAGATAAATGCCAATATATCAAGAAGCGATGGTTGATGGGTATTTCACAAACTGCGTCATTAACATGTTCTACAAAAGCCAAGATCGAGCAGCACCCTTTCATCTACCCCAAAAAGTGACAAAAGACGCAAATTTCCACCGGGGCTTTCCCCCATTCCGCAATGCCCACCAGAGTCTTTTTTACATAAGAAGTGGAGGACCGAGCGCTACGATCGAAAAAGAGAAACTAGGAGCTAGTGAACTTGGTGACCGCCTTGGTGCCCTCCGACACGGCGTGCTTGGCGAGCTCCCCCGGGAGCACGAGGCGGACGGCCGTCTGGATCTCCCGGGAGGTGATGGTGGGCTTCTTGTTGTAGCGCGCGAGCCGGGACGACTCCTGGGCCAGCTTCTCGAAGATGTCGTTGATGAAGCTGTTCATGATGCCCATGGCCTTGCTCGAGATGCCGATGTCCGGGTGGACCTGTTTCAGCACCTTGAAGATGTAGATCTTGTACGTCTCCACGCTCCGCTTCGCCCGCTTCTTCTTCCTGTCGCCGGCACCGGCCCCTTCCTTGGAGGGTAGCTTCTTCTCGGCCCTCGGCTTCTTCTCCGCCGGCGCCTTCTCGGCCTTCTTGCCGTCCTCCGCTGGCTTCTTCTCGGCCGGCTTCTTCTCTGCCTTCGGCGCCATTGGAGAGAGAGAGAGAGAGAGAGAGAGAGACTCGAATTCTGTGCGAGAGAGCTAGGGAGAGAGAGGGAGAAGATGCGATGGGACTGCTATGGGAAGCGAGAATATATTTATGGAGGGAGAGGGACGAGATCTGATTGGTTCATCGGGCGAGACGCGGATCGCTGACGTGGACGAGTGGCTCTTGCTTTGTGGCGGGTTTATTTGAAATCGGGCGCGTTGAGAGAGAGTTGGAATTATAAACCGGGCCAAGGGATTAATATCTGCTGGGGCGGGTGACTCAAGAATTGTGTAAAATATAATTATCAATATTTTATGTTTCGTGTTAAATAAAGTAAGGAAAATGATACAAATAGTCATTGAATTTTTAATTTATTTAGTTTGGCTCATGAATTTTAGTGTAATATATAATGTAATTCTTAAACTTTTTTTACATGTTCAATATAATTCATGGACTGTATGAAAATATTCAATATAATCCATTTTCATTAATTCAAAATATGTGATTATATTGAATAAATTAAAAGTTTAGAGACTAAATTGCACATTAAGCTAAAATTCAGATATCACATTGAATAAATTGAAATTTCATTAACCAAATTGCACACTAGGACAAAATTTAAGAACTATTTGTATCATTATCCTAATAAAGAAACAAAAAAATTTTATGGCTGCAAAAATTCAAAAGAAAAAAATAAAATATATGTATCAAAATTGAAAGTCAATTGAAAAGAGTTTCTATCTCCAATGTCATGTCAAATTTATATGCGTTGTGGTCAACATTCACAACCTAACTTGTAAGAAAGAATTACTTGTTTCTCGCAAATTGTTAAGTGAGCATGCGTTACATATGCATGCGAAGAAAAGGAAAGTGACGACTATGTTCAAGAAAGAAATTTTGGAGAAATTAATTGAATGGTTAATTAGACTAGAAACATGTAGAGATGGCAATACATCGTACATGCAAAAATCATAATATTTTCCAGACATTGATCATATAAATGATTTGTAGAATGAACCGTGAAGAAAAATTCAAATTGGGTAGATAAAGATTTTATGTGAAACAACATACATATGATATTGTACCCTAGCAGCTTGGCTGTTCCCAAAAGGCAAAAGAGAACCAAAGAGAACTCAAGTGAAGTTCATATATTACATAAGATCCAAGAAGAAGTATCATGCCCTCAAGCACATCTAACAACAGCAACCTACGTTGTTTCTTGCAGAAACTAAAGACAAAGTCATGACGGTCTGATCGTCGGCGACAACGACGGTCTCACTTCCAGAGATGACAATACATGGATATGCCGCGTGCATCATTTCATGCGCTAAAGTCCCAAACACTAGAAAACTGCAAACTCCAGATTAGTTCTATCCTCGCAGAAGAACTTACAGCAATCCCTGCATATTTGATGATCCTGTGTGCGTATAAACTGTTCGCCGCATCGGTTCCAGCCCTTCTTTTGCCGGTGGACGATGTTTGTATGCCCAGGTCAGACGACTCCGCTACACGTCTGCTCCAACCAACCCTCATCCCCTAGTAATAATCAAGAAACCGGCAAAGTTACAGCGTGTAGAAATAACGAGCCTTTGTTCGAGCAAACTTTCTAACTAGTTTAAGCTTCGAGATTAAGAACCAGATTTTTTCAATGCCAAGATGAGGAAAAACTTACCTATCGTAAGCGATACCATGTAGTTGCGTGATATTGGATGCAGCTTTCTGCTGAACTCCGAGTCCCAGCGGGCTCATCAGGCCGATCGACGAGGCCGGTGCGTGGCCGACGAACAAAGCGACGTGGCCCATGAGCTTGTCCTTCCTCGAGAAGGTGGTCCCGCAGTTGCACTGCCACTTGGCGTCCCCGCAGTGCTTCTCGTGCGTCCTCAGATCGGACAGCACCGAGAACTGCTTCCGGTTGCACCTCTTGCACACGTACAACTTGGGGCAGTGGCTCCTCTTGTAGTGGTTCTTGATGCAGATCATGGATTTCAGAGGCTGGAACTTGGGGTGCTTCCGATTCCATCGGCAACCCTCTTGCGGGCACGAGTACTTCTTCAGCCTCAAACCCTCTTGATCGTCGCTCGCTCTGCTGCGGTTGCCGTCGCTGTTCTTCGTCGGGTTGCTTAGGGCGGCGCTGGTCTTGTACTCGTCCCCGTGAGCTCTCATGTGCATTCGCAGGTTGGCATCCCGCTTGAACCCTTTCCCGCAGATTTGGCAATAGTGAGTGTACTTCGCCAGCAAATCTTCGGCGTTAACCTCAATGATATCATAGCTATTGCCACTCGACGGATGGTGAACTTGTGGCTTCTCATCGTTCTGGTGACCTGCTCGAGGCAGTTCTCTCATTTCTTGATCCGACCCGCCATATTTCATGATAGTCGCCGGGCGTTGGCTTTCATTATTGCCGTTGTAATTGACGAAGCTACTTGCGCTAAACCAATCAAGAGAGCTATGCTCTTGAACAAGAGGATGGTTGCCGTTATCGTTATTGGTTGCGGTACCTGAAGCTGCAGCGGGACTGAGGAGAGTCATCTGTTGGCAAGAGAACATCATAGAAGTTGCAGTCCCTATGATTTCTTGAATCAAGCTCCCGACGCTGGCCAAGGCCAGGGACGTCGGCTCGGGCTGGCCTCTGCTGGACCCGACGAGGATGGCGACCAGCGATCGGACCTGCTGAACCTTGTCCTTGAGAAGAGAGAGGCTGTAAAGCAGAGAGCTCAAGTGGGCTTCCACCGCGGAACCTGGCGGCGCTCCTCCTTCCGAATTCGACACCAGGACATGGCCTCCTTGATTATAATCCCCTTGAATCATCTGCATCCCCTGCGAAACGTTCCCGAAGCTGCAAGAAGCCGGATCGAGCATCATGGCCTGTCTTCCTCGCTTCTCCTCCTTCTCAAATACTTTAAAAAAATTACGTGTTGAACTTTGCTAATCTGGGCGGTGATCCGGTGCCTTCTCGGGAGGGTTTTGGGGCGTAAGGACTCTCTTCTATATAAGCACGTCCAGACAAAAGATGGTGATGCTACTAGCTTTTTTTTGAGACGTGAGAGGATGGAGAGGAGATGGATTCGAGTCAACGTTGAGATGGGGTCATCCCCACTTAAGACCTCCCTCAAGCACAACCAATCTCAGTCGCAGGCGGGTTGGGGGGGACGATGAGGACTCCTTCAAAAATAAGATGATGATGTTGTCCGAGATGAGGTTGGTAGAAATTAAAGAAGGAGAACGGACCAAACCCGATGGCGTCGCTGCGCTGGCTCTTTATAATATCTTAGACTTACAACTTGGGCATTAGATTTCTTCGAAACCTCTCTCTCTCTCCATGGGGAAAGGGAAGAGAGGGGGTCGTTTTCAGGCGTCAATCTTTGCGCATGAGTTGACAAACTCGCATGAAACGGGACTCTTTTATGCATAAAGAATGCGTCAGACCCTCTCCACTTTCCGTGTGAAATTCATCATTTACCACGTCTCTCTCCATATTTGTTTAAAAAGGTCGACGACTTCTCATCTGTTTCGTCCTCCTTCGTTCCGCCTTTCGAATGGTTTGACTCCTCGTTCATGCAATTATATGGATCTTCCCCATAGATTGAAACTCTGTCAATCAACTCGTGCAAAAATGCAGCAAATCGCGACATGGTCTCATGCACAACAGTAGATTACATACCACAGAAGGCTGGCGTTACATTAGGTGTTCGCGTGCGGAGAACGACAGTAATTTGTTAAGCGTGCTAGTGGTTGAGCCTGTATATAGGGTTTTGAGCTTTGGATGGACCAGTTATCACTTGTCCAGTTAGCTTCTAATCATGGACAAACGAGGTGAGAGAAGCAGGTTCAATTACATTTAAAAACTCAAAAACGTACATAAAACATCTTTCTTCAACACTTTTCCGAATACCACCACATCTGTTGGGTGCGCACGCACTTTTAAACTCGTAATGGCTTAAAGTTTCACAAGCTATAGTAGCATCCGATTTCACATGAAATGCATCATCTACTGAGCAATCCAAGAACTAGATATACGATTCAAACAGCCCAACAACCAGGCAAGAGCCATCTGAAGAGGCGAATTTATAATGCCAAAAAGTGTTGACCAATTATTTCCCAGAGCACCAGGCCTCCAGACAAGTCTTTAGAAATAGACGATGGCCAAAAAAAATTCTGTAAACATGATGTTTCCTAGTACAGATGTACCACATTCCTAGCGAAACTTGATATATAATAGATGCTAGAAACCTAGACTTACCTGTCACGCTAGTCAATCTCCGATTCTTAATTCATATTCCTTATCTAGTTGATCTCTGTTAGCTCCAACGTCAACTAATAAATAACTGAGTTATTGATAGCCCTGATAGGTTTCATCGGGACTTAATCCCAGGCACAATGCCAGAGATCCTCAGACAATTAAAATTCTCTCAACCAAACGTCACAGAGGCTTGGAATAAATCAACCACCACCTTCATCCATTCAAAATAACCACCATCAAAAGCCATAAATCCAAAGTGCCTCATGCAGGAAGATGCCGATAGTCCCATGCCAACAGTTCTAAGAAGTCACCCTAAATGAATTTTTGGTACAAATTTCACTTCCTTTCAAAATCACTGAAGTTCTCCCTTAATGCCCAAAACATCTACAGTTCAGCTAGTTCCACAACTAAATTCTCAGCTCTCAGAAAATATACTAATCATCAGGAATCCGACAATCAAGGGGTGTCCGACATAGTTGATGATACCTGCTGGTAAACACAAGTAAAGAGGCTTCAAAGGAGTTTCTCCCCTAGTTAACCCAGCTCCAATGAAAACGCTTCCTTGAAGACATGGTAAATGGGCATCATAAACAAACAAGCCCCAAGATTGCAGGACCCATGAATCTTGTTGATGAAAAGCACTACTGAAAGTTAAGTCTATGGTAGAACATGGACAAGTCATCAGATCATGTGGCCCCCGTGTAAAAACTACTCTTCCCCATATGAACTGCAATTAATGTCCCCATGTCACACAATGTCCAACATGCAAATGAAATGAAGGTGGGCATGATTTCACCAAATTAAAAAAAGGGGGAGGGGATGTTCAGCAAACTCTGAAATCTATCATCCAAGAGATGGCATTTGTCGGTCAAACGTGACAACAGAATTGTGAGAACCACTTAACACCAATCAGTATTAAGTATTCACCTCAATATATGCTAGTCATTTCCCAATTGCACCAGCCAAGCAAGGCGAGTGCTATTCCAAGAAAGGACCAAAGTGACCAGTACAAACATTAGATCACTGACACCACAGAAAAGAAAGTTCCACGATAGATTCTCCAAAAAGGAGAATTGCTGACAATTACAATGACAAGTTTCATAACATCCTAACATTTACTAAAGCTTCCAACCCTAATTAATTTTACTGTAATATTGTTGCAAAGCATTAGCAATATAACATGTCTACTTAGCAAGCATGTTTTGCTGGGCCTGGTTCTCTTGCTGCTGCTGATAATTCAGAGGCCTCCTGAAGAGCATGATGTGTGGTTCAGGGCGATGAATTGCATAGTGAACCCAACCACGACTCTGCTGCACTCCAATGGCACGCCATTCATTCTGGTAGAGGCAAAAACAAGAAGACATGATCATTCAAATGAGGATATACATTTCTTACGCACCATCCATTAATAAAATATTAGACAAGCAACATTGCAAAGATCCACTACACCAAAAAAGATATAAGAGAGAAGACTCAACCAATCACTAGATTACGATCCTGATGCAGGACACTCAACCAAATGATATCTACATCAGATATCTTTGACATCACATATCATGTTAAAATTTTATGCCATTTCATTACAGTACTGCAACTAATCAAAACTGTTCTTTGAATCCAAACATAATGTATTCTACATAATTGAGCCCCCAAGTACCCTCTCCTTTTCTTTCAATTTTGAAACATATAAACACAAGAATATCTAAAACAGGCATTATCATGGCTTAGAGGGCAAGCACATTGGCAATATGCAGAAGTAAAGCAAACAAACAATCAATAGATATTATCACACAAGTCTCAAAAGCAATGTTTAGAATTCAACTCCTATCATTAGGGGATGCTGCTAATAGCGAGAAATCAATTACTCAGAAGATGAAACAGCGAAATGTTTAGCATTCAACTCCTGTCATTTCAGGAATGCTGCTGATAGAGAGAAATCAATTACTCAGAAAATGAAACAGCCCAATGTTTAGCATTCTATATCGTTTCGGAATGCAATCCTATCATTTCGACAACTTCAATGAATCTTCCTCTCGTGAGCAACAACACAACTCGAGGGGCCACATCCCTTCATCCAAATTTCCATATAATTCGTCACCAACAAAACAGAATCGTAAATTGAACTTGCCCCCAAACCGACTTGAATGGCTTGCAAGAAGGAACCATCTATCACGACTGAGTGGTAAAGAGAAAAACAAAAATAGAACAGCAAATTCCTCCAGTGGAAACCCACCTCGCCTGGTGACTCCGCAACAGCACCAAAACAGGAGAAAAGCCAATAAAAAAAAATCTCATCTTTCAAGCGGATCAAAAGCGACACTTTTTTTCTAAAAAACACCAACGGCACTCAGCCAACTTACTTCCGAAAGGAGACGGTTCTTCGGGAGAAGCTTGGCGACATCAGGAGGGAGAACCACATGCCTGCACATCCCAAAAAAACGGAGACAGAAGCGAGGACATCAACAACCGCGACAGAGAAAGAACAGCAAACGACGAGGGCCACCGAGGAGACCACACCGACCTGTACTCGTAAGTGTCGTCGAAGTACTTCTCGGAGTACTGGATCTGACCCATGTCCTCTGGAAAACGACAGGAATTCCGGCGCTGCGCGCGACAATCTGCGAAATCGAAGCTGCAAAAACAAGAAGAGATCAGACCCGATCAAAGCAGGGAATCGGATGCTAAGCGAAGGAGACGAATCGGATCGATCGGGGAGCACCTGAGAGGAGGATTCTAGGGCGAGGAGAGAAATCGCGGAAAGCACAAATGAGAGCGGAGGGGAAACTGTGGATCTTCAAAAAGGGGGAAGAGGGGTAAGGGCAAAAATGAGGGGGCTGCCGCGGGGGGCAAAACGGTAGTTTCGCTCCTCGTCTTTTTTTTTCTTTTAATAAGGGAATTCTTTTTCAAAATTTGAAATCCTCCCGCTTAAGCTCGGCGATTCTTAACCACGAGAAAATGGAAAGCTCGGCGATTAATTGTGGATGGGATCGCCAGCCGTCGTGGGGGCCGCTCCCGTTCGGACCGTTGTTCGGTGGGGCCCTCCGAAGTAGTCGAGCGGCGCCCATGATGTGGTTCGCATTTTATGGGGAATTGCTAATGATTTGGATTTTCGTGTATCGCCCTAGTTATAGTGGCAGGATAAGTTCACTCGCCATCGACATCCATCGTCTTCCGAGAGGGATTGAATGGGACGTTTCATTCCGTGGAGCTAACCGATAGTCCTTACTTTTGTTGGGACCGTCTTTTATGAGATATGATTGAGCACTTTCGATCAAGTGAATCAATCATTAGCTCGCCCCCTTTATTCTTGAGAAGGTGTTGCAGTAGATGCCGATCAAATTCAATCTTCAATGCACTCGACTATTTCAAAAAGTCTAGTTTTTTTATTCTTGAAACAAAGAGTTTGACGAGTTTAAGACAAAACCTCCCATATATTCGATTGATGCGTGTTATGCCAATCCCTAAGTCATGCATAGCTTTAGGATATATGTGATTAGTTGAATCATTTCCACTAGTTGAACTGTCTACTTTAAAAATAAAAGTATTTGTGAAAAACTAAAAAAAAATGAGAAAATTCAAAGTAAAAGCATGAAATAAAATCATTTATCTTAAAAAAGAGTTCAAAGTAGATAATGTATCAATTAAATGGCTTAAAACGGTCAAATTAATCTCAAATAAAGGCTTGAGCTCATCGACCGAGGAGCGCTTGATTTTTCAAATCCTTATTTGAGACCGATTTGACTATTCCATACCTTTATCTAAAATAATGTTTACTTTGAGGCATCTTTTGAGGAAATTGACTCTCTTTCAAACCCTTATTTATAATTTTTCCTAAAAAAATTGACATATTCCATGGGCCTGGACCCAGGGGCCCTCACATTCCGGCCCATCCAAGGAAGCCCTTGTTGGTCGAGCTAGGGAATGGCATTACTTCATGAAAAAATTAAGCCCAAATCGTTTTGTTTTCTATACAATTTTGAAGCTCTCTTCTTTCATAAATACCAATTGGCCTTGGGCTTTTCCCTAAAGTTTGGCCATCTCACCGCAGATCGATCACCTCTAGTATGAGCAGCACCCTGTTTGGTTACGTGGCTTGTTTTACATAATAAGCTCATCAGTGCCTAGTGGCAAATAACATTCCGCAACCTGCCATCCTCCATGGTCGATTGCTTCTGACAGCACAACATCGCTCAAGAATTGAGATCACGGTTTCATTTAAGAATCGCGATTCGTCCCGAGATGCATCGACCATTTCGGCGTATTTGCAATGTAGATTGCATCCACTCGCATTTAAAAGAATGGATTTTGGTTCGCTGGTTGAAGCACAAATCAACTCAGACGTATCTTAAGTCCATCAAGAAAGATCGAAAAGGTGAGGAAGGAGAAAAAGAGTTAGAGACAAGAATCTTAGAAGCAAAAGCAACGATGTTTATACTGCATCGGGCCTAGGACGATACATCATCGCAAACCCTTAAATCCCAAGACAGTCCATAGACTCTAAAATGCACATCAAAGCAAATAGATGGGAGCTGAATCGACTTCCACTCCCATTACTGGAGTACAAACATAAATAGGTAAATCGCTCCGAGAATGCCAAAGGATTGAGGTTGCCCTGTGCGGAGACATAGCCCGGCGAAGAACTCCCGCCGCCCTAACGCCTCCCGCCGCTCACCGGGCGGCGCAGCCATGGCGCGATCACCCTCGCCGAACCGAACGGGACGGCGCCGCCATGGCTCGGCAGCCTACTCGCCACTGAACTACTGACCGGAGAGCGACTCTTCCGATCTCAGTGACCAGACTGTTGGAGTGGAATCGTGGGAGGAGGAAGGGATTTTAAAGTGGGGTTTGGCTTCTGGAGAGGATGGCCGCATCTTCCATGGCATATGCTCCGACCACTTCCGCCCACGAACTCCACCCAGATCCGAGTACTGGATATATGCTCCCCTTTTTTTTCCTTCTTTTTCCCTCTGTCATGCATCATCTATATTATCTACCGAACCGTTCCTCCTTTTGAGGGTTTTTGTCCAAGGCCCACTAGCACATGCACGCAACAACTCAAGACAAGCACGTCTTCCCAATGCGAGAATATGCTCTTCTTGAACTGGAATAGGCGCCGGGATATTTAGATCCGAGATAAAAGATCCGTCGAATGATGTGTAGGTAGTGTCATGTCCCCTCTCCGAAGTCACTCCAGTTATTCTCTGACGTGACATGTTTGTATATCGAGTCTCGCAATTTTTCCCTTCTGATGCACGGGTATTATTAGATGCACGTACGAATGAGTTGTGTTAAAGAAATTTTACATCGAAAATCGATGTGTGATATATATTAGTTAATATATTTTAATTGGCCCAAACACTCATTTGACTTGGTCCAATTGGATATGTTGGTCCAATAAGATATATTGATGAGTTTTGGAATATGGTGTTCACAGATGAATCTGTCTCAGCCACCTAGGCAGATGCTTGTGCAGAACTTGCCTCAGCAACTCAATCAAAACATGGGTCTGTAAAATTTGCTCCTATGTTTGCCGAATGCAATGGCAAATGTTAATCAACTTTTGCTCGCACAACAGTTGAATCCTTCTCAGCTTCCTTCTTCGAGTGATCTCCTGGGTTCCAATCAAGGATCTCAGGCCTCACGACCCCAAAATCCTTTCTCTTTGGCCAATCCACAAGATGGTCACAATCAACAGCTTGATCAAAATCAGCGAAACGTAAGTTCTCCTGTCATGGGTCGAAGTGTAATGAGACCATCCCCCGTATGCCGTGGACAACAGGTAGCTTCATCTGCCTAGGTTTGATTATTTTAAAATTTGTACCTTCTAGTTAGATGATAAGGAATTTCTTTCAGTATTCAATTAATGAAGCTTGATTTATCATTAGCGTCAACCAAAGTTGACGAAGTCCCTTAAACTCTAAGACCAGGACTAGTTGAGGCCTTTTTAGCATTTGCACTTTTATCTTTGCTTCTTTTGTCTGTTTTCCTGCATTGCGTACCGACAGCAGATGCCCTGGTCATTTGGATGTCTATTTGACCAGACACCCTATGTTTTATTATTTGCTGCTGATTTTTGGCTATTGATGTTTGGTTTCTCAGACATATGTCTGCATTTATTCCAACTCTTGGATTTCCTACAAAGTGTCTTTCCCATGCAAACGTCTCGTGTCCTTTTGTCAATTGTCTAAAATGATTCTCTTGTGCACTTATTTAGCAATGATTGCTTTTAACTGCGTTGATGATTGATGATTGCAGGAAAATCCCAATTATGGAGGTCCGAGGACAGGCCTAATGGCTTCTCAAAGGGGGTCTGTGTTTTTGTACCGTATATTTTCACCTTTCCTGAGGATGTGAACTGAAGAGATGTGACACATGTTTCGTGAGTTTTCTGGCTAGCCCCTGTGAATTAGCTGATTTTGCTGCAGATCTCACAGGCCTCACTTCCATGACATGAAAGATAGGAAGAGGAAATTTGAGTTTGCTAATGGACATAAAGGCAAAGGTTTGTGTTTCTACAGTTTAATGCTGATTATTTACTTCCACTTTCATAGCTTAAATAATATTTCATGTGACTAAGATGTGATGTGATCAGAAATGCTTTATCGACATTGCAGCTTCTGTTATTCTCTCTATTCATGCCTGCAATATTATTCAATTATGGATTTGACATGTCATATGATTTAGAATCATCCAGAAGAATTCTTAATGTCACATGCAATTATTTTCTGCATTTTGTTCTAAAAATAATTTTATTTTGGTTGAAATAGATAAGTATTTTGAACTGTCCTTTTTTGATGGTGCATTGTGTTTGAAAAGTTTTTTGTATAGTGTAATAGAAGAAGTATGTCTGCTCTCTGGCCTTTTTTTCCTATGATTTCTTGACAAAGAGGGGCATGGCTTCATGTCTGACCACACGACAGTTATATATTTGCTGTGTCTTTCCTCTGTTTTCCTAGAAATTAGACTGAAATCCCTTCCAGCAGTTTGCTAATGTTTTCAATGAGAAAAAGCAAAATGTGATGTCAAATATTGAACTGCTGCACTGGCAGGACATTAACGATGTTACTTCTTAAACCTAAAGCAGGGATAAACAGCGAGATGGCAGGAAAGTTTGGACAACTTCACCCAGCGAATCCACCTAAGGAACAGGAAAGGTACTTTTTAAAGTTATACTCGTGTCTCAGCTCTAACATAGTGCCTCTGCTATTAAATGGCTCTCACACATTATGGACTTAGACTGATACTCAATAGTCCTATTTTACTGTCTATGCATTTTATGAATGCATTTGGTAATTGTTGAATACTTAGGTCAGATCAGGTCCATTTTTTAATGGGCGGAATTGCCATGTTCTAGCTTACTATCTTCTTAGGGATCTCGCATGCATATGACAGGTAGCAGGGAAGAGCTCTTCTTTTCTGCTGAATTATCTTTCTTTACAAAGAAAAAGTCAGTCAGCTTTATGTGCTGATGATGTGTGATGATGATGGAAGAAGCGCCAGATGGAAGAAGCGCCAGTGTACAATGCTAATGATCCATTTGTTACTCATGAAATCATTGATTCTGTTTGATTTGTTTCTCTGCGTTTTCACTGTTATGACCGTATGGATGTGCTTGTTGCATTATATGGCAGAGCTCTTTCAATAAGCTATACAGAACAAGAAATCCAGCAGTAGCGTGAAGAGCGGAAGAGGAATTACCCTTCAAAAGCCAACGTGGAGAAGGTTAGTTTGAGTTTAAGATATGCCCATGCTTCCATTTGACAGTTCTCCTGACGATTGACTTTACCTCTAGCAGAAACTGACAGATTCCAGGAAAAACGAATTGGATGTCAAAATTCGGCAGGGGTATGGCTTTTATTTTTGTTGATACATGAGCTTATGACCTTACAATTAGTAAGTTTATGGTGCTGTTAATGGATAAACATTTGATAAAAGCATTTTGATAATTTCTTTTTATTTTCAATTTCTTTTGAACATTTTGAGTACTGTGTTTTACCTTGTTGCCTGGTTAATTTTTTTGCTGAAGCCGATTTGGGTATGTTCTTTACTGGGTGTTGATTTATGTGGAGGTGTTAAGCACGTAAAAAACCATCTGGGTACACCACGGTCTACTGAATCATGAATTTTTTTGTCAATGAAAAAAAGAATGGTAGGACGCTGGTGGCTCTTTAGTTGTGCCTATCGTTGGAAGGGCCGATGCCGTTGGCCTTGGGCAAGGGTGGCTTGCCCTTTCGGCGTGGGCGGCGGCTGAAGAGCCACCGGCACCCTACCATTCTTTTTTTTTTTTCTAGTTTTTTTTTTTAATAAAATTTTAGATTTTTTGTTTTTAATCTAATTTAAAAATAATTGAATAAAAAAATAATTAAAAATGCCATGAGGAAAATAAAATTAATTTAAAAATACCATGTCGGCATTTTCCGTTAGTCAAATTGACAGTATTAACTTTAGGGTCAATTGTATCAATTCGACAAATTTTAGGATTTGATTGTACTTTTTGCAAATTTTAAGATTCAATTGAACTTTTGCGATAAGTTTTGGGACTTCTAGTGAACATATCCCAAATTCTTTTGACCAACAAATGCCTTAGGTGCTCGTCCTTTTTTTCAAACTTGGATTACTCAAACCCAACAATCCAATAAAAGCAGATTTCTCAGATTTTACAATCTCCTTTGTAACTGTTCATTCGCACCCTTGTTGGGATAATTACAAAAAGATTACTTAACTTATTATATTTGTATCAATTTATTCATAAATTTTTCGATTTGACTAATTGAATCCTAAATCTTTTGATTATTTGCCAATATAGTCAATTCGAACAATTTTGTCTAGAAATTGATGAAAGCATACGTCGATGATTCTACATGATAACATGGAAATTTTTTGAGATTTTTGAGTTTTTTAAAATTTTCTGAAGTTTTCACATGATCGGTGAGAACCATGAGCCCTTGCCTAGTGGTTGGTAGGGGCCCACCGATCCTTAAAAAAAATAAAAATAGAACTATTCAAAAAATAATAAAAAATTATAATAATAACGGTCATTCCATGTAGACGACTAGCGTCCGCGTCATCAATTTTTGGCAAAAATATAAAAAAAATTTAGGACTAAATTAACCAAATTGAAAGAATAATAAATTGGCACATATATAAAAGATTTAAGATTATTTTGATAATTTTCCTGGTCACTTGCTTCAACTTCAAGATTTGCCATATTTTCTTCCAATCTCCAATCTAAACCAATGTCCCTCAATTTCAATTACCCTTGGCCAAACTCAGTGATCAACCGTGGTCAAATTGAGACAAACTTGTTTGGAAAAGGTCAACCCAGCAACAGGCTTGATGCAAACAAATTAGTTCTAAATGCTATTAGTAGTTAAATTTAATGTAATACATGATGTCAAATGTAACTTTTTTTTTTAAGGAATCAAGGTGAATGCCTCATGTTTATGTGATGAGTAACTAAATGAAATAACTAAAATTTATGTGTTAACAACGTGGACAACTTATTGATCGTCACATTGGTGACTTTCAACGATAATTGTTTGAAAGAACTATATTGAAATTTCACGCTTTAGTATTACATAGTCAAAATTCAAAAGTTTTGGACTCAATTGAGATCTGTACCATAGGTTTAAGACTAAAAATGTAATTTTCTCTTAATTAATCAAGTACTTAATCTTGTTCTACAAAGATATGTTGATAGAATTGAAAGAGACATAACATTCAATGTTAACCGGATTGGATTACTTAGTCAATATTATCATCTCACGTTCAAAATTCTCTTGTTGGTATGTCTGAACGAATCAATCTAAGAGTGCCCCATAAAACTTTTCTCACGTGAATACTAATGTATGTAGCCATTTTTTTTTTATATTGAGAATCTCGTGAGACCCATGTAATATAAAGTAAAATGAGATCCATTGTATGGAAATATGGTTTCATAAGTAGTGTCAAATTTTGTGAGAATACACTGCTAACTGTTCCAAAAGTTTTAAATATTATAATACTCTCCCCTATGCTTAATATGGTCTTACTTAGTACTAAGTGTAGAAATTTAATTGAGAAGACAAATGGGGTCTCAAAGATTTGAACTTAGTATTTCCATTGTATGGAAATATGGTTTCGTAAGTAGTGTTGGATTTTGTGGGAATATCGTCAATTGTTCCAAAAGTTTTAAATATTATAATATTCTCCCCCATGCTTAATATGGTCTTACTTAGTACTAAGCATAGAAATTTAATTGAGAAAACAAATGGGGTCTCGGAAGATTTGAACTTAGGCTTCATTCGTTTCACAGAAAATGTTACTTTTTTGGAAAATATTTTTTAGAAAGCTATTTTCCGGTGTTTGGGTGAAATTTAATTTTGAAGTGGAAAATATTTTCCATTGTATAAACTCTTTTCAATAGTTTTTTATTATTTCATTTTTTAAAATTGATCATTAAATTATTTTTTTCTTTTTTCTTTTTTGTGTTCTCTCCTTCCTTGGCCGGTTGTCAATTGGCGGCCGGCCACACCTCGAGCTCGCCTTACCGGCAAGGCTCAAGGCTTGCCTACCTCTGGCAAGCTCGCCCGGTCAGCTCATCGGCGAGACGAGTTCAAGGCGGTGAAGCCCAGGCATCGCCGATCTGGCAAGGCTCGAGCTTCGCCGCCTCTAGTGACGCTCGAGCATTGTTGATCTGTGAGGCCCAAGCCTCGCCGCCGTTTGGTTACGCTAGATCGACGAGCTCGGCTCGCCTGTTGCCGGCTATTGCCATGGCCAATGACCGGCCGAAAAAGAAAAAACAGCAAAAAGAAAGACAGAAAAATAAAAAATCGATTTTATTAAAAAATAACAAAAAATTTGAATTTATGAAAAAAATAAAAAAAATGATTTTAAAAAATAAAATAAAGAAGTAAGGACTAATAAGAGGTGTGAGATAAGAAAGAGTGAGTGTGGAAAATGTTTTCCCTAATTTGAAAAGTGGAAAATATTTTTCCCCACTTTAGAACACTTTTTTTTTTTTTTTCATGGAAAATATTTTCCCCAATGAATTTCTTTTCCGTGAATCGAACGTCAAAAAATCTGAAAAAAAATTCCTTGAAGTTATTTTCCGTGAAATAAACGAAGCCTTAGTATTTCTAGTTTTGGTACCGTGTGAAATTTTTTAGGACTATTGCCAACTAATTGATATAAAAGCTTAAATTATTAGATGTAAGGAGGAGGTTTGTACAAGAAAGTTATCGCATGAATTTGATACATATTCAATCTAGATCGTCAGATAAATATAATATTCATGTAAGATCCCGTGACTTGCGCAGCTCAAAATCGTGTCAGCATTTATGCTCAAAAGCATAGTTGCTTGCTCACGCTTCGCAAGCAAAGCCAGATAATTTGATTCTGCCGACTTTGTCAAGAAAAGGCAAAAGGCGGCGGGGCCTATTGTTACTTCACTAGAACCCCTGTGTAAAAAGCATCTCAATGTCCATTGAGTCGACGAAAAATGAAAATAGAAATCCACCTCATCATACAAACCGCTTTATTCATTCTCGATTAAGAGGATTATAACTATTTACTCTCTTGAATAGAATCTTCTATAACTCTAATGACATACCCTATAATCCCTCTCGGATTAATCGGAATGTCAATACATCGTAACATTTTGCATCCATCATCTTTATCAATATTAATGTCGAATGGGTCCAAAAAATCAATTTGAGTGGGCTTAAAAAAGAAAAGGGAAAATCACAAAAAAAGAGTCATAAACCTATTATACGACGGTTAATGCAATTCTAAACCTTTTCATTTGGCCAATTTAGTTATAAGTTTTTTTATGATTTGCTAATATAATTCTAGTTTTGATCGGAAATCGATGACATGGAATACTAACTGCTCTAAGTGGCAAGGCCAATGTTGACATAAACAACGTTTACAAATATTTTTTTTTGAATTTATTATTGTTGTCATTTTATTTATTATCATTTCAATTTGAGCTGGCAGCAATTGGCTCGTGAGGAAGCAAGCCAAGTTGGAAAATAATATTAAAAAAATTCAAAAAATTGTCAACATTAAAACTACTTTAGCCAATTTTGGTCAGAAATCAATAACATGAGTGTCGACTATCTTATGTAGCAAGGCTGGTTGGCGTTGATGTGGATAAAATTTGTAATTTTTTTTTAAATTTCTTATTTTTATTTTCTTATTTCATTTTAACTCTAGGCTAGCCTAGATTGGGAAAAAAAAGAAAGGAAATAATTATTAAAAATTGTCTACATAAACATTGCCTTCCAGCCAAAAACTTCATTAGCGAATTGTCAAAATGTTTACAACTAAATCGGTCAAATTAAAAGGTTTATAATTGAATCAGTCGCCATATAATATGTTTATGACTTTTTTTGGTAATTATTCCAAAAAGAAAACATTTAGTTGAAAAAGATTATGTTCGCAGGCGAAGTCTTCTACATGATGATCATGTACTATAGTTAACATCCTATTTAACGATGATCCAACCCTAACTCTAGTTGCTATTACACTTTCGTATCAAAACCATCTTTAACAAAGCTGATCCTTTCGCTTCCATGACCCCGGAAAACTAAAGAAAAGGCAAAAGGAGTTTTCGATTAAGATATGCGAAAGTCTAGTGGCGTGTGGAATAACTAGGACGCAAGGCAAGAACCGTTATTGCCTTATTGGAGAAGATTAGTTTTTTTTAATAATTTTTTCAAGGACTACGAGATGTCTTGAGAACTCTCTCTTCCTCGCCAAAGAATGATTCTCTTATCTTTATTGTCGCTTTTATTTCGTCTATGTAACAAGGTCGAGTACTTCCTTCCATGCATAATACCCAAGGATAAAAATTCACTATGGTTCAATAAAGTTATATCTTTATAATCCGACATTGGTGTCTAGATCGATGTAAGATTTGCTTGATCGAACCGAAAATAATATTTTCCACATTTTATCGTGATCCGGACATTTATCCTATTGCTCAAGCCTAGGTACTCGGCCGAATTTATGAAAGATGAATATCATTTTAAATATTAAACCATACATTCATCTAATAATTAAATTTTGCAGGACAGTTGATGGTGATTTTACAAAAATTCATATAATATCAGAGTTGGAGGTTCTAAGTTCAAATTTTTTCAAACTCTATTTGTCTCCCAATTAAATATGTCCATTCTTAGTATTGGACAAAAAACCACCCTTAATACCAAGCAAAAAATCGAGCAAGTGTTAGCCTTAGGGGATATATTACACTACTCATTTGTTTAACAACTTAAAATTTTAGAATATCTAGCAATGATTTCATAAAATTTCACAACGGGCTTCAACTTCAACAGGAGGATTTTGATCCGTTGCATCCCTCTATGAATTCTTTTCTATGGATCTACTTATGCCCCGACCGTAACTCGTTCTCCTAATTATAGAAAAAAGAGAAGGATTATTCTGATCATAAAACTGACGGATGAAGCTTTTGCCATAAGACAGCGTTCTTAATTCCAGTGGCACCGCTGTCGCTAGCTTCATGGACGAAATATTCTCGACCTTTTGATTCCGTATAAAACCCTAATTCGATCCACAATTCCATGCAAGGCGGTGTCAAACGAATAGAACACCCTTCAAACTCCCAGAAACATGGCCACCAACCAACCCCAGCCGACGCCTCCTCTGTCGAGGCCGCCTCAGCCGCCGCAGCAAAGAGGACGATTCGGACTCGCGAAATTGGCGGCCCTGATCTTGGTGTCCCTGATGGTGCTGGTGGGCTTGGCCTTTCTCGTCATTTGGCTCGTCGTCCACCCGAGGCGGCTGGTTTTCACCGTCGACGATGCCTACATCGACCACTACAACTTGACCAAGGACCACCTCGACGCCAGGTTCGATCTCTCCCTGCGGTCCTTCAACCCGAACCGCAGGATCGCCGTGTACTACGACGACATCCAGGTGACGGTGGAGTACGACGACCAGGACCTCGCGAACAGCACTGCCGAGCCCTTCTTTCAGGGCCGCAAGAACGAGACCAAGCTGCACGTGATGCCGCAGGCTCAGGACGTGGCCCTGCACAGACGCGTGTCGAGGAACCTGAGGATCGAGAGGTCGGCCGGAGCGGTGCAGCTCAAGGTCCGGCTTCGGGCCAAGGTGAGGTATAAGGTCGGGGTTTGGAAGTCGCGGCACCGGACGCTCAAGGTTTATTGTGTCCCCGTGCTCGGCCTCTTCAGGAGGGGTCGGAGTTTCGAGTCGTCGGGCTGCGATGTCGAGATTTAGGGCATCCCCGCCGGTTCGAAAATTTGATTCATTCAGCTATCCATTCTTGGCTTTCTACTTGTGTTTTCTTTCTTTTCTTTCCTTCTTTTGAACGATTGGAGTGTGATTGTTGAACGTTATTCGTGGTTTTGTATTCCTTGTTCTGGACGATTGATCGTTGGTGTATCGTGTATAAAACAATCGTATCGTGTCTACAAATTCTTTTACCTTTCTTGATTTTGTATTCCTTGTTCTTGACTAAGAAAATGGACTTTTATATATTTTCGGAGTACAGGACTTTCCATTATGGTTGCATCAAACAAATTATCGAAAGAGAAAACATGATGGCATTGAAGTAAGATAGGATGACGGACGGGGCGTAAGCGAAATTGGTCTTGTATCAAAGTGATCGCGGTAACGTGCATCATGCAATCGACTTAGATTTCGATATACCTGAATATAAACCGATCCTCTTTAAAAGGATAGGGAAGCACATATCATGAGTAAAATAAGAATGTTAAATACGCGGGATGTATTGGGGTTGGTTGGGTCTATGTGCAATTGTGCATGGAGCGCTAATTGAAAAATCAAAGGGATGATTACATCTTCAACTTAGGACTATTCATCAACTAATGCAAATTGAATGAAACTGTAGAGGGCATCTGACAAAACACAAGCTAAGAACAATGGGCCACAATTCATATGTCTAGAAAGTCCACAGCCCATTGTACATCCTTTCTCTTCATGCGTTTAGCCCAACCAGGCGTCAGCACAATATCAAAAAGAAGTGAATTGAAACTAAACCCAACTATTAGAAACTGTTCGGCCCAGTTTGTGAACTACCTATGCTTCCATAAATGTACTCTCGAATTGAATTAGATTGCCAAAACGGTTCGGTTCAATTTGGTTTAGGGTATGAACCATTGTTTGCTCGTCCCTCACAAGCGGCCATCATATAACATCTAGGGAATTGCTCTATGATCGTCTATGAATATAAATAAACTTCAACGGAAATTTTTTTTGGGTAAAATACCTTAGTTTGTCATTTAGCCAATCTTGTCCTCCTCAATATGAGGGTGCGCTCGGTTCACGTTTGGAAATGGGTTTTTGGTGCAATGCAAATGCTAAAAACCAAAGCCTATGGAGAAATATAAATTACCTTTGGTAAAAACTCATTTGCAAAGCAACTTTGAATATAAATAGTGTTTGATAAAAAAAAAATTGCAAAGGATTTTGGCTGCAATTTTTTTATTTCAAAAGATCAAACCATTCGTCATTGACAAGCTAGATTTGTCCCCAGTGACTGAGGTTGCATGACCTCAGGTGACCCCTAGCCAAGGCTACCTGAGGTCGCACGACCATAGGCAATGAGCAAAAGATTGCAGGATCTTGATGGCCATCACCTAGGGTCACTTGACTATAGGTGGCCCTTGTTGCGGTTGAGCAATTTTAGGCAACGAGGCCTAGGGTAGCCGACAAGCCTAGGTGCCATCGTTAGTGTTGCATGTCAATGGTGCTGGTGACTAGTCACGAATCCAAAAAAGAGTGAGGGCAATATGGGAATATGAGAAAGCTAGTGAGGGCAAGATGGGAAGAAAAATGTCTAAAAATAGCATTCTACCCCAGGGCTAGTCTCCCCCACCCCCGACATTGTCAATTCTAACTTTCACCCCAAAGCCCATTGGGAATGATTGCTAAGCATCCCGAAATTTCCCCAAGGAGCTATAGGGCTTCAAGGGACTTTCGGAATACTGAACTAAATGCACTCTTAGAGCTCCAAAGATCTTTGGCTTAAGGAAAGGAATAGGTTGCCAACTGCCACCTAAGCATGTCAATTCCCATATCCTACAGACAACGACTAATCTGTACATATCCTCACAGCGTGTGTGATATTCTTCTTGTAATCACTCGGATTTAGGTAAGGTCGAAAATCACTTTTTGGACTTTTGGGCCTCAAAGCCAGCACCTGCTCGACATAAGACACCGGCTTACCGAGGGTGATGGCGCAGCTAAATCAAGACCTTGGACATGCTCTGAAATCGTACATAAAGCGGCCCATACCCATCTCTTTTTCCTTTTTTAAATTTCTGGAACTCCCTTTTACTCAGCTGTTTGAATGCCACCTTACAAAAAATTACCCAATGAGGAAATCCAATTTAAAGAATGGAAGTTGCGCCAAACATCTTTAAAGTAGCACGTCCCGTTGAAGCATTGCTTCAGAGATCTGTAAGTCATTGGCTCCTGTTCCATGAGAGATTAACCCTTCACCAATTCATGCAGCTAATCCAGGTTAGTAAAGTAACTCAAAAAAAGAAAAATAAAATCAGGGTGGTTGATGTGAAGCGACACCCGCAATTCAGTCGCCCGGTCGATGTAAATTAGATGGAACGAAGCTGTTTCTCCCCTTTTCCCTTGCTTGCGCTCTTCATCTAAATTGAAAAAATGGACGCAATTAGAGTTGAGAAACAAGAGTGATATGCAGAAGACAATAATTATGTGTATTTCGATATATCATAACAAAGATTTCATCAACTTATTTATAGGTTTTATGAAATGGTTAAATAAGATAACATATCAATCAAGAGACGCACAATCAAAAAGAAATATTTGCATAATCTCGAGAGACACAGAAAACTATCAAAATTATCATAAATATCTCTAACAATTATTGTATTCCCATGTAAAAAATTGGTAATGCTAATTATCGTGCTTTATCTAATGATGTTAGAGATGCCAATATTGGCCCGCGAACTCTTTTTTTGTTTTTTAATTTATGAAGTAGCTGATTTGGAAAACGAATCCAATTGTTCAATTATATTCGATTACAATTTGTTGCATAACATGATAAATTAATTATGTAAATTAGTTTTGGTGACCCTAGTACCAGGGGTGGGCATGGTTTTATGATAAAATCAAGAATCATTTGCAGTTCTAGGATATACATGGTATGTTTCAAGTCCTAAAAATTAAAGAATCTATTCTGACCGGTAGATTCTAGGTTTTAGATGAAACTAAAAAGTTAAAAACTTTTCTTATTCAATGTCTTTGGATGATCTTGCTGTATTTTATGGGGTCCAATAAAGAGTGCATAACCTAAAATCACTAGTTTGAACTTCTATTTTTCTGTAATATCTATGATTGAAACTTTTACTTCATAGTATTTCATAATCCTCGTATGTTTAGGTGTGAGTTGTGATTAATGAATTGTAATAAATAATAGTCATTAGATGTGATGATTCAATATAATTATTCAATTAAGAGTATGTATAGAACTTGAAACCAACCCTGAACTTGTGACGGAGTTAGATTTTAGGTTCTTGGGCATGCTAGGTAGGTTTAGGTTTTTGGACACACAAGGTAGGTTCCAAGTTTTAAAAATTAAGGATCTTGTTATGATAAGTAAGTTTCAAGTTTCGGTGAAACCTGTTCCACTAGACGGAACCTGGAACCGTTCACCTTTATCTAATATGCGATGTTGACCGAAAGATGTTAGGCAAACGAGCATGACACGTGTTGGGGACGGAGTAGTTTTTGTGTCTGAATGTTGGATGAGACTCGATGTTGTGGTCGCTCCTATTTAATTTCCATGGAGACATATGAGTGATTTCTAAAGCATATCTGTCGGGAAGATTCATGGAAATTTCTAGGAAATTTACGAATCAAGTGTCGCGATCCAGACACTGGCCGGTGATTTTGTTCTTTTTCTCCAAGTCCAAGTTGCAACATTCTTCCACTATTTATGCTGATTTTTTCCCGCTCTTTCATTCTACTTTGGACAGAACAAATTTCTTCGAGCGGTGCTCTCCAACTGGATGCACTTTTCAATTTCATTTATCTTGCTTTAATTGAAAACATCTATATGTGGCCATTTTCATCAATCAACTTTCGGAATAATGTATTATTATTCTATCCGTTTTCCATCCAACACCAAGATCTGGCGAGGGGCGAACAATTATATGGCCTCGGGCAAGTCTCGCATCACCAGATTTGGCGAGGGTAACCTTGCTTGGCGATGGTCAGTGACCAGAGAAAGAAGAATGAGAAAAATAGAAAAGGACATGAAAAGAAAATAAAAAAATATAATAAAAATTCAAAAAATAAAAAAATAGTAAAAATTATTTATGCTAGTGTAAGTTATGCCATGTAAAACAATAAGAATACACACGAGTGATTTCCGCCCAAAATTGATTAGATGGACTCAATTGACAAGTACAAATATAAAATATTTAGGATAAATTGATTCAAG
The DNA here is from genome assembly GCA_014182895.1 of Angophora floribunda. Lineage (NCBI taxonomy): Eukaryota > Viridiplantae > Streptophyta > Magnoliopsida > Myrtales > Myrtaceae > Angophora > Angophora floribunda. The sequence goes on from CM024714.1 coordinate 5,706,099, forward strand.
TGAAATGTATAGGATTGAATTGATAAAAAGACGATAAGTTTAAGACTTTTTTTGTTACTTTTCCCCTTGTTAGAAGCAGACTAACCTAGCCAATCGAGAATGACCACAATAACATGGTGGATGGTGGAAGCAACAAGAAGAGAGCATTTCTCCTAGAGAACGGTAATGCCGAGATCAATGTGAAAACCCTTTCTACTTGAAAACAGAAAAATCAACGGGGCTACGGAATCTACTAGCCCAAAAAAGAGGTCTAATCACACCACCAACCACAAAGGCAGGACCTCTTTCCTCCTACAAGACACCACTCCGCAATAAACTCCAAACTACAAAGCATGATGTGCTGCCACGATCGAAGACCGATCGAGCAACTTGGTTTCGTACCATTTTCCTGCCACCACGATTCCCACTCAGAAGCCATTCACCCGCTTCGCCCTGTTCTCTCGTTCGCTCGACAGGAAATTGCGACCCCTCCTCCTTTGTACAAACGCTCGTGCGCATGCATACAAAGCGGCAACTATGGCATGTCCCAGAAATATGTTATGCCCAAACTTCACGAGCAACTGTCATTCCAAGTCACTATTTACTTTCGTCTATATCCCATCTATCATTCCAGCTTCACCTTGTCGTTTAGTGAAGTCACTTCTTCTAGGTTACGTTTAACATGCATGGACCGACACTATAATATGAGATTGATTGATAAGAAATATGCTATTTAAGAAGATGATTGCACCCTCAATTTTCAAGACTTTTTCCCTTGATATATGGTAAAGTTTCTATCCTTTATCGGCGATAGTCATCGAAAAAACTCAAATCTTTGTCCATGGTAGTTTACAGCTCGATTCCATCTTTGTCTACTTGTGTGCATACTTTTCTTTTTCATTAGTCATTCGAACTTATTCCCGCAACCACTTCGCGACGTGATCTCGCACCTTATCCCATGCCCACATTTTCTTAGTGCCCTATAGTTTTTCGATCATGAAGGAAAATTATAGCAAAACGATGAAATCTCCACAGCAATTGCATGTATGGATGTGGAAACGACAAATGAAGCTGAGCCGATCCTTGAACGTGCGGAGACATTTAGGACCCAAGGTAGACCATGCATTCGGTAGGAGCAAAGAGAGAAGATAATGGCCGAAATGCTGCAATTATAGGGTAGAGCCACCAAGTTCCGATAAAAGAGCGACGAACACGTTATGCCCTGCGGTCGGGTCTTTGTCGATCCCCCTAAAAGATTTGATTTGAAGGAGCATTGGAAACATTCATATGCGGAGCCTGAAACAACAATCAAATCGGGGGGTCTTTCACTGGGGTTAGGTCTCCAAAAGGGCATGCAGTAAACATACCTTTATTTTCTCTTCCCATCTTTTTTTTTCTCCTTTCATATCAAATGATGGCCAAAAGATCTAGGAAGATATTTTTCTCGATTGCCCCATTAGGGTTCCGCGTCGAGAGACCGATAAATTCAGACCTAGAAAGATAACACAGCTCAATTTGGACATCATTAGATGAAGATTAGAGGTAATGTGGTTTGGCAGGATCATGGTTACATTGTACCTATGTCATGCCGTGAAGCTGCTGTAAAGTGTTGCAAATTAGGTGTTTGATGATACATGCTTTAGAGTTGCAGCATCATGCTAGGTGAGACGTGATAAGATAATGTAACCGTAGAGGTGAAACTACCGATAGTTGAAACTATACAATATTTGTCAAACACCTTGAAAATTTGTATTAGAGTAAATCCATTTTCTCATAGTTGAAACTATCGATGGCATATTGTACCATATAGCCTCTTAATTAACTGAAGTATAAAGTTGAGTATAAGCGTAACTGGCTTACCCTATTTGGTCAAACGTAAATAACATAATTCTCGTCATGCTTCTTATAAGGAGGAGTATGTTGCGATGGGATGAATCACAATATAAGAATGATAGCATGAAATGAATTGCAAAAAATTGCATGTGGTTCTCTAGATGAGATTCTCGACACATAGGAGGTCGACATACCCTTTGTAATTCTACAATTATCTTCTATCATCCGTTAGTTGTATACTATGCTTCTCGTCCTAACACTATCTTCTCTCTAACGGTTTCTCATTCTATACCCATGTATTCCTCCCCGATTCTCACAAATGGGTTGGCGCAATGGTACCAATGAAAGGCTACCGATCGGGCCTCAGCCGATGGTTGAGGTATTGGTCTTCTTGGTTATCGGGCGTCGAGACAACGTGCATCCTAAGAAAATGAAAGAGAAAAGAAGGGAAAATGTGCTCCTCTTCTTCCCCTTTATGCGGCAGTTCTTTACTCGGAAGGCAAAGGGATATGATTTATAAAGGGGGCAGGGAAAAAACTACGAAGGGAAGGGGCCAAACGATCTAAAGGCGGTGCATTTATACACTGTATTCAATTGGAGTTACTCGATGAAATAATGACCTAGGGATGGTATCTTGCATGTGGTGGGACTGCCTACTCCACAGGCTTTGGTTTTGGTATTCATGAGGATGAATCATCACTTCGAAGAAAAGGAAGTCTCTTTCCCGTCGATCTTTTCTATGCACAGATGGGCCTTCCCTATATTGATTTCCCTTCCCTTCCCTTTCTTCTTTTTTTCTTTTCTTTTGGGGATCTAGAGAGATGTTTTGTAACAGGCTTTCTAATTCCATATTATGGATTGCTAGGGAGAGGAGGGGACATGTGGGCGAGGGAGGGCGGCCACATTTCACATGTTGGGACCTCGGTCATACAATTGTGCCTGAAAAGATGAAGACAAAAATCAAGCTGTGGAGGGCTTAAGTTCTCAATAAAACCATGCGGACCTTAATCAAGCTTTTTTAAGCTGTTAGGACCTAGGTCAGGTGTCCTGGATGTCCTAGCTATCTTTGAATGTTGGGTATGGTGCTATTGATCTTTTGATCCTATATCAATGGGGGTTCCAAGGATTTTCGAGGCCTTCGCAAGGGCGGTATGTAAGAAAGAGACACTTTTGTCCAAATTCATTTTATGGATATATAGATCTAAGTCTATCCCGCTACTATTGCTAGGCAAGGATAGATTTTGCATTGGACCTGTCAAAAAAAAATTTGACAAAAAAAAAAAACACATAAACACACTCGACATGTGGCCTTGAATGTGGTGGGACTCGTGTAGGGCCACTTGATCTAACTGTGTACATTAGCTGGACTCATTGCGCCGGATCCATTCGAGTCCGTCTTTCAATACATTCATTATGAGGAAATATCGAAAGAAATCTCGAGGTTTGAATTTTTGACATCTAATCAGACCGATATTTATTCCCAAATTTAATTCATTGAGTTATAAGCCAACATCTATTATTGGTTGCTTCTTTTTAGCCCAAATATCTATGATGTCCTCGACATGATAGATTCTTGCTAAAGTTATCAATTTGTATTTTTATGAGAAATAACGGAATTGAAAGTTGTGAATTAAATCGAGTAAAAAAAGCATTTTGATTGTACTTTAGAACATGCGAAAAGGGTGGGTGAGATCTCACATTGTCACGAAATAGGAAGGCAAGAGAACACAATCAAAATCTGCAATTTGATTGTTCCAATAATTAGCAATTTATGGAGGAGGAAAGGTGGATGAAAGTAGGTACAAAGTGCCCAAATCTTCAAGCTATTGGCTCAACCGACATTTTTATACAAGAATTTTTTTTTAAATTAAACGCACTTGAGCATCTTGATAGGGGGCACCCACCAACTCCCTATTTTATGCTGAAAAATATTGCAGCCAAAACTTAGGAAATTGAAAGAAAAAGATATTTTGTAAACTCATTATATCAGAATAATGTGGTACCAAGCCTAGGGAAAAAAATAAAAGAATAATGTCACGTTGAATTTTTAACAATTTATGATCATCAGTATTGGTCAACAATATGTGACATGTTTTATGACGATGAAAGCGTAACCACCACCACTTCCACGTCATCAATTGTTTCTTAATTAGTGCATATATGGAAGCACTCTACCGTAAGGAAAACCAAGCATGTAGAAATCTCATTTTTCTAAAATAGATGATCGAGCACCGCACATCGGAGGTGCTCGGGAACATACTTCTCAGAGATACCAAGATAGGACAGAGTCCTTATCAAGTCCAATCGCCGCATCATTCGCGCAATTTCCTTTCACACAATATTACGAAACTCTCGTTCAAAAAAGCAAAGCATTTTGACCGTTAGTTGCTAAGTGCGTTCATCGCATGTTCTCCCAAAAAGCAAGCACGACTCCAATCTTAACCAACGACCCGCTCATCGCCGGCACGAGGATCGCACGTGACCTCACTTTTTCCCCCCCACCCGGAGAGCGCCAGGGACGACGGCGTTTTCCGCTTCCCACTTCGTTACGTTTAAGGATGTGTGGGGGCGAAGGGGGGGGGTCCGGTGACCGGCCGACGGGGGACACGTGGCGAGCAGTGGTGGATCCGCGGGCCGTGGGGGTGATTTTATAGACGTTAGTGTTACGGCAAAATTTAAGGAAGGGGAGAGGGGGAAGGGGGGAGCGAGTGACGTGTTCCTTCTCATTTAATATTTCCAAATCGCCGCTCATCTCTCCCTCCTCTCTCTCTCTCTCTCTCTCTCTCTCTCTCTCACTAAAAGACCTTCTTCAAGTTTTCGTTGCCCGTTTTGACATCTCTCCCTCTCTCTCTCTCTCTACCCCCTCCCCCATTCCTTTCTCTCTCTCCGTAGCTTTCTGCCCAGCTAGGGATTTCCGTTCCTTTGCTTGGAAATCAAAGAAGACAGAGCTCGGCAGGTACGGGTTCTCAGATTTGCTCCTCCCAGAATGCGTGAAATTTCTGCAGAATTGGTTCGTTCGGGGTGTTTTTTTCTTTTATTTCGTAATTCGAAAACCATTTTTGATGCTGGTTTGACGGTGGTGGCTGGTTTTCGTGGCGGTCTTGATTATGGGATGGAGAAAGCCGGGGGAGGTGGGGGAGGGGGGTAGAGGGGAAGCGAGGGAAATGATCTGTTTTCGGTCTGTTGATTTGGGATTTCTGGATTTGTTAAAGGTTAGGGGAAACTCGAGATGCCTTGGCGTCGAGCTCTTTCGATGGGTCTGATTTTTTCCGAGGCCCTGCCCGCCGGATTTGCAAATTCGGGACGAATCTGGGCTTCCGAGGTTCGATTTATTGTTCTACAATTTATTGTTCCTGTGGCAGCGTCGTTTATTGGAGTTAAAGGTTTTCCATGGTCTGGATTTCGAGCGGTTATTTTGATTCTCTTTGGTCCATTCCTTTTCAGGGTGTTGAAGGAGGGATTTTCCTTTTTGATTTTTCTGTTCTGTTCTGTTTCTATGAATCTTTTGGTCGAGTTGTGCGAGCTCTTGTAACGTAGGCTTGCTTGTAGAATGTCAAACCAAACAGTTAATGTGATGTGGAAAGATAATTGTTACTTCCGATGATTAAAAAGTGTTCATGTATTTCCGGTTCAATGACTGCATCTAATTTCCTGTGTGCATTTGTACAGTGAAGTTTGTTGAGCGTCAGATCTCTGGATGGTCTTGATGGGGAGTTGTAGACGATAAGGAGCTCTATCTGGGGTGCAGTGGCCTCATTCTGTTGGAATCCTCTGCTGGGGTGTAATTCCCCTGATTCACATGCTTTTAGTGCATTTGAAGCAGATGGGCCGAAGGGTCTGATCTTTAGTTGGGAAGATGGCTATTGCGGGTCTGCACAATGTTTCGGTGCTCGATTCTTCTTTCCTCAGAGATTCTCAATCTTCGGCATCCAGAGGACAGGTTGAACATGGTGTGTCAGGCACTCGGGCATCCTCCATCCTGCAAATGTGGCGGGAGCTCGAGGATGAACATGCAGTGAGTCGTCAAGAGAGAATCGGTGAAGGATTGATCCATGAAGCAAGTGATATTTCAACTAATGATCTCTCGAGTATCAACAGTTTTGAAGAAGGTGAGAGTGATGTGGTTGAGAATGGGAACGAGTCTGGAACATGGTCCGACAGTCAAGCTGCATCACAAAATGAGACTTTGGAAAACAACAATCTCAGCCAGGAGCATTCTTCTGATTTAGGAGAAACTGAAAGAGGAAGAGTGAGGAAGATATTTCGTGAATGGACGAACAGTGGCGTTAGAGAGTGTGCATCCAGCATTTCTCACATTACCGATCACCCAAGGGCACAATGGCTTGGGGAAACTGAGCAGGAGAGGGTTAGAATAATAAGGGAGTGGGTACAGATAAATAGTCAGCGAGGTCCTTGTGGTGACAGCAGAGAAGAACAGGCTGCTGAAATTGGTGCTCAAATTGAACGGGTGCGTGATGGCTTGCTTGTGAATGAAAATGAAGTCCGAGTTGACAATATCAGGCGAGGAATTCGCAGAGTATGCGGTAGACAGGTTCTACTTGACATGTTGAAGAAATCAGAGAGAGAAAGGCAAAGAGAGATCCAGGGGTTATTGCAGCAGCAGCCGGTTTCGCAGTTTGCTCATCGCAACCGCATTCAGGTGCACATAGCGTATCTCTTTTGGAAGTTTTGCTATTAATATCTTAGTTTCTAGATGTCAATATCGACTCTTTACATTGTTGGATTCATAAAATTTCAATCAATGACGGAGTAGTACAGAAAATGGAAATTGCAGTTATTAGTGATTTCTTTGCTGGAGCAGTGGTTGAAGAAGCTGGATCTAAATAGTATTCTTTAAACAGGACTGAACTTCTACTCTTCTTCACCGTGAAGATTTCACTGTTGCTTTTCAACCTTTTCTATGAGCAAGAACTTGTTTATTGTGACGGGTAGACAGGGCTAACAATGTCTTGTTTGATCGATCTGCTTGTTTTCTAAGTCTACGAACCTTGGTGAAGCACATGAACACCCAAATCTTCCTCTTGCTCTTCTTTTTTGCATTCATTGCATTCTTCCATGTCTAACTGTGAAAGTAGAAAATCAGAACCTTGTTGCATAGCTGGTGTTTTTCTGAGATTAACTGATGTACTGTGGGTTCATGTGTAGTCATTGCTTAGGGGTAGATTTTTGCGAAATGAGAGGACACAGAATGAAGGAACCAGTTCTTTGGCAGCCAGCGAACTAGGGTTATTAAGGAAAAGACAGACGGTTTCTGGTCTCAGGTATGTTGTCTTGTCTTGAGTGCTTTGTGAAGTTTAGATTTATGTCCCTTGAACTTGAAGCCACCTTTTTTTTTTTTTTTTTTTTTTGAGTATACTGTATTTCGTTTCTTTCTATTGCGTTTGAGTCTGTTCTTCCGTTATATTAATGATAATTCACTAGTATGAACATTCGGAATTCTTATTCCTGGTATTCTTTTCCCCTCATTTATGAATCAGGGAGGGATTTCTTTCCAGATTGGACAACTCTGTCAGTGGTGAAGTGAGCACTGACTTTGATAGCTCTTCTAGCAGTGAAATCATTGATAATCAGCAAGGACATGGTGGCCCAAATAGTCTGCCCATGGTCATGGATGATAATCTTGGAGGAACTCGGCCTTCTAATGTTGAAAGAAATACCCATGAGATGTCACATGGTAGAGATAATTCCATTAGTCAAGAAATTGAATCTGTGGATGTTGCTGAAGAAAGGCAGGTTGAAGTGCTAGCAAATGAGTCACAAAACAGGCAACAGCCAGTTGCTGCTCAGTTGACTGATGTGGGTGGTGTTCAGGCAGATAGTTACTCGCATGAAAGTGGTGATTGGTCACCCAATGAAATCAGGCAAGTTGATGTCCCAGAGTGTGCTTCTTCACATCAGAGAGGTGGAGTAGAATGTACCATTGGTGTTGGGGCAGGATCCACTGCTGACACTGAAGAAAGGCCAGAGGCAGGGCTTGCAAACGAGTTCAGGAATAGTCAAATGTCAATTGTTGCTGGATTGACTGATATGGTTGATGGAGTGATCAATGAAAGGAGTGATGGACCCTCTAGAGATTTTCAGCTTGAATCTGGAGAACCCACTCACTTGGATCAAGTAAGCGAAGTACTCTATCATCATTCTGAGACGGTAAGAGAGGGAAACTCTGTCCATACTTCATTGGAACAGACAAGTTCTTTTGATGACAATGCTGCTGAAAATGTAAGATGGCGAGTTTCAGCCATCCAAGTTCAAGATTGGCAAGAAAGCCGCTCGGGAAATGAAGGGAGGGATCTCCATGAAGCAGGTGCCCAATCTAATGGACAAATTGGCAGTGTTGGTGAGGTTTCTGATGAATCTCCCTCAGAAACCACTGTTAATGAATGGTCGCAAGAGCGAGATGCAAATGAAGACATGGAAGGTAGCCCTCGAATGGAGTATGAGGTTGAAAATGGGATCGATAGTGTCCAAGAGTATGGGCAGAGTTGGTCTGAAGGTCATTCTGAGCAGGGAGATGTTGCCAGTGGAAGAGTTGGCACATTTTATTTACCAGATGATGACAATGTGTATAGCTCGGAACTCAGAGAACTTCTGAGTAGGTAAGAATTTTCTTTAACAGTAGTTTTATGTTTGCTTGGCCCTTATAGAGGGGAATCAAGAGATGACAGAAATTATGTTGGTGTGCAGGAGGAGTGTTTCTAATCTTCTCCACAGTAGATTTCGCGACAGTCTTGACCAACTGATACAATCATATGTAGAAAGGCAAGGTCAAGTTTCTGCAGATTGGGAGTTGCATGGTACGTCTCCTACTCCTGCAAGTGCAGAGGAGGAGTTGGAGCAGATGAGTAGAGAAAATGATGCTCAGACGGATGCCGTTGAGAACCCCTCATTTTCGCTACCACCATTTCCACCCCCCTCAATTCAGTCACGCTGGGATGAGGACTTGCACCATGATGGTTGGCCACAGCATGACATTCATCAACACATGGGAGTTGTATGTTGTTTTTATGATTTGATCTTGGAATTTTCGTTTTTTTAAGGTCATTGACCCAAACATGATTCTCTGTTAGATCTAGCTGTATCCTCCTGTTCTTTATTTTTATTTTTTTATATTTATATATTTTTAATGTTCAGAACAGATAAAAAATAAGAGCTTTCATTGTTTCCAGTTTGACATCACTACATTTTGTTGATTTTATTGAAATTTCTTAAATGGGAAGAGGATTTCCACCTTTGGCTCTGGTTTAAATGCAAAATAGTTGGCCATGGACAAGATTTGTCATAAGGCTGGATCAGGATTTTCACAAAACTTGTTTTCCAACTTTTTTCTTGGACAGACCTTGATGATAAGCTTTTGTTTTAGAAGAGAGGTTTTGCCTTTGAGAATTGCTTGTTGAAGATTGAGCGATTTTATTCTGTTGCTCCTCTTAATTTTCAATGGATATTTGGATGTTTGAGGTGTTGTGTTGTGCTAAATCAGATTTGTTGCACCTTTTAGCATTCCCTAAATTTATTTAATGAATTTGTGGACTTGTGACAGGAATGGGACATCATTAATGATTTGAGGGTGGATATGGCTCGGCTTCAGCAGCGGATGAATAATATGCAAAGGATGCTTGAGGCTTGCATGGACATGCAACTTGAGTTGCAACGTTCAATTAAGCAAGAAGTGTCCGCCGCGCTAAATCGCCCATCGGGCTCACAAGGTTTGCATTTCAGAGATTGCAGTTGTTTAGATATTTGGTGTTTTACCACGACTAAATCTTTTTCAACTTATGAAACTGGAGGTTCTTTCTCTTCTTCATAGGATTATGTTCTTGAGGTAGATACTGTATTATCCTTAAAAAGCTTTAGACGCCGATCGGCCTATCTGGCATTTGCAGTTGCCTGCAAATTGGGACATCTTTCATCTTCTGTGGTCAAGCTATTCTCATGTCATTTTGTCTGTTGCAGGTGCAAGTGTAGGAGGTTTCATGGATGACGAATCTAGGTGGGATTCTGTGAGAAAGGGAATTTGCTGTATATGTCACAGCAACAGCATTGATTCTTTATTGTACAGGTAGCCACTGAAGTCTTTATCTTCTCAAGCCAGATCTGGGGCATCTCACCATCAAAAAATTGAATGATTTGAGCTCATTGTTACTCCAATCCCCTGTCGCATTGCTCATTTAAATACGCTTCATGTTGCAGATGTGGTCACATGTGCTCGTGTTCCAAATGTGCGAATGACTTAGTTCAGAGTGAAGGGAAGTGCCCAATGTGCCGGGCACCCGTTGTTGAGGTTGTCCGTGCTTATTTTATTTCATAGCTGCAAGGCGAGCAAGGGAAATATCACTTTACTGACAACTACATTCCTCGCGCCTGCTCAAGACTCCTTCAGGTATTGTTCTTTCTGAGGCTCTTGCGCACCATCTCTACTGGAAAGTAGTTACCCATAAATCAAAATGCCAAGCTAGAATGCTATGATGAGTCAGGCAAAGACAACGATACCTGGGACGGCAGTCGACAAATAGTCGTCATCATTCATTCTGGCAATTGGGCGTGGCATGGCTATGAACATCATCGAATCTGGTTCTGGCTGTATATTCACGGAGATTCTGTCATCCTTGTGCAGGTTTTCGAGAACTGAGTTTGATGCTTGAAAGACAGGTGTGGGCTGTGATAGTCTTGGGAGTTCGATGTCTTCTTTAGCTTCACACTTTTTATATCCGTCGATGCCACGGGTCTTCCGAGCACCGGTTGGGTTCACGGGTTCAGTACACAGAAAACCAAAGAAACAAAAGAGAGATTGGTCTGTAAAAAGGTGGAGCGTGCAAGCATTAATTCCCTAATAATCATAGAATTGATTTTGCCCCCCACTTTTTCAAGCTATATTCTTTTGAAATATTGTTACTCGTGACTTTGTCGCGAAAAGGAATGTATTATAACTTATGTGAGGGTGTTGACAAGATCACGGTCGCTTTGCATATGCCGATTAGTCGTTCCTGGAGATGGCCATGGGCGGGGCGGTCCGTTCGGCTTTGCCGAAGCCTGCCTATGGCCTGAATAGGTCTCTCAACTCGTCACCTCCGATCACCTGGCTAGCGCCATTCGGGCATGCCCGAGCCTGTCCACCCTCGATTGGGTCTAATAGCTTTACTCAAGATGTGAATTTACGAAATTGGGTAAGTAATCGGTAGTAATGCATCGATTTAGTCGATAATGATGCAAAAATGAGACACCATCGTGATACAAAAGGGAATGTAATTTGTAACGAATTCAAAATTATACAAGAATTTCATGGATGTTCAAAGCCAACAGCCTCTTTACATTTCCTTACGGCATCCATACATCCACACGTGGGAAAGACAGCATCTGTACGGAACCGTGCGTGCCCCTCAGAAACTCATCGTCCTCTCCATCTCCGATAGACGCCCCCTCTCCCCTAAGAAGGCCGACCAACTGCTACTCCTCCTCACACCTAGTCCTCGCCCTCCACCACCGTCCCCGATCTCCAGACACGTGTCGCCGCTCGTGGCCGTCGATCTGGCCCCGAGCTCGGTCGCGCTCCGAGCCTCCGTCAACCGCGCGTCCCTGCAGACGGGGCACGACACGTGCGCGGACAGCCACCGTTCTATACACTCGGCGTGGAACACGTGCGAACACCACGGGATGGCCTTCAACGCCTCCTCCTCCTCGAAGTCGCTGAGGCACACGGCGCACTCCGCCTGGTACTTGGCGCCCGCCCCCCGTAGGCGAACGCCGGCAGCGACCGGATGACGGCGGGGTCGAGGCCCTTGCGCGCCGCCGAGCACGACGGGCGCCCCGGCGGCGCGTGAGGTGGGCTCGGCCCCGTCGGGTCGCGGCGTCGGCGGGAGGCTGCGGCGGCTTCGGAGCCCTGGGCGAAGCGGCGGATGTAGAGGGAGAAGAAGCCCATGAAGAAGAGGGCGGTGAGGAGGACGAGGACGGTGAGGCCGACGGAGGTGCCGAAGGGGGCGGCGGTTATGGGCGGCCGCAGGGGCTCTCCGATCGATGCCGACGGCGACGCGGCGGCGGAGGTGGTGGGGGTTTGGAGGAGGGCTGGCGGGTCCTCATCGTTTGGGAGGTAGAGGAGCTTGCGGGAGTGGGGTTTCATCTGGCGACTAAGATGGCGGCGGGTACGGCGAGTGAAGGCGGGAGGTGATCAGTAAGTTTGAGGAAGGAGTAGAGGGAGATGGAGGGAAGGTGACAGGGGTTTCTAGAGAGAGAGAGAGTGAGTTAAGGTCGGGAGAGTTTGATGAAAGTTCTACCATGTTCTGCAGATAGATACGAGGATTGTAGAAATTGAATTATTGGAAAGAGAGAAGAGAAACAGTACTGCCAGTGAAGGAAAAGGAAGAGGGAGGGGAGGAACGGTCGAATTAAGGTCATGTCAATGTGGGTTTTAAAATTTAAATGTGTTACAATCAATTCTATTAGGCTTCTAACATGGCAATGGGGTAGGAGTGGACCAGACCACATATTGGACAAGCGGTGTGCCTGCCGGTCAATATGGGCCAAGAGCCGAGGACATTACTTCTTTAAGGTAGGAGAGGCTGTAACATTTCACATTTCACATATGATGATAGAGTTCATATCGAGTGATATAAAAGTAAAGGCCCACTTATAAATGGTTATTATATTATATGGTTATTCAGAGTACTCTTTTTAAGAGTTCGACTCATGTCTTTCAAATAGTCACCACATTATATGGTTACTCTAAGTATTCCTTTTAAGGGGCTTGACCCATGTGAAACGAACATGATTGTTTAAAAATATAAATATAAATCCCTAAAAATTATATACTATGCATGTTATAATAGAAGATAGTTAAATAAGTTTGAGCTTTTGAGTTCATCAGTAACTTAACTGTAATCATGTCAAACTCGAAGTCTTAGTTTTCTATTCGTGCAAAATTCAAGAAAGAGATTTAATGTTTAACAGAGCTCGAGCTGTTTCGAGTGTGAAGCATGCGTGAGTAGAGTTGAGTTTGAGTTGGAAATGGATGTCATCCAACCGGCCACGTTAAAAGGGTATGGAGCTATAAGGATAATTTTCATTTTTTATCTTGATTTTTAACCATGTCTGATGAGAAGATAGCAAAGTGCTTCTTCTTCTAGTCTAGTCCAGCAGAAGGTGGATCCCTCCACAATCCGACGTCCTCGGTTCAAGATCTACTTCCTGCAAAACTGAATCCTAATGAATCTCAACTCAACCTGCCTGCTGGTGGGGGTTGGCAGGGTTGTCGATGGATCGGGTTGAGTTGAGTTGGGTTATTATGATACTTGATATTATCCGAAATCATACAGGACATGCTTGACTTGACCCGAATATCATATAATCTAAAAGAATGGATTGAGTTGGATTAGGCCAGCGATGATCAGTTGATTTCATCTTCGTTGGGCATGCATCGAAAGAGAAAAAAATCTACATCTACTCGACCAACCTGACCCGATCCTAACTCAAATAATACCAACACTAAAAAAAGGCTCCATCTCCAAATATCCTAATTTTTGGGTTGGGTTGGATCAGGCTGCGTCGGTCCGGGTTTTATTGAGACCCTTACTGACAGGTGGTGTTGCTCCCTGTGGCATTGGACCCCACCGGCGGTCCGTCGCTTATTGAAGGTCGTGCCAAACCCCCTGAGCCCGGAGAGGTGTCGCGGTTCTAGAAAGCTTTCATGCCCCCACCAAGGTGTCTGCTTATTAAATGATAGCTATCAATCCAACCACCCTCGGATTTTCAGAAATCCTGTCTCCATGCATTTCACCGAGAAAAACTACTCCATCGATCAAGGAAAAGAGGAAACCCCGAAATTACAAGAATATCCGGGGCTCCGGCCAATCCTTTTTGGATGCGGTCATGTTGTTACGTCGTGTCGTACCGGGTGGGCTATCGGTGGTGTGCAACTGAGCCAAGTCGAGTCAATACAGTGCCAAGCTTAAGCTCGACTCAGCTCGCGAAAGCAGAGCTCGAAAGTGGACCCGAGTCGCATCATGTCTTCATGCTCGAGCTCGACTGTCGTGTAAGTCTCGAGGACTTTGTGTCCGTTTCCGCGTGGGAAACTCGATGAAGTTGATTAAGCTCACGAGCTTGTCGAGGCGAGTTCTTGCGACTTTGATGAGGTGTGCTTTCAGTTCAAATTGTTGAAGGCTGGTTGATTTGATGGTGATTAGCACCTTTTAATAACATCTTTGTCTCATATATATATATAACGTTTCCATTTTTGGTTCATTACGTTGTGTTATAGATTAGAATTTTCTGAGAAACTGCACCTGGTTAACGTTCTTTATACAAATTGCATCTCTTACGATAAGTTGAGAGAAATATAAAGTACACACATCTCTGATCTACATCTATCTACATCTATCTCTTAAGTTGTTGCTTACACGTAAAATTTCCCTATTTTATGGAATGACGACAATCAAGAATTCTCCGAATAATCAACGAGTCTTGTTATATATCAAAGTGAACTACATTTTATTTATAAAGTCGATAGATTCATACGAAATGAGATACTTAACAAATGATTTATATGAAAAAACATGTAATTTTATTTGATAACAAACAAAATTTTTACAAATGCATGGATATCTACTAGTATTAAATGCGATGACTCTCATTCGGCGTGCTTAATTAGAATATCAAAGATGAGTTTACTGAAAGCACTACTAAACTTCAACACGCAAATTTCGAGAGTCACATAAACGAGCCCTAAGAACCCAAGCCCTAAATCTCTATTACACAGACAAAAATGAGTTAAGGGGCCCCACCCATGGAAATCAAAACATAGACAGCACGAACATAAAATACAAAAGTCACAATTACCAAAATGTCAGAACAAGAAGACACTTCGTGAAATGACCACGCAGCCAGTACCAAATGGAAACATCCTAAGGCTTGAACTTGGCGGCGGCGCCACCGCCACCGCCGCCACCGCCACCATCATGCTCCATGTAATTCGACAGGGCCTTAGCCCCCTCCGCGATGGCGTGCCGCCCGAGTTCGCCAGGCAGGACCAGCCGGACCGCGCCCTGGATGTCCCGCGATGACATAGTCTTGATCCCCGCATAGCTCGACAGCCTCGCCGCCTCAGTGGCCAGCCTCTCGAACATGTCATTCATGTACCCATTGAGTACTTCCATCGCGGCTGACGATATCTTGAGCTCCGGATGCACCTGCTTAAGCACCCGGAACACGTACCTCTTGTACTGCTCCTCCCTGCCTCCTTCCCCGACTCGCCGCCTCCGCCTCCGCCTCCGCTGCCCTCCTCTTGCCTTCTCGTCCGCTTCTCTGGCTCTCTTTGGCTTGTTCTTTGCCTTGACGTCTTTCTCCAGGGATCTCACTTTCTCTGTTTTCTTTGGGGGTCTCTCTTTCCCTGTTTCCTGCGCTTTCTCTCTCGCTCCATGGAGAGCTGGCTCTTCCTCGAGAGTCTCGGTTCCTCTCTCGGCCTCGGCTTGTGGGGTATCCTCGGGGCTCTGAGTCTCGTCGTCATCTTCTTGCTCTCTGCGGCCCTTCTTCTTGCCTTCTTGCGTTGTTTTCTGACCTTGGGTCTTGTCTTTTGCCTCCGGTTGTCTCGGCGTTCGCGGTGCTTCAGTGGCGGTGGCGGTTTCTTTCTGTGGTGGTTGCTGGATGGGGATTTCGACCGTCACTTGCTCCGCTCCTTCCGCTAACTTGCCTTCCACCGTCACGGTTGTTTTCACAACCTCGCTGTCGGATTCTTGCTGCAGTATTTCGACGCTATTTTCGGCTTCGGCAGCCAGTTTCTGGTCCTTGTCGACGAGAGTGACTTCGACAGTTTCTTGTACCACCTTCTTCGTCGTCGTGACGACCTTAGCCTTACGCTTCGGAGCCATTGGTCCCTGTCTCTCTCTCTCTCTTCTCGAGCTTTCTTTCTACAGTGTTGAGAGCACCTCTTTTTCCCTCGCTTAGGAAGCAATTTGAAAATGGCGGAACTGAAGACGAGCGGGGGTTTAGTAAACGGACTTCCGAGAGATGAGCGTGGGGATTGTCGGAGGGTGTTCTGGAAGAGGACACGTGGAGGACACTTGTCGAAGAGCGCGAGTGGTCGGATGACTACGTGGGGTAAAAGTGAACAGTAAGAGATACGAGGTGTTTCTGGATAGGCTTCCGCCAGGTAACACCTGTAGGATTGTCTCAGCTTCATTCACTTTTAAACTTACCTTTTTCATTTGCTCTTTTCGTGATCGGTGAACTTAATCGTAGAGGGTGGAATAGGGTCTTTGACTCGCCGCTCGAGTAATCGGCAGAATTTTCCAGCATCATCATCAGGATTAGCGGATTAGGACATGCATATACATTTCTCTAGACTTTAGGTGATTAGGGTAGGCCCAATTACCTCAACAGTAAGAGTTTAACTCCAAGTTTTGTAGAAGTTAGATTATATTGGGCTTTGTTTGGTCAGCTTTATTTTCTGCAAGCAGTACTCTCAATTGTAGATGCAAGTAAAGATTTTGGGAGATGGTAATCAGTTCATTGTTCATGAAAAGGCCCACTAAACAAATAGTTGACACTTGGACATATGGTGAGGATATACAGCTTCCTCTAGCCAAAAGATCTATGCGAGTACAACTTAATCATCTCTGAATCAAATCTAAAATCAATTGTAAGGTTTGTTTATGCCTTCAGGCACTTTTAAAACCCGAGTGCCCTAATATAAAGTTTTGCTCGACCACTGTAAAAAAAAAAAATATAAAGTTTTGTTATACATGCTTTCGGGCACTTCCGAAATCCATAGAAGCCTAATAGATAGCTTGGCATGCATGGCTTGTTACCTCGTCCATTCCCAAGCTGACCACCTTCTCCTCAAGAACCTCAATCTCCTTCATGTCGAGTTTCTTGATCAGAGTAATTTTCGAAATGTCGACATCAGTTTCACTGCCAGGTCAATCATCACCTTGTAAGTCACCCGAGAGCATTTTGAAGTGAAGTGTACATATAATAAGAATGTGCTTCCTTTACCATGCATGCGGGGAGTTATCACTTCTCCTATCCGCATGACATGTCAAAGTCGTTGCATGTTTCAACTATACAAAACCGGATTTTGGACGAGACGATATCACTTCCATGGATAAAGTTATAAACTAGCATTGAAACCTCAAGATGACGTCCGTTTAACTGCGAAACTTGGTCTTCTACTCGAGCGTCTCGCGTGTTAGGAAAGAGAGATGCAAGGCTAGCGCACTCGGTTTTTTCCCTCAGTCAAACTCGCCCTTTCAGTTCCCATAGTCGATATAAAAAACCAATCGACTGTCAAAGACAAAGGCATGATTAGGAGGAGCAAGTAGCGGCCTAAGTGCTAGTCCAGCTATTTGCCCGTAAGATGGTATAGTTGTCTCGTTAAAAGGAACGCTTTTATCCTTCTCCATTCAATACGTGCGGCTGAGCAATGTGGAAAGCTTCTCAAGACCAAAATTTTAGACGAAGGATTTTCTCGTGCGACAGCCACAAGAATAGTTATTTGCGTCTACACATAGAGCTCAATGTTGAGCTCAAAATAAAGAAGCCACATAGCCCAAGTGAGTTTCTCTGAAAGCCAGCGTGCTCCAGAATAGAGAGAGAGAGAGAGAGAGAGAGAGAGAGTTGTCTGTCTGTAAGGAAGAGAACTACAGCGTTTGACAGTATTTCTATATAAGCTAGTTTGCTCTTCCTGTTTCGTATGTCTCCAGGTGCCTACTGTAATTTTCTCGTATCATCACCGCCACGCTTCCGCTCCCAACAAAGTTATAGTCACGCTCCCACACTAACAATTGATAATTTGCTATTACCTTGAAATCTAAATAAGAGAATCACATCGTGTTATTATCGCAAGAAGTTTAGTGGAGAAAATTTTGACCATCTTCTATACGGTAGTGGACTCAAACTAGAGGCAACAAAAATCAAGGTTGACCTGTTTTCTTTGGGCACTACTTACCTATAAGTCTGGTTGAAAGAAGTTCCAACCTATTTTCTGGTTGGTGAGTTATAATTATGGACAGCAATCATATTTATATTTAATTAATTTTTTAGGTGAATGATACCATGACTCATGACCTATCAATCGGAAGGATGCTATAAAACATGGCCCGTTTCAATTCCAGTTTACCTTGTATGGATAACTAAACTTTTTATTAGGTATGTCAACATGGATTTCAAAGTGAAAGGCAAAATCTAGAAATTCAACTTTATAATTAAATTAATTCTTTAGGTGAATAATACCCATGACCCTTTTTGCAGCTCACGCACTTTGTCTTTTCAAAAATCCAAAACTCTCGACCTTTTCACGTAACTCAAATATTGACATATAAATTTATATATTATCTTTTCAGAAATCTTCAAATTTAATTTTAATTATGACAAATGTAAAGAGTTATTCTTTTTACTTGCCTCAAGTATAACGAGCCAAGTTTCATAGCTCGAGTTTTTCCATCGCAATCAAAGGGAATAGTGCGCCGGCCGGGGTGGAAACAGAGGCGGTACTGTGGTGACGGCAGGTGTTGACTTACTCAACACCCTCAAAACACGGGTTATACATATGGGGTGGATTTGGTTGCATTTTGGTTGATTCGGGCTATATATCGATTATATTATTATGATATGAAAATAAATAAATAAGAATTAAATGGGTTAATGTGATCCACCCAAGCCTTTCCCAAATTCGGATAGTAGAAACTAGGGGTGTCAAATGGGTAGGTCGAATTGAAAATGGTTCGATCCATATTGACCCGTTTAATTTATTTTAATCAATTTTCATGTAATGTAAATTTAATGATTTATAGCTAACCCAACTCATACCTTATTCCAATATTACCGAAATACATTAATATTTAACTCAATTTAGGAAAAATCCATTCCTATCCATTTAATCTACTTTAAAATCTTCATGTATAAGTTACTTATATAAAAACTTCACATCAAATTTGAAAAGTAAATTAAACAATAAAAAAATAAGTAAATAAAATAAAAGGTGTGAAAAACCTTTGAATTGAAATATTTTTGAAGAACTCTTAATAAACAAAAGTTTGATCTATTGATGATTGACATGAAAATAATATTTGCTTATAAATTTTTTCTTGAATGCAAGAATGCATAACTTATTAATTATGATTCACCAAGTAAAAAATTACACTATAATATTTAGAATTATTATTTTAGTATTGATTGAATTTCAATCTAGACAACATTAAGCTTCCTCTAAAAGTACTTCTCCATTTTGTGTATAGATATCTATCTACCAACAATAATTTTAAAAAAATCGAATTTTTAATTATTTTAAAAAATTTTGAATTATTATTTTTTCTTTCATTTTTTTTTATTTCCTTCTTCCTCCTTGTTCCTTCGCTTGTGGCGAACAACCAAAATGTAGGCCAGTGAACTCAAGACTCGGCGATCCAGGTGAGCTCAATCTTTGTTGCAGCCGATGAGCTTGAGCTCCATCATGGCCGGTGAGCGAGCTTGCAGCTCATAGCTCACTAGATCCAGGTGAGCTCCAGCTCGGCCAAGGCTAGTGAGCTCATGGCTTGGCCGATCCAGGCGAGCCTGAGCTCTGTCATAGCTAGTGAGCTTGTGACTTGTTAGCTTGAGCTTTGTTGACTCTGGCGAGCTTGTGGCTTGCAAGATGTAGGCAAGCCTGAGCTTGGCCAAGGTCGGCTCGCTTGGGCTCGCTTGGATTGAACAATTGGAGATGCAACACAGCACAACTAGATCCATTCTCTTGTCCTTGTCGGGCCAGAGAAGGTTGGCCATCTCCTTGAATGCCTTTGTGATCCTTGAGAGGGGCGTGCTAGCAGGCCGTGTGGCCCTAGCAGGTGGTGGTAGTGGGGGGAGGTGCCACTCCAGCGGCTGCCTTCGTCTACTTCTTCTCCCATCATCATCGGTGGATGGGGCATGGAAGGAGAGTGAATAGGAGAGGAAGGCCTTGGACCCTTTCATGGGTTCAAAGTGACTTCTGAATAACCAATTAAGATCCATTTCTTTTTTAGCTTTACTTTATGACCCATATTTAACTTTCATTTAGATTTATATTTGACCCATTTAGCTAAAAGTGAGTCATAATATAGGTTTATGATCCATTTTGACACTTTTAGTAGAAACCCCCCTCTTGAAAGAGTACTTCCCGCCCCACTTCCAATTACAGTAATAAGATCCTGAGTGTGTTTACCACACAATCCAAAGGAAGAAAGGTAGCCCTAAGGTTTCACTTTCTTAACAAATTCCTGCAAACATCATTGAATAAAATCTCTTTGAGAAATACCGACCCCCCAAAAAAAGTTCTCGTTAAGATATAGAAAAAAAAGGCCTTATTTTCCTAACTTACTTTTTTGGATCAAGTTAACAAGTGCTTACGGATTCTTGTGAGGCATATTTAATTTTGAGTATTTCAGTCTACAAAACAATAATTATGCAAAATAAGAGAACATTCAGTATATCAAGACTCCATTTATTTCGCGAAAAATATTTTCCTCATTTTTCGACGTTTGGTTCACTAAAGAAAATGAGTTAACAGAAAATACTTTTTTAGTTAATAGAAAACCTATACCTAAAATTTAGGAAAATCATTTCTTCTTTAAAAAATTAGAAATCATTTTCCAAAATATGACTAGATATTATCGCTTAGGCTTGAAACTCTACGCTTGGGTATGAAAATCCCAACATTGGTTCTCGGGTCTCCTGTGTCCAGGACCAAGTTTTGGTACTCAAGCCTAGTTCATCGAGGTTGGGCCCATGATCCCAGTGCCCATATTTGAGACCCTAGTACTCGTGCCCAAATCTATAGCGTCCTTGCTCAAATCCATCGGGACAAAACTTGGGATCCTAGTCTCGGCCCCCAGTATTCATGCTCCGGTCCACAATAGTCAAGTGCGGGATCCCAATACTTGAGCTTGGATCCCCAATAATTGAGTCAGGGTCCATCACGACTGAACCTGGGGTTCTAGTGCCAATCCCTAATTCCTTGACTGTCCATACGCAAGTTACTAGTGCTCGAATAATGTATGTTTATTTAGGAAAATAAAATCATATTTTCCATACCAATGATAGAAAATATTTTCTAATTCATTTTAAGGTTTCGATCAAATAATGAAAAAAAAATTGTCATTTTTCTAGAAAATAACTTTCTCAAAAACATTTTTCATAAATGTCAGACATTTTTCCGAAACAAATGGAACCTAAAACCCATAAATTTTCTTATTAATCGCTTAACTAGTACCCATACAACACTCCTTCAAAAAACTCCTTTTATTTATGTAGCAAATTTTATTTTACTCTTTCCGTCTGTCTCTCCTTCCTTGCCTCCCTCCCATTGCATGAATTACTCGGGCAAGGTCGCCCATCTCAAGCGAATCCGAGGGCAGGGTCGAGGAGGAGAATGTCAAATCCAGCACGAGTAGCAGCAATACATGCACCCACAAGCGGTGCTGGGGTGGTCGGGGTGATTTGTAGATGTATCCATCGTTGGTGTCACTGACGGGCCGACAGTGCATATGAAAGGGTGATGGGGAATTAGGAAAATAGGGAAAAAGAATAAGGCAAGAGAAAGAAAAAGTAGATAAAGCGAACGTGTTAGGTCTGAACGAAGAGGACTTTAATCCGTACAATTTCATGGATTTCAGTATTTTTCAACATGAATAAGCTGCATTCCCATTTTTAACTAAGTTCCCGAATCCATAATAGATATTGTCCATAGTCCCCTGTGAATCACCTCCTCGGATTCTTCTGCCCTTGAAGTTTGTAAGGCGAGCTTTTTCTCCATGTATGGAATCAAAAGGAACTTACATATTGACTTTGTTGAGCGTGTGGCCTCGATTATTGTAAACCAGAATCACTCACTTGAATATATTAAAAGGTCCAGCCGCACTCTCAATCATTCATGGGACTTCTACTTTATTAAGCAAGGTCAGGATTCTACAAGCAAGTCGACTACTTTGATTCCTCCAAGTGGTTGAACAGGGTGGTTGGCATTTGAAATTCACGCTCGGCTACGTCAAGATTACCGGGATATCTCCAATCTCTTCCGCACCAAATACTCATTATATATTCGAGCCCATCATTTCCAGCTCTTATTCTACTTAACCGAGGCAACCTGACCTGAAATGACAGGGAGGATCACCTTTTTAATTACCGAATGTACGTTCTCAAACTTTTCGCGCATTGAGAGTGGTTTCACCCATCACATCATTTGTACAGTAGTCGTCACAATTTTTTAACAGCATGAAATTGGTCCTGTTGTTAGTTAAGACAAAAACATGTGTGCGTTGGATGCACTAATCGCGCAGTCCAAAAGATGAATCTTGCGAGTCAATTATGTATCAAATCTCAGTTTCGAGGGTCGGTCAATGTTGCGTATTCGGGCACGTCTTTGAAATTCACGTCGAGGAGAAGACTATTGAAGAAGGGAATAGAAAATGGGGGGAGCTCGTGCGCAAGCTTCGCTTTACTCGCAACAAGTCAAGATTCGATGGGGGTGTTAGGGTTTCCATTTGTCCCCTACCGCGTGCACGTGATGCATGGGAAACTTCGCTCACGGGACCCGATGAAGAAACGCGGGAAGGAGTATCTTCCCATTCGATGAAGAGGTTTCCCCAGTGAGGAAATCTGTATGGAGGCGAGCGATCTTCCGGATTCAATCATGAATGGTGCACACGCAAAGGGGGAGAAGAAAGGGAATGTCACGAGTCAACAGCAGTAGTCTCGTTGACTTCGATGCCATGTTCAGTACTTGTGCTATTACCTCGAAATGTTTAAACTATTGGAGAACAAATGGTCTTAGAGAAATTTAGGAATGCAGAATGACATGCTCCACCCAAAAAATCAGCAAAATCTTTTCATTTTCGAAAGGGGTAAGAAAGCCTGTATTTTCAACTTTTAACTCTGCAAAATCGTTTTAGTTCTCAACCTCAACCTTTTTTTCCTTCCCCATCAAGTTCTCTATATCAATCGGTTTGTGCAAAGGTAGCCCTTACTTTCTCTCCGATATGCTCATGTAACATTGCTGATGTGGCAAATTGTTTTTACACATGGTGCTGATGTGACGGCCCGCAGAAGTTATACCGGCAAAACACCTGAAGGGAGAGAAAAAGAGAGGGATTTAAACCCCCGACTCTTTTGACGGTAGAGTCCTCTATCTCATTCGGGTTGAGCAAGATGATGAGTGTGTCATATGCCCAAGCGTTTCTCTACCGATCAACAGTTTGACATTTCCCTTCGAAATCTCACCTGGATAATTAAGAAAGAAAAAGGGCATACAACACACCATCAGAAGACCACCATTCCTTATTTTCTCTTCGTCCATGTTGATTCATGATAGCATTGGATCTGAGAGAGCGACTGAGGAGTGATGATGAAGATTATTACCTCAGTTGGGTTGCCTCTCCAGTTGTTTTAAGCAAGTGGATTGGAGGGCAAAAGTTGGGACTTCCAGCTGAATCCTTCTTGTTCATTTACCCAACAAGCTTGGATGTGTGAATGCCAAATAAGCCACACCAGACTATAAACTAGGACGAACTTCCAAATTAACCCCTTATATATTGAGGGTTTTGATCCTTAGTACTTGAGGATCGCCATAGGCACAACGTTTATGCCTTATCTATTGAGGGTTTGGATACACAAGTTTTGCAAGTTTTCCCTCCAGCATCTTATCACGGGGTTCATACCTTTTAACTCCGAGTTAGAGTGATGGAAGATCCAGTTCAAAAGGATTCGTGCCTTGCCGCTTGGCCATGGCCCCAAAACGTAAAGTCATGAGATAAAAGCTGATCAATTATTCTTTCAGGTATATGAGAACAAAAGAAAATTGAAACCATAGGGCCTTATGCCCAGTAGATTGCACCTAGAAAAAGAAAAACAGAGATCCAGTAAATGTAGGAGCTACAAACACATCATGTTGAGGGAAAAAAATGGGTGATAAAGAGCAAGAAGCACTTAATTTGCATCTTTCGTCTATTTATTATGTACAATACATGAACTTCACTAACTACACTTCTTGTGGAACAATTACAGCACAGATTATCCCCAAAACAAAAACATATGACACATGCACACTAGACATGAGGCATGGCTACTTATGGTTTTGAGCAATTGAGCCTAGAAACATCAAAGGGGAAAATTTACGGGGAATCCAAAGCAGAAGATCTTGGAAATTAATCAAATCTCACACGCTCATGCACCGTTTCTTCACGGCTGGAGAAAGCTCGAAGCTTGACTGGAAGAACAAGTCGAGCTCCTCCCGCCCCTTGCTCGTCGATTCGAAGAAGTGCAATTTTCTCTTGTTCTGAAAACTTATGGGCAGTACATGCACCGGCTTGCGAGGTGTAGGTGGGCAGCTCCGGATCGCGGGGATCTTGTGATGTTCTGAGGTCGGGGTTCGACACTGTTCATCGCCGGGATCATCGTCGTTCGAAGGCTGATCAAAGTTAGTGGTTTCACTCTCGCCTCCTCCTTCTTCTTCGCTGGTTCTGAGACATCGAGGCAATTCCTGGGGCTTTAATGGCGTTTGATGCGAAGAACTGTGATCTCTAGGCATGGTGGAGAGATTAGAGGGTAGTTCAGAGAGAGAAAGAGAGAGAGAGAGAGAGGGAGGGAGGGAGGGAGAGGGGGAGAGAGTTGCGTATCCGTTCTTATCTTGAAAGCTATGTCTACCATTTAGTCCTGCACCTTCTTCCCCCCCTTGTCATCCGCCTTGTCCTTATATTACCTGTTTTATTTTCGAATATTCTATTCCCTGTGACCATGCTTAGAGAGAGAGAGAGAGGTTGAAAATCACTCACAAGTTGGGTGAGTTGCTTTGGAAAAATTGGGTTACCCGAGAAAATCGAAACGTACTCCATAAGCAACTTCTACGTGCAAATTAACTGACCTCAATCAAGACTTTCACTTACACATTTCGTTTAAGAGTCGATCCTTTCGAAACTGATGAGGCTGAATACGAGTAGAGTACCGTAAATTCCATTATAAATTATGCATATATTTTAATATATATGGTGCCATTTATTTCGTTAGTCTTGGGTTTGACTTTTGCCTTTTGGTTATAGTGTGAAATGTGTGTAAATTTTCAACCTAGAGGCTATATTTTTCGTAGCTTACTCCTTTTGCCAATTATATTATACTTTTATTTTGACGAGAGGATCGAAAGCGAACTTAAAAGCTATATACCACACATAGGTTAAAGCTGCTCAAATACTTACGTTAGCTTTCCGAATTCTATTTCTCCTATCCCTGAACTTCACTATGTACGACTGCACAGAAGGAAACTTCTGATTTTTCACTTGACATCCCTGACTTTCTTCTATGGTAGATGCCCGCCCTCAGATTTAGAATGCTTTGTTGCATTTTGTGTCCTATCTTGAAAGGAAGAACGATCTCAACTCATAACAAATTGACCCTCGAGGAGTGATTGATTCTTGGCATAAGTGAATGAGATAACAGAGAACACAAAAAAGTTAGAGAGAGAAAGAAGGGCGTTTTTTTTTTTGCGGAAGAAGGGGGGGAGGTGCGGGATGAACATGAACAAAAGAAAAATAGTCATGACCTACTACATGGGGAATCCCATGCAGAATGCACACAAGGACCGACCCAGACGCACAGAGAGACTTTATCATCCTACCCATCACCTGTCACTTCACCTATCTCTATCTTTCACTCTCTCCTCCGTGTCTCTACACTACAACGACGTTGCATCGGATACCCCTTCCTTGTCCGTGAGAGAAATTTATTATTCCCCCGTTCTCTTCTCTCTCTCTCTCTCTCTCTCTCTCTCTCTTCGTCACACACGTCGTTGGCATTTTCCTGATGCAATTTACCGAATGTCTTGCGGACGTGAGGAAACCCTAGTTTAGACTTCTTTGGCGTTTTCGTGATCCCTCGAGTTAAATGGCGGGTAATGTCGACGGTCTGGCAGTGGAAAAAGTTACCGCGGCATGCACATTCCCACGTGCGAAATTATAGAACAAACTTATGTTTTTCTTGTAGGCCTTAACATTAACATGTGTCTCGCTATTCTATGGTTTGAGAGGGTACATCATTGTATCCTCCACGCGTCGTGTGTTGTACTATCCATTTAGATATTCATATGCTTGTATCAATAAAGTGCGTCGGGAGTAGTACTACACGAAATTGATTTCTTTTTCTTGGAAAAATCAAAGGCAATCGATTTCTCATGTGTCAATATGGCCAGATAATTGCCAAAAAAGCTCACAGCTATTGTATAGATGCAAATTTATTTTTAAACAATTCAATTTGATTAATTTAATTTTAACCCTTTTGATGATTTATTAATATGGTCATTTTGCCCAATTATAACTAAAAATCGTTGACATGAATATTAGTCATTTAACGTGTCATGAGCGGTATGTAGGACGACGTTGACAATTTTTATAATATCTTTTTAATTTTTTTATAATATCTTTTTAATTTTTTTAAATCTCTTCACTATGGCTTGTGACAATGACCCATGCTGGCCATTGGATGAGGCCTTGCACCCCCTTACCAACCATTGGTGAGGGTTGTGGTCCTCACCAACTGCGATGGCCTAGCTTAGGCCCTTAATTACCTTGCGGATCGCGAGCGAGGTCTTCGCTAGTGGCGACCCTCGTTGGCCACAGTAAAAAAGAAGAAAAATATTAAAAATTCAATTTTATTTTAAGAAATTGTAAAAGTTGACACGTCAATGCCCGTCATGCCATGTAGGATGACTTAGGTCTATGGTAGTGATTTCCAGTCAAAATTAGCTGGAAATACTATATTGGTACATTGTGAAAAAAATTTAGGACCAAATTGGTTAAATTGAAAGGTTTAATATTGAATTAATATTCGCATAATAAATTTATGACTTTTTTGGTAATGTTTCCAATATGGAGCCATTCATAAGCAATTTTTAGCTAGGACATGTAAATTTTTTTACAGATGCCCTCCTTTGCACATTTAGTTTTTTAAAAAGTTTACGACTATTACTTAGTCCAATGAAAGATATATGATTTAATTTTACTTTGTGCACAATGTTTTATTATTTCTAGTTAAAAATTTCATGCTTTTTACATCTTTAAATATCATGATATCACCGGCCAATTGTGATTTATCATCATTATATTACATTATATATTATTATTGCAAGTACCGTCGTATGCATAAATGGACTTAAGGACTTTTTAGTTTCATGCTTTAACTTTCAGAGATAGTTACAGTAATTTCCATAACTTTATAACAATTTATGAGTGACGTGATGCAATGAGGTAAAAAGAGAATTAATTTGCAATGGAAATTAGGGTTAATTTGTTTTGTGAAAATTTAATAATAGAGGAAAATATTTCATGAAAGTCATTTTTCATGTTGGATGGCGTACTTGAAAGTGAGATGGAAAAGTATCTCAATGCTCATTTCTTACTTTCAAAAGTTATTCTGCCCTCTATAATTATATTTTATTCCCAACATAAGATATTAACATTATATTGAAATGCTCGTCTAAGATATTAACAATATTCCGACAAAAAAAATATATTTACAATATATTAAGTATAAAATTTATGTTTTTTTTAACTCAAAATCAACCTTTAAAATGATGCAAAAAAAGAAAAAAAGAAAATGCAAATAATTACCAAACTTAACCCGTTAGTGTTCAAAATATGATTGTAGGTAAATTGCTATAATTTTAAGTATGGTTGTAGGTAAATTGCTTCCAGTTGGTCCAATCATTTGATAACCATGGAACTAAACCTGCTCAAGTAGGATTCAAACATGTGGACCTTCTCGTAAAAGTATCTTAACCATGTTTTCCGTGACGGTTAGATTCCTCGACCTTAATATCTTTTCTATTGAATACCCATTTTCGGTGAACCAAACACATAAAAGTTCCGAAAATATTTTCATAAATATTTTTCCATATAACAAACAAAAGATGTGAATAGTTAGATATTGGAGGTACATGCCGCTATGTACCAAAGTTATTATGAAGGAATTGTACCCGTCTTTGCATGGGCGCGAAAGTCCCACAATTTTGGCTGCTTCCTTGTGCTTCTTCTCCAAGCTTCTTCCTCTTTTGACAAGCATATAACCAGTGAACATAGTTACAGAAAATACTACGGCACATTTCCTGTCAAATACTATTATTTTAATTCTTGGATTAGATCCTCCATCATGTAGAAAAAAAAAGATATTTGGGGCATCAAATATATCTCATTTTCTTTTTAACACACAAAGATTGATGAGTGCTAATTATTGATTACTTTTTTTTTTGGTCACTACAATAAACAAGATGAGCCTCATTTGGTTCAGGCAATGAAAAATAGCGAAAATAGAACTATTGTCATTATTTGATGGGTAGGAAATACTCCAAGAAAAGATGATCTTATAGCCTAAATGAAACTTGGTCTTATCACGCTTAGATCTGGAATATCTATTCCTTGGTCACTATAACGACCCGGTCTAATAAGGGTGAAGGGTGGTCACTTGGGCCAGAGTGCTCAAACAAAGAATGGCTCTTGGTAAGCTTTTAGGATGGTGAAAGGGGCAGTGATGAACCAATTTGCACATTGAATCGATGGGAGGCATGCCTTGGATGTCTCATGGAGGTGTCTTCTAATGTAATAGCAAGCTTTACTTTGAAACTCCAAAGTTAAGGGTATTTGGGCTAAAGCATTACTATAATGGGTGACTTCTTGGGAAATGGCTTGCTTGTATCCCAAAAGACAACCATGAGACTCGTTATGGAATGAGTCAAAGTAGACAATACCTCAAATTAGTTAATATATGGATGTTAGAGTCACCAGTAAATAAATACACAATCCTAGAGAAACATCTCCCCAAATGACTTGCAAGGCATGACTCTAGGCCTCAGACGATTCTCTCATTTGCTTACCAACTAGTTTTGGTTTACCAGCTTTCATTCGATTCATTTAATGTTTATCAACTTTTATTTGTCTTACTTACCGAGTTTTTAAGTTTACTAACTCCTTTAAAAAACTATCAACCCTAATTAGAGTGCTTATCAATACTTTTTTTGCTTAAGTTACCAACTAATTTCGCCATCCTGATTTTTATTTAAGTTCACTACTAGCGTTCATTTGGTTTTATTAAGCATCAACTTTTATCATCCTTTGCTAACTTTTATCTGCACATTAACTGTAAATTGAATAATTCCTCCCCGATATGTCTCGCATGATATATACTTCCCTCTCTCGTATCAATCTTATGAATGAGCACAAGATACAAAATAACAACAGCGTGAAATTGCAGAAAAAAGAGAAAGAAAAGGTACAAGCCTATGTGTTTATCATCGAGAATGCCAAAAGAAGAAAAAAATCGGGGCGGAAAGATGCTGGGTGGGGAATCCTAGGAGATTCGTGGACCAGCTGACATAACCATCCAAATGGGTTGAAGTGTACGAAATTCGTGTCAGAAACTACTCACAAATGATACAAATCTCTCTGATGTCGTACTTTCCTCCTCGAGCTCTGACTCGGAGGAATCTGTGGCCTACTTTCGAATAAACGCGAGCAGATAAAAGAAAAGATCGGCCCGGCGGTCGGACTGAGGGATGGAAGGCACGTTCTGTCGTTACTTTGCCGTTGTAGGCTTGTAGCATCACTAAGGATGGACTTGAGTAATGATTCTAGGCTGTCATCGATGATTATTATCCGAATGGAATCAATCACAGTTTTACCTAAATAAATATGTGTGAATGAGTTTGATTCATCCATGCACATGAAGGAAAAAAAGCCATTTTCCATGCTTATTTTCTTAATAAATAGGTGTAATATTTCTGGTAACTCTTGTTGGCACAATAAAAAAATTAAAAAATTTGTGAATGTCAGTGCCGGTTGTTGAGGTGAGGCCTTCGCGATCGGTGAGGGTCACTCATAACCTTTGTTGGCACAATGAAAACAAAAGGAAAATAAAAATAAAAATTTCCAAAAATTACAAAATTTGTTAATGTTAGTGTTGGCCGTTTAGGCAAAGCCTTTGCAACTGGTAAGGGTCATTGGTAATCCTTATTGGCACAATGAAAAAAAAAAGAAAAGAAAAAGAAAAAAGTTTCAAAAATTACAAAATTTATGAATGCTATTGCTGGCCATGTCATAAGACGTTTGGCATTCATGACCGACATTCATATTAGCAATTTTCAACTAATTTTGATCAGAATTTAGCGAAAGCTCTCCTTTCCCAATTTATGTATAGATCTAAATTTGGGAGCTTTTCTCTCTTGATCTAAATCTAGATCTAGGAGTTTCTTAGAAGCGTTTGATCTGTGATTATTCAACATGTTATTGTTGTTGTTATCGTCTCTGTATAACGATGGTGTTGAGGATGCTGAACCTAGGCACACATTGCAAGCTGTAGCTTTTGGAGAGAGATTTTGGCATGTGCCCTAGCGGTTCCAGTGATCGGTTGTCTATTGTTTTTTGATATTGTAACAGATTTGGTTTTTGGGATGAGAATATGCTTAGAATTGCAAATTATACTCTCTTTTTTTATGTCCTCTCATGTTTGATTATGATAAATGAATCAAATTTTCTTTTGACAAAAAAATTAATCAAATTAAAAGGATTATAATTGAATTTGCACAAGTCCAATGAGTTTGGAGCTATCTTTAGTAATTTTCGTACATCTTTTCTATGATTGAGATGGTTAATAGAGTAATCAAATGGCGTAATTAGAACGGGTAGAGTGAATAGTTGATGAGCCAAAATGTTGGTTGCTTGACGATGGCTATCCAATAATGCCAACTGCCACCATTAGTTGTAAAATGATACAACATTAGGTCAAACCCAGTTACACTGAGTGATGTGACAATATTTTTTTAAATATTTGTCTTATTCCTCAATGTTTTACGTAATTATCTATTAATACGTGGTCTGTTAAATTGATTTTCCTAGCCAGTTTATGTTAAACTCATAAAATAAATCCTCTAAAATTGAAAAGTTTTATTTCTTCTTTGTTTAGGATAATTTTCAAAATGGTACATGTCATATATCCAATTTATATATTTTTTAAAACTAATCATTCCACGTGTTGATCAAATCAACGCCACATAAGTGTCACGTCAACACTCAATTGAGAATTAGTGTGATTTCGTTTAAAATACATCAATTTAACTGAGATCAACTTTTAATAGTATAATTGTAAATGGGGTCAGAATTCTCTAATGGCTCATCTGCGTGACACGATACAACTAAATAGGTTTGAGTTTAGCATACATGGATTCGTGTCATGAATAGGCATTTTACGTGGTGACCTACTAAACCCATTCAGACATAAATTGATATGTTCAAATCAATAAAGGAAAGTCTCTCTTTCTCTCTCTCTCAAGGAGTCCATAACCTTACAAATTACTTATATAGTTCTACATTGTTTTATACATCAATTTTGTGAACGAATCTCATTGATTTTCCATAAATTCCCACCTCTTATGCCTATTGCGATGCAATAAATTACTTCGATATTTCTATGTTGTCTTATAGATCAATTTTGTGAACGAATCTCATTGGTTTTCCATAAATTCCCACCTCTTATGCCCAACGCAATGCAATCACTGATATGAAAAGAATGAGGAAAGGCAGAATATATATCTATGAATAGCCAAAGGTATTATTATAGTCCCAATATTTTTCTTGTCTTCTTTCTTCGTCTGGTGCGTGTATAGCCTAATGCTACGGT
Organism: Angophora floribunda; assembly: GCA_014182895.1. Lineage (NCBI taxonomy): Eukaryota > Viridiplantae > Streptophyta > Magnoliopsida > Myrtales > Myrtaceae > Angophora > Angophora floribunda. The sequence goes on from CM024714.1 coordinate 5,737,569, forward strand.
TCTAATCGAGACATGATGGTTTCATTAAAGTGTATGAACTGAGTGAATGAGTAAACCTCTCTCATTATCCGACATGGCCGTGAAGCTTCCGGGCTTGGCTTTAGTCTTCCCATTTTTGTCACATTCCCATAGAGTTGTGCACATTGGCGAAAAAACGATGCAGTGAATTAAACAAGTCATTAGAGGCGATCTAAACATCCTTGTTCTTGATAATGTGGAACGACATTGTTTCTCGCGAAAAGACCTCAGTGTGGAGTTCGACGTTCGATCATCCTCTGTCCGTTGAGACCGTCGGTTGGAATCAAGAATTGGGCCGAATGTGGTTTATACTTAGAAGTGGGCCTGCTTCGATCCATTTCCTGCTTGATGGGAAAGAGGCATAATCGATTTTCTTGCATGGGAATGCAGAACTTCGATTCACGCTGAGCACCTTTGGAAGTGGGAAGAGATGTTTAACAAGTTCTTTTTTCCTGGTTTTGCAATGAGGTGGTGTGCTAGGTTGATTTTCGCGGTTCCATCTCGAGCTAAGGAAATCCAACTGTCTTACAAATTAGCGAATTACTTATATTTATTGGCTAATCTAATGTCATTTATTAGGTAATATTCGCTTATATATATAGCTAAATACGATAGAGCATAACCATCGATGTGCAGTGTCTTCATTCAATCCAGGATTAAGATCCATACACATCTATAAACTCAGTCGGGGATCTTGAGGGAAGTCCAAGTTCGAATAGATGTATCGTGCAACGTTCTATCAATTCAGCATCCATCTCTTGGCCAATCTGTCTTGTCTTTGTTAACAGAGACATTCTTTTAAGTAACATTTCCGTCCATTCAAGCCGATTCCTACGTGAAAAATATCGTCATTTCATATAAAAAATTAAGTAATTCGTAATTAGAGTTACGCCTAATAATTCATTGACCCATCTTAAGGTATCACACCTTCGGCCGTTTGTCCTAGATATGACAACGGGCCGTCAACTCGGGCAGGCCTGAATTGGCCAAGCATAGGTCACTTGGACTGAAAAATAACTGCATGTGCAACCGGAATTGATCCACACCATGAAATACCTTTTGTCGAAAGTTGATTTTCGATTTATTCTTAAATTGGGTTTAATGGCAATTTGGGCAAGCAATATATTGCGAAACTAATTATTGTGCAAGAATTGGAAAGATTGATTGGTAAATCGAAAGATACATAGTCTGTGTTGATTGTGGAGATCTTTTTATAATTTTTTTATTATTGGTCATACTTTACTCTTATTCTAAAGCTCAAATTTTTTCCTTGCTTTCTTGTAGGGCGTGGAAGTCGAAATTCACTCCTGAAATTAAATCATTTCCATCTTAATTTTCTTGAGAAGGTAGAAATTCGAAGTCCCCACCTCTCCTTTCTTATACGAGAAGAGTGACTACTTTTATAATGATTTAATATGGTTACAAAATGCAACTGTTCTTAAGTGGTTAATATTCAAATTAATGGTTACGACTGCGTAGGCTTCATGATCACCCTCCATGGTTGCACGTCGACTTTATTTACCAGTAGTTATAACTCTTCAGTTGTTACTGGACCCAACAACATCTCCATTATTTTAAGCTCTATGATCGCTCTCCATGATTGAATGTTTGACCATCTCTACAAATAGTTATGACATCTCAATTATCATTGGATTTAACCGTTAATCGACATCCTCATTGTCTTCGAATTTTGCATCATCGATTAGTCGTTGTCGTATGTCGATAACTATACTATGGTCATCAATTGTCATGATTAACGACAATCATCTCTGTCATCGATGGTATAATTACTTAACACCTATTTCTATAAAGGCGTCATGTTGACTTAGAAGACTCGATCATCGTTCTATATCAACAATAAGCAATTTCTATTGATATTTAAATGTAGGGTTAGGGTCGCCACTGCAATCTTGGCCCGACCCTGGCCGTCCACTTGAGAAAGTCTCGTAGGACCATAGGTGATATTGCTCATTGTCATGTTTCGACAAAAGCACAGCCCAAGTGCCTTGGCACGATAAGACATTTAGGTGTTTAAAGTTACAAAAAATATACTTAAGTATCACTTTTTTTGAAAATTGGATTATTTAAATGCTAATTTCGACGAAGGTTGCCGGAAATCCGACGTGGCTTATTTTAATAATATAATTCATTTACGTGACTCGCCGCAAGTCGAGTCAACAAAAACTCCACCAAAACGCTGTCGTTTTTGTACTGACGTAGCATTTAAAAAATGTATTAATTAAATAATATTAAATAACTTTAAAAATATATTATTATAAAAATGATTAATTTTAAAAAAAGAAAAGGAGGAATGAGAGGATTGGGTGAGGGCTGTGTAGCCCTCGCCGCCGCCATCGTTGCCGCCCCACCATCGTCGGAAAAGGCCGGCGATGGTGGGCGAGGGTTGGCCTGGCGAGGGTCATCGGATTTGGGGGAGAGTTGCGACCCTTGCCCCATCTCATTGGCCCTTCCTGGCGATGGTGGGGCGGTGATAGCGGTGGCGGTGAGGGATGCATAGCCCTCGCTCGAACCCTCCCTTCCCTTTGTTTTTTTTTTTTTATAATAAAATTGATTTTTTAATTTTTTTTTTTTCAAATATGACTTGGACAATTTCTTTTTTTCTTTTTAAATTGCCACGTGGATATTTTTTTTTGAAAAAAATTTCTCCGTCAGTAAATAAAATTGCCGGAAAATTATACGTGGCAATTTGGCATAATTTTTTTGCTGTTGGCAATTACTTGATAATTTTTCCTCCGATTTTGACACTTAAGTGTACATTTTCGAACTTTTGGCGCTTTAGGAGTCCGCACGTCCCATGTTTCCTTGCGGGATGAATTTTTCATGGTCACAAAAGCAAATATCTTCTTAAAACCTTTTAGATGGAGCTGATTTCAATCTAAGGTGCGATGCCACCGAAAATGGTCCCCAAAATATTCCTTTTATCCCATTTTTATTGATATTCTCATTAGAAGCACTTTTCTTATGCTTCCCGTTTGCTCATATTGGGTAATGCCGGTTTAATTTGTAAACACATATATGACAATTCCTACCAACTTTTTTTTTTTTTGGTAAAGGTAAGTAATATAAATTAGCAAATCAACTATACAACCTGGTGGGACTCGGCACCAACACTCACTCAAATAGGACAACATGTCCTTGGAGTGGAGGGGGCCAAGTTCACTAAGGAAGACACAACTGTTACACGCAGTAGCTTTACAAAAGAGTTAGAACGGACGGGTCCACCCTGTCACGTCTCCTCACAAAAAACTTGAGGGTCAAATCCCCAGCAATGTTGTAGTCTTCTATCCCGGGAAGAGGCTACAACAGATTTAAACGTGAGTGCTTTGTCCTTGACTACTCTGATCAGGTGAAGCTTCATGGATGGCACATATAAGTTGGAAGCCCGAAAATATAATATCATTCATGGACTTCCAAATCACATAGCAGAGGGCGGCAAAGGAAAACCGAATCATGTCAAAATAGAATCCATTACCATCAAAGGTATGAATAGCCCATCTAAGGTTTTCAGACCAACCTCGATTCCTCCAAGGGAGATTACATTTGGCAGCCCAAAATGTAGCAAGAGAGTTTGTGACGTGACATTCAAAAAATAAATGATCAATAGAGTCGGACATAAGTTGCGAAAAGCACACTACCTAGGAGGGATTCTTCCATGAGACATGAGAAAAACTTGAGTGGGAAGCCGATTTCGTAGTATCAACCAAAGAAGAAATTGATGTCTCGGAACAATAGCTTTGTTCCAAACAAAAGATGCCCAGGAGACCCTAGTGGCTTGCTTCCTAATAATTGACCATGCTGAGGCACTGGAAAAGGTGCCCGACGGGTGAGGCGCCCAAGTGAATATATCCGACAAATGATTAACTGGAGGGATAGTAAATTGCCATGCTTGTAGCTCCTGAAAGAAAGCTTGCCCATCTAGAGTCCATAAATCAGCTACCTTTGCATCTCTTGTAAGACCCGATAGAGAGATATCAGAATCCGAAAAAACTAAATTGAGAGGGCCCATATCTAGCCACAGATCAAACCACAAGGAGGTAGACTCACCATTTCCAATCTTCCATCTGAACAGACCTATAACAATTTCCCTCATTGCAAGGATTTTTCTCCAGGCCCAAGAACAGTAAGTCGGAGTGGCTACTATCCAGAAATTCTTCCCTTTAAGGTGCGTGGTATGAATCCATTTGCACCACATGGATTCTTTATCAGTGAATAGAATCCAGATATGCTTAACCATGGCAGCTTTATTGCTATATCGAATTCTCTTAAGCCCAAGGCCGCCTTCTATTTTTGGGTGGCATACATCCTCCCAGGATACTTTTGCACCGCCCGAGCCCAGAGACGGTCCCTTCCAAAGGAATTGCCTGCAAATTTGCTCAATCTTATCTACTATAGTAGCTGGTAGCCAAAAAATGGACGCACAGTATACTTGAATAGCATGCAACACGGTTCTAATGAGTTGAAGATGTCCTGCGAATGAAAGAAACCGATGTGTCCAAGATTGGACACGAGCCGTCAGAATACATACCAAGGTATGACAATCTGATTTGGTCAATCTTGAAGTAATAATAGGGACACCAAGGTATTTAACTGGAAAGGACCCAACTCTGAAATTTAACAGTTGCAAAATTTGTGTTCTTAAGTCCCCATGACCACCAGAGAGGAAGGCTTCACTCTTGTTAGTACTGGGGATTAACCCACTCCAACTGGAAAATATATCAAGCCCATCTTTCATACAAGAAACTGAAGCTACAGAAGCTTCACTGAATATGAATACATCATCCGCGAAGAAAAGATGGGATAACCGAGAAGCTTTGCATCTCCAATAAAATCGATACTCCGGGCGACGAGTCTGAAGCTCAAGGATCCCTAAGAAGACTTCCATCGCCATTGTGAAAAGATAGGGAGATATTGGGTCTCCTTGTCTTAGTCCACAACCACTAGAGAAGAACCCATGCATCTCGCCATTTAGTGAATATCTCTCTTACAACTTTGAGGTATTGTAGCTTTATAACATGAATTATCAATATGCAAGTTACAACTCTTCACAACATAGCTTTAACATGATATTACTACAATATTGTCACAGCTATATACCAAACGGATTTTTAAATCAGATTCAGACCGATGAGGCATAGTGTAATTCTAGGATGAGCTTGTGAGATATTCCTTTAGAGAGATTTGACGTTGTATTTATCCTAAAGCCATTATTGCACGTCACTCGACCATTCAACTCCATGTTTTTCTTGCCTAATAGGGAATGCAATGATTTTCCGGAATGTGGTCATGATGCATATCAACATAGATGCTAGCCTATTTGGTGTTTTCCTGGAAAGAAGACGAGTGGACCCAGTCTCAATGAAAATGGCACGAGAACACGTTCGCGTGTTATTTAGAAAAAGACGGCCCGATCCACATTGGGCAAATCCTCAAAAGAATAATTTGAGTACTCGGATAATAGCGACCATTTTGAGGTGAACTATCAATCCCTAAAGAGAGCTTCTCTGAATTGGTGTGGGACTTAAAATGTTATAAATTCCCACACTTGAAGCCAACAACCTCCTCTCTTATTCTAGAATGCTGCTAGAAGCTGTTCCTCATTCAAACTCTCTTGCTTTGGCGATAACTCTCTACCCTTAGATCTTGTGTGGGCTTAGTCTATTCGCCAACCACACATCTATTAAAGGGGCTCCTATCTGATACCATCTTTTACAACCTGAGCCAATTTATCTAGGTTAGCACCCAAAATGAGTACTCCATATAGCCAAACACGATTGTAACTGTGGGGGGATGGATGTTGATTATAGGTTACCCAACAAGACTTGTTCCAATTGATGTAGGTCTTGGAATGTTAAATATATAAAAGCCGTTAATTACACCAATAAAATTAACGGCTGGTATTATATTTGCAGGATCACCCGCTAGATTATGCAGGCGCTTCAAATAAATTTGAATGAATCTATAACTTTTCAATTAAAATTCCCCGCAGGCCGATTCTTTTCATGGAGGTATTCTTTTTATTCTTTTTGGCCAGAAAAGGCTTACAGTTGGTTTGGAAACAAAATCATGAGTCATCTACCCTTCGGTGCGATTTAAATTAGAAATAGAAATTAAATACACGATAATCTTTAGAAGATCAACATTGACTCTTTTAAATGTCGATATCCCTCGTGTTTTTCCTTAGCGCCATGAGAAAAACGCTCGATCGTGTTGAGCCAACCAGTGGAAGCTAAATCCAACGAAATTCCAAAAAATTAATTTGTCCTTGTCCTTATTGAAGCCTCCGATGTGAAATCGACAAAATAAAAGGTTGCTGAATTTTCTTATCCGAATTCACACGGAGCATATACCAGCTTGTGTGCGTGTTTTCTTTTTCTTTCTTGGGTGTAAACCTGTAATCAAATGAGGTACATAAGCTCAGGGGATGCCGACTTGTGTTTTACTTTGTCTTGAGCTAGTCCTTTTTATCAAGAGGTTCTTGAAAATTTCATGACCTCAAGAGTTGTTGATTGCTTACGTTAATACATTATACACTTCTGCCAGAAGATGTCTACGCAGCATAAACTTACAATAAAAAAAATTATACCATTATTATTTTCTTGTGGCCGAATAAATTTAATTGGCTCGATTTTAAAGTTGAAATAAGTCTAGAGCATACCAAGTACCAACGGTGTTACATCAAGTGGGTTTTATGTAAGAGCCATATGGTTTGATGATTGAAGTAAATTCATATTTAACTAATGTATAATGAATATTTTGTTAATGAAGGTGTATCCTTCTTCAACCCTCCGCCTTGGGATTAGCCAATTCATTGTCCCACCGAGTTTAGAATTCTTCATAAGCACACTTCCTGTCCACACGGCATGCCATGCCTCTTTCTCGGCTCTTTTTCATCATCTCCATTTTATCCACAGTTTCGGTTTCTGAACTTTACTTTACTTTTCGACCCTGAATCTATAACGCGAAGGTGTTCTCCGAGATCCGGAACGTGCAGTTTCGACATCCATTACATTTCAAAACCTTCTTCTTCAACCAGACCCTCGATCATTTCAACTACGGACCCAAGAACTGCACCACCTTCAAACAAAGATACTTGATTGACTCCAGATACTGGGGTGGCGCGAATTCTAGCGCGCCAATCTTTGTTTACCTCGGTGTTGAATCACCAATCGATGGAGCTTCGACTTCAATAGGGTTTCTGAGATATAACGCAGCTCAATTCAAAGCTTCGTTAGTTTATATTGAGGTAGCACATGTGCCATTTTTTTTTGGGGTCCATGCATGGATGTTCTTTCCCTCTAGTTTCCGCTTCCAACCATGTACTCGTGGAATTTTTCTTGTTAGCACTGGTATTATGGTGAGTCAATTCTGATGTGACTAGTATAAACACCTAGAGGGGGGGTGAATAGGTGTTGTGGAAGTTTACGCGCAAATAATATCAGCTTATTGCAATCCACAAACAGAAAGTAAATAGAGAGAGTTAGATAAGATTGCAAACACTGTTTATAGTGGTTCGGCTTTAGACAAGCCTACGTCCACTCTCCGGATGACCAGCCAATCGGCTGTATTTCACTATGTGATCAACGGTGATTACACACTCTCGAGTGTTTATACTTGGTGATAATCAGTCTCACTAAGTCACTCTCTTTTGTAATACACTGAGATCACTCAAATACGCACTATGAACAACAATTGAAGAACGGAATCAGCTTTGGAATAATGTTCATCTTCTCTACCCCCTAAGTCTCAACCTATCCTTAAATACTCTCCAAGCCACATTCGACCGTTGGCTCTTTCCTTGAGAGTTTTTGTCTTCCCTTTCTTGGACAGACTTTATAAGGCAAGTCTTTTTGACCGTTGAGAGTAGATCAGATCCCCTTAGATTCTGTTCGCCCATACAATCAGAATCTGAGCTTCCATAAGTGCTCTATTCTTCTTTGGAAGTTGTCCACTAATTGATCCTGTAAATCAGATTAACATAACAGAATCAACATGAATAAGGTAAGTGAAATACTCTACCGTTTGGTGATCTTATCTTGTAGATACATCTTAAGTCGGCGAGTCTTAAGATGCGAGTCTGCCTAGAATTTCGATGCAGTACGGTCGACTTAAATTTTCGATCAGTACGGTCAGACTTAAATTCTCAGTCTGATAGACTCTTCCGTTTGGTACGGGCAGACTCTAAGGCACCCCAAGCTTTATCTTCTGCTACAAGTAGACTTTAAAGCCTAAGTCTTTCTGAGTTCTTTTCCTTCAAGAGTTTAGTAAGAATCTCATTCATGAAATGTTTTGTAAACATCAAAACTAGGAGTTTTCTCAACAATCTCCCCCTTTTTGATGATGACAAAACATTTCATTCATATGGCTTGATGTTCTTGCAAAATATGGTTAGATAGAGCCTACTTCCAACTATTCTGCACAACTTATAAGAATAGCTCATATCAACCCTGTATAGACAATACAGCAGCAACATAACCATATTTCATCAGTGTAATAAGCATATAAGAAAATATCATCAGACATTATAGTATCATGCATTAACATCATAATAAAGCCAAAAGCCAACTATGTCATGCATCCAACTATCAAATCATCAACAGTTTAGAAATAACCATCAAAAGTCAAAAGCCATATTACTCTCCCCCTTTTTGTCAACCTAAAAAGAATTAGTTAGTTCAAAACAGTTTCTAAAACAGAAGATGTTTTTAAGAAGTTTTCTTGTTTGGGGTCCGAACAAGGGTGAAATCCTCCATATCCGATGCAGACTTCTCAATTCTGTCAATACATTTATTGACCGTCTTCTCAAGAGTTTCCAGTCTGTTTGTGAAGGAGGTTTCCATTTCTATCTGCCGATCCTTGATCTCAGTTAGAAGTGCCAAGATCTTCGATAATCACCATTCCCAGATGAAGCTTCGGTATTTGAATTTCAATATTTTCGAAAGATGCTTTCCCCGAATTGATGCTTCATTCTGTCTTTGTTGCCCTTCTTTTTCCCCATCCTTATCTCCTTCTTCTTCCCCTTATTCTGTTTCCTCTTCTTCTTGATCTTCTTCTGGATCTTCTTATGGATCTTCCTCCAATTCAGATACATCATTCTTCTCATGTTCTGTGCTGAGAATGTTTTCTGCATTTGTTTCTGCTTCTGGTTCTGACATTCTTTGAGAAGTTTGACGCATATTTGCCAGAATTGCGGAGATGCTTTCTTCTTCTTCTTCTTCTTCTTCATCTACCAGTAGAAGTTGTCTTCTCCTTTTAGAACTTGGCTCGGAGCAGCTAACTCTTTACCTTTTCTTTTTGCTGTCTCTCGCTCTAGCCAATTCCTTTTCTTTTCGTCTCCAAGTCTCTGCAACGTCCTTCAATCTCATCTTATTGATCATCTTCATGTCAATAGCCATTGTGGGAAGAGTTTTAGTGCTGAATCTTCTTGGTATGTCTATTTTAAGATGCTTAAAAATCCTTGTCACTAAAGCTCCATAGGGTAGCTGTCCTTTCTCCTTCGACACCGTCCGATACATATGCGATATTGTGTGAGGCGGTGAGAACAATACTCCTTTTCAATAGCCCACATTAATTTGGCCTCAAATTTAGATACATCGAGTCTTTGATGAGGCTTTTGAACGAATACAGGCTGATAATAATCTTATGCAAAATAGTTCTTGCGAAGTTAAAAGAGGATAAGTGATAGTGGCCCTTACAGACTTTGTAAGAAACTTGCAAACTGTTTCATAGGAGACGTCTATTGGCATGAATGCTCCTCTTTCAACTTTTATAATGTCAGCCAGAGTGTCTGTACTAACATCATAGAACCTGTAATTCACACTGAATTGCATTCTATTTGGAGAGAGAAATGTCAAATTCGAGTAAAAATATGCTGTTAATTCAGGATAAACAGCAGCAGAATCAGTGCAAAATTGGTCCATCTGCAATTTTTCAAAGCATTCTCGCAGATTTACTTCAGCAGCATCCAAATAATCAAAATCCACAATTCTGTGGTTCATGATTCCTCGATCCATCAGTCTGTTGAAGAAGGTCTTATGTTCTCTGGATCGAAATAATTTCCCGGTTGTGTTTCGAACTACAACAGCTATTCCCATTCTAACTTCAAAATTTCCTTCTCATCACATCCTTCATCTTCTTTGCTTCTCCCTTTATCACTCACTTGTTCTCATGCGAGTGGATGGTGAGTTTGTGGCTCTCTTGCTTGAATGAGACGGAGTTCATTCGCATATCCTTCCTCTCTCAAGAAGAATAATTTGACATCATCCCTAACATTTCTCTAGACTAATTTCTCATATCTCCTCATTACTACATGAGGGCTTTCAGTCGATGTGGGTAGAGTTAGTCCAGACGTACCTCTTCGTGAGAAATGTCTTTCTTCAGACTGTGATCTGATGGCTCTTGGAGATTCTTCAGGATCATTTTGAGAAGAGACTCTTGGAGAATGTCCTTGAGTATTTTCGGAAGTTTGTGTGAGATCGAAATGCGTCTGTCCTCTGTCGACTCTTCTTCCTCCTTGCCCAGCAATCCTGTTTGATCTCCTTCTTGGAGATGAAGATCTTGATCTGGATACGGAGGATCTCGAGGCCATGTTCGAAGAGATTTGGTTTTGGAGAAGATTGAGATTGATTTAGAAAGCGTTTTTCTCTGTTAGGGTTTTCAAAATGTTCTGAAGGGTTAAAAGAAATCCCGACTATTAGACGTTTTTATACCCCCCCGTTAGAAGAACAAATGAACAGTCGCAATTCAAAACAAATTAAAATGACAGTTATCTTAAACTTAAAAATATTCAATAAACATATGCCAAAAATATACAAATCAATCATGCAGATTAAAGGCACTTACCAAAGATTGACCAGATTGAATTAAGGAAATAACATACCTTCCCAAAATACCATTATTTCCTTTTTCAATAGTCTCCCAGACGATTCCTTTTTCTCGAGACTTTGTCCTGTTCTCATAGAATTTATAAAAAAGGGTTAATAATATTTAATCTCCCACATATTGAATCGAATGTACCTTTGTCCAGCGCTTTGTGAAGATATCTGCTAATTGATTCTTAGAATCAATAAATTCCACATATATATCTCCATTTTGCACATGGTCTCTAATAAAGTGATGTTTGATTTCAATGTGCTTTGCTCTGGAATGTAGAATTGGATTCTTGGTGAGGTTTATAGCACTCGTATTATCACATCTTATTTCAGTGCAAGCTTCTTCCTTTCCATAATCCAATAGTTGCTGTTTCATCCACAAAATCTGTGAGCAGCAACTTCCAAGAGCAACATATTCTGCCTCTGCAGTTGATAGAGCCACAGTGTTCTGCTTTTTAGAAGACCATGATACCAACATTTGTCCAAGTAACTGGCATGTTCCAGATGTACTCTTCCTGTCTACTTTACATCCTGCTAAGTCAGCATCTGAGTAGCCAATGAGAGTAAAGTCTGTTTCTTTAGGGAACCACAGACCCAGAGATGGATAAATTGCTATGTATTTAATAATACGCTTTTACTTTTTGTAAGATGAGATTCTCTTGGATCTGCGCTGAAAATGAGCACATACACACACACACACACACACACACACACACACACACACTGTATATAATGTCTGGTCTAGATGCAGTAAGATAGAGAAGAGACCCAATCATGCTTCTATAAGATTTCTGATCAACTTTCTTTCCTGACACATCCTGATCGAGTTTAATGGAAGTTGACATTGGAGTTTCGGTCTTCTTGCAGTTTTCCATCCCAAACTTCTTAACCAAATCTTTGGAATATTTCTCTTGATGAATGAATGTTCCTCGTTTTGATTGGTTGATCTGAAGTCCTAGGAAGAAAGTAAGTTCTCCCATCATACTCATCTCGAATTCCTCCTGCATAGACTTTGAGAAGTTCTTGCACAAACTTTCATTAGAAGAACCAAAAATAATATCATCTACATAAATTTGTACTAAAAGAATGTCCTTACCTGCTTTCTTGATAAATAAAGTTGTATCAACTATACCTTTCTTGAAGTTGTTGTCTAATAAAAACTTACCGAGTCGTTCATACCGGGCTCGAGGCGCTTGTTTCACCATACGAGCCTTTTTCGATCCGAAAACATGATCTCGGCTTTCTTGTTTCCTCAAACCCAGGTGATTGTTCCACATAGACTTCTTCCTTGATGAACCCATTTAGAAAGATGCTCTTTACATCCATTTGAAATAGTTTGAAATTCTGATAACAAGCATAGGCAAGTAATAGTCTGATTGCTTCTAATCTTGCAACTAGAGCATAGGTTTCATCATAATCTATTCCCTCAGATTGGGAATAACCTTTTGCCACAAGTCTTGCCTTATTTCTGGTGACTTTTCCAAGTTCATTTACTTTGTTTCGAAGACCCATTTGGTACCAATAATTGTCCGTCCTTTTGGTTTATGGACTAATTCCCATACATCATTTCTCTTGAACTGTTGAAGCTCCTCTTGCATTGCCTCTATCCAGCTTTCATTTTCCAGAGCTTCATTAATACTTTTGGGTTCAATTTTAGAAATAAGTGCAACAATACCTGTGTCATTTTTGTTCCTTGATCTGGTTTGAATCCCTTCGTTGATGTTTCCGATCACGAGCTCTTTGGGATGACTAGACTTATGCTTCCATTTTCTGTTTAGAACTTCAACATTATCAGAGTCTGCTGTGGATGCAGAAATATTAGGCTGAGTTGATTCTTCTTCATGAATTCCTTCTTTGACTGTTTCCTGAGAAGATTCTGCTTTGTTGAAACATGATCTTTCAGGTACAGCATCTGGTTCTGATTCTTCATGCACTGTAACACTTTGTTTTGGAACTTCGCCTCCGAAACTTTACATTCATGGATTCTTCCACTTTGTATCCGAGTGTTTTTATTGAACACTCTATATGCTTTGCTAGAGTTTGAATAGCCCAGAAAAATACATTCATCTGACCTTTCTTCAAACTTACTAGGTTGACGATTAACATTCTTAAGAATATAACAAGGGCAACCAAAAACTCGAAAGTATGAAACAATAGGTTTTCTTTCTTTCAAAATCTCATAGGGAGTTTTCTCAAGTATAGGTCTAAGAAAAATTCTATTAATAATATGATAAGAAGTAGAAATTGCTTCGCCTGTAACCGAGTTGCCACCTTGCTTTCTATAAGCAATGTTCTGCCATTTCCTGCAGAGATCTATTCTTTCTCTCCACAACTCCATTTTGTTCGGAGTGTAGGGAGATGAAAAAGTATGCTGTATACCATTTTTATCACAAAAGTCTGAAAAGTCTTGATTCTCAAATTCTCTCCCATGATCTGTTTTGATACTAAAAATAGAGTATCCTTTTTCATTTTGAATCTTCTTTGCAAATGTTGAGAAATATGAAAATGTATCTCCTTTATTGGCAAGAAAAATACCCATGTAAATCGAGAGTAATCGTCTACAATCACAAGACAAGATTTCTTACCTCCGATGCTATAAGTTCTGGTAGGTCCAAACAAATCCATGTGAAGAAGCTGTAACACACGGTTAGTAGAAATATGCTTTATAGATTTAAAAGAACTTCTTACCTATTTTCCCAAAGTGTGCATGCGAGCAAAGTTCTGTTTTCTTGTAATTTAGTGAAAGGTAAGCCACGAACAAGCCTTTTATTGGCAAGCTTGGAAATTTGTTTCATGCCGACATGCCCAAGTTTGCGATGCCACATATCTGCTTCATCTTGGGTGACAATAGACATTTTGTAGAGTCTACATTTATATCCGAAGATAAATGTTCCCATGTCTTCGTCCGAAAGAAAAGTCCGTGAAGAGTCAATGCTTGTTCCAGAACATAAGTTCTCTTTGAAGTTTATTCTGAAACCAGCATCACATAAAGATTGTAGTTTAATCCTTTGACTAGAGAAACATTGTTGATGATTAGGCTGCCAATCTTGACAGTTCCCAGTCCTATAATGTTTCCTTTAGTGTTTCCTCCAAAAGAGACTGTTCCTCCCTTGATTTTCTCAAATTCAATGAACATCTTTGAATCTCCAGTCATGTGTCTTGAGCATCCACTGTCCAAGTACCATTTCTTCTTTCTTTTGAAGCTTACCTGCAATGTTTACAAGTACTCATTTTTTCTTTGGTACCCAAATTTTCTTGGGTCCATTATAGTTAGTAGTATAAGCTTTTTCTATCCAATTCTTTTGTACAGGTCTCCAGACTTTATGACATTTGTTTTCAAAATGTTCTTTTTCTCCACAATTAGAACATTTAAGATTATTTTTACCAATAGGTTTAACAAAATTATTTTTGAAATGATTTTTGTAAGCTTGTCGATGAGGTCTTTGTCTTATTCTTTCCTTGACTTTAGGAAAATCAATCGGGGAATCATTTTCTTTATAAAAACCAAGTCCCGACTTATCATAATAAGGAATTTGAATAGAAAGAATATGCTGAAGGGTTTTTGATCCTTTTGAAAACTTTGTGGTAATATTTAAAAATTCCTTTTGAAAAAATCATTCTCTTTTTGCAAAGAATCTTGATTTTCCTTTGCTTTCAAAAGATTCTTTTTGATAGATTCATTTTCATTTAAAAGAACCTCTCGATTTTCCTTTATTTCCAAAAATTCCTTTTGAAATCATCCAAATTTCCCTTCAAAAAATCGTTTTGTTTAATCAACTTGAAATTTTCCTTTTTAATGTGGAGATCCTTTTCAAAGTAGTTTTTAGATTAGAACAAAGCTCATTTATATAATCTGAAACTTCTAAAGGAATATCGAATGATTTACCTCGATTTCTCTCTCAGTCGAGTCTCGAGCTCGAATCTATTTCGAATCTGAATCTGAATGTGCCATAAGACAAATATTTCCATATTCGTCTTCACTATCCTCAACTTCTGTATCGCTCATTGTTTCAGCTTTGAGAGCCTTCTTGTATTTTTCAAATTTTCCTTTGTTCTTTTTGAGTCTCGGGACAATTCTTTTAATGTGCCCCTTTTTCTTACACTCAAAACAAATGACCTCTTTGGCATAATCATCATCGTCATCGACTGCGTTGTCCCGGGCATGCTCGCTTTGTTTTCTGTTGTTGAATTTCCTGCCTTTTCTGTTTAGTTTCTTTACCTTTTTGATCGGCGGTGCTAGTTCCTCATCATCCAGCTCTTCTTCTTGAATCAGTATCATCGAATCGGTATTAGACTTAAGAGCAATAGACTTTTTACCTCTAGATTCCACTTCCTCATTCATTTGTTCTGCCTCATAGGACTGCAGAGTGCCTACAAGCTCATCAACTGTTAGTGGTGAAATCCGCAGAGTTTCTCTGATAGATGTCTTCACATTGTTCCATTCTTTTGATAGTCCTCTCAGAAGTTTGTTGACTTTCATTGGTCCAGGAACAGGCTGTCCTTGATATGCCAAACCGTTTACAATTTCGTAAAGCGACTAAACATATCTCCTATTGACTCTCCTGCTTCATCTTGAAGGACTCGTATTGACCAAGTAAAATATTTACTTTGGTCTCCTTGACACGATCGGTTCCTTCATATGTCACATGTAGTCTATCCCATACTTCCTTCGTATCACAAGAAGATATACGATTATATTCATTAGGTGATAAAGCACAATATAGGGAGTAAATAGCCTTTGCATCAATAGTTTGTCTCTTTGTTATCTCTTACGGAGAAAGAGTGGCCGATGATTCTGTTTCTTTCTCATCGGTACTCTTTGAAGTCTTTCGATGTTATCGGTGGGCTTGATTCCCCTCTCAACCACATCCCATTCCAAAGTGGATCTTTCGACCGAGGAAAGCTTTCATTTTATTCTTCCGGATATTGTAATCCTTGCCATCGAAGTATGGTGGACGAGTGTTGCTCTGCCCTTCAATTAAACCTGGTGCAAGAATACTAGCCATAGAGGATCTTTAACTCAGAAGTAACAAACACTTCAAAAACTTGAGCACGAGGCTCTGATACCAATTGATGTGACTAGTATAAACACCTAGAGGGGGGGGTGAATAGGTGTTGTGGAAGTTTACGCGCAAATAATATCAACTTATTGCAATCCACAAACAGAAAGTAAATAGAGAGAGTTAGAGAAGATTGCAAACATTGTTTATAGTGGTTCGGCTTTAGACAAGCCTACGTCCACTCTCCGGGTGACTAGCCAATCGGCTGTATTTCACTATGTGATCAACGGTGATTACACACTCTCGAGTGTTTATACTTGGTGATAATCAGTCTCACTAAGTCACTCTCTTTTGTAATACACTGAGATCACTCAAATACGCACTATGAACAACAATTGAAGAACGGAATCAGCTTTGAAATAATGTTCATCTTATCTACCCCCTAAGTCTCAACCTATCCTTAAATACTCTCCAAGCCACATTCGATCGTTGGCTCTTTCCTTGAGAGTTTTTGTCTTCCCTTTCTTGGATAGACTTTATAAGGCAAGTCTTTTTGACCGTTGAGAGTAGATCAGATCCCCTTAGATTCTGTTCGCCCATACAATCAGAATCTGGGCTTCCATAAGTGCTCTATTCTTCTTTGGAAGTTGTCCACTAATTGATCCTGTAAATCGATTAACATAACAGAATCAACATGAATAAGGTAAGTGAAATACTCTACCGTTGGTGATCTTATTTTGTAGATACATCTTAAGTCTGACAGTCTTAAGATCTGAGTCTGCCTAGAATTTCAGTCTGGTACGGTCAGACTTAAATTTTCAGTCTGGTACGGTCAGACTTAAATTCTCAGTCTGATAGACTCTTCCGTCTGGTACGGGCAGACTCTAAGGCACCCCAAGCTTTATCTTCTGCTACAAGCAGACTTTAAAGCCTAAGTCTTTCTGAGTTCTTTTCCTTCAAGAGTTTAGTAAGAATCTCATTCATGAAATGTTTTGTAAACATCAAAACTAGGAGTTTTCTCAACAAATTCCACTCGGGATGAGCTTTGAAGAAGCTCTCAAAGATGCTAATATACGTGGGTATTTTAGCTCGGCCCAAGCTTTGGCTGATTATGCAGCCATTATTATGCACATTAAGAAGGAACGAAATGCGAGTAAATCTCCAATTATTGTGGTGGGAGGATCATATGAAGGAAGTAAGTCCAATGGGTACCAAGTTCTATCCATTTTTGTGTATTGTTGAAAGAGATAATAGAAAAAGGTTCCATGACAAGTTTGACAGGTTTTGATGATCCTTTCTCTGTTGACTATGTCAAAAACCAATGATATGTGAAAATGATGAGTTGTTATTGTAATTTATTTTTAACAAAAAATAATAATTCCCTTTTTACGTGAAAAAGATGTATCATATTGTTATATTAAGTTGTTGAGTTTTAATAGCTAATGTGAATTTCAGTGCTTGCTTCGTGGTTTCGGATAAAATACCCACATTTGATTCTCGGAGCTCTGGCCTCATCAGCTCTAGTGTTGTATTTTGATGATATTATCCCCAAAATGCATACTATTCAATGGTCACCAAGGATTTCAAGGTAATTAACCCCCGTAATTTCTGTTCTTCTTTTTTTATTCTAATAATGGAGCGTGCGGCACTTTTCAAGAGTCCAATGAATACCCATTAATTGACGCAATATCCCTATCTTACCATTTTGCGCACACAAGATAAGTACATGAGTACACGTATTCTTGCTCCTAGGGGATGGCATCTATAGAATTCAAGGGTTATCAGTAAACATACCTCAAGAGAGAAAGATATACAAACTTACCACCTGAATAATTTATAGGATCTTGATATATATATTTTTGGTAAGGTAAGTATATTAAGCTTTCAACCAAGAAATCTTGTATAGAGAAGAGACCCACAGCACCAGCAATCATTCTACGAGACAACATGTCACCAGATTGAGGGGGTACCGTAGTCGCACAGAAGAAGAGAAAATTACAACTTCACAAAAGAGCCTGGCGGCCCTACAAAATCCTCACTCGGGACCTGTACTAAAGATACATTGATCAATTCCCCAACTCCGCTGCATTCTTCTATTACTGGAGTTATCCTCCACCCGCTTGAAAGCAATCGCTTTATCCTTGACCGCCTTATAGAGGTATTGTTTTAAGGTCGGGAGATACAGAGTGTGCACTCGGAAGAGGATATCATTTCTAGTCTTCCATATTATATAGCATAGTGCACCAAAAGATAATCGAGCAATCTCCTTGGAGAACCCACTTCCTGACAGTGAATTGATGGCCCAAAGAATATTGTTTGTCCATGAAGAGTTATACCAAGGAAGATTGCATTTAGAAGCCCAAAACATGGCTAGAGAGTTGGAAGTACCACAGGCAAAAAATAAATGGTCAACCGAGTCGGGTTGAATATTACAAAAGGCGCATAACGCATTAGGAATCCTTCCCAAGGACATAAGGAATACCTAGGTTGGAAGAGGGTTTTTGACAATCAGCCAAAGGCAAAATTGGTGACGAGGGACAATGGCCTTGTTCCAGACAAAGGATGCCCACTACACCAAGGGTGATTTCCTGTGAATAGCAGCCCATGCCGATGCCACCGTAAATTTACCTGAGGGATCCTCATTCCAAGTGAAGGAGTCCAGGCCTTGGGATAGGGGGGGAAACATAATTTGCCAAGCTATAAGCTCTTGGCGAAGCGTTTGACCAAATGGAGTGTATAGGTCTGCCACTTTAGCTTGCCTATTGAGATCTGATTGGTATATGAAGGAGTTCGAGAAGAGAGTAGAGAGCAGACCAATATCAAGCCAATGATCAAACCAAAGCGAAGTGGTTAAGCCATCCCCTATCTTCCACTTAAAAAGGGGGAGAGATTCACCTCTAATGGCAAGGATTCACCTCTAATAGGATCTTGATATTTATTCCTTGTTTTTCATAATTTATCTTGAACCATTGTCATCTTGCATAGGAAACTAGCGAGACTTGCTTCCAAATTATAGGAGACTCGTGGTCAGTGATTAATAGAGTTGCTCAATAGCTTGATGGCACTTCAAACTTAAGCAAGATCTTCATGATTTGCAAGTATGCAGTCTAATGCATCATCTATTATGTGTCTTAATACCCAAGTACTATATGGTATGCCCATCCAATTTCTCAATTTAAGGGAGTTGGATTGACTCAATTTATTTTTGAGATCAGGAACCTAAACTGCGCTCACTCCTGTTCAGTGTGAAGTTTCATGATCTTCAAGGCTGAATTGAGTCTTTAAGAATGTGTGTAAATGTTAATTTATTAAGGAGACACTATCAACCATAGAATAAACACCGCTTATTATGTGTGTAGGCCTTTAGAAAGTGGGGATGAGCTGAAGAACTACTTGACATGGTTGTACATGACAGCAGCTCAATATGATGATCCTCCAAGATATCCGGTGACAGTGATATGCAATGGCATTGATGGAGCAAATACTACTGAAAATGGCATTCTTGTAAAATATTTGCAGGCGTTGTCGCCTACAACGTGAACTCCGCATGCTACGTCAATTCTCCCACTACTGTTTCTCAAACTATTTTGGGTTGAAGGTGGCAGGTACAATACTCTATATCATCATCTTTAGGCATAAGAGGAGCCTTGATGGGTCTGGACTATTTGGGCGGGTTTGGATAGTGCATTTCAATCTCACAGATATATTCGGACTTGGCTGAGTTAAATATACTTCAAAGTTGACATGGTTGAGAAAACCATTACATTTCTGGTCCCGAATGATTTTGTAATTACGGCGGACTTGGATAATGGCCTTTTGTCCCGATACTAAAAGGGATAATTTCTTGCAGATATGCAGCGAAATGGTAATGCCCATAGGCATTACAAACAATTCTATGTTCCAACCAGCGCCTTTCATCTTGAGCAGCTTCATTGATGGATACAGCTGCCAGCATGGCGTTGTGCCTTCCCTGCATTGGGTCGCTACGTACTACGGTGGTCATGTATGATTTCAAGTGACTCTTAGGAAAAAAAATATTCGGCGCTTGTTTTGATCAGTAAGTTAGTTTGGTTTCTATGCAAGAAATTCAAAGCCAATATTACCATTGACGTCCTCTATCTTTTGTGGTTTGTTGTTCTCGCAGGATGTAGACCTAATTCTTCGTAGGTTTGGTAGCAACATTATTTTCTCAAATGGACTTCGAGATCCTTGTAGTGGCGCCAGGTATAAAGAGTTATATGCTTATATCATACATCCGAAGGATTGAAATTTTACGTTACTTAATCACACCTAACAATTTGGTCTCTTTTTCAAATTTAGGGTCTTGAAAAACATTTCAGAGAGTATCGTCGCTATGTTTACAGATAAAGGTACATAACTGGGCTATTGATTTGTTGTTTGAGACTTGTCTCACGTACCCATGAATCACACAAGAGAAGAACAATGCTGATACATGTCAAAAAAAAGTTTCAGTGGATCTTGAATTCTGTAGTCAATGGGTCTATGCTTTGCAAGTTCCCATTGTTTGGATATATTTGCAGAGAAGCAAACCGATCCGGATTGGCTGGTCATGCAAAGAAAAATTGAAGTCGAGATTATAAGCCAAATATTATGCTGATCTTCTTGCTTTCAAATAATGATACGATGAATTGTTATTGCCATAAATATGGATGATGAAGTGATTTGGAAAGGCCATTTCAATAATAGATGAGAGCAAAAGAATAAGGTCTTTCTATTTCACCAATAAAGTTATCCTCGATTTTCTTTGCTCCGTTAGAACAAGCTCTTAAACAAGGAAAGCAAAATGACTTTACTTTTTTTTAAATATATATCTAAGCAAAATTGACACAAAGATGGTTGGCATGGAAAATGGCTTTTTTTTCCTTCGTGTGCATATGTAAGTCAAACTTGTTCAAGCAAAATGAAGTCATTTTCCATGCCAACCATCTTTGTGCCAAAATGACTCCATTAGAACGAGCTCTTAATTTATTCTAATGAGGACCAACTCAACCTTGTCTTAACCAATTATCTTTCGATGCAAAGTTACATTATCATCGGCGGTGGTAGGTATATTTCTGATTAATGTGGGTAGTGGAGTGTTTTGGCATGATAATTTGCCCAGGAACTTTCTAAAAGAACTTTGGCACACTAAAAGCATTACTCTTTAAAATCCTAGTTCCATAAGATCTTTTGGGAGAATAAAATAAATTATAAACATGTTGCACTTATACTAATTCAGCCCTAAATATTTCAATTTAGCTAATTTAGTCATAAACATTTTGATAATTACCCAATTAAGTCATTATCAGCTAATTTTGATTGAAAATCACTAACTGGTCCTACATGACAAAGGCCAGCATTAATGTGGATAAATTTTGTAATTTGTTTTTATGATTCATCACTATTTTTATTAATTTTCTTTTCTCTTTTATTTTTTTCTTTGCTTTTCTTTCTTTATTTATTTTTGCCATTGTGACCCTTGCTGGCCATGGGCCAAGGCATAAAGGCCTTTGCCAAGATTTGGCAAGCCTTGCTTGTTGGCGGGCCATGAAGGTCCTCACTAGATCCCTTGCCTAGATTTGGTGAGGACCTTTTAGCATTAACTTGCGCCCTTGCTCAAAGGCTATTGTTACCTTGCTTGTTGCTGGTGAGGTGGTCCTCACCTAGTTTGGGTGAGGCCTTTGCCATCAAAGAGGGTTGTTGGTGACCCTCACTGGCACAAGGAAAAAAAGAAAAGAAAAGAAAATTCCAAAGAATTTGAAAAAGTTACAATTTTTTTTTCATGTCAATACCAACCGCACCATATAAAACGGTTGGCGTCTACGTCAGCGATTTCTATCAAAAATTGGCCGAAATGACTCAATTGTCAAATTGTCGAAAGATTTAGGACTAGTTGGTCAAATTGAAAAGTTTATGACTGAATTTGGATAAATATAATAGGTTTAGAGATTCTTTTGGTAATTTTTCCACAACTTTTTTATGATTGAATGGGAATTTGCTCCAGTGGCTACCTTTCTCACATAAGAATTGGAAAATGAGAGGTTTGAATTCCCATATTTTCAGAGGGGGTTGGGGTTGGGGTGGGGATGATATAAATTTAGGACCTGTAAGGAGGCAGGGCAAAAGTCTGAAAGTTGGAGTAGAAATAGAGTAGGACCAATAAGAAAAAAAAAAGAATAGTAGGAGAAATCAAGGCAACCCGTAATTGATTAGCTAAAATGTCGTCTTTGCCAAAATGCTTTATCTGAACTGCCACCATCGATCATGATCAAACATTAGGTCGAACCAGTTCACTAATAAGTGATGCGACAATACTTTTTTAATATCTTTCTTAATCCTCGCAGATCTTTTACGTAATTATTTACTTCACGTGCGTCCCGTTAATTTGATTTTTCTAGTTAGTTAATGTTAAATTCACACGATGAGTCCACTAAAATTGAAATTTTTATTTCTTCCTTATTTAGGATATTGTCAAAACTAATCACTCCATGTGTTCAAATCAATATCATATAGCTGTTATGTCAACAATTCATTGAGAATTATCGTGATGTTGTTTAAAATACATCAAGTTGATTGAGATTGAATTTTGACTACATATTTGTAAATGGGGTTGGAATTCTTTGATGGCTCATCCACACGACACAACACAATTAAATAGATTTGAGTTTGGCATACATTGATTCATATCATAAATTGGCATTTTACGTGATGACCTGCTTAACTCATTCATATACGAATTGATGCGTTCAAATTAACGCGTGAAAGTTTCTCTCTCTCTTTGTATTGGATTAATAGATTTGAGTTTGACATACATTGATTCATATAATAAATTGGCATTTTACGCGATGACCTGCTTAACTCATTCATATACGAATTGATGCATTCAAATTAACGTGTGAAAGTTTATCTCTCTCTTTGTATTGGATTAATAGATTTGAGTTTGACATACATTGATTCATATAATAAATTGGCATTTTACGCGATGACCTGCTTAACTCATTCATATACGAATTGATGCATTCAAATTAACGTGTGAAAGTTTCTCTCTCTCTTTGTATTGGATTTTTAAACGAGCCCACAAACTTAAAAATTAATTATATAGTTCTCGTCGTTAATAAATCAATTTTGCCAACAAATCTCAATATCTGTCATTGGTTTTCCATGAATTCCCACTTCTTTTGCCTAATGCGATGCAATGACTGCTATGAAGAGAAAGATGAAAGGCACAATAAAATATGAATAGCTAAAGATAGTTATTATAGCTCCAATAGTTTTCTTATCTTCTTTCTTTGTCTAGCACGCATATCTAATGCTGCGGTTCTAATTGAGACACAATGGTTTCATCAATCGTCGGCGTATGAACTGAGTGGACAAGGAACCTCTCTCATTATACGACATGGCCATGACGCTTCCGGGCTTGTCCATCGTTCTCTGTCCATTAAGACCATCGGTTGGAATTAAGGGTTGGGCCTAATACGCTTTAAACTTAAAAATGGCCTTCTTCGATCAACTGCCTCACTTCTGATACGCACCGAGAGCCCACACTTCTCGGCTACGGAAATCCAACTGCCTCACTAATTAGCGAACCCTTAATATTTATCGGCTAATGCAAGCTTATCTATAACTAAATCTGATACGCACCGAATCATGAGCATAAAAAAAAGACCCTCGATATACTATATCTTTCTTCAATCCGAAACTAAGATCTTTATACATCTATAACTCACGAAGGGATTATTCAGTATAGAAGCGTGGTTCTACTACTGAATGTTCAGAAAGATTGGAAACTCGATTGAAAAAATACGCTTTTTATTTGTTTATTAGAGGCACTCTCTTTATAACATTTGTTCGGAGAATTTCTTGCACACGAACACAAATAAGAGCACTTGGCTAATTATAGCCTTCACAAGAGAGTGGTTCGATCCCCCCTTATCACTCTAGGAATTAGTGGTTCACCCTTTGTTTCATTTTAGAGATTAGTGGTTCATCCCTCTCAGAAACATCTAGAATTCTTTGGAGAAGGGAGAAGGTTAATTCTTTTTTCAATATGGATCTAGCAATCGTGTCAAGCTGCTTTTTGAAACTCTTCTTCCATAACCATCCTTCGTTCTGCCTCTTGTGAGACTTCCTCAAATGTAAATTGCTTTACTACTCCAACATCCTCGGTCAATCCTACATTTGCACATTTAGGATTTGCTTTTCTTCACCTTGTTGATCTCTTAAGTTGAGGCATACGCTCTTCGAGTTCTTCTACCTGACTTGGTCAAAGCTCTTTTGTAATTCTCGGGCAACACCAGTTCACCGTAAATCCTTATATTTTCATGCACTTACTTCTTCAATCAGCCAGGTCTTACCAAACCCATTATCTTCTTCCATTTTTTCTACAGCTTCTTCAGGTGTTTCACTCTTTCGAGTTTTGTTTACGTATACCTCTGTTTTGGCATCACTTCGGATGCCCCTCCATGATCGGCGTCTTTGTGAGTTCAAACGTGCATTGTGTGTACAAACTCCACGTAATTTCTCAAAGTCTGTAAGTTGTGATACCGATAATAGGTTTTTCTTCATGCCTCGCATGTGATACACGTTTTGCAGTTTAATCTAACATGGATTAAACTGGGGTGTGGAAATGCATTGCAATAACGCAAAGTGGAATAGAAGCAACTTGGAACGTGAGGCCATCTCACTAAACTTACAACCAAGGTGGAGACCACCAAACCCAGATTCGTTAAACATAAACATCGATGGATCTCACCTCTTAGGGACCACGAAAGGGGCAATTGCATTTGTGTGCCGTGATTCAAAAGGAAGATTGACAGAAGGCCTCATGCAACTAGTTCGAGCATCTTTTGCCTTTCAAGCCGAAATCCTTGGTTGTCTTTATGCTCTTCGTCACTTTGCTAATCGACCTCGACTGAAATTAATGCTGGAGTCTGATTGTTCATTGTTGGTGAGTTGTCTCAAAGATTATTCCCTCTCTCCATGGGATGTTGAACCACTTATCTTTGAATGCATTAGCCTATTGGCCCTTTTTGAGAGTCTAGAAATAGTTTTTTGCCCTCGCAATTCAAATAGATTGGCGGATTGGGTTGTAAAAGCCTCTAGATGTAAGACCCTTCCCCTAAACTGGGTTGCTAACCTCCTTCCCCTAAAAGCCTCTAGAGATCCTGTGTTTTGATGCTCCTTACTCTAATGTTATTTCTATTTCGATAAAAAAAAAAAAAACTGGGGTGTGGCCACTATTTGACCAATGGGGTAATCAGCAAACTTGAGTTATTTGTGGGGACAACTACTCGTCTGCCGGTGCCCTCAGGCATGCTGGATAGCTTGTGTCAATCTATTGTCAATAATTTGAGCACCATAGGCCTACTATCCTATCATCATAATTGATTAATTTATCATTTATCATAAAAAAAAGCTGTTGCTCATCCGACTCGGTAATGGAAGAGGCTGCAAGTTTTCTTGTTCCTCTATTGCAATGGACACTTGGAAATCCCACTTTTTTTTCAATATTATTCTCCTTCATTACAGGTGCTACAATATGTCCTTCTGCCTGTTTGAATCGGTATTCCCTGGCTAATTGACATATTTGCCGCAAATATTGTAGCGACGTCTTGCCTCTGGTTGTTCTTATCTTCTTTCTTTTTATCTTTCCCTTATTCACAACGAGCTCCCCCTGCTCGAATGCTTCTTTCAGGTCGTCTCTGTCAGTCTCCATTTCCTTTTTCTCTATTTTCCATCAACAATGCCCGATCGTTTCTCCTCTTACTCTTGAACCCTGCTTTATTACTGAAGAGTACACTTAGATCATTCTCGACATACTCGATTGACACCTTAGACAACTGTCTATCTATAGTCTCTTGATTGGCTAGTATTTCTAACTTAGTAACAGTTAGGTCTCTCACCTAACCATGGGTGGCTGTAACAATTCCATAATACTCCGGCCATGGAAAAATTATCTAAAAAGTTATAAATTTATTACACTTTTGTCAATTCAGTCTTAAATTTTTTATTTGTTTAAATTGAGTCAAAACATTTTCACGTTTTATCAATTGAGTTCATTCGGCCAATTTTGACCAAAATTCATAAGTAGATGTTGGCTGTCTTGTGTGGCACGACTTACGTTGACGTTAAAATTTTTTAATAATATTTTTATATTTTTTTTTGAATTTTTTTATTTCCTTTTCCCTTCTTTACTTTTATCTTTTATTTTTCCCATTGCCATCCATTACTAGGCCTCGTTGATGGCCGACGAAGGCTGTTGGCCTTAGGCGAGGACCATCTAGGCTAGCAAGGGTTGCCCTTACCTATGTTGTCAAGGGCAGCCTTGTTTAGTGAGGGTGGCCCTCGCCAAGCCAAGCGTAGGCATCCCTCACCTAAGATTGGCTAGGGCGATGGCCTTCATTGGCCATCGGCGAGGCTTGACAATGGCCGGTAGAGAGAAAAAGGGACAAAGAAAAATGAAAAGAAAAATGAAAATAAGAGAAAAGGAAAAAGTAAAGAAGGAAAAGAGAAGAAAATAAAAAAGGAAAAAGAAAAGAAATGAAAAGAACAAAAATAAAAAAATTCAAAAAATATTAAATATTATTTAAACTTGGGCGAATTTTTTTTTCTTCAATGTTGATCTTAGGGGAAGTCCACTTTTTATAATATATTGTGCGGAAGCTCTGTCATCTTAATATTTAGGGAAAATTGCTCAATCAATTCTAAATTATGTAATTCAGTCATAAATTTTCAAGTTTTGTAAATTTAGTCATAAACTTTTGCGTGAAATTCTAATGTGGTCTTTTCCTATAATTTTTGCCAAAAATGGCTAATGTGGTGGTATATTATGTAGGACTGTTGGTGATTATTAGGGTCACTACTTTAGCAATTTATGGGGAAAATTGATTGAAAAGATTACACTAGAAATTTATACAAAATTTTAGGATAATAATAAAAAATTTAGAACCAAATTAGTATATTTATAATATATTTAGGATTGACTGGATAAATTTCCCAATATCTATTTCTTGGCTCAATCTGTGCTGCCTCGGCCTGAGCTGTCCATCATTTAAGCAAGTCTAGTTGGACCATCGCTGATATTACTTGTTCCCATAGTGCGAGACAAATTTTCCATGGAAATGGTTGGAGCTTTTTAGATGGGGTGGATTACAAGCATGCCATCGAAAATGGTCCCTAAAGTATTCCTTTGACCACTTTTTATATACTTTCTCATATAAAGCACTTTTCTAATGCTTGTCGTTTGCTCATATCGGTTAAAGGCTAGCATAGTGTGTGAAAACACAGAGATAGCAATTTATGCTAGCTTTCAAGAAATAATCTCTCCCAACTTTTATGGTTTGAACCTTTAAAATATGGATTTATCAATGTACAAATTGCAACGCTTAACAACACAAATTCAACACGATAGAGTTGTAATTCTATTAGGAGTGAGCATGATCCGAATTGAGTTGGTCCAATACCTAATCTAATGACCAACCCGCATAGTCCTCAATTTTTGGGAACGGTGATTGATCCTGTTGAGTCTCGGACCGAAGACCATTGGTCCGGTTCTAGGATCAATCCAAGACTAACCAATTATTTTTTTGTTTGATTTTATATTCCTTAAAAGAATAAACATATTCTTTCAAACTACATATCTTTCAATAATGCGACATTGAGTAATCAAATTATGAACATCAATACATATCAAATATAAATATAAAAGGTAATGACATAAATTTACATTTGCTAAGAGAACAAACCATGATAATGAACATGCGAGGCTAGGGAACAAAGGCAAGGCCAAGGAACAAAGGCGAGCAGTGAGGCGAGTGAATAGAGGCGAGCAAGACAAGCAAAGAAAGAAGAGTGAGGCCAAGGAACAAAGGCGAGCAGTGACGCAAGTGAATAGAGGCGAGCGAGACAAGCAAAGAAAGAAGAGTGAGGCCAAAGCAAGTGAGTGAAGAGGGTTTTTTTTTTTCCCTTTCGAATTAGAGCTGGATTTCTTTCTACTTTCTACTTTACACGACAATTTTGAATAAGACATAGAATGAGGCACTAAAATTTAGAGTGGACAAAATGACATAACATATAAGAGGGGTGAGCATTGGTCTAGGGTCAATCCTAGATCGGCCCTAGACTGGCCTAACCTTATTGGTCCTGGTCCAGTTCCAAGGGGATCGGATCGGTCCTTGGTCCTAGAATCCATAGACTAGTACTATATGGGTTAGTCCTCGGTCCTATGAGTTTATGGCTGATCTAATTCGGATCAATCATGATTGTATATATTATATATAATATTTTTTTTTATCAATTCTAAATAACAAACCCTAAATTAAATAGCATTAAAACAATATTCTTCTCCTCCCTCTCCAGTACTTTTGTTCTCTTCTTTCTTTTTTACCCTCTTCTTTCTTCTTTTTCATCTTCAATTTACCAAGTAAAATTGAGAGAAACAACTTCACTTATGAGCAATCTTGCCCCACTCGTCGCTTAATGCTTGCCGCTTGTCGCTTGTTGCTCGACACTTGCCTCGCTCGCTCAACACTCACCTCGCTCACCTCTCTTCACTGGCCTCACTCATCATTGAGTAAATCAGTTGGTCCTTGATTGACTTTGTAACCAGATCGAACCCATAGGGTCAGTTTGATCCTCGGTCCTAGGCTCAATCGGGTCAGTCCTCGGTCTCAAAAATTGGGGACCGACATTATGTGGCTTGATCCCTTGGTTAAGTGCTAGATCGGTCCAACTCGGACCATGCTCACCCATAATATATAATATGCTAAATATATAATATATATTATGTATATGGATGGTCTTGGTAGGACTAATTCTGAACTCCAAGGACTAAGGACCAATCTGCATAGCGTAGGATCCAGAGGTCCCAAGACTAAGGATTGACCTAATCCCTCTAGAAACCGGACTAGGACCAACCAGTCGAGGGTTGGTCCAAAGTTGACCCTAAACCAATGCTCACTCCTAAGTTCTATCACAACTCTATACCAAATTGACTCTTAAATCAATTTAAGATGAGGCATCATGCAATTCTAGAATGAGCTTGGTGAGATATTCCTTTGGATAGATCATGAACATAGCGGTGATCCTAAATTGCCATAATTGGACGTTACTGGACCATTCGACTCCATGTGTTTCTTGCCCTCATCTAGAAGGAATGATTTTTCTAATATGCTCATGTGCACATCGAAATCTTCGGAAAAAAAGTAAGTGGAGATGCACATGCGACGACCAGTAGACCTAGTCTTGGTAAAACATGATGGGAGACCACGTCCATGTGATATCGTAAAATCCGGCTTGATCCATTTGAGTTAAGTCCTCATAAGAATTACTCTGAGTAATCACACAAAGTGGGGATCATTTGAGATGAGTGTTAACTTTTGAATTACTTGAAAAAGTCAAGAGCCGCAATTTATTCAAGCCCTCTCGCAGTTGTCAAGTTGGGTACGAGTTTAGTCCATCCACATACCATACATTTGCCGGAGGGGATTTATAATAACCCAGTCCGGCCCACCTGAGTTAGCTCCTAAAATTAGTTCTCTGAATAATCACATCAGAGGATGATCATTTGAGTTACTTGATGGTTTTTGTCTTCTGACATAAAAAAGCAAAAAAGAAAAAAGAAAAAAAGGCGAGGCTTATCCCAACATATACATCACATCAATTTGAACGAGGTTATCACTCTTCGATGAAGATTCCTTGCGGGCCGATTCTTTTCCAGGAAGAACGCGTTTTCTCAATTTGGACAAAAGAGGGAGTGGTTGGCTCGGAAACAAAACACGAGGGATTCTCATCTAGAAGACGTTGACCCTTCGAGGTGATTTAAATTAGAAATGGAACTTTAGTAAACAATAATCTTTAGAACATCAACATCGACCCAAAATTCTGGTCGCAGCAAAAAAGAAAAAGTGGATCGTAAATGCAAGGATTCTCCCATTGGACTGGGAGGGAACAAACCACCACGACGGAAAACATCTAGGGTTAGATCGGACAATTTCCCTTCAGGATGAAGGATCCCCGTGAACACCAAGACGTGAACATTTCAATTCGAATTCAGCGCATTTCATTGCATTTGAATCGTTGGATCCGGCAAGTCTTACGTAAGCTATACATTTTAAAATTTTATGAGTGACGAAAAAGTTGCGTCATGGGTCGCGTTCCTAGGATAAATCCATTATAAAAAATTAAATAACTTACTCTAGAGTGTAATGATCATTTCCAACAGGTCCACTGCCTTCAGTGCTTCGGAAAGTATCCACGAACCCAATAATGGCCACTGCCAGTGCGAGGCCCCTTTATTCCTTTAGCAATTATTCCCTCCACGATCACGCGGGGCTAGTCTACCGCAAGAACGCGCACTAATCTAAAAGCCCTTCGAAGACCTTCATGAGCTTGACTTTGGTGGAGAAATTTGAACCGTTTTATTGTAATATATAGGAGAGTATGCCTTTTGGTACCACAGACGCCGTGAACCAAAGGAATTGAAAATATAAATAAATAATAAGCATTCAAAATTCTAAACAAAGAAAAAAAATTCTTAAAAAAGAGAAGAATCTTGATTAATTTTAAAGAGGACACGTGTCTATGTGTTTTCAAGATACAGAAGAGAAGTATTCAAATTCACTGAGAAGGAATTTACAAGTCATTTTTTAGATTAAGAAGAATATCTACATGTCAATAATGGAGCATTTAAAATAATCATGGAATGGTTGAAAAGTAAAAAGATGTCTAAACAATATTTAAGGGTCTATTTATTTTAAGAAAAATTATTTTTGGGGAAATTATTGTTTGAATTTTCAGTATTTAGATGATGTAAAACTAATCAATTTACCGAAAACGTTCTTCATGGACTAAAAATAATAAGGGAGAAAACAACACATCTTCTGATAAAAAAAAATCACTTTTTCTAAATCATAAAAAAAACAAATTAATCGTTTTCCTTAAAAATGATTTTCTTTATCATAAAATTTTGAAACAAACACGCTTAAAATATGAACATCCATTGGGCTTTGATAAGCACCGTGAGAAAAACACTCGACCGTGTTGAGCCGGTTGGTGGAAGCTCAATTCAACGAAATTACGAAAGGTCGATTGTCCTTGTCCTTATTGAAGCTGTGATGTGAAATCGACAAAATAAAAGGTGGTTGGAGCATGTCTTTTTCATCAAGAGGTTGCTGGAAATTTCATGACCTCAAGAGTTGTCGATTACTTGCGCCAGTACATTATAAAATTATGCCGAGAAAGATGGCTATATAGCATAGACTTACAACAGAAAAAGATCATACCATTTTTATTTTCTTTCAGATTTAATAGACTTTTCTTTTGGCTGAATAAACTTAATTGATTTGGTTTTGTAGCTGAAATAAGTCGAGCATATTAACCATGTTACATTAAGTGAGTTCTATAAAAGACTCATATGGTCTGATGATTAAGATAAAGTGACTTCACATGTAATAGATATATGCACAAATATTTCGGGAATAAGTGTTGAATTCACTTCAAACCATGGCCATAGGATGTTAGATGCCTATATTTGCTTGTGAAGGAGTCTCCTTTCTCAACCCTCCGCCTTAGGATTAGTTAGTTCATTGTCCCACCGTGTTTGGAATTCTTCATAGAATTCCTTTCTGCATACCATACCATGACTCTTTCTCGGCTCTCTTTCTTCATCTCCTTCTTTTTATTTACAGCTTCGATTTCTGGGAAGAAACTTTACACTCCGACCCTGACTCTAAAACGTGAAGGCTTCTTCCAAGATTCGGAACTTGCAGTTTCGGCGTCCATAACAGACGATTTCGAAACCTTCTTCTTCAACCAGACACTCGATCATTTCAACTACAGACCCGAGAGCTACACCACCTTCCAACAAAGATACTTGATTGACTCTAGATACTGGGGTGGCGCAAATTCCAGTGCGCCGATCTTTGTTTACCTCGGTGCTGAATCGCCAATCGATGGATCCCCGACTTCGATAGGGTTTTTGAGAGATAACGCACCACAATTCAAGGCCCTGTTAGTTTATATTGAGGTAGCATAATTGACCTCTTACCATTTTTTTTTGGGGGGTCCATGCATGGATGTTCTTTCTGTCTAATTTCTGCTTCCAACCATGTAATCATCATCTTCTTTTCCTGTGAAATATTTCTTGACAGCATCGATATTATGGGGAGTCAATTCCACTTGGGATGAGCTTCGAAGAAGCGCTCAATGATACAAATATTCGTGGGTATTTTAGCTCGGCCCAAGCTTTGGCTGACTATGCAGCCATTATCTTGCACGTGAAGCGGAACTTCAAAGCCAGAGATTCTCCAGTTATTGTGATGGGAGGATCATATGGAGGAAGTAAGTGCAATGGGTATCATATTCTATCCATTTTTGTGTATGGTAGAGAGAAATAATAGAAAAAAGGGTCCATGATAATTTTGACGGGTTTGGCTAGTCCTGTTGCTGTTGACTATTTAAAATTCTAATAGCTAATGCAAATTTCAGAGCTTGCTTCGTGGTTCCGGCTAAAGTATCCGCACTTGACCGTCGGAGCTCTGGCATCATCGGCTCCAGTGCTGTATTTTGATAATATTACCCCGCAGGATGCATACTATTCAGTGGTCACCAAAGATTTTAAGGTAATTATACCCATAATTTCTCTTCTTTTTTTGTCCTAATAATGGAGTGTGCGGCACTTTTCAAGCATCCAAAAAATACCCATTAGTTGACGGAATATCTCTATTCTCCCATTTTAGGAAGAATTGCTAAAAAAGTCCTAAACCTATTGCAATTGTGACAATTCAGTTATAAACCTTTTTTTTTACTGATTCAATCCTAAACCTTTTGTGATTGTGCTGATTTAGTCCATCCAGCCAAATTTAGGTAGCCGAAGCTAACGTGGATGTCGGGCGACGCCGACGACAATATTTTAATAATATTTTTATTATTTTTCGAATTTTTTATTATTTTAAAAAAATTTATGTTTTTTTCCCTTTTCTTTTTTGTCTCTTCCTCCCTTGCCCCTCTCCCCGCTGGCCAGCTTCGACGAGGCTTCCGGTCACTGCGTGAGGGCTGTGAAGCCCTTGCCGACAACCTCGCCCAGACTTGGGGGAGGCTTGGGGGTCGTGGTGAGGCTAGCCTCGCCCAGGTTTGGGAGAGGCCATCGGCGAGGGTGGGAAGTCGAACAAGGGCCACGACCCTCGCTAGCAGCCTTGCCTAGACCTGGGGGAGGCTTAGGGGCCACGGCGAGGCGGCCCCTAGGCCTCACCCTAGTCTGGGTGAGGCCACCGGCGAGGTTGGCTAGTTTGATGGGGGCCGCAACCCTCGTTGGCCACGGATGAGGGCTTTGCGGCCCTTGCGCAGTGGCCGGCAAGCCTTGTCAGAGCTGGCCGGCCACTGTCGCCGGCAGGGGGGAGGGGCAAAGGAGGAAGAGACAAAAAAGAAAAGGAAAAAATAATAAAAATATTATTAAAATATTGTTGCCGGCGCCACCTGGCATCCACGTCAACTCCGGTCAGCATAATTTGGCTGGATGGACTAAATTGGCACAATCGCAAAAGGTTTAGGACTGAATCGGTAAAAAAAAAGGTTTAGAACTGAATTGACATAATTGCAATAAGTTTAGGATTTTTTTAGCAATTCTCCTCCATTTTACGTATACAAGATAAGTACCGAGTCCCACATATTCTTGCTCCTCGGGGATGGCATAAATAAAATTCAAGGGTATAATCACTCATAACCGTACCTTAAGTGGGAAAGGCATACAAACTTACTGCCCGAATAATCTTTAGAATCTTTATACCTATTCTTGGTTTTTCATAATTTGTCTTGAACCATGGTTATTTTGCACAGGAAGCTAGTGAGACTTGCTATCAAACTATAGCAGACTCGTGGTTAGAGATTGATAGAATTGCTCAGGAGCCTAATGGCACTTCAAACTTAAGCAAGATGTTCAAGACTTGCAAGTATGTAATCTGATGCATTATCTATTATGGGCCTTACTACCCAAGTGTTATAGAATATTGCCATCCAATTCTCAATTCAAGGGAGTTGAATTGACTTACTCAATTTACCTTCAGAGATTAGGAACCTGATCCACGCTCACTCTTCTGTTCAGCGTGAAGTTTCCGTGATCATCGAGGTTGAATTGAGTCTTTAAGAATGTGTGGGAATGTTAATTTATAAAGGAGACACAATCAATCATAGATTGACTACTGCTTTATCTTTTTCTGGTGTCTAGGCCTCTAGAGAGTGGGGATGAGCTGAAGAACTACTTGATGTCATTGTACGCGAGAGCAGCTCAATACGATGATCCACCAAGATATCCGGTGACAGTGATATGCAACGGCATCGATGGAGCAAATACTACTGAAAATGACATTCTTGGCAAAATATTCGCAGGCGTTGTCGCCTACAAAGTGAACTCCAAATGCTACGTCAATCCTCCCACTACTGTTTCTCAAACTGACTTGGGTTGGGGGTGGCAGGTACAGTTCCCCACATCATCTGGATAATGCATTTCGATCTCAAGGATGGATTTTGACCTGGCTAAGTTAAATTTTACTTTCCCTTTTCGGCCCAAACTATTTTACAATTACTGATCCAAGCCTGCCCGCTAATCGGGTCTATTTTAATCGACACCATCCCTTTCTTGAAATCTTCCTCGTCAAATGGTGCAGTGTCTGAGAAAACTTACAGTACTAAAAGGGAGATTTGCTTGCAGAGATGCAGCGAAATGGTAATGCCCATAGGCATCACGAACAATTCCATGTTCCAATCATACCCTTTCAACTTGAGCAGCTTCATTGATGAATGCAACGACGAGTATGGTGTTATGCCTCGCCCGCATTGGATCACTACGTACTATGGTGGTCATGTATGATTTCCAACGACTCTTAGAAATTATGCGTTCGGCTCTTATTTCAATCAATAAACTAAGTGTTGTGCCTCGCCCGCATTGGATCACTACCGTCGCCGTGTCTTTACCTTCTTCTTTTTTGGTTGTTGCTCCAGGATATAGAGCTAATTCTTCTTAGATTCGGTAGCAACATCATTTTCTCAAATGGACTCCGAGATCCTTACAGTAGCGCAGGGTATACAACATTATATGCTCATCTCCACAGATTTAAAGAAGTGAAATTTTACATTTCTTAATCATGCTTGACAATTCGATCTCTTTTTCAATCTTAGGGTCTTGAAGAACATTTCTGATAATATCATCGCTATTTACACAGAGAAAGGTACATAACTAGGCGATCTGTGTGTGTTTGCGACTTGTCTTACACGCCCATGAATCACACAAGAGAAGAACGAGATTGATGCATGTTAAATTTTATTTTTCATTGGATCTTGAATTCTGTCATCGGTGAGTATATGCTTTGCAGGTTCCCATTGTTTGGATATACTTGCAGAGAAGCAAACTGATCCAGACTGGTTGGTTATGCAACGGAAAACTGAAGTTGAGATTATAAAAGGGTGGATAGCCAAATATTATGCGGATTTTCTTGCTCTCAAACAGTGATATGGTTGAGCTGTTTTTACCATAATTATGGATGGTGAGTTGATTTGGAAAGGCCATTTCAATGACAGACGAGAACAAAAGAATGAGGCCTATGAATCTCACCGTGAAGTTGTCCTTGTATTTCATCGCTCAATTAGAACGAGCTCTTAATCAAGGAAACCAAAATGACTTCATCCACCAGTTAACTGACCACCTTTTATAACTGCTGGTCTTTTATATTGATTAAGCAAAGATTTTCATTTTATTTCGACTGCATATTTTGTTGCATAGGCTAATGGACCCATATTCAATGCAAGAACTCCATTTGTTTCGCGAAAAATGTGACGTTTTCGGAAAATATTTTCCGGGAAGCCACTATGTTTGGGTGAAACGTGAAAATGAAATGGAAAATATTTTTCGTTGTTTAGTAAGGATAATTTTTCCTCTATAAACTCTTTTTCAATAATTTTATTATTAATTTTTTTTTAAAAATCGATTATTAAATTAAAATTTTCTTTTTCTTTGTTTCCTCTTCTCCCTTTTTTTTTTTGTCGAATTCCTCCTCTTCTCCCTTAGTCAATCGCTGGCCCTAGCAACAGTTGGCAACCAGTCATACATGAGCCTTGAGCTTGCTGGCGAGGCAAGCTCAAGGCTTGCCCACCACCTTTGGTAAGCAGCGAGCCTAAGCTCGCCATCGCTGGTGAGCTTAGGCTCGCTTGTGATGAGTTGTCGGCCATCGCCGTGGTTGGCAACCGGTCAAGGAAGGAGAGGAAACAAAGGAAAAAAAAAAAAAAGAAAAAAGAGAAAAAGAAAAAGAAAAGGACAATTTTGAATTTTTTTAAAAAGAAAAAGAAGAAGAAGAAAGAAGTAAGGACTAATAGTGGTGTGAAATAAGAGAGAGTGAATATGAAAAATGTTTTCCCCAACTTGAAAAGTGGAAAACGTTTTCTCCTATCTTAAAAGACTTTTTTCCCTTCATGAAAAATGTTTTCCTCAATAAATTCATTTTTCATGAAATGAACGCCGAAACATTTGGAAAATATTTTTCCGGAAGTTATTTTCCATGAAATGAACGAAGCCTTAAATTCTAATTCTATATCCCTACTCTAAGGCATTACGTCTTGAAAAATCCATTTACGTTATACCTCATGCAAAATGAAAAATATCAAAATTTTCGCGTCGCCCATCTCTCGCATCTAACTTTGAGATCTGATTGTATCATCTATTATAGCGGCTAAATAATTTTGGCCTAAAATTCCCCCATTTAGGTGGGCCTTTTTGTCATTGAAGGAAGAAGAAGATGCACTCAATTTCAAAGACTTAAATGTCTCAAACGATCAATAATCCTTGTGCTCCCAAGTCATCATTTGATCATTCCCTTTTATGTCTTCCAATGATATTCCATTTGGGCGTTTGAAAAGACTCAATCTGACATAAATAATACAAATCACATACGGCTTTTCTTCATGGTTACTCAAATTAGCAATATATGAACCGGAATTAAACATTTTTCAAGTGAATAATTTTTTTTTTTTGGAGCTACTCACAATTGTAAAAGTAGAAAGCTTGACAAAGTTTGGGGAAAAAAATACACAAGTCTGGCTTAGCAAATGATAGGAAGAGCATTTAAATGTCAATATGGACACCGAGTTATACGACACATATTCATTTTCATAAAATACGACACATCCCTCGTGTTTTTCCTAAGCAACATATACGAACGACAATCGATAATGTTGAGCTAGTCAATGGAAGCTCAGTTCATGGGGAGTTACCCATGCCTATTGTGGGTGTCCTTATTGAAGCCCATGTGAAATCGATAGAATAAAAGGTAATCAAGACGTTTGGTTCGAAGAAATCAGTGAAAGAGACCCTCATTTAGTTGTCACGATGTGTCTACAATAAAAATAAAAATAAAAACTATTTATTTTCTACATATAATAGATTTTTCTTTTGGCCTAGTCAACATAAAAGACTTGATTTTGTAACTGAACATATTCCCAGTAAAATATGTTACATCAGATAAGTTCCATGTAAAATTCAAATGATCTAAAGATCGAGATTAATTGATATAGATATACGTAAGAATATTTCAAGAATAAGCACTCAATCCCCTTAAAACCATGGCCCAGGATGGCAAATGCATATACATGCTTATGAAGGTGCCTCCTTCCATTGTCCTCCTAAGTTTGGAATTCTTTGTAGGCATCCTTATTGTACACACTACACACTATGACTCTTTCTTGGCTCTTTTTTATGGCCTCCTTTTGTCCACAGCTTTAATTTCTGGACAAAAACTTTTCACTTCAGCATTGAGTCTACACTGCAAAGATGTCCTTCGATATCCTGAATGAGCAATTTTGGAACCCATAACAAACGATTTCGAAACTTTCTTCTTCAACCAAACATTTTAACTATAGACCAGAGAGCTACACTATTTTCAAACAAAGATTCTTGATCAACTCCAAATATTGGGGTAGTGCGAATTCTAGTGTGCCAATCTTTGTTTACCTCAATGCCAAATTGCCACTTAACGAAGCACCAATAGGGATCGCTTGTTTATCGATAATGCTTCTCAATTTAAATTTTTGTTAGTTTATATTGAGATAGGACATTTGAAATCTACGATGCTTTAGATGTTCTTTTGTCTAATTGAATCTTCTTAACACGAAGTCAAAATCTTCTTTCCTTGTGGAATTTTTCTTGTTAGCATCAGTACTATGGTGAGTCAATTCCACTTGGGATGAGCTTTGATGATGCACATGTTCGTGGGTATTTTTGCTCGACCCAAGCTTCGGCTGATTATGCAACCATTATCATGCATGTGAAGCAGAAATTAAAAACCAGAGATTCTGCAGTTATTGTGGTGGGAGAGTAAGTGCAACGGGTATCATATTCTATCCATATTTGCGAGCATAGACCGTGGAATAAATTACTTTTTATGGTTTTGTGCTACCTTTAAAATCGAATATGAAAAAGTTTAATCTCATTCCAAACTTCTCGTTCACACACGTGGGCACGTGTGGTAGAAAGAAATAATAGAAAAAATGCCTCCCATTACATATATATAATTATATGTTGCACATGGTTGTGATTTTGATACTTGTTCTAATTGTAAAGGTGACCAATTCAAGGTACATAGTCTCTAGATCTGGAACTTGAAATCTAACTAGTTAGAACCGGCCTTTAGTTTTTGGAACTTGGAATTTACCTTATTTGTCTTGAAACCGATCCTAAAACCTACCTTACTTGTCTGGTCCAATTCCAATCTACCCAAGAACTAGTTCCTCTTGTTTTTTTTTTTTTTTTTTTGCTTCATTTTATAAAAAAACTAAGACAAATAGCAATTATAAACAAAATAGTATGATCAACAAAACAACTCAAAGTAATATATCGATAAAAAAATAGATATATAAAGCAATAGGGGAAATTTAGCTCATTTCAAATGATAAATCATCTTCTTCAAACTTCAAAAAATAGGTTCTAACCAGTTCTTGAGTGGGTGGGTGAGTGATTGGGATCTAGAATTTGTAATCTAGTCACACAATACTAGTTCTAATTTTCAGAACCAAACCTGATCCACTAGAACCAGGATCCACACATGTTTCTATGGGCAGTCTAGTTCAATTCCAGGCAAAAATGGCCAGTTGCACAGGCCTATCAATACAATTATTATGTGAAAATGATTATTCATTACTACCCTTCATTTTTAAGGAAAATAATAATTTTTTCAGTATGAAAAAGATAATTATTGAATTCTAATATCTAATGTAAATTTCGGCTTTTATTGAGGTTCAGGATAAAATGTCCACATGTGGTGGCTTCATCAGCTCCAATACTATACTTTGACCATATTACCTGCAAGGTCCATATTTTTCAGTGGTCATCACATTTTAAGGTAACCATTACCCGTAATTTCTCTTCCTCTTTCATGTTCTGAGAGTGGAGTGGGTAGCACTTTTAAAGGATCCAAAGAATATCCATTAATTGACACGGTATCTCAGTCTTCCCATCTTATGCACACAAAGAGAATACGTGAGTACACATATTCTTACTCCTCGGGCTTGGTATCAAGAGATTCAAGGGTGTGGTCACGCTAAACCATACCTTAAATGAGAAAGACATATAAACTTACCACCCGAATAATCGTTGAAATCTTAATATATTTTCTTTCTTTATTATAGTTTGCGTTGAACCTTGGTTGTTTTGAACAGGAAGCTAGCGAGACTTGTTACCAAACTATAGGAGATTTGTGATCAAAGATCAATGAAGTTGCTCGTGAGCCTAATGGCACTTCAACTTTAAGCATGATGTCAAGACTTGCAAGTATGTGGTCCAATGTGTCTTATATTTTGTGTCTTCATTCACAAATGAGTAAACTGCTATCGAGTATCCTCATCCAAATGCTCAGTGTACCTTCTGAGATCATGAAGCTAAGCCTCATTTGTGACAACGACGAGCAACGGCATTGATGGAGCAAACACAACTTAAAATGGCATTTTCAGCGAACTTTTCGCAGGCGTTGTCACCTTTAACATGAACTCCACATGCTACGTCAATCCTCCTACTAACGTAACTCAAACTAGTTTGGGTTGGGAGTGGCATGTACAATTCTCCACATTACCTCAAATCATTAGAGGAGGCCCGATGGGTATTGGATTATTTGGGTGGGAGGATTGACGTGGATTTGAACCTGGTTGAGTTAAATCTAGTTCAAAGTGGACTGGTTTTAGAAAACCGTTCCCCTTCTTGGTCCGAATGATTTTACAATAATGGCAGACTTGAGCAATGGCATTTTTTTTGGGAAAATTGTCTAAAGTCCTTAATCTCTTGCATTTTTGTCAATTCAATTCTAAACCTTTCAATTTTATCAATTGAATCCCAAATCTTTTCTCATTTTGTCAATTGAGTCCACTAGGCTAATTTTAGTCGGGAATTGTTGATGTGGACGACCGTCAATAATGTGGACATTTTTTGAATTTTTTTGTTGTTGTCTTATTTCCATTTCTTTACCTTTCATTTTTGTATTTAGGATTGAGGCCAATAACCCTCGTCAGTGCTAGGTGAGGGCATTGCCACCCTCGCCAGCCAAAGCAAGGGTGTGCAAGCCCTCACTCCATGAGGGCTGCCAATACCTCGTTGCAATTGTGAGGGCCGCGAGGGTGATGCTCCAAAACGTTACGGATGATATGTGTGCTTTCCATTTATCCTCATAATTATAATTACGCATGCATAAGTAAAATAAAACATTCATGACATTCCTTATAAGTAATCACACGAGTTTGATGTAATATATAGATATCTGTCTTTATATAAACCTCAGTAATTATCAACACAACAAAAGATATAGTCCTGGGAAGGGTTATGACCACCTATCACTAATTTCGTTCCTACACCCAAAGGGCTACTAGTACAAAAGTGAAGCTACCGAATACGGTTCAACCACCTCGCCTATTGACTCATCACCATCGCCATTAAAACCTCCCAATGGTCCAGTCAATTTGCCCTCGATGTTCATATAGCAAGCAATAAACCAATGGGGAACCCACTCTAGAATCCCTATGCTGACCCATACGGTGGAGCTAGCTTAGTATAGAATAATGCAAATCCAGGTAAGAGCACATCTTTAGATACACAATCAAAATGCATAGGAGCTCCAAAGTAATGGCAGTGGGCTGTCCAGCATACATATCTAGAAGAATAAAAAAAATGAGTCAAAGTCCAGTAAATGTAATTTCTAAGATTGAGGTAGAAGATCACCTTACCAATCAACTTGGAACAAGCAAAGAATGTGAGTTCAAAGTATTACAAAATGACCAGGTATGACAAGTGCAAAGGTATATGCATTTTCTTCCTTTATCGTGATTTGCCGATGGAAACCTATGTCATCGTTGCATAAGATTATTTACTCATTTGCAAGTGGATGACCTAACATAGTATAACGCAAGGCTACTTCTTGCGTGTGTGCCTATATGTATTATATATGCATAAATACATGTAATATATTCTTTACTTTTCCTTTGAACACTCTAGGAGCATCCCCACATACAGGGCATCTTGCCTCCCGAGGCATCCCAACTTATAGGGCAATTTAACACACACGCCATTGTCACCATTATTATTTGGATGACAGAAATATACACACACACACACATACTTTCCTTATTTAATCACATAGCAACAATGAATATGCCCACATTAAAATGAAAATGGAATACTACAAGCATCATAACTTTTATACAATGCTCACTTAAATGCTATAACTTTTTTTTTATCACTCAAGTGCCATAACCTATGTTCGGCACTTACTTGAGTGCCACAATTTTTTTTCCCATTATTTGAATGCCATATAATTTTTGATTGATCACTTAAGTGGCATTATATTTTTAAAATGTTCACTACAAGTGCTATGCCACGTCAAACTTTTGGCACTTGGGATAAATGTTTTTTAAATTTTTGACACTTAAGTCATCAATGAAAAATCAAGACATTCAAGTAGATTTTTTTTTTAAGTTACGATACTTAAGTGGTCAAAAAATAGTTATGGCATTCAAGTGAGTGCCATATGAAAGTTATGGCATTTGTAATGTCCTTCCTCCCATTGCAATCATATGATCTTCTTTGCATCAACAATGAAATCAACACCCATTTCCATAATCGACATCCAATACACAACATCTTTTCATACATATTATTATTTTTCACGTTGATTTCTTTTTATTTCTCATTATGCCTTTCAATGATTACATAATAATGATAGGCTTTCCTCCTTGCATTTCTCATGTAAGCAATATTAACACATTCAACAAATCAACAAATAGACATGCTCTTTAAGGGGGTACACTTGTCAAATAGCAAGAAGACATACTCGACAAATTAGTATACTTGACAAACGGTTATTCTTGGGAAGTGAATATGAGCAGTAAATAGTCATACTCAAATAATGGATATGAGTAATATGTGATTATACTTAACAAGTGAATCTGAGCAATAAGTAATTATACTCAGCAAGTGGTTATGAGCAGCTGCTGCCAAGTATAAGGTAAATTTGATCAGCAACAAGTTATTCTAAGGTGAATATGATTACCGACAGAGAAGTTTAAAATGAATATCATCAGCGACTAGCGAATATAAGATGAATATGAAAAGTGACAGGTGATTATAAGGTATATATTTTCAGCGACAGAGAATTATTAGATGAATATAGTCAATGACCGGCGAATATAAGGTGAACATGATTAGTGACAAGTGATTATAAAGTGAATGTGATCAATGATCAGCGAAGGGAGAATATAAGATGAATATGATCAGCTGGAGAATTCATTGAAAAACCGGTACCGACTTAACACCGATTAAAAATAATAGCCGAGAAATCATGTCGTTGCTTCACAGTAGGGG
Organism: Angophora floribunda; assembly: GCA_014182895.1. NCBI lineage: Eukaryota > Viridiplantae > Streptophyta > Magnoliopsida > Myrtales > Myrtaceae > Angophora > Angophora floribunda. Next base: position 5,780,354 of record CM024714.1, read on the forward strand.
ATTGGCTGGGAGTCGTCTCGGAGCGGTCCGCAAAGGCGGGGAGCAGCGATGGTGTCAAAATCATGACTAGTAGCGAGGAGCCCACAGGATCACGGCTGGGCGGGCTTCGCACGAGCAAAACAGCGACGACGTCAAATGAAATCACTAGGGAGGTCGGAGCCATGGTGATGCTTGGCGGTAGGCGAGGTCGCAAGGCACGGTCGTGAGGGATCTCAGCCGTGACTCTCTCTCTCTCTCTCTCTCTCTCTCGTTTTTAATATCCTCTAATTTGTCCAGTCTGTTTTACAGTGGGAATCAGGTTTCTTATTCCCTAATCCAATTATGGGTTTGACTCTATTTCAATCCTTATGGGTTTACTAAAATTAAGCTTAAAGCCTCTAATTAGTTTGAGCTCTAATGCAATCATACGGGCTCAATCCAACTCATTAAGTTGAGAATCTTCCATCCACCACCAATCCAATTTAAATGCAATTTATACGAGCCTATAAATTAACCATTAATGTGGAATGCTCCTTAATAACTTTATGTAATTTAATCGATTAATTTTTGTTTAATCAGTTAATTTTTGTTTATACGAGCCTATCAATTAACCATTAATGTGGAATGCTCCTTAATAACTTTATATAATTTAATCAATTAATTTTTGTTTAGGGGTCAGGGTCAATCATAAAATTTTCTATCTAATGAATAACTAAACAAAGCATCAAAATTTAGGTGTCAACTTTAATAAAAGTTTCCATGGAGACAAGTAACCATGATCACCCCTCTACGTAGACCCAAAACCACCATAAAAATAGATAACAAATTATAGAACATGTCATAGGCTATAGAAACCATAAAGAGAGATCGATCCGAAGAATAAAATTGCAGGCAGTGCACTATTGTGACAAGAATAGAACTCGTATTCTTAGTCATCGATAGACAAGCGAAAGCATTGACAATGAGCCGATCTTACAATTGTATTTCACTTTGATATGATTTTTAAATGAGGATCATGTATAAAAGAGAGATAAAAGAAAAAAGGAGGAACTCCCAATGGTTACCGTGGTTTAGACCATCAAGAGAATAATCCCTTGGAAGCTTACATTCATGGTGGTAAATCTTCAATCCATCTCATTACCTTTGAGGACGATTCATTATTCTTTAATAAAAAGTAATACAATGAAGTATAGTCATTTATTTGGAGGATTCATTATTCTTTAATAAAGAGTAATACAATGGGTTATAATCATTTATTTGGTAACTACAGCTATTGCACACCCAACCAGATATTCTACCATATTGGTATCAGGGCAATTTGACATCCCTATCATTCCAACACTTTATATGCTTGTGCAGGTGTCTCCTTTCTCAACCCTCCGTCTTAGGATTAGTCAGTTCATTGTCCAACCAAGTTTGGAATTCTTCATGAACACACTCGCTGTACTACATACCATGACTCTTTCCCGACTCTATTTCATCATAGCCTTCATTTTATCCATAGCTTCGATTTCTGGACAGAAACTTTACAATCCGAGACTGAGTCTACGACGCGAAGACATCCTCCAAGATCCAGAACGTGCAGTTTCGGCATCTGTAATTAACGATTTCAAGACCTTCTTTTTCAACCAAACGCTCGATCATTTCAACTATAGACCTGAGAGCTACACTACCTTCAAACAAAGATACCTGATCAACTTCAACTATTGGGGTGGTGCGAATTCTAGTGCGCCAATCTTCGTTTACCTTGGTAATGAATCGCCACTCGACGATGACCTGACTGTGATCGGGTTTATGACTGATAACGCTGCTCAATTCAAGGCTTTATTAGTTTATATTGAGGTAATACATTTGAATTCTACCCTTTTTTGGAAGGGGGAGGGGGTATACATGTTTGCTCTTTTTGTCTAATTTTTGCTTCTAAACATCTAATCAAGTTCTCTTTTTCTTGTGGAATTTTTCTTGTCAGCATCGGTATTATGGTGAGTCTATTCCAAATGGGATGAGCTTCGAAGAAGCTCTCAAAGATGCAAATATCCGTGGATATTTTAGCTCGGCCCAAGCTTTGGCCGATTATGCAACCATTATTATGCACGTGAAGCAGAATTTGAAAGCCAGAGACTCTCCAGTTATTGTGGTGGGAGCATCATATGGAGGAAGTAAGTGCAATGGGTGTATATTCTGTCCATATCCATTCTCTGTTGATTATGTAAAAAACCAGCAATAAGTGAAAATGATGAGTTATTGTCGTCATTTATTTGCAATAAAATACTAATTCCTTTTTCTACCCAAAAAAGATATAACATGATGTCATATTAAGTTGTTGAATTCTAATAATTAACGTAAATTTCAGTGCTTGCATCGTGGTTCCGATTAAAGTATCCACACGTGAGTCTGGGAGCTTTGGCCTCATCAGCTCCAATACTGTATTTTGACAATATTACCCCACAAGATGCATACTTTTCAGTGGTCACCAAGGACTTTAAGGTAACTATACTAGTAATATCCCTCTTCTTCTTTTTTAAATTAATAATGGAGTGTGTGCTGCATTTTCAAGCATCCACAGAATATCCATTAATTGACGCAATATCCTATCTTCCCATTTTATGCACACAAGTACATGAGTATACGTATTGTTGCTCCTAGGGGATGGCATCAATATAATTCAAGGTCTAGTTATCCGTAACCATGCTTCAAAAGATGTACATTGAGGATCTTGATATCAATCCTTGGTTTTTCATATTTTGTCTTGAACCATGGCTGTTTTGCATAGGAAACTAGCGAGACTTGCTACCAAGCTATAAGAGACTCATGGTCAGAGATTGATAGAGTTGCTCAAGAGCCTAATGGCACTTCAAAATTAAGCAAGATGTTCAAGACTTGCAAGTATGTGTTCTGATGTGTCTTAATACTCAAGTGCTATAGAGTACTCCCACCCAATTTCTCAAGTTAAGGGAGTTGAATTGACTCGATTCACTCTTCCGTTCGGTGTGAAGTTTCATGATCTTCAAGGCTGAATGGGCTTTAATTTATTAAGGAGACACAATCAATCATAGACTAACTGCTGATTTTTGAGCGTGTAGGCCTTTAGAGAGTGGGGATGAGCTGAAGAAATACTTGACATCAATGTACGCAGGAGCAGCTCAATATGATTTACCACCAAGATATCCGGTGTCAATAATATGCAACGGCATTGATGGAGCAAATACTTCCGAGAATGGCATTCTTGGCAAAATATTTGCAGGCGTTGTCGCCTATAACGCGAACTCCGCATGCTACGTCAATCCTCCTACTAGTATATCTCAAACTCGATTGGGTTGGAAGTGGCAGGTACAATACTCTGCATCATTTTTAGACATTGAGACCCGACAAGTCTCGATTATTTGGGCGCGTCTGGACGATGCATTTCGATCTCAAGGATGGATTCGGATCTAGCTGAGTTAAATTTTACTTTGCCAAATGATTTTACAATTACGGCGGACTTGGGCAATAGCCTTATGTCCCAAGAAGGGGATCATCCGGTCTATGTTCATACTGATCCAAGCATGCCCGCTAATCGGGTCTATTTTAAATGAAACCATCCCTTTCTTGAAAACTTCCTCTTAAGATTGGGTAGCGTCTAAGAAAACATGTGATACTAAAAGGGAGATTTGCTTGCAGAGATGCAGCGAAATGGTAATGCCCGGAGGCATTACAAACAATTCCATGTTCCAACCAGACCCTTTCATCTTGAGCAGCTTCATTGATGAATGCAACTACCTGTTTGGTGTAGCACCTCGCCCCATTGGATCACTACGTACTATGGTGGTCATGTATGATTTCTAGTGACTCTTAGAAAATTTATGTTTGGCTCTTATTTTGATCAGCAAATATAACTGGTTCTTATGCATTAAATTCGAAGTAAATTTTACAATCATCGTCCTCTACCTTTTTTTTTTTTTTTGGTTGCAGGATATAGACCTAATTCTTCATAGGTTCGGCAGCAACATTATTTTCTCAAATGGACTCCGAGATCCTTGGAGTAGTGCCGGGTATAAAAATATTATATACTTATCTCCACCCGTTTGAAGAATTAAAGCTTTACATTACTTAATCATGCTTAATATTTCTTTCTTCTTCTTCTTTTTCAATGCTAGGATACTGACGAACATTTCCGACACTATCACTGCTGTCTACACAGAGAAAGGTACATAACCAAGCGATGTATGTGTTGTTTGCCACTTGTCTTACGCTCCTGTGAATCACACAAGATGAGAACAAGGTTGATGCATGTTAAATTTTTTTCACTAGATCTTGAATTCTGTCATTTGTTAATGTATACTTTGCAGGTGCCCATTGTTTGGATTTACTTGCGAAGGATCAAAATGATCCTGACTGGTTGATCATACAGCGAAAAACTGAAGTTGAGATTATAAAAGGGTGGATAGCCAAATATTATGCTGATCTTCTTGCTTTCAAAAAATGATATGATGTATCGTTATTGTCATAAATATGGTTGATTAATTGATTCAGGAAGGCCATTCCAATAACAGATGAGAACAAAAGAATAAGGCCTATGTATTCTTTGCTCCATTAGAACAAGCTCTTAATCAAGGAAAGAAAAATGACGCCACCCCATGTTATATTTAGGCCATGTATGTAGTTCGCAACAAGCTTCCAATTGTTGGACTTCAATTACATATTTCTGTGGGCGTTGGAATTTTTTTTTGTTCATTCAGTTTTATAAGTGATATAAACGATCATTTAAAAAAAAAATTTTTCGATTTATTCATTTTCTGCGAAATAAACAAAACTTTCAAATTGCTGACTTTTTTTAGTGATTTAGCATAGTTTTTCATTTTATTTTGACTTTCACATTCTGTGGCATGAGTTTATGCACCCAAATTCGCTACCCGAGCTTAGGATTAGTTCTGATTTCCCCTCTCATGGCAATACGTCATGGCTCCTAGATCAGTGCATTTGATATGTCCGTAGTGCGCACAAACCGGTGTATGAATGAATTCAAAACAAAAGGAATCTTTGGAATTGCAGCGTGCCTAGTCTTTTCAATGGTTCTCTTGTTCTTTGGTCGGTTAGTCTTTTCAATAGTTCGATGGCCAAGTTTGGTGCAGCTATTTTATAAGCCCGATTTTAGTAGTTAATTTTTTTTTCTCACCACATGATTTTACATGATATTTGTCATATTTTTATAAAAACCACTAATGAAACATAGTTGATGGGATTCAAAACATAAAAGATCCCAAATGGGTTGGAGGATTAGTCACCCAAAGTACAACAGAGTGCCTTCTTTTGATAAGTCTTAACTATCCAATCGGCTAAAAGATTCGCCTAGCGTGGACAAGGGGCTAGATGAACGCTTTTGAGTTGGCCAGATTGCTCCTGCATTCTTCTCATGGCCCTCAGCTCGATCAACTCCTTCATCTGAAGGCGCATGCACGGACTTCACAAACCCAGCAAAACCTTCCCCGTCAAGTCGTGACAGACACCAGCTGTGGCTCTTTCCTTGCCTTCATCGACAGAGGATCCGTCTATATTGAGCTTCAAAGCGCCAGGCTTCGATGGCTTCTGCTGTGTAAGTCCCCTTCTCACTCGGCTCGCTGCAATTGGGTGCCAAAGTCTGTAATTTTTGTCCATGACATAGGACGCGTCGACGATCGTGCTCGGATCTGGTCTTCTAGTGTGAAAAATGGAGGGGTTATGGGCCTTCTGGAGCTGCCATTGAGTCCCAGCGAGTAGCTACCGTGAAGATGAGTATCTATTTTGTTCACTAAATTTGTGCATCCATTTGCCGATTCTCGTTATGTTGCCTCTGGATACCTTAATGTTCAACCTGGAGACCAGATCTGTTCTGTCCATCGGTAAGGCATGAATAGATGTTCAGTCGGTCCTCGGGACTGACCACACAGAGCATGTGGGATGAAGTGAAACTCTTCTCTTGAATAAGATTCTCACGGATAGGTAGTGTACCGTGGCAAAGGCTCCACGTATATGAAAAAAGTGAAAATTTCAAATAAAGACTTAAATAAGCTCATTTTTTTAAATAAAAAGTTTGAAATAACCACATCAATCTCGAAAAGGACTTGATCTCACCAAATGGTTGAGGGCATTTTCGTCCTTTATATTTTTTCTTTCCTTTATTTTTTCCCTTTTATTTGTTTTCTTTCCACAAAAGAAAGACAAACTAAAAAAGAAAAAAAAGGCTAAAACTTATAAAGAAGAAAAAGAAAAACCCCAGGCCTTTCGGCTATGGCCATCGCCTCATAACAGGGTCGTGAAGCCTTTTTTTCGCATTTTTCTAAAAAAATTTCGAATTTGTTTACTCCTACTTTGTTATGCCAAACTGCGTACTGGTCTTAAACTCTAGGATAATTTTAGTTATGCCGGTGGAAAATTGTATTCGCCTTTCGTTTCACGGTTTCCAGCATGATATTTCCTAATTTAATCAATCATCCAATTCAATGTTGCTTTCTTAGCAACTGACGGAATAAAGGCTGACTATCGAATTCGTAATCAACGCCTATCAAACACTTCATCTCAAACAAACACTTACCCTTGTACTTCCCCCTCCCCATGATTGTACTTCCCCCTCCCCATTTGATCATTCCCTTTCATGCCATGCTTGTTTTTGTTCTTAATGTAATTATATTTCATTTGGATGTTTGAAAGGACTTAATCTAACACTTATGGCGCAAATCAACTCACGAAATATTTGATTGTGAAGGTAATCCAAATAGATGAGACAGAGATATAACAATTTTGAAAAACCAAATCTTATATTTTAAAATAGTAGTAGTCTCATAAAATCTCACAAGCATATTAATGGAGATTATAGGTTTCCCTATCAGAAAAAATTGTTAGAGATATTATTAGATATTAGGGATATTATTTCATATTTTGTTATTCTCTAAAATAGCTCATTTCTTTTATTATGCATATTGTTCATGTATAAATACTCTCCTCTAATAATGTGCAAAGTGAAGCCAATTGAGTAAAGACTTAGTCTTTATTGATTCTCTCTCCCTTTCTATAGAAGATCCTAGAATATTTGCATGGTATCATGGTCTGATTTTAAATCTTTCTAGGCTTCATTATTAAGAATGTCCCCATCAATGTCAATAATGCAACATAGGACCATCGGTGACCACATCATCAATTTCTAGCCAAAATTGGTTGAATGGAATCGATTAGTAAAATTGAAAAGTTTAGGACTGAATTAGCCAAAGTTTCAATAAGTTTGAGGCTTTTTGGATGATATTCCCGGCGATATGATATGCCACTTATGAATTGATGTGGCAAAAAGCCAACTAATATAGTACCAAAATGATAATGGGTTTATATGACCACACTGGAAACCAAAAAGTTCAATTGCATTGCACAAGCATAAGGTCGCACAAGTTTTATAAATTTGAATAAGCACTTATTGGCCAAAAAATTAAAACTTAGTGATCACTTGGAAAGCCTATTTTCCCATTTTCATAAGGTTTTTTCCAATTTGTTTCTACTTCTTTGTTTTGCCAAACTGTGTACTGGTATTATATTATTTATGCATTTTCACGGTTTACAACCAGATAGTTCCTAACTTAATAATTAAACGGTGATTTCTGGGCACCTTACGGAAGAAAAGCTGAATACTCGACTTCGTCTACCGAAGACTTTGTCAAAAACAATCAATTATCCCAGTATTCATACGTCATCCTTGTTAGTAATCGCAATTATATTCCATTTGGGTGTTTGAAAGGACTTAGTCTAACAGTAACAACACAAATCAGCTAACTGACATAATCAGTTATGAAGGCAATCTAAATATACAAGTACAGGTTTGAGTACTATTCTCTCACAGAGTCAAAGGTCGTGTATTACATAAATAATATGAAACCGTTGGCTCGAATGTAATGAAATCCATATGGTTTTTGACGCTGAATTTTCTGACGTAATTTCGCATAGAAAATAGTAGTATAAAATGGGATCTTGGGTTGCTATATAAAGGTGAACTCGTTGACGCCAAGGAACATCGCAAAAACCCTTCTCTTCGCATGCATGCTTTAGCCTAAGCAATGACCAGACCCCAGAACATGTCTTCATCGCATTATAGCCTTTTGATCATTGTGCTACTGAGCTTAGCTTGTGTCGTTACCGCAGAGAACTTGGATGATTACATTATCCCAAAGGTGAGCATACTCCGCCGAACGTTTATTCAAGATCCTACACGAGCGGTCCCAGCTTCTGTGGTGACAGAGGACTTCCAAACTTTCTTTTACAACCAGACGCTCGACCATTTTAACTATAGGCCTGAAAGTTACACCGCTTTCAAACAAAGATATGTGATCAATTCCAAGTACTGGGGCGGCGCGAAATCATCTGCTCCTATCTTCGTTTATCTTGGTGCAGAAGAACCCATTGATGGGGACATAGCCGGTATCGGATTCCTCCCAGATAATGCGGCTCAATTTAGAGCACTTTTGGTCTATATAGAGGTAGTAAAAATGCCCCATGTTATTTGCTTGGTTGTACGTTCTTTTTCCCCTTCTGTTTGGCGTGCATATGAATATATTAACACATTTGAGAATGTATTGCAGCATCGATTTTACGGGCAGTCAATCCCATACGGGCTGGCGTTTGACAAAGCCCTGAGTGACCCTAACATTCGTGGATATTTCAGCTCCGAGCAAGCTCTTGCCGATTATGCAGAAATCCTCATATACCTGAAGCAGAAGTTGAATGCCAAACAATCTCCGGTAATTGTCATCGGAGGATCATATGGGGGAAGTAAGTAAATATATTTTCGCATGGAAGCAATATGACTACCGCTATAAATGGAACTTAAAAGAATAACGCCCACTATTTACGCTAAACCTAACATTGCTAACTTATGTTGACCCTGTTATTATGGTAGGATGTAATAACCATATATAATCTGCCGTAGGTTCTTGTTCATGAACATTTCCTGGATAGAGCTGCTCCGAATGAGCATATTCCATATATTGATATCTTTACCCTGAAGGCATTGAAGAAAGTTCCTAGCATCAGATTAAGAGGAAAAAGAATTATCATTTTATATTCTCCATGTAACATAAAAACTAGTGTTTCCATCTTCACATATTGTATTTTTTAGTGCTAGCTTCATGGTTCCGATTAAAGTACCCTCATGTGGCTCTTGGAGCTTTGGCATCATCTGCTCCGATTCTCTACTTTGACAATATCACACCCCAGGACGCATACTTTTCAGTCGTAGCAAAAGACTTCTTGGTAATAATCTTAATTTGAATGCATTTTCTCTAGTCAAATCGATCGATTGAATAATTGTTGGGTTGTTTTTTCAGGATACAAGCTCTTCTTGCCACCAAACAATAAGACGATCCTGGGAAGAAATCGACAAAGTTGCTTCTGAGCCTCATGGTCTCATGAAGTTGAGCAACACCTTCAAAACATGCAGGTGGAAATAGTTTTCTATTTTCTGTCTTTTAACAGACGCTAAATTTAGTCGTAAAAGTTCTGACTCTGTTATTTTCCTTTTGTTTAGTCCATTGCAGAGTTCATTAGAGCTCAAGATTTACCTGGGATTGCTGTACGCAAGCGCTGCTCAGTTCAACGATCCGTCCACACAACCCGTGAAACTTATGTGCGACGCCATTAATGAAGCTTCTCCAAGAACCGGCCTTCTTGGGAAAATCTTTGCAGGCCTTGTTGCCATCGGTGGAAACTCAACATGCTACGTTAATGCACCTATTTCCGGTGCATATGCTGAAGCTCTTTTGGGTTGGTCTTGGCAGGTGCGCAGTGTGTATTTATCACCTAAATATGTGGCTTGCATTTTTTATCAATTACTTTTTATGCGTCGTTATTGACAATTAATTAGATTGTTGTGCAGTCGAGTCGAGTCAAATCCATACTATCATTTACTACTAGAGCTTGGCTCTTCTAAATTATATGCTGTCCAGCTTTATTTTTTGAGGCTAAAGTTCTACTAAATGAAATGTTTTTAGGCTCGGGGCAAACTCGATGCCATCCTCTTATCGAAAAGCAAGTTTTAGTATGACTTTGCATTATTAAAACTGAGTTCGAGGCTTTTAAGAAAGTATTAGATGTGTGCTCCTATAGTTTTTCACTCTCTTTTGGTATGATTTGATTCTGTAATGTTATAAATGTATAAACATGAGTCAAGTACTTAGAAATCAATCGTGTACTCAAACTATTCAGACTAGACTTGGACTCAAAAATAATCAAGCTAAGTTTGAGTAAATAGTCCATATTGTGTTTAAAATGTCTCACATCTGAAAATTAGAATGGTGTGAACTAGTTAGTAATACTAAATGGCCAATTATTCATTAGCTTAAACTTCTGAGTAAGATGAATTCAATTTGATGTTGGGTTGAGATGCACATGAGTTGTGTTAGAAAGTTTTATATCAAAGAATTTGTGTAATGTTGAGCAATTAATAGTACTAGTTGGGTCTTAATTTTATTTTATTTATGGAATTAGGTGGGTCAAAACTCACTGGCTTAACATTTGAGCAAAGATGGGCCTAATTTAATATGTCAATGTCTTGGACTCAAGCTCCTTCTTGGCCGCAAGTTTACTTTCTTTTTAGAGGAATAATCAAATAAAACTGTATACTATAGGTCAATCTTCCAGTTCTTTCTGTCGAACTAAAGAGAGCTCCTGTGGGTTTTTGCAGACATGCACTGAGATGGTGATCCCTTTGGGCATCACCAAAAACACTATGTTTCCACCATATCCTTTCGATCTAGACAGCTTCAGCAATTCCTGCAAAAGCAAGTTTGGCGTCACACCTCGGCCGCATTGGATCACTACCTATTTTGGTGGTTATGTATGTTACTCTACAAATCTAATAAATTTTGCTGCTATACTCCCTACCTGTTGTTGATTAAATTCTGTGCAAAACTAGAAGGAATGGCTTCAGACATCAACATTCCCAACGGTTTTTTAAATTTTCATTAGTTTCTTCATTGACGATGAAAAATTGCAGGATACAAAACTTGTTCTACACAGGTTTGCTAGCAACATTATTTTCTCAAATGGACTTCAAGATCCTTATAGCAGCGGCGGGTATGTGTAGCATCAAGACCTACAGATTTTCTATGAAAATATCACTTACTTAATCAAGCTTATCAATAATTCATATACATCAATTACTATAGGATCCTGAAGAATATTTCTAGCACCATTGTTGCGGTCTACACAACCAAAGGTACATGCTCGACTTGGTTTCTTGAACTAGAGTTATACATGCTCTCTTTGAACTTAATAGAAATTAATTTCTCAATTTAATTTACAAAATATTTTGTACGTAGGTTCTCATGTTTTGGATCTACTTAAAGCTACGAAGAGTGATCCAGATTGGTTAGTCGAGCAGCGTAAGACTGAAGTTGAGATTATCAAAAAGTGGCTCACCACGTACTATGCAGATTTCCGTGCGTTCGGAAAGTGATATCATATAAAAAAGTAGTGAAAATAAAATGGGAATATGTGAGAGAATAAAGCCAAGAAGTTTCATCTTATTTCTTGTGTAAACTGTTCTTTTTACATCGTGGTGAGCTTTATATATGTACGTGCACGCCTTTGTACGCGTGAAATGTAACCTTTAATTTATGGGGAATGGTATTACGTGTATCAATGTTGCTCAAGGAACGAGCTGCTTGAGCTTGCTTGACTGCTTTCAATTTGTGAAGGGAAAGGTGCTCGAGCTCGAGCTTAATCTAAAAAAGCTCAAATAATGCAAGTACATTATATAATTTGGAGGTGATCTTCGAAACTTTTAATGTGATAATTGTTTTATAAAAAGAATATCAACTTGATTAGACTCGCAAACCTATCGAACAAAGAATTGGCCCAAATATTTTAGACAATGACATAATAATTTTGATAAGAGTAAAGTTTTCCAATCTCACCCACACCCACATATTCAAGTTTGAATTTCTTGGCCCCATAAATTAAGAAGAGCTTGAATGTCAATATGGCACGAGTTATAAACAATCTTTGAACAAGTAAAAAGCAAAATGTTCTCGTTAGATCCAAGGAAAAATTAAGGTCTTGACAAATTACATTTGATCAAACGAAACTGATACTCTACTCCACAAACATATTTACTTGAATAAATATGACACGTCCCTCGTGTTTTTCCGAGGCGACATCAGGAAAACACTCGGGATCGTGTTGCGCCAGTCAATGGAAGCTCAATTCATGAAAAATACAAAAAGTCAACTGTCCTCGTCCTTATTGAAGCCCACAACGTGAAATCGACATAAAGAAAAGGATTATTAGCCCGTTGATTTCGAGGAAATCAGTGAAAGAGACCCTCAATTAGTTACCACCATTTCTACAAAAAAAAATAATAATAAATCATCATAATAATGCGGCTTGTATTTTACTTGGCTTGAGCTAGTCCTTTCTATCGAGAGGTTCTTGAGTATTACAAGACCCCAAAACTTAGCGCTCTCTTCCCTCTTCCTTTTATCTCGTCTCAACCCTCTCTCTGTCTCCTCCTCCAGGACGATGCCAGCTGGCCCCGACCAACGTTCGCTGGGCGTCGCACGCCACGTTCTCTGTCCTTGTGTCCTTTCCGTCGTCGAGCTACAGTCCAAGGGAGGGAAGGAGGAAGAAGAGGGAGGCTGGGCCGGGGACAGAAAAAAGAAGGAATGGGCTGGGCCGGCCCAGGTGGAGAAAACGAAAAAGGAAATGGGAAAAGAAGAAAGAGGGGCCAGGCTACGGTTGGCCCTAGCCCGGCCCTATTGCCTTTCATTTTAGTTAATTAGTTAATTTTTTGAAAATTTTTAATAATTAATACTAGTAATACAAATTTTCCTAATGTCTATATGTATTGCGAATTTAATGAATTTTTTTATTAGGGTTAGAAATTAATCCCTAATATTCTATGCAATTTAAAATCTACAATTGACATTACAAACAAAGATTACAAAGAGTTATTGAAAAATATATAACTTATTAGTGGCTACGAGAAGTTACATTGTCCACAAAAAGTTACTCCTTGGTCTTTTATTATATAGCAATACTTATTTATAAAAATTTACAGCAATCCTTAAATAGTAGCAATAAAAATAACCACCTAGCCATAATCCTTGTGTCAATTGCTCGATGTTGCTATCACTGACTTCGTTGATTCAAGGTTCTTGTCAATAACTTCACGTTATGTGTTGTCGATGACTTCATGGACGAGTTATCGCTTCTCTTCAACTTATCAATAATTCCCTTCATAAATGATCAAACTCTACTCACATCAACTAAGCCTATCACTTGTCCATGTTAATCAAAAGTTTGTCATTATTTAGTGTAAACAATAGAGATTTGGGATTATATTTGTCCTGTTGATGGATATATTGAGGACACCAAATTGCCATGCTTGCACTTTACTTGACCATTCAATTCCATGTATTTCTTGCCCTCTTCTAGATTGTAATGATTTTGTAACGTGCTCGCGATGCATATAAAATATCAAAGCAGCTTTTCAAGAAAGTATACTTTTGATATAAAAATTGTTTCTAAAGTTGAAGCATGATTTTTTTATTAGTCTATAATAATAATAAGGTAGTATGGTTATTTTCTGGGAAGCATGCCTTTTTTACTTTTTAGGCTAAAAAAAAGATAGCTGGGTGGTTTAATTACAAAATGATGAGGATTCATTTAGAAAAGGTTGATCCTTCTGCGTGATTTAATTTAGAAGTGGAACTAAAGCACACACGATTATCTTCGGAGGATCAACACTGACCGTTAATTCTGGTCAAAGCAAAAAAGAAAAGTGGATTCTCTCATTGGATTGGGAGGTCACCTTGCGAAGACGTGGTCAAATTTGAATTTAGCGGATTTCCTTGCAATTGCATCGTTGGATCCAATGAATTCCACATAAGATCCAGCTATGATGAATTGACTGTAATAAGTGGCCTACATGTACCAGATAAATTCATGACAGTGTCAAGTGTAATAAGTGTCCTAATTTTGAAATTGCTTGAGTGACGAAAAACCCACAACATCAATCGGGTTCTTAAAATAAATCCATAATAAAAGGTTTTAAAATTTTAAAATAATTTACTAGGGAAAGTAATTGTCGTTTCAATCAAGTCCACTGCTTCAGTGCTTCGAAATGATTCTGCTGATCAAATCAGATTTCATAATTCATTTTAAACATATTGTATATCATCAATGAACCCAATAGTGACTTCTGCCAGGGCAAGCCCCTTTATACTTTTGCGATTAGGCCTTCCCAATCACGCGGGGACTACGTGCCAGTAATCTAAAGGCCCTTTAAAGTTTCAAAAGTTTATTATTTAACTAGAATATATACTTTATACTTTTGCAATTGGGCCCTTACAATCACGCGTGAATGACGTGCCCATAATCTAAAGGCCCTCTAAAGTTTCAAATGTCAATTATTGACTAGAATATACACACATTGATGCGGATTCTCTTCATTATTATTTTTGGACTGAAAAGGATTTGTAGATACACACGTTTTAAACCTAAAAAGCTTGGCAAGGTTGGGGGGCCAAAAGTAAGGTTGGGGGGCAAAAGTACAAATGTCTAGCTTAACACATAAGTTCAAAGAGCATTTATGTGTTAAAAAGCCATCGCGGAATGAGTAAAAAGCAACCATGTTCTTCGTAAGAGTAAGGAAAAACAAAGTTCTTATTGAGAGCACATAGTAGAAATCAATACTTTCATTTGAAGAGATTGCCAATAAGGGAGTGCCCCATGAGCCCGTCAGCATATTCAGTTGACCCACATTTACTCAAAAATTTAAATCAATAAGTTATGGGGTAATTAAAATATATTAACCACTCTACACCACGTTAATTTTTTAATGTGGGATTTCTCTAATACAATTCACTCACACATATATTATAACAGTTCTTCACCAATGACAAGGTGTATATTGGCAATAAAACAAGATAAATCCCATGTGTTTTTCCTAAGCTTAATTCAAGAAAATGACACAAGTCAATTGTCCTTGACCTCATTAAAGTCCACAATGTAAAATCGACAAAATGATAGGTTATTAACACGTTTAGTTCGAAAAAAAAATCAGTCAAAGATACCCACAATTAGGGATGCATTTTCTTATACGAATTCATAATCTAGAAATTGAAATTGGGGATGCATTTGCACTAGAGTCAATGAACCATCTAATTGGTTGTGCTTTACCTGTCTCGAGCGACTCCCTTTTATGAAGAGTTTTCTTGAATATTTCACGACCTCAAGGGTTGTTAATTACATTCACTAACGCAAATTACACTTTTGCCAAAAGATGCTTAAAGAGCATAGACTTACAATCAGTGCTCGGTTCACTTAAAACCCTGGCCCAAAAAAGCAGATGCCTCTATATATGTGTGTGTGTCTCATTTCATTGTCCTGCTAAGTTTGGAATTCTTCATAAACATCCTTCTTGTACACACTGCACGCTATGACTCTTTCTTGGCTCTCTCTGGTCATCTCCTTTTTATCCGCGGCTTCAATTTCTGGACTGAGACTTGACACTCCGACCCTGAGTCTACACCGCAACCACATCCTCCGCGATCCCAAACTTGCAGTCCCGGCATCAATAGCAAATGATTACGAGACCTTCTTCTTCAACCAAATGCTCGACCATTTCAACTACAGACCAGAAAGCTACACCACCTTCAAACAAAGATACTTGATCAACTCCAACTACTGGGGCGGCACGAATTCTAGCGCGCCCATTTTCGTTTACCTTGGTGCTGAATCGCCAATCGATGGAGAGCCAACTACGATCGGGTTTCTAACCGATAACGCGGCTCACTTCAAAGCTTTATTAGTTTATATTGAGGTAGCACATTTGAATTCCATCATTTTTGGGGGTCCCTGCATAACT
The DNA here is from genome assembly GCA_014182895.1 of Angophora floribunda. Classification (NCBI taxonomy): domain Eukaryota; kingdom Viridiplantae; phylum Streptophyta; class Magnoliopsida; order Myrtales; family Myrtaceae; genus Angophora; species Angophora floribunda. The sequence continues at coordinate 5,796,195 of CM024714.1, forward strand.
GAAATTAATCTTGTGGAATTTCTCTGGTCAGCATCGGTATTATGGAGAATCAATTCCACTCGGAATGACCATAGAAGGAGCTCTCGAAGATGCAAATATTCGTGGGTATTTTAGCTCGGCCCAAGCTTTGGCCGATTATGCAGCCATTATCATGCACGTCAAGCAGAAACTAAAAGCCAGAAATTCTCCAGTCATAGTGGTGGGAGCATCATATGGAGGAAGTAAGTGCAGTGGGTATCATATTATTTCATTATTTGTGAGCATAAACCGTGGAATACTTTATTTTATTTTATTTTTACCAGTTTCTGCGCCCTTTCCATTCGAATCTGAAAAAGTTCAATCTCATTCCGAACTTATAGTTGTGTGTGTTTGGGAGAAAGAAATGATGGAGAAGATATTACCGTAGTGTGTGTGTGTGAGAGAGAAGTTTGACAGGTTTTGATACCTGTTCTAAGTTGCATATGTGAAAAATCAATGGTAATTGAGAGTAAGCTGTTACTATCCTATATTTTCAACAAAATAAATAATTCCTTTTTCATGTGAAAACTATATATCATCTCGTTATTTTAAGTTACCAAATTCTAATAACTAAAATGGATTTTAGTGCTTGCTTCGTGGTTTCGCCTAAAATATCCACATGTGGCCCTCGGAGCTCTGGCATCATCAGCTCCGATACTATACTTTGAACATGTTCCGCAGGATGCATACCATTGGGTTATCACCAAGGATTTTAAGGTAATTACACTGGTAAATTCCCTTCTTCTTTTTTGTTCTAATAATGAAGTGTGTGGCACATTCTGAGCATCCCAATAGTATCAGTTAATCAATGCAATATCCCTATCTTTTCACTTCAGACACACAAGGTAAGTACATGAGTACAATATTCATGCTCTAGAGCATGGCTTTAAGAGAATTCATGGGTGTGGTTATTCAAAACCATAGGTGAGAAACACATACAAAATTACCACCTGGCTGATTTGGAATATAGATATCTATTCATTTATTTTCATAGTTTGTGTTGAGTCTTGGTGGCTTTGCACAGGAAGCTAGTGAGACTTGCTACCAAACTATAAGAGACTCATGGTCGGAGATCGATAGAGTCGCTCGTGAGCCAAATGGTCTTTCAGACTTAAGCAAGATGTTCAAGACTTGCAAGTATGTGATCTGATGCTTCATCCATTATATATCTTGATCAACCAATGAGTAGAATGCTATAGAGTATCCCCATCCAGTTTCTCAATTTAAGTGAGTTGAATAAACTCAACTTACCTTGTGAGATCATGAACCTAACCCGCACACATTCTTGCAGTGTGAAGTTTCATGATCTTCAAGGCCAAATTGAGTCTTTTTGGAATTTGTGGGAATATTAATTTACTAAAGAGACTGAATCAATTGTGGGTTAATTAGTGCATTCTTGTGTGCGGATGCGTTAGGCCTTTAAAGAGTGGGGATGAGCTGAAGAGCTACTTGAAATCGTCGTATTGGACAGCAGCTCAATATGATGATCCTCCAATATATCCGGTGACAACGATATGCAACGGTATTGATGGAGCAAATACTGCTGAAAACGGCATCCTTGGCAAAATATTTGCAGGCGTTGTCGCCTACGACGGGAACTCCACATGCTACGTTAATCCTCCCACTAATGTTTCTCAAACTAGTTTGGGTTGGAGCTGGCAGGTAAAATTCTCTGCATTATTACTTTAACCATCAGAGGAGGCACGATGGGACTCATCAGATCTATGTCCATGATAACCCAAGCATGCCGTTAATCGGGTCTATTTTTAATTGCAATATCTCATCTTTGAAAACTTCTTTGGAAAATCGTGCAGCGTCTGAGAAAAAACACTTCTATTCTACTGAAAGGGAGATTTGCTTGCAGACATGCAGCGAGATGGTAATGCCCATAGGCATCACAAACAATTCTATGTTCCAACCGCATCCTTTCATCTTGAGCGACTTCATTGATAGATGCAACTCCTCTTACGGGGTCACACCACGACCGCATTGGGTCACTGCCTACTACGGTGGCCATGTATGATTTCCAAAGACCCTTAGAAATTATACGTTTAGCTCTTACTTCTATTAGGAAACTAGTTTTCATGCATAAAATTTAAACCCAATTTACCATCGTCATCCTCTCCCCCTCCCCCCCCCCCCCCCTTTCTCTCTGTCTGTCTGTCTGTGTTTTTGCAGGATATACAGCTTATTCTTCATAAGTTCGGCAGCAACATTATTTTCTCAAATGGACTACGAGATCCTTGGAGTAGTGCTGGGTATCTAAAATTATATGACTATCTCCATACATATGAAGGAATTTTACAGTTCTTAATCACTCTAAACAAGTTGATCTCTTTTTTCAATGATAGGGTCTTGAAAAACATCTCAGACAGTATTATTGGTGTCTATACAGAGAAAGGTATATAGTCAAGCAATGTATTTATTGTTTACGACTTGTCTCATTTACCCATGAATCACTCAAGATAAGAAAATCTACTCAAATTAGGAATCGAACTCTAATGTGGAAAGTACTTTAACAATTTCTTGCCTTTTCAGTTGCCAAACCATACATCTTATTTAGATTTGGATTTTTTAGATGGATTGGATTTTACTTCACAGGCTCATACTCAAGACACATTCTCATATGTGATTCTATACTTTGCAGGTTCTCATTGTTTAGATTTATATCCAAAGACACAAACCGATCCAGACTGGCTAGTCATGCAGCGAAAAACCGAAGTTGAAATTATTAAAGGGTGGATAGCCAAATATCATGACGATCTCCTTGCTTTCAAACGATAACATGATATTTGCTATGGTCAAATATATGGATGATGAAATTGATTCAGGAAGGCCATTCCAATAACAAATGAGAACAACAGATGAGGCTTTCGTTTCTCACCATAAAGTTATCCATGTATTTCTTCGCTCCATTAGAACGAGCTCTTAATCAAGGAAAGCAAAATGACTTCACAAAGTTTAATGTTCAAATCACGTAGTTCACAATAACTTTTGAAATTGTTGGCCTTTTTTATTGATTGAGCATAGCTTTTCATTCCATTTCAATTCTCATATTCTGTAGCTTAGGATTAGTGCATTTCTCCTTCCACGGCAATACCTCTTGGTAATATTAATTCATATTATATCTCATGTGAAATCAGAAACTGTCAAACGCTCTCAATCGTTCTTCTCTTGCGACTAAACTTTGAGATAGGATAGTATGTTTTTGTGTCATCTATCTTCGTGGCAAGATGATTTAGCTTAGAATGTATGTATTTAGACAAGCTTTTTCGTTGTTAAAAGAAAGAGAAGAATCTGCAATTGATTCTAATATCAAAGTAAAATCCACACGGTGGATTTAGTTGTCAAAGTGATTTCGATTGTTTTAATCTCCACGGAAGGGTTAGTTGGGTCCACCTTCAAGTGGGGCCCAGCTAACATTAAAATAAAATTCAAAAAAGTAATAGTCAAAGTCAAAAAAGAACGAAAGAAAGTGTGGCTGCTTCGTGCAAGCCCCACTGGAGAGAGGAGAAGCCCGAGTGCGCAAGAAAAGGAGAAATAAAAAAGAGTGTCTACCGAGAGGAAGCCAAAGGTAGAAAACAGGGCGGAAACTTTGTGGCTCCGGTTCAAAGGCCAAATGTCATTGAAATTTGTTCAAATTTCAATATGTTGTTTATAAGAATCGATTGGTTTTTTTCATTGAATACTTCCTCTAAATTCTCCAATCGTGAATAGAGTTTTCTTACTTTGTTTACGGTAATCCACCTTTGTGGGAGGAAATATTGATGTTGAGCCCATAGTGTGTGATTAGAGAATAATACATTATGTATCCTACCATTCTTAGTGATTAGTGAAATTTTTTGAATAAATTCATGGTTTTTTCCACATTAGGTTTTCACCTTAAATTCTTAGTATTGTTGTTGACTTTGTTTTCTTATCAATTTGGTGTTATATTTGCTTATTGCAAGGTTGCAATGGCTGATTATTGATGGGGTTAAGTCGATTTCGGTCAGTTTAGTTTCGGAAAAAAAATTGATCCTAAATTGAATTTAGTTTTTGCATAAAATTATTGCCCCGGTTATCCCCAATAGGAACACCATTTCATTTGCGACTATTGATTGTAGATTGCCCCTAGATCAGTGTATTTGACTTGCCCGCAGAGTGCACAAATTGATATATGAATAAATTTAAAACAAAACAAAAAATGAGTCTTTGGTGGTAGTGATTGCAGCGTGCCTAGTCTTTTCAATGGTTTGGTGGCCAAGTTTAGGATAACATATTTAAATACCAGGTCTAAGCAGTTAATTTTCTAATCTTATCGCATGATTACGTGGAATACGTTACGGCTTTAAGCTGACTACATGGAGGTTTTGCTTCTATACATTTTGTTTCTTTTTTTTTTTGTAACATTCGAAATTTGACTTTTATTTATTTATCGTAAAAAGACAGTAAAGAGAGTTTATGCCCTATTTTAAGTGGCTTGAAAATGGGTTGATCTTTGAACCTGCTTTTTTTAATCAAAATCTTAAACCTGTTTAGGCTAATTATTTTAGGCTTTTTATTTTACAACCCATTTAAACTAGCACCTTCAAATTTAAGGTACCCATTTAAGCAATTTTGATTTAATAAATGAAATTAAAATCCATTTTGACAGACCTACAACACTAGATATAAATTAGCTATAAATCGGAATCAATTACCCGAATTCACTGTCTTGCCTCCTTTCAATTCATTTCATGAGTCAAATACAGTTTCTTGGAAGCCCCTGAGACTTTTAGGTCTAGATCCGTTCTGCTTTTAATTCTCCACGCCATCAAACCTAAATACTTCATTTTTCGTACTCGAAATAATCTAGTGGAGAAAATATTAGATAAATGTACTTGCACGCGCCTCGCGTGCATGGTTGATGCGACCAGCATGCCAATACGAAGCAAGAGGGAATTTGGGAATCGATGGAAGGGCCAGATGCATTCGCAGTCTAAATCGATGTTTCTGTCGGACTAATGTCATAGTCATCGGGTCCATTAGCCGCGGACGCATATAGCTTAGAGTCTTATTTATAGCCACATAATAATCGCACGCGAATTCAAGTGAGTGGTAGATTGGCTACCGACAAAGAAGGCAATGTCCAATGACGTGAATCGGGTTCGTGCTTTCTTTCTTCATCGATCCCGCCTGTATTTCCGCATGTGACGATCGTCGATATACCAAAGCAATACCAGATAAAGATGTAGACTTTGGAAAGATTTCAATTTGGACTTTTCTTCAACTTGGAGACGTGTTCGAATGGCGAGAAATCATTTGAAGCTTCGTGGTATGACAATTCAACAGAACTAATTAGTTCATTTTGTCCATATTCGAGTGAATTTTCTAAGGCGGCTCCGTGATAGGACTATTCAACACATTTTTTTGTCCCACTCGAAAAAACAAAAATTCAACGCTCGGATAATTTGACGAGGCAGGGATGTCGAGTTCGCATTACGAGGCATGTATTCATCGCACCATCATGTCTAAAAGCTTAAAATTTCCAGGCAAGCCGCCCGAAATCCGAATTGACTTCGAGCCGAGCCGCCTCGTCGCTCTTCATGATTTCGAATCATAATGGGAAACGAAAGAGAACGGGTATATAAACGTAAGAAATATGAACAGTAAAAAAATCGTCTCCGATTCCCTCGCGCCCCTGTAGCTCCAGGTCGGAAATTTCAGCTCCATGTCAAGCAGCATCTCGGCGCTGAAGGGGGTGTAGCCACCCTCCATCCTCCTTGATAGTGGCTGCCGGCTCTGGTTCAGCGTTGCAGGGAAAATCGGCTTCGTTTCAAGCTCCGCCCTAAGTAGCGAATCGGAGAATTTGCGAAGCATTAGCAGTCCTCCTTGTCCGAACAAGATCTTGCTCTGGTAAGCCCACATCCTTGCGTATGCCATGCTAGGGTTGTTAGGCCGCTGGATTTTTTGGTCTGCTTAGCTCATTATGGATAAGGAGCCGTATAGATCGAAATCAGTGCCTGGAATGGATTTGGGGAGAAGCCGGAGCCGTAGTAGGGCTCCCGGCAACCGATATCCTTCGCATGTTAGGGCGTTCAAAGGCAAAAACCCCGCCCCTCCCTCTGCAGCTGGTAATTGCAATATTGACAGTAGAAGAGAACCTTCAACCTCTGGTTGTGTGAAGTCAGGGCAGCCCCCTAATCTGGATTCTGCAGGAAATGACCAAGGTCAGGCCTTAAGGACTCAACGTGTGGGGAATACACCCCAAAATGCCCGCTCTTGGGCAAATGTTGCAAGAGCCGCAATGCAAGGGTACTCCATTTCATTCTTTCCCCCTCGATTGGAAGGGGAAAATGTTGTGCATTGCACGGAGGAGGACTTAGATGCTGCTGACCCCATTTGGCATCAATGCTTGGTCGGATACTTTGTGGGGAAAAAACTCCCCTTTCGTTTAGTTGAGACGGCTCTCAAACATTTGTGGGGCCAAAAACTATTAGAAGTAAAGGCCAACGACCAAGGTTTTTACTTCTTTCATATCGCTGACCCGGACTTCAGGAGGGAAGTCCTTGAGGGAGGCCCGTTAACTGTAGCACGCGTTCCCTTAGTTCTCCAGCAATGGCAGCCCATGATGGAGTTGAAAAGGAGAGCATACGTCGATTCCAGGTATGGATAAGGTTGAAAAACCTGCTGGTAATTGCAATATTGACAGTAGAAGAGAACCTTCAACCTCTGGTTGTGTCAACAAGCAAAAACAGCATCAACTCAGCAGCCCCTTTAGAATCCTATTAAACAAACCGAAGTGAGACAGTTTGTTCGCCTAAATAATATTTGTGTCGGTATTTTGGAAACCAAGGTTTCACTGCAAATTTTGATATTGTCTCTTCTAATCTAATCCCCTGGTTGGGAGTGGGTGTCTAACTATGACTACTCATCACGAGGGCGCATTTGGGTTGGCTGGAACCCGGTTTTGGTAAGCTTTAATGCCCTGCTTCGCACTGATCAGCTTATTCATGGTGATTTAAAGTCTCTGAATTCCAGGATTGGCCTGACTCTTTCTATAGTATATAGAGAACATACATTTGTGTCTAGGAGACCCCTTTGGAACAACATTGTAAATATGAGTTTGGCTCTTAAGGAAAGCCCCTGGATGGTGGTGGGGGATTTCAATGCCATCAAAGACTCCTCATACCGTATGGGCAGTCCGGACATATGGATCCCCGTTCGATGAGTTCAAAAACTGCCAGACAATGGGTGGTTGATTTGCATTATGTGGGGTTCGGTTTACCTGGTCCACTTCCTCGGTTCTCGAAGAAAGCAATGAAAATAGGCCGGGTATTAGTTAATAACCACTTGGTGCACGGCTTTTTTCCTTTTCTGAAGCATCTTTTTGGCCCGGGTATCTCGGATCACTCGCCCATGGTTGTCGAATTATGGATCCCATTCCACGTCGGATCCCCTTCAAGTTTTTCAACTTTTGGCTCACCCATCCGGACTTCTCTATGCTGGTGGCTCGGGCATGGGAGACACAAGTAACAGAACTCTATGTTCAAACTCTGTACTAGACTCAAGGTACTTAAAACTCGGCTAAAATCCTTAAATAGAGATAACTACTCAGATATTTCTATGCGGGTGATCGCAGCCAAGAGGGCTTTGGAGGCTACTCAAGAAGCACTTCAACAAGACCAAAGTAGCTCCTTGGCGGTACCGTAAAAACTCTCAACTCAAGGTCTACTTGGACCTTCGATCCCTTGAAGAGTCTTTTTATAAACAAAAGTCCAGGATCCAATGGCTTAAGGAGGGCGATCGTAACACCAAATTTTTCCATCACTCGGTAAATCACCGACACCTTCGTAATCGTATTATCTCAGTCAAGGATAACTCTGGCCATATGATTACAGATTTGAAGGAAGTACAACGAGTCTTTGTTTCATATTTCCAAGACCTACTTGCCTCGGTTAATATGCCTATAAGGCCATCATACTTGTTATCCGGTCCCCTCTTTCAGAAGACCAGGTTAATGTTCTCTCTCAACCTTTCCTCCCCCTTCGATGGATACAACGCAGATTTTTTTAAAAAGAACTAGGACAATGTAGGCCCCTCGATCCTTTGAATCTGGATTTCCTAGAATCTAGACATATGCTCAAGGAGATTAATAATACCATCATTGCCCCAAAGTCCCCAATGCAACTTCGGTATCAGCTGTTGTAATACGATTTATAAGTGCATAACCAAGGTTCTTTTTCGTCAAGACTTTGCTTATTTTATGATTAATGCTTGTTAAGGGGCCGTAGAATCGATGACAATATTCTTCTTGCCCAAGAACTTTTTGTGGTTTCTCAATAAGCCATATGTCCCAAAATGTGCTATCAAGGTTGACACATGACTTGATTGGGATTTTCTTGAGCAAACTTTTTGGATTTCCCAACCATCTCACTAGAATATATGTGTCGTACCCCCAAGTTTTCAATTTCGATAAATGGTGAACTCCATGGGTTTTTCTCCGGATGTGACCCCTCACACCTCTTCACCTTGGCAATGGAGGTATTCTCCATTGAGTCACATGCTCGTTCTTCCATTGGCGTGTAAGGCATCTTTTCTTTTGGAGACCATGCCTCCCATCTATATCTCGCATCAAACTCGCAGGCGCGGTTTTTATTTCAGGCACCGATACTATCAAGGATCGATTCTACAAGCCCTTGGCTTTTCTTTGGGTTCATTCCCAAAGACGTTACCTAGGGGTGCCTATCATAACATCCCGTTTGAATAAGATTGTAATGCACCGGGTTTGCCGTCTCACTTCCCGAGTCCAATCTTGGACACACCGATTCCTCTCATTTGTACTGGGGCGGCGGGGATTCTGGCGCGCCGATCTTCGCCTTTCTCGGCGCAGAAGCACCGATCGATGGCGACATAGCTAGTGCCGGGTTCCTCACAGATAATGCTGCTCAATTTAGAGCACTACTGGTATACATAGAGGTAATTAACAACGGAAATGTCTGGACTCGTGTCGTTACTCTTTCAACTTGATGCTCTCGCCACGGTCCGTTTATGTTGTGAAATTTACTATCCTTGTAGCATCGGTTCTACGGTGAATCGATCCCATATGGAATCACATTAAAAAAAGCCCTCGATGATGCCGACACCCGCGGATACTTCAGCTCTGCCCAAGCACTCGCCGATTATGCGGAAATCCTCATACACTTGAAGCAGAAATTGAAAGCCGAACATTCTCCGATAATTGTTTTTGGAGGATCATATGGGGGAAGTAAGTAACTACATTCTCACTAACTCCTTACCCCAACACGCACTTATACATAGCTTACATGGTAGTTAATTCCCATTTATAAAACCCAGTTACAAAAACGGGTCAAAAACTCCCAACTACTTACTTCATCATGATTTTCAATGATTATCAATTTTTAGTGTTAGCTTCCTGGTTCCGGCTGAAATATCCGCATGTGGCACTCGGAGCTTTAGCTTCATCTGCCCCAATTCTTTACTTCGACAACATCGTTCCTCAGGATGCATTCTTTTCGGTAGTCGCAAAAGGCTTTCTAGTAAGATCTATTTGCCCTGTATTTTTTCTTTTTTCTGTTACCATTGCCATTGCCATGCGTTTTTATGTTAAATCGATTGCCTAACAAATTTGTCTACGAGATTTTGTAGGAAAGTAGTCCTTCTTGCCACCACACAATAAGACGATCCTGGGAAGAAATTGATAGGGTTGCTTCTGAGCCTCATGGTCTCAGGAAGTTGAGCAGCGCCTTCAAAACTTGCCGGTGGAAAAAGTTTTTCTTTTTCTTTTTAATTGATTCTGAACATAATTATAAAAGCTCTAACTCTGTTGTTTTCCTCTGTTTAGTCCCCTGCGGAGTTCATCAGAGCTCAAGAAGTACCTGAGATTGCTGTACTCACAAGTTGTTCAGTACAACGATCCATCCACACAGCCCTTGAAACTCATGTGCGACGCCATTAACAGAGCTTCCCCGAAAAATAACCTTCTGCGAAAAATCTTTGCGGGCCTCGTTGCCATCAATGGCAACTTAACATGCTACGTCAATGCGCCCGCTTCTGGTTCATTAGCTCAGACTCTTCTGGGATGGTCTTGGCAGGTGGGTAATACGTACTTGTCAACTATACATGCGACTTGCATTTTCATCACTTATTTTTCATCGCTTCGTTAGTGACAATTGATTAGAGAGTTGTCCAGTCGAGTCGAGTCGAGTCGAATCAATATGATTATTCACTTCTCGAGCTCGGCTCTTCTCGATTATCTGCTAACACCTTTAACACCTGATAGTGGCGGGCTTGACTTTTGAGGCTCAAGTTCGCCTAGGCTCAAGGCAAACCTAATATCAGCTGTTATCGAAAACCCGGTTTTAGTTTAAGATAGAATTATTAAACTGAGCTTGAGGATGGAAAGAAAGGATCAAATGTGTGTTTCTAATGTTTTTCTCCCCTGTTTCCGAATGATCTGATTCTCCAATATCCTAAATGGATAAAGATGAGTAGAGTACATAGAAATCAATCATGTTCTCAAACTATTCTGACTACACTTGGACTCAAAAAGAATCGAGCTGAGTTTGATTGCGTAGTCCATACTATGTCCGAGCTCGAACACACCTCGCGTAGCAGCTCGACTCTTCTACACCATATACTCAGAGAGATCTGGGCAATTTTCCTTTGTTTGAGTCTACTTTTTTCGGACAAATAATCAGATAAAACTGTACGCTTGGTGTTGATATTCCTGTTCCTCTTGTTGGACTAGAGCGAGCTCATCTGGGTTTTTTGCAGACATGCAGTGAGATGGTGATCCCTATGGGCATTACCAGAAACACCATGTTTCCACCAAAACCTTTCAACCTAAATAGCTTCATCACCGCCTGCAAAAGCATGTTCGGCGTCGCGCCTCGGCCGCATTGGGTCACTACCTATTTCGGCGGTCACGTATGTCACTCTGCAAATCTAATAAATTTCGCTGCCCTTTTTCCTACCTATTGTTGATTAATTTCTGAGCAAAACCAGAAGGAATGGCTTCAGACCTCAGCATTCCCAAATGTTACTTAAATCGCAGGACATAAAACTTAATCTGCGGAGGTTCGCTAGCAACATAATTTTCTCTAACGGACTTCAAGATCCTTATAGCAGTGGCGGGTAAGCGTAGCATCGAAGCTTGTGGATTTCTATGAAACATTGCTTTCTTTATCAAGTTTAATGATGATTCATATTCATCGATTATATTGTAGGGTCCTGAAGAATATTTCTAGCACTGTTGTCGCGATCTACACAACTAAAGGTATATGCTCGACATAATTTGTTTCGTACCAAAGATATATATCTAAACTTAGAAATTACCTTCGCGATTTGATTTACAAAATATTTTCTGTGTAGGTTCTCACACTTTGGACATACTCGGAGCTAATGAGAGCGATCCAGATTGGTTGGTCAAGCAGCGGAAAACTGAGGTCAAGATTATGAAAAAGTGGCTTGCCACGTACTATGCGGATCTCCGTATTTTCGGAAATTGATATCACATGGAAAAGTAATGAATATGTAATGGTAATACGGCGAGAGAGCAAAGGCCAAGAGTAAAGTTAATTCTTTTAGTAATAAGATAAATACAAAAGTTTTATACTATCTCGGGCAATTTGATCTCGAAGTTTACATTGTTCGCGGCAATAAATCTCATGGGTTTTTCTCGGATGCACTACCTTATCACTTATGCTTGTCTAGATAATCTACCTATTTAGTTTTTCCACATAAGTATCTTATCTATAAAAAAAATGACATATTTCAAAAAAAAAAAAGGAAAAGACGAATAAATTTATTAATGATAATTCTTACGTATCACGTTATCAGCTCATTTAACTTGAGTAATATATTTTTTTCACATTTCCCTTGCTTTTTTGGGGGGGTGTTTAAAATGTCGTTTTCCTTAGAAAGTGGACAATCAATCGAATTAGAAGGAGGAACCCAGAAGAAAGTATTAGCAACAACGGTTTATTTTGGGAAAAAATCTTTATCCCTCTTTTTCTATCACGTCAACTAATCAGCTATCAGGTTGACTAAGAAAGTCCCGAGAGGGGCATCATCCAAAAAGGCCTAAATCTATGCCGTCTTGTGAAGGGAATCACCTAAAAAAGTTTAAATCTATTGCAATTATATTAATTTAATAATAAACTTCTTTTTGACTAATTGAGTCATAAATATTTTACATTTATTTCAATCCAGGTCATCCAACCAATTGGACCAACCAGTGCTAACATAGAATAATTGACACTAACGTGGATAATTTTTAATATTTTTTTTTTTTTTCTTTTTTCTTTTTTCTTTTTCTTTTTTCTTTTTTTGTCTTTACTTTCTCCTTTCTTTTTCTTTTTCCCTTCCTTTTTCCTCCAACCAGTCACCAACCGACAACCGACCAAAGGCTAGGGTTGGCGAGGTCCACCTTGCGATGAGATTGACCTCGCTAGCCCTAGCCTCAAAGAATGAAAGAAGGGGAAAAAAAGAGAGAGAGGGAAAGTTAAAAAAAAAAAAGGAAATAAAAAAGTAAAAAAATTCATAAAATATTTAAATATCATGAAAAATTGTCCATGTTAATCTCAACCATGCTAAGTCAGCACCGGTAGACAAAAATTGGCAAAATGGACTACAAAAGTTTTAGATTGAATAATACAACAATTTTATGACTTTTTTATTAATTTTCCCCTGCCATGTGCTTTACACTTTAGCCAAAACATGTGTACAGAGCATTGACGTACAATAAAATTAACAATTCTTTATTTTCTACCTAGAATAGAGATTTTTTTGGCCGAATCAAAATAAAATGGACTTGATTTTGTAATCGAACATACTACAAGCAAACTATATTACATTTAGTAGGTTCCCTAAATTGATGTAAAAATCAAGATCAAGTGGCTTCCCACGTGTATGATGTAAGTAAGAATCTCTCGAGAATAAGCACTCAATTCCCTCAAAACCATAGCCCAGGACGGCAGATGCCTTTATATGCTTATGAAGATGCCTTGTTCCATTGTCCTCCTTAGTTTTGAATTCTTCGTAAACATCATCCTTCTTGTAAAGACTATACCCCCACGACTCTTCCTAGGCTCTCTTTGATCGTCTCTTTCATTTTGTCCACAGCATCAATTTCTAAACAAAAAACTTGACACTCCAACGCTGAGTCTACACCGTGAAGCCGTCCTTCATCCCGAATGGGCAATTTGGGATCCCATGAAAAACGACTTTCAATTCCCTTAAAACCAGAGCCCAGGACGGCAGATGCCTATATATGCCTATGAAGGTGTCTTGTTCCATTGTCCTCCTTAGTTTGGAATTCTTCATAAACATTCCTTTTGTCCACACTACACACTATGACGCTTTCTTGGCTCTCTTTGATCGTCCCCTTCATTTTGTTCACAACTTCAATTTCTGGACAGCAACTTTACACTCCAACGCTGAGTCTACACCGTGAAGACATCCTTCGAGATCCCGGATGGGCAATTTCGGATCCCATAACAGACGACTTTGAAACCTTCTTCTTCAACCAAACGCTCGATCATTTCAACTACAGACCAGAGAGCTACACTGCATTCAAACAGAGATATTTCATCAACTCCAACTACTGGGGTGGGGCGAATTCAAGTGCGCCAATCTTTGTTTACCTTGGTGCCGAATCGCCACTTGACAGAGCCCCAACTGTGGTCGGGTTTCTGACCGATAACGCTGCTCGATTCGAAGCTTTATTAGTTTACATCGAGGTAGTTCATTTAAATTCTACCATGCATGAATGTTCTTTTTTCTAATTTAAGCTTATTGCTACGTAGTTAAGTTGTTCTTTCCTTGTGTCAGCATCGGTATTATGGTGAGTCAATTCCACTTGGGATGAGCTTCGAAGAAGCTCTCGACGATGCAAATGTTCGTGGGTATTTTAGCTCGGCCCAAGCTTTGGCCGATTATGCAGCCATTATCATGTATGTTAAGGAGGAACGAAACGCCAGAAAATCTCCGGTTATTGTGGTGGGAGGATCATATGGAGGAAGTAAGTGCAATGGGTATAATATCTTGTCAATATCTGTGAGCATCAACTGTGGAATATTTGATTTTTTTTCGCGGTTTGTGCCGCCTTCTAATTAGAATATGAATCACAGACCCAAAAAAAAAAAAAAAAAAAGAATTTGAAGAAGTTTAATCTTATTCCAAACTTATCGTGCGCATGCATATGTTTTAAACAGAAAAAAGATGCCGAAAACTATGTATAACTATTCAGAGATGAGTACGTAAAATAACCAATATTATAAATATTATGTGAAATAATGGGTTATTAATACCCTTCATTTTCAGCGAAAATAATAGTCTCTTATTTACGCAAAAGAGATATACCATCTTATTATCTTAAGTTATCATATTCTAATAGCTAAAGCGAATTTCAGTGCTTGCTTCATGGTTCCGACTAAAATATCCACATGTGGCCCTCGGAGCTCTAGCCTCCTCAGCACCGGTACTATACTTTGATAATATTATCCCACAAGATGCATACTTTTCAGTGGTCACAAAGGATTTCAAGGTAACTACACTCATAATCTATCTCTCTCGTTTTAATGATCAGTTGTGCATCACCTTTTCAAGTATCCAAAGAATATCATTAGTTGACATAGTGTCCTTATATTCTTGCTCCTTGGGCATAGCTTCAAGAGCATTCGAGGGTGTGGTTATTCAAAACCATGCCTTATGAGAAAGACATACAAATTTATCCCATGATCTCAACATGACTTCTTTCTTTTTCATAGTTTGTGTTGAATCTTGGTCATTTGCACAGGAAGCTAGTGAGACTTGCTATCAAACTATAGCAGACTCATGGTCGGAAATAGATAGAGTTGCTCAGGAGCCTAATGGCACTTCATTTTTAAGCAAGACGTTCCAAACTTGCCGGTATGTGATCTGTTGCGTAATCTATTATGTGTCTCAATCTGCAAATGAGTAGAGTGCCATAGAGTATCCCCATCCAATTGTATCAATTTAAAGGCGTTGAATTTATTTATTTTACCTCTTGAGATCATGAACCTAATTCACGCACATGCTTCTGTTCAATGCGATGTTTCATGATCTTCGAGACTAACTCGAGTGTTTAAGAACGTGTGTGAATGTAAATTTACTAAGGAGAGTCAATCAATCATAGATTAAATACTGCTATTTTTGTGTGGATATGTTAGGCCCCTAGGGGATGGGGATCAGCTGAAGGGCTACTTGATATCTATGTATGCTGGAGCAGCTCAATATAATCGTCCACCAACATATCCAGTGACGATGATATGCAACGGCATTGATGGAACAAATGCTACTGAAAATGGCATTCTTAGCAAAATAGCTGCAGGCGTTGTTGCCTATAACAGGAGCGCCACATGCTACGTCAATCCTCCCGTTAATGTATCTCAAACTGCGTTGGGTTGGCCTTGGCAGGTACGATACTCTACATTATCTTTAAGCAAAAGGAAGGCTTGATTATTTGGGCGGGTTTGGATATTGCATATCAGTCTCACGGGTGGATTTTGATATGGCTGAGTTGAATTTACTTCAAGGTGGACAGGTTTGGAAAACCGCTCCTATTGAGATTTTGTAGGACTATCACTATCTGTTATAAAAGTCTAAACTTTTAGATGAAAGCTTGGTTTAATATTTAAATATTTTAACATTTCCCCTCATGTTTAGTCTGACATATCAGGACATGAAATATTTCAAATCAGGACCTCTTGCTCTAATACCATATTGATTTTGTAGGACCACTACCAATTTTTAAAATTTTAAAATTTTAGATGAAGTCATGGTTTTAATACTTAAATATTCTAGGAGTTCCCTCTTTGGGTCTGAATGATCTATACAATTACCGCAGTCTTGGACCCCCTTTGTCTCAATACAAGGAATCATCATATGGTCTGTTCAAGCCAATCCAAGCACGCCTATTAATCTAGCCTTCAATTGAGCTATCCCATCCTTGAATCTTCCTAGTAAAACTGTGTAGCATTTAAGAAAAGTTACGCTTCTATTGAACTGAAAGGGAGTTTTGCTTGCAGAGCTGCAGCGAAATGGTAATCCCCAGAGGCATCACAAACAATTCTATGTTCCAACCAGACCCTTTCATCTTGAGTAGCTTCCTTGACGAATGCAACTCCTTGTACGGCGTTGAGCCTCGTCCGCATTGGATCACTACGTACTATGGTGGTCATGTATGATTTCTAATGACCTTCTATGCATAAAATCCAAACCAAGACACATTATCGCCATCGTCCAACATTTCTTTTTTTTTTCTTTTTTTCTGTAGGATATAGAGCTAATTCTTCGTAGATTCGGCAGCAACATTATTTTCTCAAATGGACTTCAAGATCCTTGGAGTAGCGCAGGGTATCAAAAATTATATGCTTATCTCCATAAATCCAAAGAATTTAAATTTTACATTACTTGATCACACTATATAATTTTATCTATTTTCAATCTTAGGGTCCTGAAGAACATTTCGAACAGTGTCGTTGCTGTCTATACAGAGAAAGGTACGTAATCAAGTGATATAATTGTTGTTTGCAACTTGTTTCACATACTCATGAATCACACAAGAGATTAATAGAACAACATTGATGCATAATACAGAAATTATTCGATGGATCTTGAATTCTTTAATTTGTGAGTCCATATGCTTTGCAGGTTCCCATTGTTTGGATATACTCGCGGAGAATCAAACTGATCCAGATTGGTTGATCATGCAACGAAAAACTGAAGTTGAAATTATAGAAGGGTGGATATCCCAATATTATTATGATCTCCATGCTTTCAAACAATGACATAATGAACTGATTCAGGAAGGCCATTTCAATAAAATGAGAACAAAAGACTAAGGCCTATATTCCTTACAATAAAGTTATCTTTGTATTTTTGTGCTCCATTAGAACAAGCTTTTAATCCATGAAAGCAAAATGACCTCACCCAATTTTAATATCTTAGTAAGGCAGTTTAACACAAGCTTCCAATTAATTGCCGGACTCAAATAAAACATTTGAAACTGTTGAACTTTTTAATGACCAAGCATAGATTTTTTATTTTATTTCGACTATCATATCCTGCGTCATGGTTTATGGACCAGCATTCCATACTATAGCTTAGGATTAGTTCAGGGCAATAGCCGCAACACCTCCTGGCGTATGCGTTTACATTATGTCAATTGTGAAACGAAAAACTATTGAATGCTTTCAATCGTCCATATCTTGCATCAATCGTCCATATCTTGCATCTAAACTTTGAGATAATAGCAACGCGTTTCAGTGTCATGTATCTTTGCGGCTAAATGATTTGGCCCAGAACTTACGTAAGACAAGAAAGATATGAACAGAAGTATTTTTTTTTTTTGGTCAAAGATAAAAGAAGTTGGTAATTAAAAAAAATAAAAACGTTTGTAGTTAACTCAAGTAAGAGTTGATAATTAGATCGAAGAAAATTTGGTAAAGAAAATTTGGTAATCACTCTAATTGAGGTTAGTAATTCTTCAAAGCCATAACAAATTTGAAAGTGAATAAAAAGGCAAATAAAAGTAATAACTCAATGACAAGTCAGTAAATTTAAGAAGATTCCAATAAATGTTGATAAGCAACTCAAAATGAGAGTCAGTAACTCAAGACTAGTTAGTAACTCAATCGGAGAAAATTTTGTAAATTGCACAAACAAACGTTGATATTTCATGTAATCTTTTGTTGGTTGAAGCTGTTTGTAAGAGAGAAAAGAAAAGTTTGTAAATGATAACAATTTTTTGTGTTAGAGCTAAGCGATGTAGGTAATTTAAAAAAATCAAATCAACGTTGGCAACTAACTCAAATATGAGTTTGGAAAGAAAAATTGTATGGTAAATTAATCGGATAAAAGTTGGTTACCAATCCAAATGAGGCTGGTAATTTCTAGGAAACAAGTTTGTAAGAAAGGCAAATAAAAGTTGATAATTTAATTTAAAAAATTGGTCAATTTAAAAATCAAATAAGCATCAGTGAGCAACTTAAATGAGACATGATAAACCAATACTAGTTGGTAACCCATTGGAAAAAAAAATGACAAGTCAAACATCTAAATATTGGTAAACGATATTAAAATGTGATAAATTTAATAAACAAGACAAGAGAAATCAAATAAATGTTTGTAGGTAACTCAAATAAAACTGGCTAATCCACAATAAGTTGTTAATTTGATCAGAAAAGAGTTGGTAAGCCGCTTAAATGAAGAATGATAGATTAATGCATGAGTTGATAAATTTAAGATGTTGGTAAGAGGGACAATAAAATTTAGTAAAAGACAAGAAAAGTTGATAATTTATAAATTATAAAAATGAGTTAATAATTTTACAAAGGTAACGGCAAGTCATTGATGAGTTAACAAGAAATCAAGTGATCGGTGGCAACTATTTTTACCACCAGAATTATTATTTTTTTACACTTACTAAATTTTTCAAACGTCTTCCCAATATGTACTAATTTTTTTAGGACAGAACAAAGGAATTGTCGTCTAATGTGTTGCATTATTGCATCGGGACGCTAATTTTCTAATATTTTCTAACTATAAATTAACAAAAAAAATTGTGAAAAAGAGTTTTCGGTAAAAGTCAGCTCGACATAAGCATGCAATATGTATTTAGGCTCTGCAAGAGTTTGAAGTTTTAGTGGTTGTCTTCCATCACTTTAGTTCAGAATCAAGATGAAGAAAGAGATCGACATTGAACTAGAGTTATATATACTCTCTTTGGACTTATAGAAATTAATTTCTCTATTTAATTTGTAAAGTATATTGAACATAAGTTCTCATTATCTGGACATACTCGGGACTAAAAAGAGTAATCCATATTGATTTGAGTAGCGTAGCGCAGATGTTGAGATTATGAAATAGTGTCCCGCCACCTATTATGTGGAACTCTATGCTTTCGAAAATTGATATCATACGGGAAAGTAATGAAAATAAAATGGTAATACGGTGAGAGAACAAAGGCCAAAAATAAGCTATTACTATCAATAATAAAGTAAATACTAACCATCAATTTTAGGATACAGGGACATATCATCACTTTCCTCCAACATTTCTTTTTTTTTTCTCTCTCTTTTTTTCCTTTTATTTGCAGGATATAGAGCTTATTCTTTGTAAATTCGGCAGCAACATTATTTTCTCAAATGGACTTCAAGATCCTTGGAGTAGCGTAGGGTATCAAAAATTATACTTCATCTTCATAAATCTGAAGAATTTAAATTTTACATTACTTGATCACGCTAAAAAATTTGATTTCTTTTTTAATCTTAGGATTCTGAAGAACATTTCGGACAGTATAGTTGTTGTTTATACAGAGAAAGGTTCATAATCAGGCGATGTATTTGTTGTTTGCAACTTGTCTCACATACTCATAAATCATACAAGAGAAAAACAAAATAACATTGATGCATGTTACAAAAATTATTTAGTGGATCTTGAATTTTTTAATTTGTGAGCATATGCTTCACAGGCTCCCATGTTTTGGATATATATATATACACACAAAGTATCAAAGTGATCCGGATTGGTTGATCCTACAACGATAAACCAAAGTTGAGATTATAAAAGGATGAATATCCCAATATTATTATGATCTCCATGCCTTCAAATAATGATATGATGAACTCATTCAGGAAGGTCATTTCAATAAAACGAGAACAAGAGACTAAGGCCTATGTTCCTTAAAATAAAGTTATCCTTGTATTTCCTTGCTCCATTAGAACAAGCT
The DNA here is from genome assembly GCA_014182895.1 of Angophora floribunda. NCBI lineage: Eukaryota > Viridiplantae > Streptophyta > Magnoliopsida > Myrtales > Myrtaceae > Angophora > Angophora floribunda. The sequence continues at coordinate 5,815,951 of CM024714.1, forward strand.
TTTAATCCAGGACAGCAAAATGAACTCACCCAATTTTAATATCTAGTAATGTGTTTTATAACAAGCTTCCAATTAATTGTCGGACTCGAATAGAACATTTGAAACTGCTGAACTTTATTAATGATCAAGCATAGGTTTTTTATTTTATTTCGGCTATCATATTCTGCTTCATGGGTTTATGGATCTACACATTCAATACACTAGCAGGGCGATAAGAAACGAACATTTTTATAGGATTAGTTCTATTTCCCCTCCCCAGGGAAGTACCTCCTGGCTTATGCATTTACGATATGTCACCTGTGAAACGAAAAAGTATCGAATGTTGTTGATCGCCCATATCTTGCATCTGAACTTTGAGATAAAAGCAACACGTTTCAGTGTCATCTATCTTTGCAGCTAAATGATTTGGCCCACAATTTACATAATGAGAAGACAAATATAAGAGAAGTTTTTGTGTCAAAAATAAGAGAAGTTGGTAATTAAAAAATAAAAAACCAAGTAAGCATCGGTAATTAACTCAAGTAAGAGTTGATAACTTGATCGAAGAAAATTTGGTAATCACTCTAATTGAGGTTGGTAATTTTTAAAAAGCATGATAAATTTAAAAGTTAATAAGTAAGGCAAATAGAATTGGTAACTCAATAATAAGTTAGTAAATTTAAGGAGATTCAAATATTAGAGCTAAGATATATTGGCAATTTAAAAAAAAAAATCAAATCAATGGTGATATCTAACTCGAATAAGAGTTGATAAAGCAAAACCGTATGGTAAAATAATCGGATAAAAGTTGGTCACCAATCCAAACGAGGTTGGTAATTTCTAGGAAACAAGCTTGTAAGACAGGCAAATAAAAGTTGATAATTTAATAAAAATTAGTAAATTTTAAAATCAAATAAACCTGGGTGAACAACTTAAATGAGACGTGATAAACCAATACTAATTAGTAACCTAATGGAAAAAAAAAGTGGCAAGTTAAACATCTAAAGATTGGTAAACGATAATAAAATTTGATAAAAAAAAAAAACTAAATAAATGTTTGTAATTAACTCAAATGAAAGTGGCTAATCATAATTAGTCATTAATTTAGGGTGCGTTCCTTTTATAGAAAATGAGTTATTTGAAAAAGAAAGTTTCCAAAAAATAATCACTTGGATTGCTTATAAAAATATATGAATAGAAAATTTTTATTGCCCTCAAAAATAGTAAAGCATAGATCGTTATTGAAAATTAAAACATTTTCCATAGGCTAATTTTTCTAAATGATATAAGTAATCATATTTTAGAAAATATTTTCTAAATCACCCATTTTCAGCAAAACAAACACACCCTTAATCCAAAAAAAAAAGTCAATAAATCACTCAACAGAAAAATGGAAAATTTATACATGAATTGATAAATTTAAGATGTTGGTAAGAGAGACAAATAAAATTTAGTAAAAGATCGAAAAAGTTGATAATTTATATACTGTAAAAATGAAGTAATAATTTTATAAAAGTGATGGTAAGTCACCAACAAGTTAACGAGAAATTAATTGATCAAAGGTAGCTTTTTTTACAAACATTTTTTGACACTTTCTAAATTTTCAAAAGTCTACCAATACGTACCGAATTTTTTTAGTACGGAACAAAGGAATCGTGGCCTGATATGTTACATTATTGCATCAGGACACTAGTTTTCTAATTAGAAATTAACAAAGAAAATTATGGAAAAGAATTTTCGGTAAAAGTTGGCTCGATACAAGCATGCAATTTTTTTTGGCTTTGTGAGAATGAAGATTTAGTGGTTGTCATCCATCACTTTAGTGCAGAATCAAGATGAAGAACGAGATCGACTTTGAACTAGAGTTATATACTCTTTTTGGACTAGTAGAAATTAATTTCTCAATTTAACTCGTGAAATATTTTGCACGTAAGTTCTCATTGTCTTGGACGATACTCAGAGCCAAAAAGAGTTATCCAGGTTAGTTGGTCGAACAGCGCAAAACCGAGGTTAAAGATTATGGAATAGCAGCTCGCCACGTACCATGCGGGATCCGTGCCTTAGATGAAAATAAAATGGTGATATGGTGAGAGAAGACTGGCCAAAAATAAAGCCATTACAGTTGATATTAAATTAATTCACACGTTTTATAGACATTACATTATTCACCAAAACAAATTACGTGAAATTTTTCTCCAATGCTTTTCCCCAAGTTTCAACGCCTATGCTTACCTAAATAATCCCCCATTTAGCCTATCGAATCAATAAAAACATACGTTTATGATTTTATTGTTTACAGAAAATGACTTATTTCAATAAAAAATAAAAAAGCGACGAAATAATTTATCAAAAACAATTATTGACGCATCAGGACGGAGACAATCGCTCGAAAGTTTTTCTTTGTCCCCTTCTCTGTACCAGATGAACGAGAACGATAGAGCCTGCTCCTGAGTTGGGCTTGGGCTTTGGGCCTTTGAGGAACAAACCATGTGGCCCAATTCAGTGGGAGATCCTCGTTCTTGATCTCAACGCCAGTTACGCACTAAACCGCAAAGCGCGGTCTCCCAACGCGCTTGTTTCATTAAAAGATCAATAATTTAGAAAAAAAGAATTCTAAGTTTGATCCTTTCTGTCACTTTTGTAAATGAGTTGACAAAAGATATCTCCTTCATATATAAAAATGTTTTAAGCATATGTCATTATCATAAAGATGTTATTAATTAATCGGTTTATGAAGCGATATAATAGGTAAAAATTTTAAGGAATTTTTTTCCAAATTAGTGATTTTTCTGCAAAATAAGTGCACAAATATTTTCTATGTCGATTCTAGAGAATATGGTTATTGCAAACAAAAACATTGCAAATAAAGAAGATAATCAAATCATTCACTAAATTACATTTATGCGTAGATTTCTCAATGTCAATGGACATGGCTTTATCTCGCTGATCGATATTAATAGGGGATGACATTAATCAACTTAATCAAAACCCCACCTAACCCAACAACCATTTGACAGCCCTAGTTACAATGTGGGAGTGAATTTATTTATTTCTTTATGCATACACTAGGGGTCTGAATCGAGTCAAGTCGAGTTTGGCCAATATACTGCCAAACTCAAGCTCGACTCGACTCTTCAATGCTCAAAATTTGAATTGAGCTCAATCAAATAATTAAATTTCTACTCAAACTTGATTCGACTATATATTGAGATACTACAACTAATCAATTTATGAGCAAACTCGCGCTTGAGCTCAATCTTAAAAAAGCTTGAATCACATGACTACATTATATAATTTGGAGGATATCTAAAAAATATTTAACCGATAACTTTTTCAAGAAAATTTATTTAAACTCATTTAGGCTCAATTAGACTCACAGGCCGTCGAACTAAGAATTGGCAAACTCGAGTTCAATTCGATGGATACCGGAACAGCTGGAGCTCGAAGCCGATTCGATCCTGACCAAGTCCGAACTATTCGCGAGCAGCATGACTCGTATCGTCATGGTGCAAAGTGGCATTAGCAATGCTCAGTCAAGGGTTCAAATTGTTAAACGACCTTTTACTCTATCAACTCCAACCCTGACGAAGCTTCGAGTATTCAACGCGTGACGAAGCATGACCAGCAGCTATCTAGTGGAATTTCATCTCAACCACGGTCAATTTTGGCCAAAAAATCAAGATGGGAGCTTTGAACAAGGCAACCTAAGGAGAAAGGCTCGAAATTAATTAGTGCTATCTGGCCCTCGCTTGTCTAAACGCGAAACTAATCTGTCTGGTTCACATTTTTTCTTAGAAAGAAGGCTTCATCCTAGGTAGATGAGTCCCCGGACACATGAAATGTTTCATTAGTACACATTGATAACCTAATGAGCAACGTAAGATGCAAATTAAAGCCAAATTGATAGCACAAACGTGAATAATTTTTGTGTAATGATGTGAAAGATCCGATCAGCGCCTTATTGTAATCTATATATGTGCAAGATATCTTTGTACAACTTTTTGGGATTACTTTTTGGATTATAATTCACTTGCTATTTAACACGCTTCATGTAAGTCCTCGTGATTAAGATTACATTGACTTCATTGAAAATCTCATGATAAAAGGAATACATTTTCTATAAAAATCATTTTCAGAAAAATTAATTAGCTTTCATTTGTTCGGTGATTTAGAGAAAGTGATTTCTTTCGTATTAAAAAAAAAAGTCATTTTTTTTCGCAATCTAGGTTTTTTTTTTCGACTTATGAAGATCGATTGATATTCTGTCGTCTAAATGACAAAAAAATTATAAAATAAATTTTCGGAAACATTTTTTTTTTCAAATAAAACGACCCTATGCCATGACTAAATAATGCGAGAGGCTAATGAGTTGTACTATTCTTGAGGCGACGATGAAAGAAAGATGGTCCAAGAAAAAGTGGTCTATTTATTCTTCCAAAGCAGCTGAATCTGCAAATCCCACTGGCTGTCCACGGGACCCACTTTGTCCGATTTCGATTATCCCGTAAATCCACGTGTCCCGCTTCTCCCCCAACTTCCTTGATTATAAAAAATCGCAAAGGACATTTGGCAGAATGTTCTCCAACATCTCGGAATCATCAAAAATCGTTAATGATAAAGATGGTAATCAATCATCTGCGAGATTCCTCGTTTTATGGGGTGCCATTTTGATATTACAATTATCTTGTTAAGGGGAAAACAAAAGAAACAGAAAAAAAAAAAGGCAAGTCCAAGTTCGTCCGACGCCGGTAAGGTGGAGCCTCGCCAGATCCAACGACTTGGGCGAGGCCCACCGAAGGTCAACGAACCTCTAACGAACTCAGGCGAGGCTCGAGCCTCGCCCAATCTGATTTGGCAAGGATTGACCTTGTCGGACTAGCCTCAAGCGAGCTCGGACCTCATCAGATCCGATGATTTGGGTGAGGCTCGAGCCTTGCCCGAGGTTTGCCGACCTTCAGCGGCCTCGAGCGAGGCGTGGGCCTCACTCAGGTCGCCGGATTTGGTGAGACTCGAGTTCGTCAGAGATTCGCCAACCTTTGGCGGCCTCAGGCGAGACTTGGGCCCCACCCAGGTCACTGGTGTTAGGTGAGCTCGGCCCCGCCTAATCAGGCGAGGCTCAACCTCACCGACATCAGGCGAGCTCGAGCGTCACCGGCCGGCAACCGGTCAAATGAAGAAGATGAAAAAAGAGAAAAGGAAAAAAATAAAACTAAAAAGATTAAAAAATAATTAAAATATTGATTTTTTAGAAAAAGAAAAAAATGTTTGGTAAAAGAATGTGAGGTGAAAAAGGGTGTGGAAAATGCTTTCCACTTTTCCCCATTTTAGAAGGCTATTTTTCTTTTGATGGAAAATGTTTTCCCCAACTAATTCACTTTCCGTGAAACGAACATTGAAAATTCAAAAAATATTTTCATGAAAGTTATTTTTCATAAAACGAATGGAGCTTGTATTTTCCTTTTTTTTCACACAGTATATTAAGGCACTCAATTATAAAATATTATGTGAAACATAAGTTGACCTAGCATAAAAATTTTCATTATCACCTTATCACCTTAGGCGTGAGAAATTATTATATTTATCTATTGTAACCTCTTCCAAAAAAGAAATGGAAGTCCACCTTCTCCCCATAATTCCTAGATAAATATTTATTTTCCTCACTTAAAAAAACATACCCCAAAATTTTATGTCCCAAAATTTGGACGATATAGTTTAAAGATGTATTCAGGTCCATGTGATGCAAATTTCATATTATCCAAGTACAAACAAATTGGGCTTTTAGTGGCGAAGGTAGACACAATATCAATACTTCGGTACTAACTACCGCTAGATAAGATTTGTAAGAAAACATTGCATGCCTAAGGTGGGACGTGATTCCTACAAAAGAATTTATTAGGTTGACCCGTGCTTTAGCATAATATCTTAGCTGTCGTGTCAATCTAGTACTCCTTAGTTATAAGGAATTTTGCCACAAATATTTCTTCTTCGTGCTTTTCTTTTTTCTTTTTTTGGGTAATGTGATTAGAAGTTGAAGATATCTCTTTCACAGGTCATTTGCTCTTACGCACGTCTCTGTCCTCATCTAAAAGTCAAAATAGGAACGCGTCCCTCGACAGGCCGAGTTAAATACCAAGAAAATCCATCGTTGACTCTTTCCAGGTTTGATAATTGCGTACTCAAATCTCAGATAGCTAGAAAATTCCATCATTGTTGGGTTCACGTATTTGTAAACATTTGTTGATCCTAGATCACTGAAGTGACATGAACCGAGTAAAATTTTAGGAAAATTTGTCTAATGAATCCTAAATATATTGTGATAATGTCCATTTCGTCATTAAATTTACAATTTTATTAATTTTATTCTCGATATTTTCACAAAATTCCAATATTATCCTAGATATATATTGCCACGTCAACAATTCTCGACAACAAAATTTCTGCGCAAAGATTTATAATTAAATTAAAAAAATTAGAATTAAATCCACATTTATACAATATATTCAGTACTTATCTGACAATTTCCCCAGAAATTTTTTTTTGATGTCCCTTTAGCGACGTATTTGCTTTGAACAATGTGTGAATTGAACGCATGGCTGATTACACATGCAATGACGAACGCAGCAGCGGCGATGTACGTATGGTGCGATGTGGATGTCGTTCCGGGCAACGTGGCGCCACCGGAGTGGCTCGTTTGACTTCGGTTAGGAGAGACCCGCCCATGGTTAGGTGAACAAGATGAAGAGCAAGAATAACCAAATGAATAATTAAATAATGATATGTTGCTGACAAAGGCATAGGAGAGATCATCGCGAATCGTGACATTATAAATTTAAGAATGGCAATGCTTACATAGTTTTTCAACCGCACCGTCAAACTTCCTTTGCAGACCATAACGAGGAAGATATCATCTAGGGACGACGAGAACTATGCACATTTTATTAGCCGACTTCATGAAGGCAAAAATTCAATAAGTTCAACCATACTAGCATAATTTTATTAGGGTCTTGAATTTGTGCATTCATGATAAATTTACCCCAAATTAATCTTTTACTTATCAAAAATTTATACATTTATTATAAATTTACTCTTATTTAGTTTCTGTTAAGTTAAATTAATACAATGAAAAATTATAAATCGATACATATGTGACAAATAGAGAGTAAAATTCTAAGCTGATATATCTAATTAACTATCGCGTATCATCCAACTCAACAATTTAACAATAAAATTTAATAGAAACTAACAGAAGGTAAATCTATCGCAAATATATCAATTTGGGGTTTTCACAATATTAACCATTTTATTTAATGATACACTTTAGTGACACTTCTTGTATTCCATTTAATGGAAGAAGGCCATTTTTTATGCATGAATTTCGAAATAAAAATATGGAAAGATTATTTGGGGGTGAAATAAGGACCTTTTAATCTACCAAATTTGACTTCTTTAAGATCAAATTTGTCCCGCGGCCGGTGGTCAACGACGCTATCTCGTGGAATCATTCGCTTGCGCGTTCTGAACCAGCTTCTGCATCATATAAAATGCGAAGGCTCTCGTAGGTATCCTCTGATACCGTATCAACTACAAACTCCTCTTTCTTTTTTTTTTTAATTTTTCTTTAATCATTACATTTTTTTATTAAATTTTGGGGGGAAATAATAAATTACTCGTTCGGGAGCAGGTCAGGCCAGCTTCCGTAGTTGCTAAGGACAATAATTCGACACTAAATAAAACAAAAAAATGAAAATGGGGTGAGATGCTCTCTCTCTCTCTGTCTCTCACTATATCCATCTTTTAAAAGCCGACCAAAGAGTGAATAATTGCATTGGACCTCGTGAAAGTTTGCAAAAGCTCTTGGAGGAGGGGGCAAAAGGCAAATGAAACATGGAAGATGTGGCTTTTTGGTGAATAAGATGTTGGTGTTAGTGTTCAGTGGGCCACCCATCCTCCCACTCCTGAGCCACAAATCTGAACAAAATATAAAAAAAAATCGAATTTTTACTCAATAAATTGACGGAAGTGATTTGGTAGGGCCAAACAATATCCAACCCACCAAGGAAAAAGGGAGTCGCAATAGCAAAACGGCCTAATTTTTTTTTTCAAATTCTAACTTTAGGGTTAATTCTGATTCGGTCTTCAACTTCTTTGTATTTTAAAAAAATTCCCAACTTTCACTTTAGCGTCAAATATGTTCACCCATCCAAATACTATCACTGATTTCTTTGAAATTATCAACATCAAAGCCAATTAAAGATTTATTTTTATAACTCGCATTTTCATCAATACCCTTGCTTTGTATAGAACAACGGTAGCCTCACAATTTTGAGAAAAACTAGTGACGATTTTTGGACGCATGGATAACTTTTGGGACTACAGTAAAATTTTAGAATTATATTTTAAATAAAAAAATTGGAACAAAATTGGAAAGGTACCTAAAGTTGGGTTTTTTTTTATTTAGGGAATTAGTCCAAAGAAAAACAAAGTCTCTTTTTTTTAACGAAATTAGATCAGATTAATCTCGCGATTATAATTTATGATACACACGTTATGAATCCACGAGGAGACTAATTTGATTCGACTTTGTAAGATGGTAAGTGGGTACCCCACACCTTTTTTGCTAAGTTGCCTTCTTAACTAAGCATTACTTTTTTTAATTAATTACATGAACGAGCATTACTTCTGTTGTCAGTGCAAAGTTAGAATGATGGGAATTTGACTAAGAGATTCATAAGGTCGGCATAATTTGACTTTAAGGCAACGACTTTCTCATGCTTATTTGCCGACGAAAAAAAAATTATTAGCTGCTCCCCAAAATACATATCTTTTTCCTAAAGAGAGATCTCATTCTATCCTCCCAAATTTGTTGAATTCAACGTGGCAATCAAAAGAAAATATTTATCTACCAGCACCTAAAAAACCTTCATTTGATTAATAATATCCACAAAGGAAACATAAATTCTTGCGCATTGCGTATTCTTAATTAGTAACTTGTCCTCGTGATCAGTGAATTTTAAGTGTGAGCAAGTAGCTATGTTGCCGGTTAAAACCTATTTTTTGAATCTTAAATGAGTGCACATACAAAATAGAAAAAAATATGACATATATAATCCATGAACTTTAAATCAATGTGCAATATAATTTTTAAATTTTAATCCAATGTAAAATGTCACCCTTAAAATTTTAAATTATTTAATATAATCCTCAAACTTTTAATATATGTCTTATACATGTCCAATTTAATCCTTGAATTATAAATAAATATTTAATATTACCAACAAACTTGAATTAATGGAAGAATAATGTCAAAAAATATCATATAGTATAGGGATCTAATTTATAGATTATTTAGATGAATTAAAAATTTAAAGATCATAACACACATCAAATCAAAATTCAATGATGATTTATATAATTATCCTAATAAAATGTCAAAATAATCTCTGCCACCACATGGGACAACACCAACCGACGCTGTCTCTTTTTCTTTTCTTTTTTTAAGGTTTTCGCGGCGTGTCAGAGTTAGCAAAACAGAGCGCGTGGGGGTGAACGCACGCGCAGCGCGTGGTGGCTCGCCGGATAGGAACCTGGAAGGGGAGAGATTTCAAAGAAAAGATGAGAAACAGAGAGAGAGAGAGAGAGAGAGAGAGATTAAAAGAAATTTCCGCGCGAGCTTGCGTAAGAAACATGGATGAATAGAATTTGTATATATATAAATCTCACAGGAACGCAATCGCAACGTGATCTCACATTTAAGAGCCGAAGCTTCTGTTTCTCTGTCACATTCTCTCTCTCTCTCTCTCTCTCTCTCTCTCTCTCTCTCGATCTCCTCGACGTTTCCCGGTGTTTTTTTTTTTTTTGACGGATTCTTGCTCCCCAATCCGAATTCTCGTCGCCTGGACACCGAGGACAAGGGCCCTCCAGATTCGTTGATTGGTTTGGGCTGTTGGGTTCGTCCGGAGAGGGCAGGACAGGGGGAGAGAGAGGAGGTGCGACTGTAATGGCGGCGGCGGGAGCGGCCGGGTTCTTGATCGCCGTCGTGGCGCTGGCGTCGGCGGCGGCGGCGGTGTGCGGCGGGTTCCCGGCGGCGATGACGCTGGAGCGGGCTTTTCCGGTGAGGGGTCACGCGGAGCTGGGTCAACTCATTGCTCGGGACAGGGCCAGGCACGGCAGGATGCTGCAGTCCACCACCGGCGTCGTTGATTTCCCCGTCGATGGCACTTACAATCCTTTCGTTGTTGGGTACTTTCCTGAACTCTTGCTTTCACAATTTTCAATCTCTCTGGTCGTGAAGTTCACAGCTTTGGATTTGGTTTCTCGGGATAAAAGTGGTCCTTTTTTTGTTCGACGGTTTCTGTTTTTTTTTCTTTAATGAATCAATCCAACGATCGGTGCGTTTCGCTTGCATTCTCTTTCTTCATTGTGTTCTGCTGTTTTTCAGTTGGGCATTGGTAAATTGGGAAACTCCACAATTCTCTCCCTTCGTTTTTTTTCCCCCTTATTTCAGTTAAGCTTAGCAATGATTGGAATTGTTTATTGTGGTCATACTGATCTTGGATGTTCTCTTTTTTTTGGTGGATTATATGTAGGCTTTATTACACAAAAGTGCAACTGGGTAACCCTGCAGAAGATTACTATGTACAGATTGATACAGGAAGTGATGTTCTTTGGGTTAGTTGTAGTGCCTGTAGTGGCTGTCCTACAAAAAGTGGACTTCCCGTGAGTACAATTCACACCTTTCTCTTCGCATACATGATATGCAAAAAGGCAGCCACTAGGCATTGACTATTTAAGCATGTCTCTACAGATTCAGCTCAATTCGTTCGATCCGTCGAGCTCGAAGACAGCTTCGTTGATCTCTTGCTCGGACAAACTTTGCATCCAAGCCGTTCAGTCATCAGACGCAGCCTGCTCTTCACAGAAAAACTCTTGCAGTTTCTCATTCCAATACGGAGATGGTAGTGGGGCGTCAGGCTATTATGTGTCTGACCAGTTACATTTAGATGCGATATTGGGGAACTCTCAGACTGCTAATTCCTCAGCTTCTGTTGTCTTCGGGTAATTCTGGATTTGAAATGCAACATTGTGGTATTGCTTGTCAAATTTCTTGGGGAATTCGTTTCGCTTTTCTTTTTATTTCCAATTATATAGTGAATTATGAAACAGGTGTGGCACATCAGTAAGTGGGGAATTGACAAAAACGGATAGGGCAGTTGCTGGGATTTTTGGGTTCGGGCAGCAGAGTATGTCTGTTATTTCTCAGCTGGCTTCACAGGGAGTAACACCCAAAGTGTTCTCACATTGCTTGAGCGGAAATGGGAACGGTGGGGGCATATTAGTCCTTGGTGAAATTGTCGAGCCAAATATAGTCTATAGTCCACTCGTCCCGTCACAGTATGTCTTCTTATACTTAACTTTCAAGCATCCTTGTTTCTGGAATCTTTTTGGTTTTGATTCACTAGATAAAAGCTCGATAGATTGTATCTCAGAAGTTCTTCATGATTTGTTCGCTATAAGTCAATAATGTTTATACCTGGATTTGGTAAATTCAGCGCTTGCGGTATCTGTTATGTAGCTAATCAACAGAATAGGGAAATTATTGGAACAAATTGAACCATCATTACAAATAAATTTGAAGTCTTTAGACATTTTGAAGTGAAAATTTTTTGACATGTGTTTCAAGTCTGATTGATTGTTGTCTTGTTAACATAATTCAGTTTATGCTTTAATGGCTTTTGGTAATTTATACAGCTTATGTGAAACAGAGCACACAAGTTTACTATTAAGTGAAAAGAAAGGAAGAGGAATAAATTTGCTTACCGTATTTCTGGAGCATGATATACTCTTTCCTTTTCTTCCTTGAAACTTGTAAACTAAATCTAGGTTAGTGCTTCTGTGATCTAAACTTCTCTCGCATCGAATTGTTAGTGATTATTCAAAACCTGAGTCATGAAGTGATAAACGTTGAGTTATGAACTTCAGACATATGTAAGACAATCTAACTGATAAATTCTGACAACTTCTTGAGTCTGATTATTGGATATATTTGGCCCTTTACTATGGTAAAAACAATCAGGCTTACACATCATAGTTGGTTGACTTTGCAGAATTGGTTAGGGTCTTTTGGAACTATCTCTTCAACTGATTTGCAGTACAAGACAATTATTCTCATGTTTGTAGAACCATTTGTGTGGACTGAGGATGGTGGCATTTTATGGTAAATGCATGTTGTGTTTATATTGTTGCTGCTGCTGCTTTGGTTGTCATGAAAGTTATCTGATGCTCAACAAAAAAAAAAAAAAAAAACGAGTTCATCTCTTAGCTTATTAAGAGGTTGCATCTGCAACCAAGTGCTTTGATTCCACTAACAGCTGCTGATATACAATATTTATCATCTGCTCATAAAGTAATCACTTGACCCAAGTTCTCTGTTGTCGAAGGCCACATTACAATTTGAATTTGCAAAGCATTTCCGTGGGCGGGCAACAACTGGCTATCGACTCATCAGTATTTTCAACATCGAGCAGCCAAGGGACTATAATAGATTCAGGGACGACACTGGCATACCTTGCCGAAGGAGCTTATGACACTTTTGTTACAGCTGTAAGTTTCAAAGCAACGATAAGTTTACAAAAAAACTGGATCCACCCAAAGACAAAATAAATAAATGCCAACAGAATGCACAAGTTTCGAAGTTAGCAGGTCTCCAGCAACTGATCTCGATTGCTGTTACTTAGAATAATGACTATGGCCACTGATTCATTTATTTGTGTAAATTTTTTTGCTCAGATTGCCAATGCTGTTTCTCAGTCTGTTCAAAGCGTTCCTTCCCAAGGAGCTCAATGTTACCTCACCACATCCAGGTTCATTTTCTTACTGAGTCTCTATAACTTTTCAATCAGTTTCAGTGGACTAATATATGGTCTTTGGTCACATCTAGTGTCGCGGATGTGTTTCCTCAAGTTAGCTTGAATTTTGAGGGAGGGGCTTCCATGGTATTAAGTGCTCAGGATTATATGTTAGAGCAGCAATCTGTAAGTGGATGAGAAGTATCTCTTATGCTTTGTGAAGGTTTTTATGCTTTCTCGATACTATCTTTCCGCAATGAAGTTGTAACTGCTAATTGTTCATGGATTGTCAGCTAGTCTGCCCCTTCAATTCCATGAAAATCCTACTAATAACTCTAATCATTTGACCTTTCATGCATCCCCATTTACTTTTGTGATGAAAAAAGTTGTTTTCCTTGACTACACCTTGAGACAAGCAAAGATCTTAGCATATCTCTGCGTATGCTATAACAGCACAAATGTCAGCATTCTACAATGTTCTTCACAATTGAGGAAAATTTGCTTTAGCAAAACATCAAAGTCTCGGTATATGTTGCAGTTTCTGTTTGCACAGATTCAAACACTTCCAAAAGCCTTTTTTTCTGAAGAATCACCTGTTGAATGATTATTTAGTTTCCTTGTGATAAAGACAATGGTGCTTGCTATGTCAGAAATTTTTTACTATTTGCTTCCCCCTTGAAATTTACTTTTCCAAATCAGCATTCTTTGACATCAATATGGTTGGAAGGTGCAACATTGACATGCCTGTATTGTGTCTCTGTTCTTTATCCCCTTTATTTTGGCTGAATTCTTTCTTTTTTCCCGGCTTTCTTTCAGGGCGGTACTCAAGTATGGTGCATTGGCTTTTCAAAAGTACAGGGGCAGGATATTACAATTCTAGGAGGTACAGAGGCCTGCTCAAAGCTTTTTTCCCTCTTACTTATTAGCTACAAAAGTTTTAATATGTGGAGTTACATTACTTAGATAGAATGCAAAGTAGTGCGCAGCAGACGACTGGCAAATGTAATCTCATAGAAAGTCAGGACTAAGGGAAGCTCTGCTTTGGTTGGTGAGGATCACAATTTTGCCAGTTCTCATGTTGCCACACATTTAAAAGTCATGAGCTTCAATCTGTTGAATAGAAGCCTACATAAGGATACATGAACTGATGACTTTCCAACTTCCAAATTAGTTTGTCAATTCCCAAAAGGCACAGCTTTTCAATTGAGTACACGTGCTGAATAAGTGGACTAGTTATCATGAGAATTGCCTTTCTTGTGTATTTTACACGAAATGGAAATGATTCTCTTTATTTAGCCATGATATCACTTGATGGTTTTCATGTTTTTCCTCATGTTCCTTGCACTCTTTACGTTTGTTTGCCTTGAAAGAAAGACGACTTATGTCTCACTTTTCTCATTGTTCATTTTATCTCCCTGATATTAATTCAGGTTTACTGTAGCTTTTATGCGACTCTTACTCTTGTTTACTATCAAACTGTGTAATTGATTTCGACCTGGCGGACCAGTCTAATGATGAAGCCAATATTCTGATTTTCAGACCTTGTCCTACAAAACAAAATCGTCATCTATGATCTGGCTGGGCAACGGATCGGATGGGCCAATTACGATTGTAAGTTACTATCCGTTCCTTAATCAGTTACTGAACCCTAATCTGTTACTTTTTAGCCTACTTCTATGGGGAGGTATCAAAGATGCTTAGTGTCGAGTAATTTTTATCTCTCCAAACCGAAACTTCTTAGAACTCAATAGATGGAAGTGTCTCACAGCATGTGATAGACATGTTTGCACCTTTAAAGGTATGCGTGCACATGCCATGGAAGAACCATACTCCAAAGAAGTCATTGACGGGGTCATTTTACATGACATGCTTCTATTTGAATTCTGAATATGGTTACATTTTCTCTTAGCATCGCTTGACCTGACCTATACTCTACTTTTTAGGTTCACAGTCCGTGAACGTGTCAACAACTACCAACACTGGTACAAACGAATATGTCAATGCAGGACAGCTGAGTGATGATAGCTCACCTAGAAGCATGCCTCACCAATCGTTACCACCGATCATGATGTTAATGCTCGGCATTCTCTTATTCCTATAGCATCCATCAATGCAAGGGGTCTGCTTTCATTTCTTCATAGTATATTTATGCTGCTCATTTCTTACACTCACACGGTAGCAAGCAAGACCCGATTGATCACTTCTTTTGCAGCCATTTTGCTGCTCTGATGTACCATAGCTTTGCAGTTCTCACTTCTTTTGCAGCCATTTTGCTGCTCTGGTGTACTATAGCTTTGCAGTTCTTCATTTCGACAATCAGCTTATTTGTTCATTCAAGTCATTGTAGATTTATACATCATTAGGCTTGTGATATAGGCAATGTTGTAGATGACATTTAGATACGGTTTATTTATTCACCATAAATTGATATATGCCATTTATTTTTTCTTGGATGAAACTCCGACTTAGAGTGAAACTCCGACTTAGAGACACTATGACAATGACATCATGGCAACGGCAATCTTGTTTAGGTATGAATTGAATTGAGAAAGTTGTTATAAGCTAATGCAGGAGTTAGAGATCGTTTTTTCGCAATGCAAACAGAGATCTGTCGATCATACTAAGGTTTCTTGCGAGATAAGTCATGAAGACTTTTGAAAATGTCCGTACCCAATTTTGTTCAGATGAAAAACTCGATGAGCCTTTTTCCCATTTCTATGAGAATGGATAAGTGTAAAACACTCTCGGTAAAATAAAAAATGTTACTGCAGAACCTGATTACTCAATTGGTTGTTAACAACTTAATGACACTTTTATAAAATCACCAACTCTTTTTAACGTTTAATAACAATTATATCTCTTTCTTACCAATATCTCAAATCTACAACTTTTGTATGAACTTACTAATCTTTATTCGAAGTCGAGGCATGGCTCAAGTTCAGCTTATGAGGTTCAGATGCACGTGGTTCACTCAAGGGCGGCTTCATGAGGCATTACCTCATCGCCGGAGCCTACCCTGCAACAAGCAACGTCTTTGGTCGCTTGAGGAACGGCGTGCCGGGGGCTCGATTTGAGCCGGCCCCAGGCAAGCTACCATACCATATTTCTGCTGTGAGATCCACCAGAGATCGAGTTCGAGCACATGGGAATGGATACTAGACATAATAAATATGCTGATTTTCATGTGTAAGGAGATTGACATTAATTGTACACCTAATATATAGAAATGATAGTCGATTTTTCTTTTTCATTTAAATTCACTTGTTACTTGTGAGATTTTTTTTTTTTTTTTTTTTTTTTTGTTGATGGTGGGCAGGGTGTCACATAAGATGCTTAGTTATGACTAGACCGTCACGTTAGTAATTTACGCAAAAATTGATTAAAATGACTAAATTGGAACATCACAACAGTTTAGAACTAAATTAGTAAAACTGAAAAGTTTTACACCGAATTGACATCTATACAAAATATTATTTTATGTTGAACCAATTGGGTAATTTCCCTATTGAAATTCTCATGTATCGAGACTAATCAACCATTTATACTGGTTGCAATTATAAATAGAGGGAAAATGGCTTCTCTATGTATTTGTTTTTATATTTGAAGATAAAACTAGTACATGAATATCCAGCGTAGTGGACTAAAGAGGCATGGCAAATGCTCGATCTAGCCTACGTTTGAATCATGATATTTGTCATCAAGAATAACTTTAGTAGTGGACCAAATGATATATGGGTGCATTTTGAGAACACTTTTTCGAGGCTCCTTGAGCCTCTAAAGTCCCTTAGGCAAATGCAAATATCGTTTGGCAAATTTTTTTTTAGAGTTTTGGGAATGTGCAACTACATTTCCAACGAACTCTAAAATCTTTAGCATATAAATTGTTTTTCTTCAATTTTGCCCTTGTTCAACTTTCATAATTGTGGAAACGCCTCCACCTAATGCAGCCTCATTGGCGAGGGTTCGGGCTGCCAGGGAGGGGCTGGCTAGTTGTTATCACACATATGCCAACCAAATGTTTCAAATATTTCACTTCCTTCGATATTTAACTTGCAGATAATACCTATGTGCTGCAGGGTTGATAAGCTGCTTTCGTTGAAAGTAGTGTCTAGTTGTTGTACAAGAGCATTAGGAAAACCATATGATGTAATCTCAACCAACACACCTAATTTACACAGTTGACCCTCGAGATTTTCCTGTGTCAAATCTGATCTTTTGCACAGCTGAGAATCGCGGTGCATTGTCGAAGTCGGCCGAACCCGAAGGTGCCTGATTACAATTTTGGAAACCCGGTGTTATGCGCATTTCCGAAGGATAGGAACCTATGGTCAAGGATCTCCTTTGCAAGTTGCTGTCCTACGCAGCTAATATGAACTTGTACACAAGGTCGCTGAGAGTATCAATTACGGCTACTTCAGATCTTTTATTTATAATGTGACGCACCAGATCGCAGAAGAAGAGGCAGACCCGAGCTACAGCCGGTGCCCAGCCCAGATATGGAGGTGCATAGCTGGCTGAGATTCCCATTCCATGACTTGGAATTTGATGGGGGAATTCAGTTCATGTTCATGCCCTCGTTTTTGCCAATAGAGGGATCGATCATTCTTCATCCTTCATTCATTAGCGACCAAAGCATAGATGCACTCGTGCTGCTAGGATAAACCTGGTGACATTCGAGTCATCTGGAATAGAGGAAGCATGTGATCGTCTTTCTATGACGAATAGAGAACAAGGTGAATTCTTGATATATGATCTGCTCATTGACGGCTCATTGACGGGCAATAAGATATTGTCAGACGCGTGTGTAAGGGATGATCTGTTTGTCATCTGTACTTTTTGCCAGCAAAATTGGTGACCTGGTTGAAATTTGAAATTGTCTGGATAGCATTTTGGTTTTACGGTTCAGGCATATTCTGGCACTCAAGATGCTGCCGTTTTCGCTCAACAATATATTGCTTCCAGATGAGCAATATATTGTTGAGCAGCTTTACCCCTTATGCCCGCTCCCCCTTGCCAGAACGTTAAGGAAAGAAAATCAACAACCAAACAGATATCACCAAAAAGCATCGTCTGCTTATAATCATCGTCAGCCCTCGGATTGAGACATTTGAAGAGATTAAAATGCAACTTCTTGGCATTTGAATGTGGAATAAGCAACAGAAGATGAAAAAAAAATTCGACCTACTCAATTAAACTTTTGCAGCTTATACATCGCAGAGCCATTGCATCTGAACTGGCAAAACAATGGTTTATTCCAAGAATTGATCTGGTCAAATAATCGCACATTACATCCCACAGCAATCGCTTAATGAGGACTGGCTCATTTGTCCCCTATATCTGTAAAGACTTATGGGAGGGGGAGATAACCATCAATTGCGTGACCGTAGCTCCTCGCTGACAGCAAGCAACTAGGAGCATATTTGCAGGAGCGATCTGGCTGCACATTTATAGTAACTGTGAAGCACACACCTACTTAAGGCAAACACTTATTATCTGAGGTGGCTTTGGAACATCACTAAAGATATGCATTCTGCAAAGCGCAAGCAAGTTCCAGAGTAGAAGGATCTGACTGCTCGAGAAGAGATCTTCCTCTATGTTTCTTGTAAGGCTTGTGAGTTCTCTCATAACAAACAAAGGAAAACATCTCGAGTTCCACTTCCATGCGACCTGCAAATAATATCAGAGAGGTCATGTTCTGAGACTCAGGCATAGAATATGCAGGGTATGTGAGTAAACTTAGGTCGAGGGCATGAGATGAACGTATGTCAATCTTAAGTTCGTTTACCTGACCAAGCCAATGATGCTTAGTTGGTCTCTTCAGATGATCGGCCACATTGGGACTGAGACTCCACTTGACTGATAATACTAAATTGTTATCATCAGCTCAATGGGTCCATAACTCCCAAGGAGCACCTCAAGTTATCGCGAAACTGTACTGATCATACCCAGTTCAATACAAGATGAGTTGGAGTAAATTTTCTTACTCACCAAGAATTGGCATCCGAATTACAGTATTTTCCTTGCCTTGAGATATGCAAACATGAGGAAGAAAGCCACAACAGCACCAAAAATAATTCCAGCAGTTGTCAGCCAAAATGCGAACTGCATCAGGTAAAATAAAACACTTTACCCCAAAGACAATCACTGAAACAATAGGGAAAACACAAAGGAACAGGTATATAGATTCACTTACCACATGTTCTTCAAGATAGGACTTCAGATTCATGCCAAAAATACCTGCATGTATAGGAAAAGCTCTCTGTTAGCAGGATTAAAATACCAGCGACGAAAAGCTCTATAATGACTGGTGGCAATTAGCAAATCCCCCAGTTCACCTCATCATTTGACCATACTTATAATTTGTCCAAAAAGAAAACCATGCTTCTATCGCATGCAATATATTCGAAATTGTTCCCTCGGATTACAGTTACATGCATCATTGACTGGCTAAGTAAGCAATCCATGCCTTGTCATTCCCGTAATTTGAAAAAGGTTAACAGATCACGCAACATCACAAGACAATCACTAATGACAGCATAATTTACTTTATTTCTTTATTTATTTTTTACTAATACCACCTCTAAACAATTTTGTCCAATACCGTATGGAAAAAGTACCTGCAACCAACGCACCAACTGCCACACAAAATGCTCCAACCTGAAGAAGCAACTCCACCCTACTGACTTCAAGCCTCCGAGAGCTGTTGAACAAAGAAGTCAATTTCATAGATGATTTCGACTCATAAAACCACAACAAAAGTGGTGCTCAAAGAGTGAAGGGAAGAGCAAGTTTTTCACATTTAGTTGCACTACACATGACAATGAAATTTCTGGATGCATTCAGTCTTCATGTGGGGCATGCTCTTAGCCCAACAATCTAATATGGAGAATAAAATGTTTGGTAGTCCAACAGATAATTCATGGTAAAGAATGTTACGTAGATTCAAACAATATACAAGCATTATGGAGGTGCTATTCACTGGCAATTTTGCCATATGTATATTACTAGAGAATAATGAAGTCAACCAAAACAAGTAAGAAAAATACAGTGATCGATTCACAACAGAAACTAACGATAGTGATGAACTGATAGAAAAGCAAATATCTCTCAGACCTTAAATTGACAGCAATAGAGTCTTCCATTTCTTTGGCAGAATCAAGGAGTCTTTCAGATTGACCATGACAAGATTCGCATCTGCAATAGTAGATGTGAGTGGTAAGCAAAGCTGCTTAAAGATACCTTGTGAAAGGGTGAGCTTATTGTGACGAACTTTCCTGTTCCAGTTTATTTCCAAAAAAAAAAAAATGGATTTCATGGGATTATGAAAGAAGCACTGTTTGCACTAATTGAAGATGATCACAATCTGTTTGATTAAAAAAAATACGAATTTTTATCCAGACACAAATTATAAATCAGAAGGGCAGCACCCATGTTCTCTCATTAAAAGGCTAGCCTGCTTCGAGACAAAGGGTAATATCAGCCATAAAATTAAGCAAATCCTCCAGACACATGACTAGATAGCACCAGTACTCTTTATTTTTATCCTGTCCAAATAAGACTTTTGCATTAATGAATCTTTTAATCCAAACTTCCAGAGAAAATTCACTCAGCCGTTTTCTGTGACACTCATATAATAATTAATAAACCAGTATTAGAGCTAACAAGCTGTCAGTCTGCAGCTGTCATTTTATCTGGCATGACAATGTACATCGAGAGACAGGTTTTTTACAGAGCCAGTCTTGATTCAAATTGACAATTTTGCAGTGCAATAAACTGTCATGCATTAATATGTGTGTGTGTGTGTGTGTGTGTGTATTTTCATGCAGATCTGGTTAACAGTGCAAGTTAATAAGAGGGTTCCTCAAGAATATGAAAGGACAATAACTTATACAGCCTACAGGAGCTTGAACTAGCACGATAAAAGTTTTTTGCTTCCCTTGCTAAGAGTGTAAGTGACAAAATCTAAGGAACTGTGTCTTTAAGTGACACCTTGGCGATATGCCAAATTCTTGGTCCCAAGTGCAACAATATACTCTGTAGGCCACCCAACCCAAACCCCATACGTCTTGTAATTAAGGTATCAAAATTCTTGTCATTTGTCGAAGCAGTCTCTTTAACCATTTGTAGACTTCTTATGCGGCAACCTAAAGACTTAATTCTTTATTATATATTATCCATCCAAAATAGCATTTCATCCTATGCTAATTTCAGGTTCACTGCTCATAAGCAGCCATATCAGGATCCAAATAGATTAATGCAAAAACCATAACTACCTCAAAGTGATTACATAAATGACTCCTTTCTCAAAGGTAAATAACCAAAATTTTCTGCTAACGTTACACTAGTTAGTAAGTAGCTGCAGAACTGAAGATTTAAGTGATCTCCCCAATTCTGGTCTAAATTCCAGCCACACAGCAAATGATTCTGCAAGTTTACTATGTACAACACCAGCTTAAGGGCTATGATAGAAGAATGAATCAAGAAGAGCATATACAAACACAAAGGTGCACCCTCTGACATAAATGAATGATGATTTGTATGGCATGGATTCACAAAGAAATAACCTTTGCAGATAGTTTTCCAAAAGCATCTCAATTTCTTCCTCCTCTTCTGCGATATTAAATCAAGTCGAGAAGATTGGTAAGTAGATACTCTTTGTTCACTAAAAGTAAAATCCACTGTTTGCACACTAGACTAATGGCTTATACAGAAATCTTCCAGTACCATACCCTCAGCTATCTGTTTTTCAAGAGGAACAGAACATTCCAAGGCATCATTCCCTTTTGTAATTGTGCAATTTCTTCCCATAATACATATGCGGCGTATCTCATGAGGATCCTCCAGAAGATCGAGAAGCATCTGTTTCAGAGCCCCAGCTCTTGAACCCAGTTCAACCTACCATTGGAATAACCACAAAATAAGAACATACAGTTCTCCTCGTCAATAAGGGTGGTCAACCTTTCAAGTGACACAGTAGACAAGTACCAAGGCCTGCTTGCTAAGACGGAGTTCCTCTAGGATATCAGCTGTCAATCTGTTGGGTAAAACCTCGAGCAAAGATAGAACCTGAATCAATTTCAGAACATCAACCACAGTTATGACAAATTAAGGTGTGAACTCTAAGTTTGCATTCTAGTCTGGTTACCGTGACAATTCGGAGAAACCTAATCAAACTCAAACAATATATGAAAAAATTGACAGTGAGAAAAACTGATAAGAAATACCTCAGAAAAAACTATCTGATCAATCACCCTATGTTAATAAAGCTTTTGTGTATAAGTTTGCAGGCACTTCTGTGTGTATACCAAAAGAAATATATATTGTGCCTTTAAGTGTAAAGGACAAAGTAGAGCACGCTCTTCTGGCCTTTTACCACCAAAAGCAGAATAGTGAACTGAGGGTCAAACTTTCACAAGGAGCAGGTAGCTATCTAAGAACATGTGGAAGGATAATACTATGGCAATCTCCATTAGACGAAAAGGAAAGAGCATTGTGTTCTTAAACTCACACGAGGTTCTAGATTCATCAGTCTTTGCTCATAACGCTGTATGCGTGAAATCAAGGCTGCTTCAACAACCTGGAAGCACCACCATGGTTAGAAATGTGTTAAATCATCAAATGGAATGACAGAACTTCAAGAACATTGCAATTTGGCCTAGTTAGAAAATTAAGATACAGAAAATGCTACTATCCAGGAGCACAAGATGAGGTTATTTCATAAGATTAAAAAACATAGTGATAAACTTGCCTCATGACTCTTGCTGAAATTATGTAAGTGGTAAACAGTTGAATTACCAAAATCAGGAATCATTTTGCTCGCAGATACTCTTCGAATATCCAATTTATTCTCTTGACTTTTATTTGATTTTGTTTTTCTACAAGACATAGAAGAACATGGCACCCTCTGAAATGAAGAGTTTGGTTTATCTGCCACCTTCTGTGTCTAAACATGTCAACCTAATAAACCTCCTCACACTCCCACCCCCAGAATAAATAGGTATGTGTATTTGCTGGGCTGTACACAAAGACTCTGTAACACAGAATAGACTGCCTTCTGAAAAAGGACAAATTTAAGAAACATAATATTCTTAAAGCTACCAGAAAGATATTTTTATGAGATGACCATTTCTTCTAAGTATGCAGATAAAGAAAAATAGAGGACGAACTGACCTCAAGCTCAAAAGGCATACAGTGCCCTCCATTCATATTGGGGTTTAATCGAGGCAACAATGATTCTATGAAGGCTTTTCCTCCTCTACTGTAATTGAACAATGATAGATATTAATTGTTAGCTCATTGAGAAAAATTATTGTAAGGTAGACTGAAGAAGCATCATCTTACCTGTCATAGTTAAATATGAGCACACGTTCCGGCATTGCTATAGCCCGTAATGATCCCAAATTGAGGAGAATAGCATACTCACGGACCTATAACATGATCACAGCCAAGACAGGACAGTTTTGGTCATCAGTTGTGAAATATTAGAAAGAACTGTAATCTTCATACTCTCAACTCCTTCCAAATATCCCAGAGTAAAGGAAGCATGCTAGATGCTTTATTACAGATAAAAAAGCCATTAATCTTGTACACCCAAATACTACAATGCTCATCTGTCTCATTTACTATCCCTGTGGTCAGATGTTATCGAGACAAAAATCAATCTCCCCTAGCACAAGGTGCAGAATACACTATTGAGCCACTTGTTGCATATGGGCATCACAAGAGGTATTTTCTACCATGAACGAAATAGCCTTTCTAAGTTTAATGTATCATTTTTATTTTCCCAGACAGTGGGAAAAGTATATGTAACACATAAACAATTGAGCTAAGAAGATAAAAAGCCCAGTTAACTAAGAGAAAGGGATGAGAAGTTAAAAAAGATCGATGGACCTCCCCAACCACATAATATATGCAGTCCAAATAAAATTGCATTATGGCGCCACAAACTATTTAAAAGATTGCATAATTTGTTGAGAGACAGCTACATTGATTAAAGCTTTAAACATACGATATTATAGTGACTTCTCTGCCGACCTTTACTAATGATATAAATCAATCAGGCAGAGAAATCAACACTATCATAAAAATCATACCAGCAAAGAAGGCATCGAGTTTATCAGCCAGAGCGATGGATCAACGCTTCGTATGTCTCGTGGACGAAGACCTGATAGTAAAAACCAGTAGTTAGAGACAGACAGAATATATAAATTTAGCAATGAATTAAGTCACAACAATGGGGGAAGATGGATCGGGTCAATCAAACAAGCGGTGAATACAAGTGACATAATTAGATAGAATTTGCCAAAGATCAGACCAAGGTGCGTAGCTATTTCTGGCCATCGAGACACGAGCAAACATTTGCACGAGGAGTGAAACGCATCGCATCTCCTTGGCCAGTGATTGTACGAAATCTGACTTATAGAAGAACATAAAGCAGGATACCCATCGAAATCTATTTCACTGACCACTCGACTTCAACAACTGCCGTCTGTTGATCTTCCGAGTTGATATCATCCCGTTCGACTTCACTTCCACCACCTATAGACAGACAGAGTTAGGAAATGAAGTGAGTCAAGAACCGCGATGAATAACTTCACTCCAATGAAACTTGCACAAATTGGCAATTAGATGGATCCCGTCACAACTGGGAAACAAGAGGAAACAACTCCTCGCATTTCGAAAATTCCACTCCGAAATTCCAGGAATCCATGCTAACACCAAGGAAAGCACGAATTTACCTCGTAAACCGGTTCGCGTATCCCGATAGAAAAATAATCGCTGGACGAGGACGCGGTCGCGGTCCTCCGCCGGCTGCTCCGGTCCTCGCCGGGGACCCTACCGTCGCCACCGTCGCCGTCAGAGACCAGCGTCTCCGAGTCGCTCCACCGGCCCTCCTCCGCCGATCCGGCGACGCACTTCGCTCTGGACGGGCCCGCCTTGCGCTTCCGCGGCACTAGCTGGCTCTGGAGCTGGAGCTGGGGCCATGGAGGACAGTGGAGGAGCCGGGAGCAGGCGACGAGGTCGGAGAAGAGGAGGAGGCGGCGGGCGGCAGCGGAGGGCGGAGGGGAGCGGAGCGGGAACCGGTGGCTCGGCGGGGACGGAGGGTTCAGCGCCATTCGAGCCGCGGGGCCTGGGCTCGTTGGGTCATGGGGGCACGGAAGGTTTCTGTTGCAGCTGCTGCGAAGGAGAACGGGCGCGGTGATTGGGTGGACTAGGATAAAACTAATTTATTTTAATATTTTCATTATGGATAAGGCTAAAATAATCACTTCTTTTTGGGTAATTTATAATTATTTTATTGGTTCGTTAGAGGCAGCGACAGTTATATTCGTGGCCCAGCGAATTTTTTAAGAGAATAAAAAAGAAAATAAAGGTACGATTTCGCTGCTGCTATATTCGTTTGATTTAGTGGCAGAATTTTTGGAATTTCTGACGTAAGCGCGAGACCGTTGGACACTCGTCCGAGTCGTTGTGGCTAGCGAACTATCTCCTGAGCAGAATCGATTCCCGACCAACTCTCCAACATGTGCAATGTAAGGTGCCTGGCTTCTGCTCCTGATGGAATCTCGGGCCATGTCCTTTCCGTGACGGTAAAAATATTGGAAGGGAGCGGCCAGCGTGGATACCAACATGAACATTATCATTGGATTTTCCATATCCGTCGACGGAATGTTTGGGGTGGAGCTGTAGGGATTTGCTTATTTATATCGAACCGTGATGCTCGCATCGACGGGTAAAAACGGGAATGGAGTCGGGAGCTGTGCTGCGTTTGGTGCATAACCTAAACCTACGCTTAAGAAAAGTCGCAATTTTCTAAGATAAGGAAGCGATCGAATGATTCAAACTTAGGACTTTAAGGGCTCTAAACCATCGAGGATGAAAAGTCTCTTCCGATTTGGCCAATTGCCCGCAATGATAGACTTGGGGTCACGCAAGGGCGATTTCTTTTTTTTCTTCTTTTACAGTGGAGAGATGATACAAAGGATATATTTATTAGGAGTCTTAAAACTTACATCGAAAGTGCAATTTAGTCGTAAAATTTATAAAAATCGTAATCAAGTCATAAAATATGTCAAATTGATGCAATCAAGTTATTATGTTAACTTCATTCAATTTGATTAACGGAAAATGTTGACATAACTTCTTTTATTACTTTCTCTCTCTTACAAGTTTCAATTCAATTTGAAAGAAGCCAAGCCCAATTTCTCAATATTCACATCATTTCCCTTGACTTTCTCTCTCTTTTGTCCTCCAAAATTGAATACATCTTCTAGAAAGGGCAATTTTGTAATTTCCCCCAAGCATAGTATACCATACCATACACATATACGGGCCAAGATTTTATACAGGTTTGAATAAAATTGGTTCGGGTTCAAAAGAATGAGAAACGGGTTAAAAAATAGGCTCATGGGCTTGCTTGGGCCCACTTGGGATTGGTGGGCTTGGGTTAGGGCCCACATGGCTGAACCTTAATGGGCGCAAGGCCCATTGGGCCTTCGCTTGGCCTATCTCCTATTGGTTCCAATTTTTCAGCTTGTTGAATTATTTTCCGATAATTTCCGGGCTTACCGTAAAAACTTGAGGATTAATGAGGTGGCGTTCGAATAATTGTTCATGAGGTCCTTGCAAGTTCGATACCTGAAATCAAATTGAAAATCGAGAGTAAAATCCATCGATTACGACTCTAGCACAACCTAAACTACCAAGCTGCTTTTAGGATTTTTATACAAAATTGACTCGTGGTTGAATATTTTCGATCCACGTTCGGTTCCTTAAATCTTCGGGTAATTCTCGGTTGTCATGTAATCTCAATGGATCAATTTCTCATCCCAAGTACAAAGTCAAAAAGAAAATTGGTTTATCATCGATTATCATGAGTATTGAGGTCGTGTGGAATTACCATCAATCTAGCCTCATACTTTTCTATAATCGATTTATTTCCATTCACTAATTGTTTTGTAAGGGTTTGGTAGTATCCATCTTCAATCCTTATGGTCGAGAGGTATATCCTAGATCAAATTCCCTAACCTTATGCGTATCAATCCCTAATTACCCTTCCGAATATGTTAGTTACCATTGAGTGATTAATTCAAGATAGTTGTGGTTAACAGTGCATCAAGAAATATACATTTTTATTAATCTCAAAATGAGTAGAAATTTCATGACGTCACAACAAAAAAACAAAAAAAAAATAGAGAAACGAGCATGTTACCAAACGGTGCCTAAATTGACAAACCATCAAAAAATTTATAGCTAAATTGACCATCATGAAAGAGGTTTTTTTATTATTATTATTTTCATGACATGAATATGAGGTTTGCAAGACCATCTACATGTGCACTGAAATATTGATTCATGATATAAGGATAAAGAGGCCAGCAGTGACTTGGAAGTCTCGAAACAAAAGGTGCAAGGCCTTGAGGGATTCTACGAGGAGCTGGCTATTGTTAAAGAAGTTTCCATTCATAACTCTGTCGATGTTTCTGTTAAGATCTGTCCTAAGACAGCTAAGACTCTTGTATACTTGGAAATTGATCTCCCTAGAGATGTTATTGTTCACTGGGGAGTTTGCAGAGATGATTCTAAAAAGTGCGAAATTCCAACAGCTCCATATCCACCAGAAACAAAAATCTTCAAGAACAAGGCTTTACAGACCTTGTTACAGGTAAATTATTGGATTTGATAAATTTTCTTAGAACAACACTCTGGAAATTTATAATAGCTCTCTCTCTCACACCTGTCAAGTGTTTATTCGCAAGGAGGATATCACATTGTTCATAATTACATTAATATATTCTTGCAGCCTAAGGAAAAAGGAAATGGATTTTGGGGATTATTTGCTTTGGATGACGAGTTCGTGGGATTCCTTTTTGTTCTCAAGCTAAAGAAGGATGTTTGGCTAAATTGTATGGGAGAGAATTTTTATATACTGGTATCTAGCACAAGGAGTTCTTCTCTTCTTAGACAAAAGGAATCCGACAATACAGAGATATCAGGAAAAACTATGGAAACAAATACAGAAGTCAGTAACACAGCATATACAGAACGAAATTATCAATGAGATAAGAAACTTGGTTGGTGATATTTCATCTGAGAAAAGTCGCAAGACAAAGACTAAAGAAGCACAAGAAAGCATTCTCCAAGATATTGAAAAGTTGGCTACCGAAGCCTATAGTATTTTCAGAAGTTCCCTGCCAACTTTTTCGGAGGAAGCTGTTTTGGAACTAGAGGTACTGGTGCCTCCTCCCCATATATGTTCAGGCATGGGAACAGGGTACGAGATATTATGTCAAGGTTTTAATTGGGAATCACATAAGTCAAGGAAGGTGGTATAATGAACTGAAGGAAGAAGCTTCACAATTAGCTTCTTTGGGTTTTACAATAGTGTGGTTACCACCACCTACTGATTCTGTGTCACCTGAAGGGTACATGCCGAGAATCTTTACAATTTAAATTCAAGGTACATTCCTCATAAATGCTATGCACAATGGTTAGATGTGTGCATTTTGGTTCGGGCTCACTCAGAGCTGATCTTTTTTACCTGCTTTATCTGTTTAAATTATAAATCTTGAAACTATAATAGTGGAAGTATCTTGGATTTGATAGACTTATGTTAACAATTTGAGTTAGTAGTCTAGAATTTCCTTTTATACCTATCATGGGTTTTTACATTTCAAAACTTCACTTTGCATTTCCCTCTTAATGAGATTCCTCTTGATGCGTTGGCATGTATGATGTCTATCAAATATAGTAATATTGAGGAACTGATGGACCTCTTGAAGAAGTTCCATGAAGTTAACATAAGAGTTCTCGGAGATGTTGTGCTTAATCATCGATGTGCACAACACAAGAATCAAAATGGTATGTGGAATATTTTTGGTGGTCATCTAAATTGGGATGATCAAGCTGTAGTTGCTAATGATACTTATTTTTAGGTAGTTGGCCTTAGTTGATGCCTATTATCTTTAATTTTTTTGCTTTCCCTCACAATTTGATCATTTTCAATCTCTTTCAAAGATTCTTTTGTCAACATGATCTTGATCAAAATATAAGAACATCTATTGTACAAGACACAAATACTCGAAGTGCATACAGTCTTTCTGCATGATTAGACTGTGATAGTGTGGGTCAGATCTATTCTTAGCTATATGATTCTGTATGATTCCACTTCCCAATTATTTTTACAGAATATTATACTTCCTGTCCTCTTTTGTGACATCTTGTTCTCATTAGTAATGTTGTTTCTAATATCTTGAGTAGGCACACCAAACTCAGAAGATTAGAGTTGCATATGTCATCATTAAAATCTCACGTGAGGAGTCATTATCAGCTGATTTAGGCAATTTACCAAAATGTAGAACTTGTGTTAATTGTTGATTTGTAACCAAATGGCACGTTTGTATGTATCTTAGAAGATCGATTATATACAATAATGATGACTGCATCATAAAGAATGCCATATATTTAGTGTTGGCAATGCATATTATTTTCCATTTTCGTGTTCGGCAGTTTTTAGGGAAACATCTGTTACCTTGATGAAAATGCAGTGATCTTTGAAGACAAAATAGAGAAGTGATGTACTGGAATGACCGATCAAGGAAAGATTGTCCCGTTATCTTGCATGCAAGGAACTGAGCAAGGATAGTAGAGTGAGAGAATGAAGCTAATTAAGGTGGAAAGGACTTAAGTTACTGGTGTAGAAAGATTACACAGGTATAAAGCCTAAAAAATTCTACGGACATGCGATGCAGAATACTTGATACCATGTTAGTAAGACCTACCCAAGCGCTAAAGTTATTAGATGGGGGGAAGACACCTGTATATGATGCCCAGACAAACTTTGTAGATATGCGATGTTGGATATTTCAACCAAGCTATTGATTGACTAACCGCAGACTGCATGTAAGGCTGCCAAAGTAGCTCAGAGAGAGAGAGTGATGCTTGTAGAATTAATGATCTAAGACTTGCAAAAAAGCAGTAATTAAATTAAATTGGATTATCTTAGAGAAATTTTTTCTGCTCCTTTTCTACTAGAAGTATGCAAGGGTTTGCTCAAACTCCTTTTCTACGAGAAGTATTCAAGGGTTTTCTCTATTTCTGGTTGTGGTAGAATTGTAAGAGTGTTAGACTTATGCATAAGAATGTGTTAATTTGTTTGTCAATGCAAAGTCCAAATTTATCATACATAGTCCCTCTTTGGCAGCGCCAATGTCATGGCAGCAATAGCTAGAGTAGTTCTCGGCACCAACATTCTGTTTGAGATAATAACCAGTAAAATACCAGAAGATACAGGTTCACTTGACCAATTCGTGTTGACTTGGCTCTCTGCATGCAAAACATGGGAGAAGACACTTGACTTTCCCTTGGCCAAGTTCCTCTATGGGCATATCCATGTTGTAAGGTCATTCCACGAAAGAGACCACATATTTAGTGTACGCATAGTGCTATTAATTACGGTTAAGTGTACAGTCTATGGGCATGTTTGATGACGTGAAAATTCAA
Organism: Angophora floribunda; assembly: GCA_014182895.1. NCBI lineage: Eukaryota > Viridiplantae > Streptophyta > Magnoliopsida > Myrtales > Myrtaceae > Angophora > Angophora floribunda. The sequence continues at coordinate 5,846,277 of CM024714.1, forward strand.
TTTATCTAACTGCATCCCCAACTGTCCCTGACTAAGTTTTGGCTTATGATTTTCATATTTTCCTCTAGGACTCTGCCATATCTCGGAGTATTTGTGTTACTGAATTTGCTTTGTTTGCTCGTGTATGGTGGGGCAGAATTTTTATTTGCATGACCCAGGGTTTTCTTTGTTTCTGTTTGGGTTCATGCTGAGGTTTGAGCATCCTCTACAAGCCAGCAGTGCTTTTTGAACTCTGAATTAGATATTGTGATTTAAACATCATAAGAATTTATATTTTCCCTCCTAGAGAGTTTGATGACCCTTTTTTTTTGCTGCAGGGTAGGGGCAACAAGAGTAGTGGAGATAATTTTCATGCTGCCCCAAATATTGATCACTCACAAGATTTTGTGCGGAAAGATCTGAAGGAATGGTTATGTTGGCTGAGGTTAATGCCGAATACCTTCTCTGTTCATCTGTACACTCTTATCATTCTAACAGCCCATTCCCCTAACGAAAAAGGATGGATCAAAGTAACTGTTTGGGGTTTTCATGGAGAAGTTAACTTGGTGTGTGTAATTATTCAAATTGGCTTTTGTCCTTTCAAGTTCAATATTGTAAGACATAATATCTTTAGTGGCAGCTCAACTGGTATATTTTCAGTTATGAATATCTAGGTGGCTGCAAGTGCATGCTGCTTTATTCTTGGTTCTGAATGCTGGTAGAGCTAAGTTGCGAATGGCTGACTTCCTCATTTATTTTCATTTCCGTGAACTATTAATACTTTTGAGGCTTTATTCCCCTTGTTTCCTCTTGACTGAGTGTGTATCTGCAAGCATGCCCTCTTTCTTTGTTTTAACCTTATTTGGTTCAGTTTCCAGATCTGAGTTGACCCTCTGCTGATGATTTCCGACTTTTAATTTGGTTGCACTTATTCGCCTCCCTTCTTATGCAAAATTCTCTCTCTGCGATGTTAATCCATTTAAGGTCTTACTATGGCAAGTCTGTTGGTGTCATGCCATTTTCAGAAGCGAAATTGGGTATGATGGATGGAGGCTCGATTTTGTTCGAGGCTTTTGGGGTGGCTATGTCGAAGGCTACTTGGATGCTAGTGAGCCTTATTTTGCTGTCGGTGAGTACTGGGATTCCCTCAGCTATACAAATGGGGAAATGGATCACAATCAAGATGCACACAGGCGGAGAATTATCGACTGGATAAACGCTACAAATGGCACAGCTGGAGCATTTGATGTCACCACTAAAGGAATTCTTCACGCCGTAAGCACTATAGCTGATAAGTAGCCACTTTTTTAGGTGTTCTGGAAACATAGAGATTTTGATTAAGTGCACTGACTCTAGATAGAGGAAATTCATTCAGTGTTTTGTTTTTTCTTTTTTGGATGTGTATGTATGTCAAGTGATCTGTTCACACTATGCTTCAAATAGAGATGTACATCTATTACCCTGCTGGACCCACTGTTATTCAAAGTAGTTATGCTCTTGGATATTACCAATGAAGGTGAACTGTAGACTAAAACTGAGGCTTGAATCCTTAACGATTGTACTGATCAGCACTTGATGAATCTCGCTAATTAGGTTGCTGAACGATGGGCTGTTATAAATTACTTGTATGAGCTTTAACTGTACCACTGACTATCTTCAGTAGCAAATTCTCTTGATTCTTAATGCTCTTCGTGTTTTCTAACCAGTAACTTGTCAGAAGTGGTGTCATTACCTTTACCAACAAATTACATAGAATCTATAGAGTTTGTTACCCTTCTCTAAGTTTCAATGATGTGTGCCTGATCTTTCGACATTCATCCACTAGCCAACATCTGGCATTATGAATAACTGTAATTTTATTAGCTTCATAAAGAATCTAGAGCACATGAATCTACATGCACCCACTTCTTTCTTATACTCTAGTTGGACATATCTTAGATGTGTGTATTTCCAGTTGTATGTGAAGAACCTCTTATATGGATTTTCATGTAGGCACTGGAAAGATGTGAATATCGGTGACTATCTGATTAGAAGGAAAAACCTCCAGGGGTTGTTGGATGGTGGCCATCTCGAGGAGTAACATTTATAGAGAATCATGACACTGACTCTACTCAGGTCAGAAATTTGTAAATTTTACTTTGTTCACCATATCTGATCTTAATCCTTTCAAGGACTATATTCAAAAGGTACTTTATGTCATGCTAAAGCAGGAGTCAGAAGAAAAAGAAAGAAAAAAACACGTGTTGAGTGCAATTATTCATCTTTAATCAAGAATATTTAGGTTCTAGGTAAACCATGTATCTAACGTGTTAAATATACATGGCCACAACCTGACCTGAGAAAAAGAAACCCAATGAACGGCCGTTGCAAGTATCCCCACGTCAGCGCCAGACGGCCAAATTTGGGTAAATGGACCGAATTGACACAATTACAAAAGGTTTATGACTGAATTAGACAAAAAAAGTTTAAGACTGATTTGATTTTTTTAGTAATTTCCCTAACAAAAAGACCCTTAGCTGCAAATAAGATTTAGCTAGTTTCTAAGTTGAGGTCTTTTTTGCGATTAAGTAAATCACTCAAGACCCTCATTAAAACAATATTCACTTTAGATCTTCTTCTCTTTTTGAAAAAAATGATTTTACTTTAAGTCTTTATTTGAAATTTTCTCTTATTATTATAACATTGAAACTCAAACATGAACTATACAACAAGACATTTTATTAAAAAGAGCTCTCATGTATAAATATGTAAAAATGAATTAAACATATTTAATATTAACTTTCCCTAGTAACTTTTAGGGAAAATTTCAAAAAAAAGTCCAAAGTCTTCTCATTTTCTCAAATAAGGACCCGCAATGGACCTTATTTCAAATAAGGGCCTGAAATGGCTTTAATTATTTCAAATAAGAGCTTGAAGTAGCCATGGTCATCGGTCAGCTGAATTTTCCAATCGGTCAAGGATATTTTCGTCCGAACTTTCTTCTTCTTCTTTTTATCTTTTTTCTTCTCTATTTTTCTAGTTCTTCTTCTTCCTCCTCGCATAGCTAGCCTACCACTGACAACACCTACAGCGGGTTGGGAGAGGGTCACCTTCGCCCGATTTGATGAGGGCCACCCTCACTGACCATAGGCGAGGAGCGGCTTCACCTAGGGAGGCCACCCCTTGCGGCTAACCACAAGGCCCCCCACACCATATCTAGCAAGGGTCGACCTCACCCGAGCGTCGACGAGGGCTCAATGACCCTCGTCGACCACTAGCAAGGGTCGTTGAGCCCTTACCGGCCACAGGCACGGGTGGCCTCACCCGCTACTAGCGAGGGCTTGTAGGCTCTCGTCGGCAGGTGGTGAGGGTAGTTGGCTACAAGGGGTGGCCTCCCGAAGCAAGGTCCCCCCCTCACTTATGGCCAACGAGGGTGGGCCTTGCCAGATCAAGCGAGGGTGACTCTTGCTCAGTCTTCTGTGGGCATCGTCAATGGCAAAAATGAAAAAGAAGAATCGGAAAAAAAAAGAAAAAAGAAAAATGATAAATGATGAAAATTTTCTTAATCACCAAAAAGTTAGACCCTTATTTGAAACAGACACAACCACTTCAGGCTCTTATTTGAGAAAATGATCACAATTCAAGTTCTTATTTGAAACAAAGTCCACTTGAATCCTTATTTGAGAAAATATGAGCTTTGAAAATTTTCCTAATTTTTATTATGAAAGTGGGTGCTGGAGGCTCATAGGATCTTGCGCAAATACCTCCAAAATTGTAGCTAAGAAGTTGATTCACCCATTCCCAATGTTAGAATTACCCAATAGCAAAACGTATAAGTTATGTGTCTCTACTGAGTGTAGTTAAAGCACAACACTACATTGGAATCACAAATATATCAAATCAGCTCTTAATTTATCAAATTGTGTTAACCAATATGTTTACTTAAATATGTCTAAACGTGTCATATATGAATTTAAAAAATAAAGTGCACATGGCACATTTAATATGCGCACAACTTGATCTGTTTATAATACATTCATAATGAATTTTATACCAAACATTCTTGAATAGGTAGTCATGTTGAAAGTTATCAATTCTATGTTAGAATCATCACGCTGAATTTTTCATATGATGAATTAAGCCACTGAAAAAAAATTTATTCCACCACGGCACCGGGTTTCCTTGATGGAGCCAAAATCTAGGTTCACCTTGGCGAAGAAATAGTGAAACCACGGATCCAAATAAACAAGAGGTAAAAAAGAAAAAAAAAAAGAGTACGAGATTCTTAAACGCAAATTCAAGTGGGAGACGTGTCCTTATTCAAGATGCGAACATAGGGAGAAAGTCAAAATGAACATTTGTCAACACTCTCGAAGCGCCCTTTTCGTCGACCTCCATTTCTTAGACCGTAGAGTTCACAAACCCCCACTCCCCTAGAACAAAACAGCAACAGCAGTCCGAACCGAATGCTGGGCAGAGACCCAGGTGATCGCGCCCTGCGCATTCACGGCCTGCGAAGAAGCTTTCCTTGTAAAGTTAACCGTATAACTTATTGTCTCGTTCGCCTTCGTGAACACCAGTTCTCGCGGGGACACTTCGATTGAGCCAATACCTGTGATGGGTTCAATAACCGACTTGTAACGCGAATTCGCAGGTCCAACGTTTCTCACCGTCCTCTTTACACTCACATTACTCCCCAAACCCTCAAAATTCACCGTGATCGATGGATAGTTGAGTTGGTAATCAGGTATGCTCTCTATGCTCGAGCACGAGACTTTTTTTTGAACTATGAGAGAGACATCCTTGTCGCTGTACTTGAGCCCACAAAGGTAAGGAACGTAATCTGTCAATTCAGTGTCATAAATGAGACCCGGGTCGACAGCCTTCGATATGTTGACGTGTCCTGCGCCGGTGGCGAAGATGCTACCTGGTCGGCGTGCCTCGTCCAAGATGGGTTGGCCCTTCGCGTTGGAGGTGGCTGCCGTGGTCAGGATGGCGGATTTGATGGCCGCCGGCGACCAGTCGGGGTGTGCGCTCTTGAGCAGCGCCACCACCCCGCTGAGATGGGGGCAGGACATGGAGGTCCCGGAGATCACGTTGAATACGCGCTTATTGTCGGTAGAATTGTCTATAGGAGATTTCCAACCGGCGAGAATGTTCAAGCCCGGGCCAATGATGTCCGGTTTGAGGATGCCTGGGCTTATGCTGTTGGGGCCGCGGGAAGAAAAGTATGCCACAGCCGGGGCAAAGCTCCCGTTGAATTGCGTGCCTTTGAATAGGATCGCGGCCGTCGGTGCTGACGCTGTCTTAATGTATTTCTTGATCTCTGTCCCAGCCTCATGACTCACATGGGCGGCGGGCAGAACATGCGGATCGGCAAATGTGGTGTATCCCAAAGCGGGATAGTTCGCGAGGATTATGGCCACACCACCTGCATCCTTGACATCTTGACCCATCCCGACTCGGTCGTTCCCAGAGTCCAAGTCGCCCACGTTCACTTTCCCCGGGGCGTATTCTTCCGAATAAGCAAGGGGATGCTGTGCCGGTTCGAAGTCACGCGGTTGGTACAAGGTCTCCCCATCGAACTCCTGCCCATTCCCGAGGCGAGCCGTGGCCTTTATGGTGCGGTCGGTGCTGCTCGCTCCCACGGTGAGAACCCACGGCGCCCCATTTGACAACGTCTTGCTGGATGGCCCGTTATTCCCTGCGGAGCAACTGACGAAGATGCCCTTTCGGGTGGCGGCAAATGCACCCATTGCGATCGGGTCTGTTGGGAAATCCAGTGGGATTTGTGATCCCAAAGAGATGGAAAGCACATCGACGCCATCCTCGATGGCCGCATCGAACCCAGCTAATACGGCGCTCTCAGAGCACCCTTGAGACACGCAAACCCTGTACATTGCCAAATGCGCGAGAGGCGCTATGCCTACGGCCGTGCCATTGGCAAGACCGAACACGCTGGCATCTTTCACAAAAGCACCGGCAGCTGTGCTAGCGGTGTGTGTACCGTGGCCTACATAATCATATGGCGCAGCGCTGCTGCTCGCGGCAAGGTCAGTGAAAGACCTCGCTCCGATGAGCTTGTTGTTGCAGGACGTGCGGTTGAAGTTGCAGCGGCCCTTCCATTTGGCAGGGGGCGGAGGCACCCCCTCGTCGCTGAAGGAAAGGTGGTCGGGGAAGATCCCCGTGTCCAGCAGTCCGATGATCACGCCCTTGCCATAGTTCGAGTCCTTCCAGAGCCCGACTCCTCGGCGCAATCCCAAGTAATCGGGGGTGTGAGTTGTGTGTAGAGAGAGCACCGTCTCCCGACGCACGTCCAAAACACCGTCCTTCTCTCCAATGGCTTTAGCTTCCTGGGCCGTCAGTTTGGCCGCAAACCCGGATAGCACGTGTTGGTATGAGTGAACCATTCTTTGCTCTTGGTTAGAGCCGGCTGTTGTGGCGGGCAAAAATGACCGATAAAAAGTGTCGAGATCCTCTATGGTAGTGAGATGTTTGTCCGTTGGCTTTCGTACTTGAATGACATAAGTTGACAACGAGCTACTTGTATCAACTCCAGCAATGGCACCATCAACAGGGGAATTGCTCAGAATACAAATGAGATTGAGAATGAAAATGGTCCAGGTGGTCGGAGATAATCTGCATTTCTGGTCTTCCATCTCGAACGTGCAGAGAAATGCTTTTTTTGCTTCCGAGTTCTGTGTTGATAGTTGAACTTGGACGCATATAGATATAGGAGGAGCGAAATGAAGAAATGGCCTTGCTCTCGTGACCCTCTGGAAGCGAACGTTGATACTTTATTTTCTCTTTTAACGACAGGATTTTTATTTCCTAACTTGCGTATAATTTCCATGTAAGAATTGATTATAATCCCCAAGGATAGGGGCACCGTCGTCGCAATTTTTCTAAAATAGACTAATTCATTAAAGAAAACATGAATATGCAGATTAAACATGCCATACGAAGATGCCCCCTAAATAATAAGTAGGGTAAACAATCTTTAAAAAAGGGAAAATAAACAAATATTCATTTAAGCTATTATAGTACCACATTACATATGATCACGTCTATATTCAATTAAACTGCATATTTATATTGAATTGGCTACACTAAATTATTGATTTGACTACGTAGTGAGAAAAGCCAAAATAATCATCTGCCACATCACTCCGCAAGCAACACTTTTGTCGACTTCGTTTTCTGAACCATAGTGACCACAAACACTCCCTACAATCACTCAAACACAAATTATGAGCGAACCGTTCTTCGCTTAGGGTTAGAGCTAGTTGTTATGGTAAATAAAAATGAGACGCGTGGACTTTTAGAATGTCAAAACTTGACACAAGAGACACATAATGCCAAAATCGACTTAAAAAAGATCAATTAAGTATCAACGGCGAAAAAATATGATCAAACTGCACACATCATTTTCCAGCGATTTATTTGCTGACAAAGTAATTTTTTTCAAAACAAATATCCATGTGACAATTTTAAAAAAAGAAATAAATTGTCCATGTGGCAAAAAAAAAGTCATTCAAAAAAATCTAAAAATTCAATTTTATTAGAAAAAAAAAAAGGGGGGAGGGATCAGGCAATCCCAAGTGGGCCCAAGGGCCCAAGCAAACCCATGAGCCTATTTTCTAACCCGTTAACATTTTCTAGTCCATTTCTCGTTATTTTGAACCCGAATCAATTTTATTCAAACCTGTATAAAATCTTGGCCCATATATGTGTATAGTATGGTTACTATGCTTGGGGAAAATTACAAAATTGCCCTTTCTAGAATATGTATTCAATTTTGGAGGACAAAAGAGAGAGAAAGTCAAGGGAAATGATGTGAATATTGGGAAATTGGACCTGGCTTCTTTCAAGAAACCAAATGAGAGAGAAATCTCTCTCTCTCTTCCTTGGGCGTTCACCATACGCTTGTACTTTTTGTAAATTTTAAAATTCAATTTGACAAATTTTAAGATTTGATTGTACTTTTTGTAAATTTTAAAATTCAATTGTATTTCCATGATAAGAGTTGGGACTTCTAGTGAATATATTTCGAATATAAATAGTAGCCCATGTTCTTTTATAGTCAATATTAAATTTGGTCTTCAAATTTAAATTTTTTTAGTTTGGCCATTGTTCTCTTCATGTGGGATCAATTTCATTACTCTAGTCCACTTGATTTTCATGTCGTTAAACTCATTTTATTGACATGCCGAGCCACACTAGCAAAATTTGAAAAATTTAAAAATATAAGATCGAAAAGAAGACAAAAAAGGGGGTGGGGAAAAGTCCACTGAAGGGGGCCTAAGAAAGCACGCTCGGCACGATGGCGACGCCGATCACCGCCACCGAGCAAGAGTCGGATCTAACCAATCATGTCTAATTTTCCTTCGGCGAAAGTCATACGCTTTTATTAAAATAAGTGCAACGGGATTTTCCATTCTAATTACAAAAATACATCTGTTTCAGTTATTGAAAATTATTCTGAATGAAAAGCTAATGATCGCAACCTACTAATTTGAAGATATTGAAAAAAAAAAAAAAAGTTAAGCAGCCAAGCCACTGGATAAACTTTTATTTTGTAATGGTCAATGTAGATTGCATATTATTTTTATTTTCTTTAAATTAAAAATATATACATAAAAAAAACTGACCCAAAAAAAAACCCAAACAAAAAAAAATTTCATAACTAATCACCTTTAAGTAAAACTTTAAGTAAAAGAAATTTCGCGAATGCGGCGGACTTGTGTATTCCCTGCCTCGCCAGTCGTCACCGCCGACATCGCATCAGGTTGATTGCCGTGGTCCGGCGAGACAAAAGGCGGGACTTGTTATTGCGCGGAGGGGAGTTTTCCGGCGGCCGGTCTCCACTGAAATCAAATACAGATCGCCGGAGACGGTGATCTGCTCTAAAGCCTCAGCTGGGGGGGTTCTCCCTACTCGCACCGGACGAAGGGCTATGGCGGTCGACTTGGAATCGGCCCTTCAAGACGAAGAAGAGGAGGAGGAGGAGGAGGAGGAGCACGCGCGGGACGGAGACGCGCCGGCTCATCATCCCGTCGCGCCTCCCGACGAGGTACGATCGCTCGCGCTCTCCGGTTCCGTCGTATCGCATCGTTTGAGGATATGGAGAACGTCGTGTCTCAGTCAGGACGCAGTTCGGTGCTAGTTTTTTGTTCGTTCGTCTTCTGCTGCCCTAGCGCTCCGGCAATCGAACTTCTTCGAGTGCCGAAGACAGCGTTTCGACTGTCGGGAACTAGAATCGATGGTCGTTCTTTCTCGGGAGCGGCTAGTTTCTGTGAGACGCGCTCTGGTTTTACGGCATTGTCTCGTTGGGTTCTTCGCAAGAACGATAGCAGCCATGGTGGTGATATTATCCTGGAAGATATGGAATTTGCTAGGTTATCCTCTTTACTCATGGGAACCTAGCGGACATTTTAGACTCGGTTTTGCCGTGCGATGTCCATGGAGTTGGTCTTACTTTAGATGTCACGGTGGGGGCGCCAATCTGTTTCTGAGTTTGAATTGCTGCTGTTCAAGATCATTTGTGCCTGTCTCTTATTCTCTGTCTTGACTGTTATGAAAGAATTTATGGATGCCATTTCTGTGTCGTTTCATGATTTTAATGTTTTTTAATTGATAAAGAGACCATCGAGAAAAAGGATGCGAGATGGAATTGATTAATTCTCCTTAAGTCTCCTGTTGTGTGCAGTCTTTTGAGCTCTCAACAACGGTTGATCCCAGCTACATAATTTCCCTCATACGGAAACTCATACCACTCAATCAGACATATAACTCTTGCTCCAGTCGAGTTGAAGGAAACAAGTCCCAGAAGTCTAGCTCGGATCCCATTGAAGGAAAGCTGGCCCCACCAGATGGTACGAGAGTACAAGACTCAGCAAACGACACTTCCGAGATAATGGATGTCATTGATGATAATAATGAACCTGCCTGTGAAGAAGGAAAAGTTGATGGAGAGTCAGGTTGTGGAAATGGAGTGCCCGAAGCTTCTACATTAGAAGAGGTTTGGGAAGGGTATGGTTGCATTCTGTGGGACCTTGCTGCAAGTCAAACTCATGCAGAATTCATGGTACATGAGATTGGATCCTAGTTTTTCAAATGCTATCTAGTATACCTTGATATCTTGTTTGCCTCAATTTAGGTGGAGTTATCTGGTAACTGCCGCATAAGGGTGATTTGGTTGTTTACCAGATATAACAAAACATTTGTTGTCTCTGTAGTTTCTTTTGTCATATTCAACAATTGTTTCTTCACATTGTCTGTGAGCTCCATCCTCTCTAGTAGCTCGCAGCCTGAACTGAGTTACTTGCAAAAAAAGGCACGTCTAAAGGAAAATGTTGTATAATACAGTAAGTTAATAACTGATTCAACTGAGCAGCTACTTTACTCTTTTTATATTATGCATGTCACAGGTTGAGAACCTTGTCCTGGACGTGCTTCTGGCAAACCTCACAGTCTCCCAATCCACTAGGGTTCGAGTAAGCTACTCTCCATGCTTCTTTTTTTCTTAAACCGTTGTGTTGGTGGGCATTTGGAAACCATATGTGGGAATGGTGGACCAGTTGGTTCTGAATAACCATATTCATCTAATTCTATTTCTCCTGCTTTTATTGTTTTGCAGGAGATTTGTCTTGGAATTATAGGGAATGTTGCTTGCCATGAGGTTCTCATGAAGAGTATAGTTTCTACTAAGGGGCTCATTGACGCAATCGTGGATCAACTGTTTTTGGACGATACAAAATGCTTATGTGAAGCTTGCCGGTATTTTATTAGTTATGGGAAGTTTTTTCCTTTGCTTGTAATAGTCGCAGAGAAAAAATTTTATTCAGGAAACAGTCCACAAGAAGATAACATGGTTGGGGGTTGGGAATTGAGTTTTTTCTTGCTCATCTCCTGCTTTGAATCTTCTTTGTAATTTAAAAATGCTTCTGTCACTGCGTTGACTTTGCTTGATAATGTGGTCGGTCATCCTTATTTCATGTTCACTGCATGTTCTTTTTCTTAATATTGGTCAGTTTACTTATAGTTCTGCGTGCAATGTTTCCTTAATCCTTTTCAGTGAACTGCATTAAATGACTAGGGAAGGAACTTCTTTTGTCTTTATAATGTACAAGATTAATGAAATCGCAGTGTCTCTTGTCGTAGAGGGCTTTCTATTTGTGTATTCCTTTTCCTATTTAGCATAAGATTTAGTTGGGTATCAGCTGTGACATTATATCTATGGTTTGTTTTACTTTCACATTTCATGTATTATTGCTTGTGTTATATTTCAGAGCACGGGCTAGCTTGTGATGTATTTCTAAGTTTGTCATACATCTTGTGATTGGCATTGACACAGGTTTTTGACCTTGGCTATTCAATGTAATGAGAGTATTACTTGGGCAGAGGCTTTGCTGCCTGACCATGTTATTCGCCGTCTTGTTTGGATTGCAGAGAACACCTTGAATCCACTGCTCATAGAAAAGGTCAACAACAGTAGAGTAAATTTTTTATTCTTTTACGTCAAGGTAGATTGCATGTAAACAGAATTTGTTTCTTTGACTGAAGGCGTTTTCTTTCTCCAACAGAGTGTTGGGCTACTTTTAACGATCTTGGAAAATCAACAAGCTGCATCAATTCTTCTTCCTCCTTTGATTGACATCGGCCTGCCAAATGTCCTCTTCGATCTTTTGGCTTATGAAATGAGCCAACTAACAAGTGAAAAAAACTTCGAAAGGTATTCTTGAACCCTCTGCATCAACTGTTGACTAGTAAGGACCTGGTGGAGGGAAGGTGCTTGAACTCTTTAGGGGGTGAAGTAGTTAATCTTCACAAATTACAGTTGTTTTCAAGGATTTTGTTTTGAAATGCTGTGATATTGATTTGTAACAATGTAGCTTCATGTACTATGCTGAGCATACTTTTGTTAAAGATACATATTTTAGTTTATCGGTCTGCATTAGACCAGTAGGGCTTACAAGTTTTTTTTTTTTTTCCTTTTCAATCAACTTTGGATGTTTCTGTAAAGTGCATGCACATGCATTTGATTGCCCGTTTATGCATATTCCTGTGTGCGTGTATGGATGTGTCGGGGGCAGGGGCAGGAGGAGCGGATGTTCAGCAGAGAGTTACGATTTGAGGAGCAGAATGACATTCCTGTAGTAATTTGTGTATGCATCATTTCAGATATCCTGTGCTCGATGTAATTCTCCGTGCAATTGAGGCTTTGTCTGTGACGGATGATCATTCTGACAAAATTTCTTCAAATAAGGGACTCATTGGACTTGTTGGTGACCTGGTCAAACTTCCTGACAAGATGGAGGTAAGTGCATGTCGCTGGTGAGCATGCAATAGCAATATGCAAGCATTAGGAGTGTTGGATAATGTTATAGACACCCAGTGTGTGGCTGTTTAATTTGTGGAACCATCCATGGTTGAAGATTTCGATTTTCTTAAATAAATCCTGTATTTTAGCATTTTCAGGAATACATTGGTACTGTAGATATAAATTTTCTTTGAGGGGTGGGAGCAGAGATGTGCACACCCCATCTAAGTACTCTTATATCTTACTGAAAATTTGGTAGCATGTATTCCAGCAGCTGATTGAATTTATGCATCTCGAATGGGGTTGCTTCTATCTCAAGCCGTTTTGCATAGGGGCAGTACCCCCTTGGTACCTTCGTAATGAAATCTTGGCATAATATCCTGTTGGAGACTTCAATTCATACATTATTAGTCTCTTATGGCATTGAAACTGACAGAACCATACTTTTCTTTTTTGTGATGCTTTTTCCTAGATTGCCAATTCTTGTGTTACTGCAGCAGTTCTGATGGCAAACATTATGTCTGATGTCACTGACCTTGCTCCAGAGATGTCCCAAGGTAATTTTACTCTCTGGCTCAATTGAATCATCCACCTGATTTTTCTCTTGCACTTGTACATCGTACAACTAGAATGGAACTGACGTTCAAAATCCTCCAGATTTGCCCTTTTTACAGGGTTTGCTTGATATACTACCATTTGCTGCAAATGACATAGAAGCACGGAATGCTCTGTGGAGTATTATTGTCCGATTGCTGGTTCATATTAAGGAAAGTGAAATGGGAATTTCCAGCTTGTATCAATATGTGTCAGTTCTTGCAAGCAAGTGTGATATGATTGAGGAAGATCTTTTGGACCATCAAACAGATTCATTCATTAAACATGGAAGCTCTGATGGTTGCGAGACTAAACCAAATGTCACTATGGCCGTATCCTATATTGACAATATCATTCTCGATGTTAAAACAGCAACCAACTAAGCCATGGATTCGTTTACTGGAAGCACTTGTAAAGATCAACATAGTAAACTAACTGCTTATTATTGTGAATTACGAGACTTACCTAAATCTTTGGTCATGTGCATGTTGCTTGATGTTGAACTTACATTGCTAGCTTTCCGAAATATTTGTTTCCCTTTACCTTCTAAACAGCTCAAGCGGATATTTAGTATATTACACCAGTGGAAAACTTTGAAGGATAACGCTGAGGAGAACAGTTTGTCAGGAAAGCCTCACATTGATGGATCCTTGGTTGATAAGTTGCTTCACTGCTGCGAAAGATATATAAAGTAAGTGTCTTTTTGGGATATTGTTATTATTGAGCCTTTATTTTAATAAAATTTCTTGTACCTGCTAGTTTCAAGACCTTTATTTCTTTCTTTCTTTTTTTTGACGTTGTTGTGAATTCACAGAGAGAGGGCTATTGACAGTGTTTTAATTATGTAGTTCCTTCTCTGACAGCTGCTTATTCATAGTAGATGTTAATCCTAGCAGGTGATTGAAGCCTGGATGTGGCACTCTAGTACTGGTTCTTCAATGTTCCACATGCCACTTCAATTGTCTGCAAGGATTAGGTATTGCAGACACATCCTGATGGACCATTTCAATCAATCTGTTGTAAAAGGAACTTTCTACACATATGAGGGTTGCAGTGTAACATACTATTCATCTTGCATATTGGAGGTCTCATCAGACTTGCGTAAACATTGCCACATCCGTCTGATAATTTTGATCATGAAAATCATGGAGTGAACTCTGCAGGTTCAGACATACTTATTTGAAAAGTGTTGCCAGCCTAATTGACAGCCGTCCCTCCATGGTACTGATAGGTTACGTCTAAAGTCCATGTAGGCTGGACATTTGGAGAAGGCATCTTTTTGAAGTCTGTACCTTCCATGAGGCTATGGAGCTCTCCCATTACTATGTCTAGGGATGCCTGGTTTCGCGGATAATTGATGCAGTAGCATTCAGTGAATTGCTTCTCTACCTGGTGGGGACATGTGATATACATGAGCAGTCTCAATTCTAATTATATGGGTCTTTTGTCATTGAAACACACGGTGCATTTATCTCGCGGGAGTCTCCCTAAGGTATTTGAAGTTTGCATGTTTGATCTACTTCCCCCCAAATTTTCTTCTTCCTGTGTAAACACTTCTATCCTCTGCTTGTTAGTTCTTTTCCTGCTTAGTAATGAAATTCCTTATGGTTTGAGGTCCAAGAATTAGGCAGTCAAGATGATATTATGAAAAATCCTACTATTTTTTCGTACCTTCTTAAGATTATAAAATCCTACGTAGAATGTCATTTATGATTGCTACTCTTTTTGCTTATGATTTGGACGATGGAAGGAGTTGAACCGTTATATGCTCCACCTCTTTGATTGAGCCGGTTGCTACCAGCACGTGCTGGCAGTGAACCGTCTGCAATTTTTTATGCCTGGTTCTGTTTCCCTTGAGATATCGTGTGTGCTTTAATTTTTCACCAATTCGACCAAAGAAAAGAGAGGAAAGGAGGAACCAATTGAACAACTTTTCTTCATTTACTATCTGTCGTGAAACTCTGGCGGCGCTTCATTTGCATCTGTGCATTTTGGATTTATCAATAATAAGTCATTTTGGTCGAACTCTTTCGCGGCATCCTCTAAGTTAGTTTGAATTTCTCATGCACACAAAGCTTCGCAACCATGGAGGACTATTCAGTATTCTAGATAGTCTAGGAGCATCCTTTATGTCGGGCCAGCACTACTCGAGGGTACAAGTAATAGTGCCTCATATTATGAGACTTTAGAATAGACTAATCTCTTCAATTTCTTCGTGATTGTAAAACCCTCCATTGGCTTTCACACTCTCGAGTAGCTCTTCTGTACTTATATTCAGTTGGATCTCTGAAAAGCCTTTGGTACTATTCAAGAAGTGATGTTAATTATCCAAATATGTGTAGTAATTTCATGGTAGTGACTTTGATTCTTTTCATCGGTGACTCGGTAAATTGCGAGTCGAATCATCGTAGTGTAAGTCCACGAATGCTTCGTCATGTAGACCTAAGTGAATTGTGCTTCTGGTCCTTCGACCTTTTTTTCTTTGCTTGTGTCAAGGATTTCTTGATATGCCCTGATGCATTAATTTAACAAACATACTAAGAGTGGCCGATTAGAATGATAAATAGATGCAGCTATGGGCAATCGAATGAACCTCGAATTCATTACTTAAGGCCAAGGTTAATGCAATTGCATTGTGCAGGGATGGCTAAAGTATACCGCAAAAGTCTAAATTTGGCATGGGTAAATACTTAAGTGTCAAAATGTACAGTTAGCCAGCACTCTTTTTTTTTCTTAAATTGGGACACTTAGGTGCCAACTCTAGTGATAGTAATTAGAAATTTCATGTAGCTTATTTTTAATAGTATAAGTGATCGACGTAGCTTGTTAGAAAGCATACTCATCAATGAAGGTACACAACAACATCGTTTTGTCCCCAAATTTATTAATTTAATATTTATTTAAATAAATTTTAAAAATAAAAAAGGGGAGCAATAACAAGTATACAGCGAGGGCCTCCACAACCCTACCGTCTCTGGCCCACTGTTGCCGGCGCCCCATTATCGTTGGAAAGGGTCAGTAACGGTAGGGCGAGGATCGGCCGGGGTTGTCGGGCCCTAGGCAATGGCTAACAACTCTAGTTGACCATTGGCAAGGACCTCGCCCAGATCTGGAGGGATGGTTGAGGCCCTCCCTAAGATCTGATAAGGGTTGCCAACCCTTGCTTAGACAGGCCAAGGCAAGGGCCACCGTTTTGGGCTTATAGTGCTACATTGACAAAAATTTTAAAATTTTTAAAAATTATTTTAATTAATAATAATATTAAAAATCAATTTTGAGGGCAAAACGACATTGTTTTGATCGGAATCTTTCGCCATTAGCACTTAAGTATTCTATTCTTCTCCAATTATGGCACTTAAATGTATCTTTTAGAGCTTTCGACACTTAAGCATCCATGCATACCAAATTTTGGCACTTGTGGTGTCAGACACTCGTGCATGGACAAACAATGAACTTATAGAGGGATTGCGTATGCTCTTTTGGAACACAAGGGAGTGAGGGAATTTCAAACCAAACAGTGAAAGGCGAGCCAATCCCAGTTTTACTCTTTTATCAAGCCATGTAGAACAATCTGTATAGGCCTCAAAACTGCAGAGGCGGGGGGAGAGAATGCTCGACGACTCCGATGCCACCTTCGAGTATATGAGCTCGAGTTACATGTCCTGCTAGATCAGGTGAGTTCCATACGAAGCTTACTCATCTGAACCATCCCCAAGGTACCTGGAAAGGACAGTAGAACGAATCAATCTACAAACTAATTGCATGCCTCTCTCTCCATTGATCGGACTTATAGCCAACGGGGAACTTCAGGCTCGGCCATCTCGTGTCATGCCTACCCGTTGATCAAAACATCATCCTCATCGGAAGACTACCTCTAGGATCAAGCAACAAAAAGAATTGAATGAACTCAGGAAGTTCCAAATATTTTGATCCGATCATACCAACTCAGAAAGTAGCTGACAAGGAAGATGACATTTGTTAGCAGAAGTCTATGTTATTACTGTCGACCCTCTACATAAAGACCAAAATCTGGCTCTGGCATGTCCATGATCAAATCAGCAGTGGGTCATCACAACCACAAGCCAGCTTCCTAAGAGCAGCCTTTGTTCTCCAATTCTAGCTACAGATACAAGCCAAAACGTAGTGTAAAATTTTATGTTGCTGTCATTCTTCTCTCGGAGCTGCAAATTCTTCTGTTTTTGCATTTCTCTCATATTTGTTACCAGAAGTATATCCCTGTTTGGTTCAGCTTTGCCAAGGGGCTTTCAGCCCTGAAAGCCCCTTAGCCAAATGCGAACCCGTTTGGTTCAATTTTGGGAGGACTTTGGGGAGATGCAATTGTATTTTCAAGTACCCTCAAAGTCCCTTAGTCCAATGCACCTCCAAATGTGCATTTGGAACGCATTTTCGGAATGCAAGTTGGGGGTACTGTTCATCTTCTTCATGTGGCCAAGGAAGCTAACGACCGCCGGCCAAGGAGGGCGACCACCGGCCAAGGGGGGCGACCGCCGCCCTTGGTCGCGCGCCCTCAGGCGGTCGTGTGCCTCGGTCACCGCCTAAGGCGCGGTGGTCGCTCGTCGCCTGGGAAGGGCGACCCAGGCGGTCGCGCGCCTAGGTCGCCGCCTGAGGCACGGCGGTCGCCCGTCGCCTAGGTCGGGCGACCCAAGCGATCGCGCGACCGCCGCCGTCGCCTGGGTCGCAGACCCAAGCGACTGGCGACCGCCACCTGAGGTCGCCCGACCTCAGGCAAGGCCTTTCGGCGGCCAGATCAAGCCGTCGGAGGGTGGCCAGCGACCAAAGAAAAGTGAAATTGAAAAAAAATATATTTATAATTTTTTTTAATAAAAAATTTCTCAAAAGTCCCTTAGCAAAATAAGGTATTAACCAAACGGTATTTAGGTCAAAGTTTTTTCACAATGCAAAATTTACCAAACAGTATTTGCATTTCGAAAAATCTCTTTAATCCAAAGGTATTTGCATTTTCCCAAATCAATCCCCAAAGCCGAACCAAACGGGCAATCATCTCCTAAAGGCTGTCACTTTGGCAGTCGTCAAATCTCTAGAGAATCAAAGCCCTATATTTATTCTTTCTGACATCCTCATGATGTCAGAATAGATCCTGTCACTGCCAATCTCCTTGCCAGTGGCCCCAGCGGCAACCCTGAGGACGTCCTCAACGAAGGCCACATTGCCCATGATGTCAACATGGGCCCCACTCGCAGCGCCTCGGCCCTCAAGCAGGCTCACCGGGGGCCTGTGCTGGTATTCTCTCACATACGCGGTAGCTCCGGAGGGGTTGAATCTCGTTTTCCCTCTCCACCCTCTGGCACACATGAAGCCGGAGCTGAGGACAGGCACGCTCTCATCACCATCCACAAAGTAGACTCCGCCTTTCAAGCAGCTGTCCTCATATCCCTCAGCTGTGCTATCTATGCGGAAGGGAATGCTTTTGCATTTGCCAGTGGGCGACATTTTGTAGACATAAGATCTTTCAGTGGGAATTCCAACTCCGTATAAGCAATATATTTCCATGTCAGGAGCATCTGGCAACCTGAAATAGTATTATGTTTAATGGAACAGAAACTTTACACTTCACGCAAGAGAACTCTTAAGATGATAGAATGTCCAATTATTAACACATACCGCATTTCAAGTGGGTTCGACCAGTACTTGTAGTGGTCGTATTTGGGGTCGTCAAGATTATCAGCTATCCCATGAGAGAAGTGAGCCTCAGCACGCTGCATCATCTTGGGGGCCACGAAACGTAGCAGATCGAGGAGAGTTTGAGAAGTGTACACTTTATTGTCCGCGACACCTCGAATGCTTTCTCTGCTGAGTTCATCATACTCGGTCCAAACCTCTTGGCATATCGAGTTAGATATGGTCGAGGGGCTTCCAAGTAAAAGCTCCTGCTTAGCATCATTAGAAGAACATTAGCTAAGCACAGTATACACTTTGCATGAGAGAAGGCTGCCCCAACTAGGAATAAGTAAAACTAATGATAAACCAATCCAAGAGGACATTTTTTAGCATGCAAACCAAGGAGACATCCTCTGCTCCACTATATACTAAAGTTTCTCTGAGCTAACGATTAAGAGATTTAGGAACTTTGTTATGACACAACATCTTTCGAGGTGGCACATACGAAGAATCACAATCTATAGAGACCCAGGCGGTAAAGTCATAAAATTGAAAATCTAGAACACATGAGATTAGAAATCGAGGAAAACAATTATACCTTGAGATCAACACTTGGGAGCTGCGAAGAAGGCAAATAGGATGCCTCTTTGCCAAAAGAAATTATTCTTCCATACTTTGCAGGCTCTTTCATCACGCTGAAAGTTGTCTTTCCGTTGTTATTTCCAGAGAATTGCAGGGTTCTCCTCATGGCCAGACTGCAACCGTGCCCTTCTTCTGGAGACCATTCCAAGTCGCCCCAAATGGTCTCTCCTCCTTTAGGGACTAACGAGATAATCGAATCCCATGTTCTGGCAACTCGCATAGCATGTTCCAGAGTCTGAAGCCCAAGAATTTCGGAATCCAGAACCCCAGGATCCATTGATCTGCATAGGCATAAATCACAATGATCATAGTAATAACTTCATAGCAATCATTTATGGGCGAAAAGGGATTGAAGAACATTAAATTTTCTCTAACTATTAGCAACTATCTTAATTAGTTCAGAGTCATTCATGAGTAAAGCTAGTACATGAAGTATGGTATTTACTTTAATGAGATTCGATATTCTATAGCAAAATCTAACCTGATGACGGCAACATCTTTGGCCTCGGAGGAGAGTATGTTACTAACTGCCTTTGGAACACCGAGGAATGGTGGACTGATATTCATAATCGCTTTAATATGCTTGGCACACCAACCCAGTCCACCACCGCCTCCCATTGAAGGAGGCGCTTCTACCCATTTTAAAAAGTGAAGGAAATAGAGGACTCCCATTGAGTGAGGAACCACTACCACTTTTTTGCACCCATTAGTTAGATACATGAGCTCAATTGTACTCTTCAATCTGCTGAGACCTTTATCTCTAATCTGCACAAGATCCAGTTAGGTGTCTTTGAACCTGCAGGACTTCCAATAACTTCTTGTTCTACAATTTGCTAAGTAAGACAACAGCTCAGTGCTTCTCAAATGGAACAATGGCAGACGCGGACAGCTATCTTTTTGCTCTTGTTCGATGGACATGTACTTCAAAACTAGACCTGTTAAACGGGTGAGTTGGGTCGGGTAATAAATGGTCCGACCCAAATTGACCCATTAACCCGTTTATGACCCATTTAAGCATAGTATAAAATTTTTGACCCATACCCAACCCAACACATACCCGACCCGACCCATATTGTTAAAATATTTCTCTATTTAACTAAACTTAGGAAAACTTATTTTTATAATCTTTTTTAAAGATTTTAAATTTATTCAAGTTCATCAACAACCCATGTATTTTAGTCTTTTTAATTTTTAAACCAATTATAGATACATCTATCAAAATGGGTTATACACCCATTTTGACAGGTGTATTCAAAACCATGGATATCTAATTCCAGTTATTATACCACCCCAAACCAAAGGAGATTGATAACTTTCTTATGGTAATGTCTTATTGCTCTGGACCAGCTTCAGTCAAATTTTTTAGAGTAGAAGGGTTTTACTATGCAATCGACCGGTCCCCGATTCATACACTCTCTTAATGGAACGACATTATTTGCATTAGCAATGACCGATGAGCAGGGCCTGAATCATATCATATGCAGACTATTTTTTCCAGGAGCCGGACTATGAGATGATGATACAATGATTAAAGATGCCTCAGCTCCTGAATCCCATGGAAATAGTGAGATTATACTTGATGATCAAAGTAGATTTAGACTACCTCTGTATTCTGGAATGATAATCTCCAGTCATAGGCAGCCATCTGCATGTTCTTCTCCTCATAACCAATTTTAGCCAAATTCTGAATGAGAACAGCCCACACGGAATACCCAGGTGCAAAGTAGTCTGCCGCCACCAGCCCCGGAACTGCCCGCACCCGAATCCCAGGGGGGTCAAGTCCGGTCTCATTGTCCAGCGAGAGGTGCTCCAACCAACAAAGTGGCCTACATGAGCCAACATCACTCATTTAAGTTAGATATTTTAATATTTCTGGTCTTATAGTAGGTAATTGAGCCAGAATTGATTGAGATTGGCAATGATGAACACAAGCATACACCAAGATATATACAATATAATAAAAACTGGAGCACAAAATCGGAATTCCAAAACCTATAAATCGAACACCTGTTATCTGAATCTGACATTACTTCACATTACTGAATTGCAACATCATGTGCCTTGACCATTAAAAGAAACATATTACATCCTATCAATAAATATAAATTGCATTAGAAGCATGATTATGACATGGTAAAGCGAATTGCCGTTGCCTAGATCACAAACCTTTTGAGGATTTCGGTGAAGCTGCCTCCCCAGAGCCGCTGCCGGAATAGGCCGTCAGTGCAGGGCTTGCCTTCCCAGAGCTCGAGCCCGCCGGTGTAAATGCCAGGGACAAGAACCACCGGGTGGAGCGCGCGCACCCCCTCTCGGCCGAGCCGCGCCCCAGGCGACTCGGGCGGCTGAAACCCCGGCAATGCAGCCGGCAACGAGTAGTACAGGAACACCAGAAGCCACCAGACACAGCACAAACACCCAATCACCCAACAACACGACTCAATGCACCTCCATTCTCTAATCTTCCTCTTTCCCTTGTCCGTCTTCTTCCTCGTCGTGTCATCATCATCATCACGACCATTCTTCTGAACCACACTCTCAACCTCGGAAACTATTCTCTCTTTCTGCTGCTGCTGCTGCTTTTTCTCAGCGTTCTTGACGGACCCAAAGGACTGGAACTTCACTGGCTCCACGTAACAGAGTTTCCTGAGCCGAAGAACCGCACCCATTTTGGGGCTCCGGATAAAAATGGCTTCTTTTGGCAAAGAAAAGGAAAAAGATCAAGAACAGAGCACTGTGGGATTGCCGGGTACAGAGCGAAGCGGAGCAAAAGAGACGGCAAGAGGGTGATGCGCTTGTATCGGCATCGCCAAACAGCGAAGGAAGTCCACGTGGTGACGAAGGGGGTGATCTGGGCTCTCTGCGTCTGCGCAAGAAAACATCTACGTGACGACCAGAGAAGAGACAGATTGAGAAAGGGAGAGCGTCAAATTAGAGTTTCAGCTCTGTCTAGCTAGTCTCATTCAAAGGTTGCAAGAGAAACTTGGTCTTGGCTTGGGGGACAACTGCTTGTGCTGTTCTTGAACTCTCCAGACACGTACCTTCCGGGTTTTGTACACATATTTATTCTGTCTGCGTTAGATTCGCGTCTCTCTTGTCTATGCTCCGATCATTATAATTTTGCGGTTGTTCCTAATTCACATGGGGTCACGCTCTGCCGCCCTCTGTCCCAACCCATGCACAAGATGTGCGATTTATTGCTTATAAGTAATGTTAGAGAGATTCCTACACAAATCGAAGATTGACTTATTTGTTACTAACATGGATTCGGTTTAACTACGATCATGTGTTTGGAGAATTTCGCAGTGATCACTTGCTCGATTGGTTCTTCTATATGTATTGAAAGGGAAAAAGAACAAGACGGTTTTTCCTCAAAAACTTCTTCGGCCATCACTTGGGTGGATCTATCTCGAATTGATGTTGCACGAGATCACAAGTCTGGATTCACCTCATGAATGAACCTCGGAACAGTTCGCATGTCCTATCGCATAACCACGACATATATCGTACGGAAAGATTTCATGATGGCTAATATCTCGATGGATTATAATAACGGATTAGCCACCTTCGGCCTTTAAATCACCGACGCAATTCCCACATTTCTAATCAAGCACGAGGCCCTCATGAAGGCATCCAGGGGATCGCTGGCGCTCCCTGACTATCATTTTACAAAAGAATATCGCACCGGTAAGCAACCACAATGATGACTCCAAGTGATCTTTACAATGCGACATTCTCATTTCATCATATAACCCAGCAAGAAAGGCAAAGGTAAATGGAAAAGAGAAAAGCAAAAGAAAAGCACAATCTTTCCCGACATCAGATTACTCGAGACACCATCCTTTGTCCAGTCCCAATAGTGATGGGAGAACTTCATCCGGTCACGAGACTGGCTAAGCGATCATCGATGAATGTAACAGGTAAAAAGGTTAGGCGCAGCTCCTGCGACCCCCAATCGCAGGAGCAGGACCATGCACGCACTACGAGAAATCACGCATACCCAGAATTTTCCTGCACAAGTCCCTCGAAAGGGAAGGGATCCCATTGCCAAAAAGGAAGGACCGAAAGTGGTGGTCTAGATCATCCACAGGGCACGAACAAAGCGACGGGTGTAAAAGGCGCAAAGCTCGTTCGCGGACGGAGGGTGAGAACGCAAGCGAGGCGCGCTTGCGTTTGAGGAGATGATTGGGGGTGTGCGGTCAGGGCAGAGATGGGCTTCTTCTTCTTTTTGGCTTTGATGGCGCACTCGCCTTGGAGTTTGGCGCATGCAGAGAGCAGCAGAGAGAGAGAGAGAGAGAGAGAAAGAGAAGGGGACCCAACATACGCCGCAAGGACAGACTGAGCAGGGGAGATTTTGCTGAGAATGTGGATGGCCGCGGGAGAAGAGGAAGGGAACGGGCTTTTTTGTCGTTTCCTGTTGGATTCTTCTATCGTCTTGAGAAGCACGCCTTCATCGATGATCGCTTTTTTTGTCGTTTCCTGTTGGGTTCTCTTCATTCGCGGGAGAAGAGAATGTGGATGGCCGCGGGAGAAGGGAAGGGGACCCTCGTGTCATGATTCCGACTATTATGGCGATGATCCTGATTCTGGTTCGGGGAACCAAGGAAGGCTCTTCGATGACCCTTTAAAATCATCGGATTCCTGCACATGTCATGGGCCCTTTCTATGTTTTTACCAATAAAACTTCACATTGCTGCTAAATTTTTGGGCATGTGCGGTCTAATAGTTTTATATTCTTGTAATTTCGTGTGCACGATATGATTACATTCGATGTTTGCTTTTTAAAACTCCATGTATCTACCATACTATTAGGAAAAGCATGGTATGATAGATTTTATATCCGTGTAATTTCGTGTACACGAAACAATCACACTCGAAAAGTTAAGTAATTCAACCGTTGAATCTAAACCTGATTCAAATATTTAATTCGCCATTAAATCCGAACTTGCTTCAAATCTTTACTTTAACCGTAAAGTTTGAACCCCCTTTCAAAACTTAGATTTTCAGCCCGACTCAATCTGATTGCCTCAATTGCAAACATGTTTGAAATATTGTTTCTCCCAGTCAAATGTCATTCCGAATTGGTTATACGGTGTAATGTCACTAGGTCCATCACTGAGTTGACAATAGGACTTATACTAATACTTTAGCACAATCAAGATAACTTATTGTTTGATCAATTCTAGTTCATAAAAACCATACATAACTACCCAAATAATGTTAATGTTTTAAGAAGATAATAAACATGTCAGCTTTGGTGACCATGTAATTCAATCATTCTATCTCTCTATGTCCCAATTCAACATGGCATCGTTTGCCAATCCACCAATTCAATTATATGTCCAAATCTAATTGACATATATTCAATGAGGCATGAACTATTCATTCTCGATTACAACCCTAGTCGAGCATTTCGATACAATATCACAATTAGATCACATAGGATACCAATTTCTATCTTGTATTTGTAACAAGAAAATGGATTTCATATTATGCACACATGTGCCTTCGTATGTGAATATATTATGACCATCAAGGACAAAAACGGTTTGACAAAACGTCAATATGCGCACTTGTGAACCCAACCATCCAACATATAAGCCAGTATCATGCATCGAGTATAAGGATTTTACACAAGACCAAAGCACGGACTATTAGTCATTGACCCCGTTAAAAACTTCCATGTTGCCAATTGCTCTATGCACGTCACATTTAGTGAACATGTCCAAGACAAACACTTATGTTTTAGATCGGATATCACAATATTTAATGACTTGTGGCTCATCATCTCCTGAGGTATTCAATACTCAATGGTGAAGCTTGAAAATACACCGGTCCCAATAGAATCATCAATATCCTCTCAATAATTAATTCACCCGGAACTATTTAAAGATTCAGTATAATTGTAAACTTGTCGCACATATGCTTGATATCTTAATAATAGGTACAGTGATAATTGATCTTATGGACTCATTCATATAAATAAGAAGATGAATTAATATTTCTCTGTCATTAAATATTCCTTAACATGTAATTATTATATAATTGCTTTAGGACATATAGCTAACAGCATTTTCATAAAATCGCAAGGTAGAGTTAAATAAGTATATGGTTTTTGGCCATGGATCAAGCCTATTGATAATGTGGAGAAATGGTGACTTGGGATATATGTGCCTCTCTTTCCTGCCAATGCTAGTTCAACTCCATCATCACGCCTTTATGAATCGACCGCTTCCTTTTGATGAAGTGTTAGCGGAGGAATTTTTCTATGCCCCTCTTACATCTATGTGAAAGATATACATTCAATTTTATTATTACAATCACCAAATAATAAATAGAATATAGTAAAATTTTAAATTTCATATCCTATCTTCTCTAATTCTATTATAGTAAGAAATCTAGATGATCAAACATAATCTAATATCATTTATCGGTACTTCGAGTCAGAAAAATTTCGGGACCATGACACCAAGCATGCCCTTAAAGTACTGGAAAACAAAAACATGCAGAGCATTTTCTATTTCAAAAGTATTGGGCTCAACCGGGGCAAGTTGGGTGCCAGCATAATCGCATTAGTTAGTATAGTCATAAAAGTTCCCCCTAAAAAAATATATACTTTCAAATTTTTTAAACACCTGAATAATTTTCGTAGAATTTGTTACTTCTTCTATCCGATATGCATTAGCTTAAAATCACATTTTCCTTCACCGCGCAAATCCCGTTCTGCCCATTTGAAGGAAAATATGTTCCTTGGAATAGCTAGTGAGATACACACGACAGAGATCTGTCTCCTTGCAAGGAAGAGGTTTTCTTGCTAATGAGATGAGTGGAAGAGCTGCTTTCGGTCGACCCGGCCATCTGGAGAGTCTGATTTATACTTCTCTCCGGGCTGAAGGAGGGAAGGAAGAACGAACTACCGATCTATGCCATTCTTCGTAGTATACCTGACAAATCGGGAGGTGTAGCCGCAATAGCTCTAGGGAGTGCCCCCTCGAAGGTGATTGTCGAATTGAATTTGGTGGACCCGAACTCATTTGGGAAGTACATAAGCCCAACATCAATGGGCCGATTTGGAAAGCCCAACTTTAAATAGTATGGGCCTGGCCCATGTCACAGAAAAATAAATGATGTGTACATTTCTAAAAAAAAAAAATGTTTGAAATAATTAGTCTATAAAAAAATTATCTTTATTATCAACAACAATCTAGGTGTAAACATCTTCGTGGGCAACGAAAATATCTTGCGTTTATTCATCCTCATGAGCGATACAAGCGATCACTTTTAACAAAAATGTTTTCAAGATAATTTATTTTACAGAAAAATAGTTGGTCCGCGTCTGAAGTGATAAGATGAAACTCAAAATAGCTCTATGCTTCGTACAGTATCTTGTAACCAACATATCAATCAAGTATCTCGATTCAATTGTAAGATACTATGTTTAGATTTTGACCCACGCATTTTATATTCATCAATGAAGTTTGGGAGATATTTTTTTATGTGTTCAGATTCGAGATCTATATATCCGAATATAGAATTTAGGTTTGTAAATCCATAACATGCATCGCAGCCCACGTGAGAATGGAGATAAACAGCTCAGTCCGTGAACAAGAAAAGAACCAATCACGTGGCTTCTCTCTCTCTCTCGATAATTATTGCCCTTCTTCGCTCGCTGGCAGCGAAAGCGACTCCTCTCGTGCCGAGAAGCTTCCGCTCCGCCATAACTTTCGACTCGTGTCGCCACTTCTCATCGCATTCGGTTCATCGTTTAGGGGCGATCGATTTCTAATATGATCTGATTCCAAAGCAGAATTAGGAACCAGACTAGAACCGATCGTTTTTTTTCACTAAAGAGTGTTGATGCACAATAAAAAAAAGTGACAAATTTTAAAATGTTATCGAAAACGACGATAAGTGATAAGTTGTTGTGCTGTAACATATGATACCCCACCGAATGATATAGTGTTTAGTTCACATTTTACCAATTATTTTTGAAAAATAATAATCAAAAAGTATATATAGTCATTGAGGCTCCCTCTTGGAATTAGGAATCGAACCGATATCAAACAAGCCGCTTCGGTCTGGTTTGAGCAATTTTCAATTCAAACAGTCCATTATGCACATCCCTCAACCAAGCTTAGCTCAATAATCATGCCTCTAATTTCACAATCCTTGATTTTTGGCGGGGAAAAAAAAGTCCATTTCTTCGACAAGAATAATTCATTATTTTTTACGTCCCGGAAAGTGGACAGGCACTGTTTCTAGTCAATTTTCAATGAAAGAAAAATCGACGATTCTACTCCTCTATCCATGACCCTAATTTTGCGTTTCGGCTCCATATTTTTCAATGGAATGCAAAAATGAATATGGAACTGGCTAGAAAGATCACTCGAAGGATCCACCCCTTATCTAGGCACTCTACGTCGGGGTTACATTTATTAAACATTCCAGTGCTGATCAGGGCAAAGTGGGTGGGCCTTGCGAGACACAGCTGTATTGTCATCTGAAGGATGATAGGCTATTCATATGCAAATTCTCGATTTCTCATATGAACATAACTAGATATACAATTTGTACTTAATCATAAGGAAAAGGATGCATGATATTGTGTGAATCTTTCCAAATATCTCAAGTTAAGTATATAAAAGGCTAGATCTAAATATGTCCTAAAATGGCTCCGTATGAATTTTATGACGCAAAATTTTGAGGGTATTTTCTCCTTGGTGGTAAAGACAAAGATTTGCCGGGAAATTAGGAGAAATAAGCTAGCATTGGGTAGACAAGTATATAATTTGTACTTAATTACGAGAAAAAGATGCATGATATTGAGCAAATATTTCTAAATATCTCGAGTTTAATTATATGAAAGGCATTATCACCTACCCAAAAATAAAAATAAAAATAAGAATAAAAAAGGTATTATTTTATTGGAGAGAAGATCCGCACGAAAGGGAGACGGACAACGATCGCGAGCAATGATTTGATTAGCGTCCTTTTCCTCTAATCCACGTAATTACAACATGGATAATGACATTCCAAAAGTTTCCCTTAGCGTATATTTCACTTACCCTGATTACATTATACCTAACCTCAAATAAAAGAGCAAAAAATAAAAAATAAAAAACCCTGCCAACAAAAAAATTGATCTAAACTTAGTAGTCGAATCCGGTTATAAAAAATTCCGTATTAGCCTTCGCGTAAATCAAATTGATCAAGTTTATCTTTTGATTTGCTTGGACTTGTGTCAAAATAAATCGTTATATTAATTACGATTTTGGATTTCAAAGATATCGATCCACAATGAAGTTGATGAGGAAGGATATAGATTTTTAATTTTAATGGGAGAATGACAAATGTCGTCCATAAACTTTAACCCAATGTACAACGCCATTTTCTAAACTTTTAGTTTGTTTGATTTTAATCTTTAAATTTCAAGTCAAATGTATAATGTCATTCATTAATTTTTAAATGATTCAATATGGTCATTGGATTTATGATACACAATCAATATAATTACATACTTATGTGAAGAAATTTAATATTGTCCTTGAACTTGAATCGATGAAATAATAGTATTAAACATTTTTATATAATTTAACAACTAAATTTAATATGTATAAAAGTTGAGAGGTCACATCGAATGATCCACATTGCATGCTTGTCCAAAGTTTAGGAATCATTTATGTTATTATTCTTAATTTAATTAGTGTGCAAATTGTAATAAGGTCGAATAGTTTTAATGCACGTCCGAGGGTGCTAAAAGAAAGGCTGGCAAAAATAAATAAAAAAAGAGGAAAGAGATATACATAAATAGATAAAAAAAATGGCGAGGCCGTCAAAGCCAATTTTCTCGACCTTTTTTCCCTTCTTCCCTCGCGTTCCCCCAAAAATAAACACCGACATTTCATAAATACCGCTCGCTTCCTCACTCCCCACCGCCCAAACAATCTCCTCCTCCTCCTCTCTCTCTCTCTCTCTCTCTCTCTCTCTCTCCGGCGAAGACGACGAAAACCGACCGGCGACGACGAATTCATCGATCCGAGCTCTGGCCATTCTCGTTCCGGCAGCCAGTCAGGTGAGGATTCCTTCGAGATTCCAGGTCTAGAGGGGCGATCGAATCGATCCATCCATCCATCCGGGGGAAACCAATGGCGAGCGGCGTCGCGAGGGTAGATCTGGACGGGAGGCCGATCAAGCCGATGACGATCTGCATGATCGGCGCCGGCGGCTTCATCGGCTCCCACCTCTGCGAGAAGCTCATGGCGGAGACGCCCCACAAGGTGCTCGCGCTCGACGTGTACAGCGACAAGATCAAGCACCTCCTCGAGCCCGCCACCCTCCCCTGGGCCGACCGCATCCAGTTCCACCGCCTCAACATCAAGCACGACTCCCGCCTCGAAGGCCTCATCAAGATGTCAGATCTGGTGAGTTTTACGCCCTCGCTCTGCTTCGAGGATTCTCGTCGCTCTGTTCTGTGTGCGTGCGTGAGCGCCTGGTGATGTGTTGCGTTGGTTCGTTGTTCTGTGTCTTAGCCTGTGCAATTGGTTCGATATGCTTGGATTTATGGCGAATTGGCTATTTGAGCGCTTCCTCGTTGCTGCATTGCCATACACTAATGCATTGCGCTCGGAGCTGTTACGTTGCCTTGCGTGTTATTCTTGCTGGATTATTTGTTTGTTCGTGCTTTAGATTCGTCCTCCGGCTTTGGTTATTCGGGTTCTCAAGTTAGATTCGATGATTCAGTGGATCAACGCCTTACATTGTGCCTGGTTTCATGTTTTATGTCGTGCAGACTGTCAATCTAGCGGCGATCTGTACTCCTGCTGATTACAACACTCGTCCTCTCGACACCATATACAGCAATTTCATCGATGCACTCCCCGTGGTACTGGATTTCTTTTTCATGGCTCGCGCCTTTTTCTTGATATCGGTCAAATTCTTTTTAATTGGATCTCTGTGACCCTACGATAGGAACTCTTCTAGTGATGGGTTTCTCATGCACATATGGATTTGATGTTGATGGCTTTGGTGTTGTTAGGTCAAGTACTGCTCAGAAAATGGCAAGCGTCTCATTCACTTTTCTACGTGTGAGGTGTATGGGAAGACCATCGGAAGCTTCCTTCCCAAGGATAGCCCTCTCCGCCAGGTAAAACTTATCCTTCATTATCTCTAGCTCGCACTCCTTCCCTGTTCACATTTGGTAGACGTTGACATCTGCTGCTGATCTGTCAGACAAAGTCTCAACACAGGAATTGACATGTCTTATCTGGTGTTGTTTGACTATGTAACCTAGCTGCACCTAAACTAGTTTTGATCTAGAATCTCCTTTCCGATGCTAGTTCTAGATCACCACGATGGAAGATATTAAACCGTGTTGTGTAGGGCAGAAATGGTTTATTGAGTCTACAAAGCAGTGTTGCACATCACGGAGTAATTTAAGAGGAATCTTTGCAGTCTACACAGTGGTTTGTGCTAGTGCGTTGGTATAAATCAGGTGTTTCTTTTGTCCAGCATAACGTGGCTAGCAGCTGCGTTAGATACATTGTTAATGTGATCTGGAGTGCTATATTAAAGTCAACCTTTCGTATGTTGGTAATGGTTAAGTAACATGAAAATGTGTATTCAGCATCTGCCTGGGCAGATGGAAGTTTTGCTGCCCTCACCTTTATTAAACAATGACACATATGGACTGTGTGCTTTTATTAAAGAGATCTGTCTGCATCAATCTTTTGATGTTTCATCTCTTATATTACAGTTGATTTGATTTGGTTCTTTAAATATGCTTTTAGCTGATGATGAGGCTTCCCCTTATATTTAGGGGGAACTCTTATATTGTGGTACTGACTCACCTGGGTACTTGTAAGTGCAGTAATTTGTTTCCAAGTTTTTACATGATATGAGCCAGATTTTTTTCCCCGAGCCTGATTGTTACGATTTTCTACAACTACTTTTACTTTCCATGCTTAATTACAAATTACAGTATTTTTTTAATATTTATAAAAAAATTCACATAGCATTAGATGATCATTATTATATATTTCAAATGATTTGAGGTGACCAAAATTAAATGAAAGAGATATCTCCAACACCAATATCTGAAGTCCAAGCAAAAAGCTAAGGGCCTTTTGGAATGACGCTTTCAAAATTTGCGGTGCATGCGCTTTGACTTTTTTGTAATCTGATGCAGTTGGAACTTTCACAAAATGTGATATAGACACGTAATTTCACATATAAACTTTTTTGTAAGTTAAATTTTGATGGAAAAGCCAAGAAGTACTTTTTTTACGTTTACTTTGGCTCAAATAAATAGGCCTTAAAAGTTAGAAGCCCTTCTGTTTATATTTTGTTAAATCCACATTGCTGATTGCTCGGGCTTCTCTCGCTGCATAATGCAGATATTGTGTGCAGTGTGCACTTGATGGCTCAGTCATGCTTGAGCGTTTGCACCAGAAATATATGCACATACAGCACCTTCTGGTCTTAGACGTTTGCTTACGATAACAACATTGACTACTTTGAAGTCTGCCAACTTGTCTTCTGCCTGTGTTGGCTTGTGGTGCTTAAGTTTAAAATCTTCAAGTGCTTTGGTTTGTCAGGACCCTGCATATTATATGCTTTCAGAAGATGCCTCCCCTTGCATATTTGGACCAATTGAAAAGCAGAGATGGTCATATGCGTGTGCAAAGCAACTGATTGAAAGGCTGATTTATGGTGATTTATGTTCATAATGATCTCTGGTTAGTGCAAGTTTGGCTCTTATACAGTTTATCTAACTTTTCCTCGTACTTCTTCCAGCTGAGGGTGCAGAAAATGGTCTTGAGTTTACTATAGTCAGACCTTTTAACTGGATTGGACCTAGAATGGACTTCATTCCTGGCATCGATGGTCCAAGTGAGGGTGTTCCCAGGGTTCTTGCTTGCTTTAGTAATGTGAGGAAGTTTAATGGAGTGATTTATTCTATGATTCTCATCTCTTTCCACCATGGTTATCTGTCCTTGCTTTGACTGTTTCAGGCTTTGCTTCGCCGTCAGCAACTTAAACTTGTCGATGGTGGTCAGTCTCAGAGAACATTCGTTTTCATTAAGGATGCTATTGAAGCTGTTCTTTTGATGATTGTGAGTTAAGCTCAATGTGTCGTTTGTGTTTTTTCTGTTGAGGATTCATGAGTGACTGGAGTCTCTGATGTTTCTTTTGCAGGAAAATTCAGCAAGAGCCAATGGCCATATTTTCAATGTTGGCAACCCCAACAACGAAGTCACAGTGAGGCAGCTGGCTGAGATGATGACTCAGGTAACATGATTTGCTGTGGATTTTGTCATTAAATTTAAATACATGCCAATGCTTTTGCATCATTCGCATACATATTCAAGAATTGTCCTCTCTTTCACACTTCCAGGTTTACTCTAAGGTTAGTGATGAGCCACCTCTGGAAGTACCGACTGTTGATGTTAGCTCTAAGGAGTTTTATGGAGAGGGTTATGATGATAGTGATAAGAGAATCCCAGACATGACCATCATCAATAGGCAACTAGGTAACTGGCCTGACCTCTTAACCTCCTTAATGATCCAACTAGATAACTGGTTTTATGGGTCAGGGGAGGAAAGTGTTTTGACAATATATGACTTGTGCTAATGCTAGGTTGGAATCCCAAGACATCACTGTGGGACTTGCTCGAATCGACCCTCACCTATCAACACAGGACATATGCTGAGGCTATCAAGAAGGCCATGTCGAAACCCGTTGCCACAAGCTGAGTTACACTCAGCGAAAAGAAAAGGCCAAGTGATTGGATTTTCTGGCTGTGTTGGTTCACACCAGAGAGTGCCGCTGTTAAAGGTCCTATAATTCTTTCATGGAGATTAAACATATCTAAATAGACGATACTATTTATACTTTAAGATACCTTTTGGCCTTTGTGGTGTCGGTAGTGGTAGTCCTTGGATCGGGATATGATATTTTGGTCATAACTAGATTCTTTTAGGGATTTTTCTTTTCTGTAATTCAGTAATAGAGCTTTCTGCTACGCATCACACAAAGGCCGAGGGTTTTTTGGTCTTCCAGTTCCAAGGGATTGGACGCAATTCCTATTATCTTCAAATGATTATTGTTGACGCTTTGATTTTTCTTCTTCTTTTTTTGTAATTTTTTATTGGTATTTATAATTTAAGGCTTGCGAGCCTCTTTAATATCCAGAATTGCAATAAACTGTTCGGGCGTATTTTTTGGGCATTTGATAACATGCTCGCCAAAATTATAGTTGAATAAAGTTTATTGTGCTTATCTTTAATGTTGACTAGTAAACTATATTCGATTTGGCCACCCAGATGACCTTTGGAAGCTGAACAGATTTACCATATGAAAAATCATTTATTTAGGGTACATTTGTTCAACGGAAAATGAATAATTTAAAAATCATTCTCGTAAACTTAATTGTTTGTATTGCTTATAAAAACAAATGAATAGAAAAAAGTTTCATAAATTATTGTTAATATTAAAAATATTTTATTAATTAATTATTTCATGTAATATAAATGATTATTTTTATGATTTTCACCGATACAATGCAATATCCATACGTATGAAAGATGGTCCCATCTGAGTCACTTTTTCATGAGCCATTTTTCTTATATATGGACATATATATCAAACCCAACACAGAGATTTTCATCGTCGTTCTTATCGGACAATAGAAATTCTATATTTCATCAGCTTCATCGGGACCACTTGGAGGCCGGAGAGCGACGATACAGTAAGCAAAATCAAACACCAGAACCGCCAAGTACATGAAACTTTCTGGCTGGACCCGAAAGATTCTAATTATAAAGGACATTTCACGTAGCATTCAAGCCTTGCTTACAGACGCATAAGTTCTCGCACAACTGTCGAGCACCATCGCATTTTGAACGAGTCATTGATGGTGTCGCGTCATCGGTCTTTTAACTTTCTCTTCGGTTCGTTCTAGGAGCATTATTCCTACACGTTGGTCAGTCAACCGCGATCTTCAAGCTTCGCTGTTTTTTGTCCATTTTCAGACAGAATCGAAACGAAAGAATGGCGGAATCCGTGTCCGGAATTTAATTAAGAGCAATTACCGCAACACTGACCAGCCATCCTATCCTAACTCATTAATATTTAGGACATGATAGTAATTTGTTGAGACTATCGTTAAAATGCTCGACAATTGACAAACTATTTAACTGCTCACACCATCTATATATTACTCATTTACATTTAGATTTAATAATTTTTAATTTGATAAACTATCCATTTTCAATTAGGGGTATTATTAGTTTGTTATAGAAATGAAACCATTGTAAAGACTCAAAAATCTTTTGGATTTAGATTTCTTTTTGACTGGTGATCAGTTTTGATATAAATTCATTAATGCTTCCTCAATCGGTATGTTACCGACTCAAATATCCATTCTATTAGTAGCTGTTGAACTTTTTACTTATATCAATAAAAATGTATATGATTACAAAACATGTTTTTTAAAAAATTGTTTTCTCCGTTAAACAAAATGGAGGGAAGTGAAAGTGCAAAAGTTCAATAATTTTTAAATAATTGATTTTTCGTTAAAAAAAAAATTTGCGCGAGGGTGCAAGGCTAAAGGAAGCCATCCTTCACCGGGTCATCATTCACCTCGGATCCACGCGGCATTGATGATTGCACCCAACCTGCTCGACAAAAAGCGTGAGACAAACCATCATTTTACAGCCCTCTCTCTCTCTCTCTCTCTCTCTCTCTCTCTTCCCCAATCTCCGGCCGGCTTCCAGCAGCAGCAGCTCCACCACCACCACAACCACCAGCAGTCCACGACGACCCACACTGTGATCCCACCTTTTTAAAGTAATTTCCTTTGTTGTCTTCTCAATTACTTCAGGAACAGGGAATCTGCTTTACTCATTTTTCACTCTCCGCTTCTTTCGGCTTTTTTTTTTCTTTTTTCTTCCAAGGGCGTTGAGTAACTTCGCCGGTCGGGTCGTCTTGTGATCCGCGCTCGCTCGCCCACCCAAGGAGAGAAAACCAGAATCGGAACGAACGAGCGTGGTCAATATAATAACCCCCGAAGGGTCCATGCTGGTTGGTGGTGGGATGTGGGGTTTCCCTTTCCTGAGTTGTAAAGACCCACTCTTGTTTTGGTTGCCCTCCTGACGACCACAATTGACGCAGTAAGAGAGAGAGAGGGATAGGGCGTTTGTGTGGTATGTCTGTTGGTTTGCTTCGGCGAGAGGGAAGCAATAATTACAGAGTCTTTCTCCCTCTTTTCTCTCTCGCCCTCTCTCCTCGAAGCTGAGGTGGGTTTGACTCGTTGTTGATCTAGGAAGGAGGGGTTCGTTAGTTCTTCCCATGCTTGGTGATGGCTCCTGCCGGCAAGGTCTATGGGTTCCGTCGCGAAGGCAATGACTGGTACTCTCTCTCTCTCTCGCCCATGCTTGTTCTAGTTTGTTTTCGATCAATGGAGAAATTCAAAGAATTTTGATTCCTCTCTGGTGCTGAACCGGTTGAGGGTCGGGTCTTATGAATTGCTGCTACAGTTTGAGGATTTCAAACGTGCATTAAGTTCTGTCTATTCTCGGCATGGGTAAGTCGGGTCGTCCTATTGTGATCACCTCTTGATCTCACAAATTTGCGTCGAATATGCTTTGGTTCCGTTCCTCCAGTCGTCTGGAAATTTTCAAAGAAGAAGATGACTTTTGTTATTCTGGGTGTTACTTTGGGCTGCCCAGCACTCAACATCGTTTGTTTCATGGGTGTGGCAGGTTTTGCACTGCAGCTTTGCCGAGTGACATCACAATCATTGTGGAAAACATCAACTTTCGTCTTCACAAGGTATGCCCCTAGCCTCTTCCAAATGCTACTTTTGTTGCCCTTTTGATTTGCCATTATATACTAGTTTTTGAAGGGAAAAATTTTCATGATTTTGACTTGCTATTAAGTTATTTCGATGCGGTACGAGGTTATGGTGCAAACTCGTAGTTAATGTTCAAATACCGACCTGGTTGCCATACATCTTTAGTGGCATTGACTTGGTGTTTAATTACTAGGATGACTTTCATTATATGGTACGAGTAGAGCTTCATGGCTTAAAAGATGCACAAAACTGAAAGCCTCAATTAGCTAAATACTAAGTCCATGTGGCACAACCGAAAGATTCTGTTTTTAACCTAATACAAAATTCTGGGTTTGACTTTCAGTTCCCTCTCGTATCAAAATGCGGGAAGATAGCAGATAAATGTGAAGAATCCCCGAGCAGTGAAGACAGGACTTTCACATTAGAGCTGGACGATTTTCCTGGTGGCCCTGATTCTTTTCTTGTTGCTGCCAAGTTTTGTTATGGCGTTCGTGTGGAATTAACTCCGAGGAACGTTGTGACAGTATACTGTGCAGCAGACTTTCTCAAAATGACAGATGAATATGGAGAAGGTAACTTGCTTTCCAAGTCAGAAAGTTATTTCCACAAGAATGTGCTTCGTAACTGGAAGGATTGTATATTGGCTCTCCAAAGTTCCGAAGCTGTGATAACTTATGCTGAAAAACTTCAGATAATTAACAAATGCTTGAATGCACTGTCCATGATGGTTTGTACCGACCCAAGCTTGTTTGGATGGCCCATGAAGATGTATGGAAGCTTACAAAGCCCTGGTGGCAGCATTTTATGGAATGGAATAAACACAGGAGCAAGAATTCGAAGTTCAGAATCTGACTGGTGGTTTGAAGACATATCATATCTAAGTGTGGGGGTGTTTGAGAGGCTTATTAGGACAATGGAATCAAGAGGTGTGAGGTCCGAGAATGTTGCTGGTGCTGTTATGCATTATGCTAGAAAATACCTACCTGGTCTGGGCAGATGGCAAGGAGTGCAAAGTGGCAAAACCAGAACAGTTGCGAGTTTTAGCTTGACACCTGTCATTGTCGATCAAAGGGTTCTACTTGAAAGCATTGTTAATCTTCTCCCTGATAAGAAGGGGAGATCTTTTTGTCGATTCTTACAGGGGCTCCTTCGGGTTGCGTTCATCTTGGGTGTCAATCATACGTGCAGAGATGCACTGGAGAGGAGAATAGGGATGCAATTGGAGTTGGCTGCCCTAGACAGTCTTCTGATACCTACATACTCGGATTCCGACACTTTGTACGACACTGACTGTGTTGAGCGGATTGTCCATTATTTTGTTTCTCTTGAATCAAAGGCCTCATCATTTTCTCCTGCATCATTTGAGCTGGAAACATCTCCCTCTGCTGGACCATTAACCAAAGTCGCAAAGTTGATAGATGCTTATATTGCTGAAGTAGCTTCTGACGTAAATCTGAAGCCTCGTAAAATTTGTTCTCTTGCTGAAGCTCTTCCTGATACTTCAAGAGTTTTGCATGATGGACTATACAGAGCTGTGGATATCTATCTCAAGGTATGAATTCTACATCGATCACTATAGTAAGGAGATGTCTTTGGTTGCTTTGGATGCTTATGATGACCAATATCAATTGCAGGCTCATCCATGGCTCTCAGACAAGGACAAGGAAGAACTTTGCAACGTCATTGATTACCAGAGACTGTCCATTGATGCCTGTGCCCATGCTTCCCAAAATGAAAGGCTGCCACTGAGAGTCGTTCTACAAGTTTTGTTCTTTGAGCAGATGCAACTGCGAACAGCTTTAGCTGGTTGCCTTAATGTCTTAGATACTGAAAGTGCAGCAGCGGGTCCAGTGTCTGCTCCAAGCAACATGGCAGGACAAATTGTGCAGAGGGATGGATGGGTGGCAGTAGTGCGCGAGAACCAGGTCCTCAAAGTTGATATGGAGAAGATGAGGTCTAGGGTGGGGGAACTTGAGGAAGAATTCAGTAAAATAAAACAGGAGATGAGAAAGGTGGCCAAATCACACAGCTCTCTCAGTTCACCTCGTTTGGTTGCCAGGAAAATCGGATGCAAGCTTCTTCCACGACCTTTGGACGCTCAGCCAGACCACGCTGAAAGCAGTGGCCCCACTGCAAGAAAGTCGGTCGAGCATGCACGGCCTTCTCGTCATTTTAGACACCGGAAGAGTTCCTCCTTAGTCTGAAAATTGATCTGGAAAAGGTTTTGGTCTTTTGTGATACCGTATATGGATATTGATCTTGGAAGACAGTATGAGGAGGAGCCACAGTCAAGATTGGAGGCTTCTGGAGGCTCCACCTCATACTATCTTTTTCCTTGGCTCGATTTTCCGGTCATTTTATAGGAATGAATAGAAGATGACACTTAATTTAGTAGATGACCCCCAACTCCAGCATACATGTAATGCTTAGTTTGAAGGATGTAGACGCTGGGCGGTCGCTGATAAGCTCAATGCGGTTCTCACCATTGAGCATACGTGTATATGTTTTGTTGTCCGGTAATGGGATAGGCGGATCTCTCGGTCGCCTTCTCTTTGCACCTTCTGTAGTCATGGTGTTATACATGTACAGTTCATGTACCGAGCTATAGATTGTGAACAGAGTTTCAAGATTGGACATTATTTATACGAAACTCCTGAACGATGTGCACGCCGCTATCCTCTTCAGTATCAGCTTTATGGGGCCAGAAAAGACGGCGCCAAATGCATGCTCATCCCCCCTCCCTCTTCATTTAGATGTGCAAGACTGTGTTTGGTTTAACATTTTCAAGGAGCTTTCAGACTTGAAAGTCTCTTGGGAAAGGTTGGACCGTTTGGTTCAACTTTGAATATGGCTTTCAATTGAAAGCTAACTTTGAAGATGCTAAAAGCCAACTTTTGGGCTTTTTGGCAGAACGTTCAAATTAATATTTCCTTTCAAAATTATCCTCAATAATTTTTCATATTTTTTATTTTGCCCTTAGTTATTTTTTTTATTGAAAAAGGAGGCAACCTTTTGTCGATGATCGTAGGCCGGACCAACGAATGGCTACAGTTGCCGGTGAGCCAAATCTGGCGTTAGTAGCCATCGACTAAGGTCACCCAAGATCGCGCGAACCGAATCGAGGGCCATCAAAGGTCACTTGACCTAGGTGCCACACGACCCAAGCGATTGCGCCTAGGTCTAAGCGACTCTTGCCGAGGGTTGCCCAGATTGTGCAACCCTTGTCAAGGGTTGCTTAGGGTCGTGCGACCTCCGATAGCTCTCGGCTGGATCACACGACCCTCGTTGAAGGTCACCTAACCTTGGGCTACCTCAATCAACAACTGCCGACGTTAGATTTGACTCACCAACGGCCATAGCCCTTTACTAGTCTGATAAAGGATTTAGTTTAATTTTCAAAAAAAAAGAATATATATATATCCTCAAAACTTATTACAAAAGTATTTTTTTACTAAATATACATTCAATTTAAAGTCCATTTGCAAATTGCAAAGAAATTTTATCAACGACAATTATATTTTTTCAAGTAATTTTGAGCTTTAAGTATTTACATTAGACTTAAAATCTATTTGCAAAACTGAGCCAAATGCACTATGAATAGGCCACTTTGAAAGCCATTGGGCTACGCATTTCGATCGCTCTTTTCGCGTGAGTCGAAACATACCGTGAAGTGGGCTCTCGAGAACGCAGCAAGTCCCATGTGTGCACTGTTTCTCCAGTGGATCCGTATTTAAACACATTTATCGTGAGGAAGATGTTGACGATGGCTGACATTTGCCCTGATTGCGTCCAGAAGTCGACACGCGCTTTTGTAAAGTATAAAGGAAAGGGAAGAGAGAGATTGCTAGCATTTGGACCATGGAAAAAGCAAATGGGCAATTGGACGTGTCTCGAGAACTAGTGGAGATGGAGAAGCAAGCGGTCGTGTCTTGTTGGTAGATTCGGTTTTAGGCACTTTTGAAAGCGCACTTCCTGATTTGTCGCGAAACGCTTCAGCCCTCGAATGGTGATCCGCTCGATTCATGATGGACCGGGTCCGTTTCCAAATTAGCAAAAAGCCTACAACGTCCGTCTTATCCTTGGCGCCTACGAAGACAGCGACTTCGTCCCCATCGACCTTATGCGCCCATGAAACTCCGACCCTTCTTAGATAACCCAATTTCAAGAATTTTTCGTTATTCTCTTTTCAATCCAAAGTAGAGGTGATCAGGGATCGATTCCCGAAATTTGGAATCGGGAACCGGACTGATTGGTCTTAAGATCGAGAATCAAATTCAATGGACCGGTTACCTTTTTTCTCATTACTTTTTACCCATTATTTTTTTCACTATTTGAAGCCGAACCGAAATAATATTTAGTTCACATTTTATTAATTTTTTTAAGAAATAATAAAATAAAATAAAATATTTAATCCATCTAGTTTGGTCTGATTTGGTTTCCTATTGAAATTAGGTTCAAGTCCTGATTCCAAATTGGAAACCAGACTGACACTATAAAAAATGATATTGATGCTCTCGAGAACTAGACTAAATCAATCGGTCCAGTTTTGCACACCTCCGGTCCGAAGGGCAGAAACGCCCGTAAGGTCACGTTGCAGATCAATTTTGACTGTTCGGGACAAAAGAAAACGAAGGCGAATTGAACTCGCGGAGCGGATTGGCCGAATTGCTCAGCGCCCGCATCTCGTTTGCCCGAAACGCTCGCGCCCAATCCGACGTCGTTGGCTCCACCAACTCCTTAGTTTTCATCCCATGATGCATCATGACGATGTCTGTAGAAAAAAGCATCATACGAAAATCCCGAACGGAGTGCAAATTTCTTTTCTTTGGGGGAAAGGGAGAAAAGAATATGATCGAATCTTCATGCAATTATGAATATGATAAATGCCTTTTAGGACAACCCCACACCCGAAAGAAAAGCGACAATTAATTTGAAAAAATAATAATAATTAATAAGGGCAATGAAAATAAAATGTAGAGCTGGCAAAGAGGGATTATTAGGTGGAAAATGAGAAAACGAGGGAAGAAAAAGAAAAAAAACGGTCGTTAATTAAATAAAACGGAGGTAAATAAATTAAGGCACAAATCGGTGAATTAAAAAAAAAAAATTAAAAGTCGTCTCCTGCACTCTCCCCCGTCGGCCTTTCCAATTTTCCTCAGTCCACCCCCTTTCTCTCTCTAGAAAAAACGAATTTCAGCTCCTTCTCCCTCTCTCTGTCTCTCTCTCTCTCTCTCTCTAGATCGAGCGTGGCCATTTCGTGGATCTCTCCGGGGTCGAGGCTGGGAATTCGCGCAATGGCGTGCTAGATCCTGATTCCGGAACTCGTCGGTAGAGATCTGGGATTCGCGGCCGGAACGACCGGCGGAGGAGGCGGAGGAGGATTCTCGCTTCTCTGTCTGCCTGTGTGCGGTGGTGGGGTTGTGGTTGTTGTTGGGTGCGCGGTGCGCGTGTTATGATTTGAGCCGCCGGATCTGTCTGAGGAGATGGCGCTATCCGGCATGAGGGGTCTCTCGGTCTTCATCAGCGACATCCGCAATTGCCAGAACAAGGAGCAGGAGAGGCTCCGCGTTGACAAGGAGCTCGGCAACGTCCGCACCCGCTTCAAGAACGAGAAGGTTAGGGTTTTCTTCCCCACTGGTGCTAGTGCTCGAGCGACGCCTGTTCGGAATTTCCGTCCGAATCCGCATCGCCGGGGTTCGGGTTTTTCTTTCTTTCTTTCTTTCTTTTTCTCTCGGGAAATTCAGTGTCGCGCGCGGTTGTAGTTGCCCTTTGCTTTCGAGAGAGATTCTGTCAATGCTTGTGCTCGTTTGAGATGTCGTGAGCTATTAATGCCTACTACGCGGGGGCGGTTGCTCCTCTTAGTGCTTAATACCAGATGACATCGAGCTGTATAGTTTATTTGGGTTGGCTGATTACAAGGATGATTTTGTGGTTGCGAGTTTATCGAATTCCTGGCTGTAAACTGTGTGCCAGAAGCTTTGTTTTGATTGCTTGTTCTGGAGGACGGACAGGTAGTGACTCTTGGGTTAGATGGTGGAAAGGTGGAGCATGGCTTTAAACTGGATGCTGGATTGAACCTGATCAATAATATTGTGATCTCATCTAGTGATGGCAATTGAATGGTGTTTGTGGCCTGAGGAGAATGGATACCGCAACAGCACTAACTGTGTCACATAATTACATTCAATTTATATCTGAGTACTTTGCTTAAAGAATGTGAATAAATGTTGGTATTATAGTATTAGGTTCTTTAGCGAAATCAAGTTTCATGTGGTGTTTACAGTACAATCGACAAATCTGATTTTGTCGGAAGCTTTTTTGCCACAATGCAATGCTGGTTTGGCTTAGCAGATGCCAAAGAAGAGGCAGCCAAGAGCTAGTGATAAGTAGATAAGAATAGCTTGGAACCTGATCAAGGGTGCTCTGACGAGTTTACATTACTATAGAGTGATGAAGTTCAAGGAACATCTAGGAGAGGATGCCTTTGGAGGTTGAATAATTTCAAAAGTATATGAATTCTACAGTACTAAGGGAACTCAAGCAGTAAATCAGCTGTTCCTTTAGTAGTTCTGACAAAGTAGTTATGGGTGTTTATGATAAATGTATTAAAAAAATAATAATAAAAAGATCATACATGAGGAGACTTCTGGAAGTGAAATTGGAATTTATCAAAATAAGTGGAATTTGAAGCTTTTCTGAGTTTTGGAAACTCCGGTCTCGAGGTGTATAACAGATGGTGAATACTGATTTTCCAGTCATAATTTTCTTTTGCATGTGTACTGAGAGGGACAAAATCAATACATTCTTATCTCTGTTTGTCGGTCATAATACAGAACTTCAATTATTCTGATTGTTGACAGAAGTTTTCGGTTAGGAGTTGGAGATATTTTGAGCACTTTTGCTCTTGGAGTGTTGTACAAAACCTTAGACAAGTAGTTGTGGAGGGCGTTTAATTGGGGATCAGTGAGGATTGGGTAATGCATTGTCCTATGGTCTGTTTTCATCTAAGGATAGTTTACAACACGAAATGTAGCATTGCCCTGGAGAGTAGCTCTCTTCGGAATTTGCTAGACAATCTCTTCCTTTGTCTAATTTTCTGAAGAGATGGAAGACTTTGTCTGATAAATGCTCTCTTTTTGACAAGCTTTTACATCACACTTATGGCACATGGATGAGATACATCTACTAAATCACTATATTTTGAGCTCTTTTGCTCTTGAAGTGTTGTACAAATCCTAGAAGGGGCGATTACATGGGGATCAGTGAAGATTGGGGAGTCCACTCAATATCCTATAGTCACAACACGAAATGTAGCATTGCCCTGGAGATTAGCTCTCTTCAGAATTTGCTAGAAATCTCTTCCTTAGTCTAATTTTCTGAGAGATGGAAGGCTTGTGATAAATTCTCTCTTCCTGAAAAGATTTTACGTCACATTTATGGCACACGTATGAGAGACACATTTACTAAATGGCAATATTCAGAATGAGTTTTTCTCCTGCTAATGCCCATCAATATGAGGGTGAGAGGAGATATTGATGATTTTTCTGCTTGGAGAAAGGGAAAAGAAAGTAACGTCCTATTCATCCTCTGTACTTCCTTCTTCGTTCTGCCTTATTTTTTTGAGAGTATGGAGCAAGAGAAATTCAGAATTTACTTTCTTTATCCAAATTCAGGCCTGTTGTTCAGTCTGTGTGCCATTGCACTTCGGGGGTTCTTGCTGCATAACAATGTCACTTTCATGAAGATTGGACATTCTAGTCAGATTTTAGGCTATCTTTCTTTTCATGTAGATTTCATCTTACAATTGTAACAAGCATTGGCATGGAAATAAGGTGATGGGAATGTAGTTTGTAGAGGTCATTTCCAGTGTTTCTCAATTTGACGTCATGTTTCTTATCAACTATATGTATACTCGGTATATAGGATTTTTGGAGCTTTCGGTCGATTAGCTCGTGGGTATTGTCATTCACTGATGTTCTTTGAGATTTTGCCAGTCATTGCAAAAACTAAATGCTATGTTTGTTGATTTGGCAGGGATTGACACCTTATGAAAAGAAGAAGTATGTCTGGAAGATGCTGTACATACATATGCTTGGTTATGATGTAGATTTTGGCCACATGGAAACTGTTTCTTTAATATCTGCACCAAAATATCCAGAAAAGCAGGTGAGATTCTACTTTTTCATCTTAATCCTTTCATAATGAGGTATTTACTTAACTAACAATCAAGAATGTCAGCATTAGGATCTTGCTTGGATAAGTCATGACAATGGTTTGGTTGCTCTCAGAATTCTAGAGATTCTAGGATGAATGAATGGAGATAATTGTTGAGATTTTATCATGCTTGCGTTAAGATTGAAGCTAATAATGTACTGAATAAAGTAGTAGAGACCTGTAGTATCTCTAAAACTAGAATTTAAGATAAGTCTAGAACTTGATCTTAATCTTAGTTAGTATCTATTAGAATATGAATAACTAAGAGATGCCAGCATTAGATAATTGGTAGAATCTTCTTCAGTAGTGTTATGAAGAGATACTGTCGTGGTTTTGCAGCCATCCTCACATTTATTTGCTTCTCATGTGACAATCGCTCCAATGAATGGATTGATAGTGGGCCAGATCTATCAAGTTGCAGTGCTGTACATCTTCTAGAAATTTCA
This sequence comes from Angophora floribunda, assembly GCA_014182895.1. Lineage (NCBI taxonomy): Eukaryota > Viridiplantae > Streptophyta > Magnoliopsida > Myrtales > Myrtaceae > Angophora > Angophora floribunda. The sequence goes on from CM024714.1 coordinate 5,890,943, forward strand.
TATTTACAATGAATATTGTACCATTCTTAGGAATAAATATAGCTAAGAGAATTTAGGAACAGTTCAGTTTGTAGGAATAAAGAGAAGCGGATCTATTCTATTTTCCAGTAGATACCAATATGCAGTGGGGTTTAATTCCATTTTTTGTGAATGAAAAGAACATTCCAATCTCTGGTAAAATATAATTAAAAAAATGGCAAAATACAGTAATTAGTAAGACTATAAATGCATTGTAATGCTTCCAAATCAAAGCAACTAACCTTATTGAGTTATTCGGTCCCACTCTTTATCAATGGGATCAGAGTGAGAAATATATCCAAGAGCCAGTGTTGGGCTAGCCAAAAATTGAAGTTTATTGGAAACGTGGTCTAATTATCTAGCAAGGGGGATTATTCAGAGAGGGTCATAACAAACAACAGGGATGGGGTTGCTGTTGGGTAGTCAGGACATCCTATCTTTTGATGTAAAGTTTCCCTTGTTTTGTTGACAAGTCCCTGAAAATGTCCTTTAGAGAGTAAAGGCTTGAAAGATATGCCTTTTCTGATCCTTAAAGAGGAGTTAAGGGTTCGATTATTAGCATGAAGGGTTCTCACTATTCCTGGAGCTGCTACATGGTCCTTTCATCTTAATAGGGTGTTCCATTGCAGCAGTGTCTCACTATGATGTGTGCTTGTGGGTGCATGTACATGTGTCTCTGCAAGTCTTAATCACTCATATCTCTCTTCCTCTATGTTGGCAAATATTAGGAAGAGGATCGGTGAGATTAATGTTCTTTTATATCTGAACTGTTAAGAGAGTATCCATGCTGTGTAGTATATAAAGACTTTGTACACTGTGGCATTCTTGTGATTTAATGAACAACTTCTTAGTGTAAATAGAACATGGACCCTACATCCTAGTTGGGGTTTTTCTCATCAATCTCTTGTGGTCTAATTTACATAAACAAATGAAGGACTTAATTTCTTCATTGTACAAGAAATTATTCTCGAATTTCATGTGGTATAGTTGGAGCAAATGTGACTAAACTTTGCTGTCTATTTTTGCAGGTTGGGTACATTGTCACTGCATGTTTACTCAACGAAAACCATGATTTCCTCAGAATAGCTATAAATACCGTCCGCAATGATATCATTGGTCGGAATGAGACCTTCCAATGCTTGGCATTGACTATGGTATGGCTATAAAATTGTCATTGGAATATTTCTTCTATCTGAAGCTTTCCTTTTCTGGGTTAGTGATAATCTTTATTCTTCATAATCTTAGGTGGGGAATATTGGTGGTAGAGAGTTCGCTGAATCTCTGGCACCGGATGTTCAAAAGTTACTTGTAAGAATAGCCCGATGTTAATCATTAGTGTTAACTTTTCCTTCAGATTCTTTTTTTTGTGTTTTTTAACTTTCCATCAGGTTCTTGGTTTTAACTTATGGTTTACATTAGATTTCTAGTAGCTGCAGACCCCTCGTGAGGAAAAAAGCAGCATTATGTCTCTTGCGGCTGTATCGAAAGAATCCTGATGTTGTGAATGTAGATGGCTGGTACTTTCTAATTCTTAGCATGGACTACACTCTCTAATGACAATTATTGTTTGGTTACTTATCAGAAGTTTCTCTCATGGTTTCTGAAGGGCGGATCGGATGGCTCAGCTTTTAGATGAACGTGATCTCGGTGTGTTAACTTCTTCAATGAGCCTTCTTGTGGCTCTAGTTTCAAATAATCACGAAGCATATTGGAGCTGTCTTCCAAAGTGTGTTAAGACATTGGAGCGACTTGCTAGAAACCAGGACATTCCACAAGAGTATACTTACTATGGTATCCCATCTCCCTGGCTTCAGGTTTGTATATCTTTCCCAATCTTTCAACATATAGGGATGTAGCAGATTCTGTACATCAAACATGGATTGTATAGTTTGCGTTGTTTCAGTAAGTACAGTTGATACTTAATGGTGTTGCTATCTTGTGTCTTACCAAAGGAGAATGATTGTACTATGATCTTGGTGACTTGTAATCTGTTTAAAAAGGTGTTGCCTGGAGGTAACATTCATAGGAGCTTGTTAGGGCTTGGAGCTATCTTTTAGCATGAATAAAGCTTTACTTATCCCGGTGCTAGAAAAAATACTTTGCAAGCCAATAATTGAGAGAGATACTCTCCATATGATCAAGCCCTATCACCATTACATCCATATGATATTCATGTATTGTGTGACCTTACATCTGTTTTTTAATTATAACTGGTGCTAATGAATTCGAGTCAAAATCATTGAATCTTCCACAACATTACCTTTGATCATAGCACCCTGTCCCGTCATCACGACCCATTATTGTATATGAACCATTTTCCCTGAAAATTTAAGCTGTCAATGCTCGTAAAATACCTACAATTTATATTTAACATATTTCTTAGCACTACGGTTTACATGTAGAATATTGAATGTGGACATAGCCACATCAAACAACTGACGGACAAATAAGAATAACAGATGAAATGGCAACAAGAGCTAGTGCCAAGATTTGAACCCTTGACTTGAAGTTGATACCATCGTAACCATCTTTCCAAGAAGCTTAAGCTTTTAGGAAAATGTCCAAAATGCATGAAATGGATATGCCTTAACAATGGTAACTGTTGTAATTACTGCAAAATAGTCATTTCTGTTGGAGAGATGGATTAGTGTATTTCTTCACTTGAATTGGAAACTGATTCTAAAAAGAGCAATTAAGTCACAATAAAAAGGAAATAATTCTTTCTAATGGAAAAAGTTTGGTGAATTTTTTTTTTCCGAATAATACCCAATATGAAAATCTTGGTGGATCTTCTTGTTTTATTTTCTTTTAGGTTTCCATTTCATGTTTGGATTCTGATCCTGGATTAGTTTTTATGTAGTTGCTTTTGGGAACCAATCTAGTCTTGTGTACATTGAGCATGGTGATATTCTTCTTATGTGTGTCCACTTGACACAGGTCAAGACAATGAGAGCTCTGCAGTACTTCCCTACGATTGAAGACCCAAATACGAGAAGATCATTATTTGAGGTTTATATCTTTGATAGGCATTTATTTTCATACTAACTAGAACTTTCTTTAATGAGATGTGGTTTTTCGGTTAGGTGCTGCAAAGGATACTAATGGGAACTGATGTTGTTAAGAATGTGAATAAGAACAATGCTTCACATGCTGTTCTCTTTGAAGCCCTCTCTCTGGTAAGTATGCTGTCTTTTTTCTAGTTTTATTAAATCATATGGATAGTAGGTTGCAGTCTTGCAATGGTGTTTTTTAAACTGCCTAAGCTCAAACATAATAAGCCCCAGTCTGATTTTTATTTTGGAAGAAGTCCCTCAGCTATTGACTTGTCATTTGTATTTGTATTTTCTATTTTAGTCACTTTGAGTGACTCTGTCTGTTGGTATTTCTTAATTTTACATTTTCAGGTTATGCATCTTGATGCTGAAAAAGAAATGATGTCTCAATGTGTTGCCCTTCTTGGAAAATTCATTGCGGTTCGTGAACCCAACATTAGATATCTTGGATTGGTGAGTTGCAAAATTGCCACTGAGACTGACAATTTCTTTGCCTCTTTTTATTGATGATAATAATTTTCTGTATCTGCAAAATGGAGCTCCCCAACTCTGTCATTCTATGATTCTAATTGGTCAATTGCCTTTGTGCAGGAGAACATGACTAGGATGTTGATGGTAACAGATGTACAGGATATTATCAAGAGGCACCAAGCTCAGATAATTACGTCATTGAAGGATCCTGATATTAGGTGGAGTTCCTTGTCTTTTCATGTTGTTACGCAATTTAAATTTCTATGATGTAGTTCTATTCCCTTACATTATGAAAATGCCTGTCATAAGTTTTCTCTGGTCCCACTCCTTCCCGCTATTTAAATGAAGCCATTTGCTAGCATCCAAAAGTTCTAGCTTGTGCGTGAGGTTTTGCAGTTCCTCCCCACTGAGGTTATATTCCTGTAACTACTTCATCAGCAGTAGGACATCTGTTCATTATCCGATGTTCACGGAAATGTATAATGTGGGAGCTATATCATGTTATTTTATTCTGGGGCATATCTAAAGTCCACCACCTTTATTTTGTCTTGTTTGAATAAGATTTCTTCCCTTTAGTCTGTGTAAGCACTGGAAGGTTGATTGATTGTGTTGGGGAAAATTGGGTTGGCAACAGAATGTTGAAGAGAAGTTGTTCCTTGTTTTTGTCTTTGACTCTACTTGTATAATTTGATCGGCTGTTAGTTGGACTCATGCACTTGCTATATGGGGGTCCATGCTATGTGCACTAACTACCTTTGTTAAGTCAGCATGTTGATTTGATCAGGTAGATTTACTGTTGTCCCTTTTAATTTGAGAACCTGCTCTTCCCTAAGTTCAGAAGCATTGACCCTCTTGTTGTACTGTTTCTTTTTATGGAATGGGAGGATCCTTTAATTATGATACGGCAATGAGGGCTTTGACTAGTGGTGGTCCACCCCTACAAATATCCAAGAGTTCGTGTTCAATTGTTATCTTCCTCCTTCACACCTTACTAATCAAATATGCGCATACATACACTCTTTTTTTTTTTTCACAATTAATATCTACAACAGAAAAGGCTATAATATAAATAGATAGAAGCATAGCAGGCTTATTTTCTAAAGTCCACTTGAGCAATGCAGAATTGCATGAGCAGTTAGAACCATGGTTTTAGGGAAGCAACTGAACCCATCTATACATACGCAATAAAACAAATGTATATGCATTCATCTTATTTTAATCTTGGAATACATATAGTATATATGTTAAATATGATGTATGCACTCACACCTGTAGCATTTTAGAGTAGTCAGGTATGGAACCTACAAATATCCAAGAGTTTGTGTTCAATTGTTATCTTCCTCCTTCACACCTTACTAATCAAATATGCGCATACATACACTCTTTTTTTTTTTCACAATTAATATCTACAACAGAAAAGGCTATAATATAAATAGATAGAAGCGTAGCAGGCTTATTTTCTAAAGTCCACTTGAGCAATGCAGAATTGCATGAGCAGTTAGAACCATGGTTTTAGGGAAGCAACTGAACCCATCTATACATACGCAATAAAACAAATGTATATGCATTCATCTTATTTTAATCTTGGAGATACATATAGTATATATGTTAAATATGATGTATGCACTCACACCTGTAGCATTTTAGAGTAGTCAGGTATGGAGCCTTCGATAAGAGTTCAGACATGTGTCTTTGATTGTTTTCTTTATTAATCTCCTTGCCCAAAGAGACTGGGTATATGTCCTTGCTGAAAATTATTTGTAAAGTATAGTGATGGTGATTATCTCCTGAATGTCATTGCGATCATCGTAAGGAAGCAAATGACCTAAAGATCTTGTACCTTCCTTCCTTTCCATTTCTCACATGTATTTGTTATGCTTGCAGCATCCGGAGGCGAGCTCTTGATTTGTGTTATGGCATGTGTGACGTCTCGAATGCAAAGGACATAGTTGAAGAATTACTGCAGGTATTTTCAGTAGTTAGTCCTACCTGGAGTTTAGAGGAAGAAGTTCTATTTGAATTTTTTTTGGGTTGGTGAAACGAAATGCAAATTTTTCTTTGGTACTAATTTCGAAATGTAATTCAGTATCTCAGCACTTCTGACTTTGCTATGCGTGAAGAACTGGCTTTGAAAGCTGCAATTCTTGCAGAAAAGTTTGCTCCTGATTTATCATGGTAAGAATGTTATGCATTTTTCCTGTCGTTAATCTCAGTTTCTGTATAACCTGTTAGACAAAGCAATATGTCAATTAATCTCTCTCTGGAGCACTAACAAAATATCTTCAATGTATTTAACAGTAATCTATTCCAAGCCTTTGGCTTTATTCTTGGAAAAGTGATTAAGTTCCCTCTTTCGATGATGTTCCACCATCTTGTACAAGAGCGAGCTTGGTCTTTGTTTTCTAATCCTCCTTTCCTGATTGTCTCAATAATGTATTCTGTAGTTATTGTAGTAATGCATCAAAGCTGCAAAGTGAACCTGTCATTTATTGGAAAAAATGGATCATCTCTTTTTTACTTAAATCCCTGATTTTTATATGGCTTATGTATGCTAAAGAATTTGGGAGACAATTTCATTACTTTGCTGGATCTCTGTGTCACATTTCGTGATTTTAGTTTCTAGATCGGATGTGTACTGTTACTTGGTGTCAAAGAAGAAGCTTTACTACCCATTGTGTGATCTTATGTTGGTTTATCACCACGCAGGTATGTCGATGTGATTCTTCAATTAATTGACAAGGCAGGAGATTTTGTTAGTGATGACATATGGTTCCGTGTTGTGCAATTCGTTACAAACAATGAGGATCTGCAGGTGAGGGGATTACATAGTTCTGCTCATAATGGCTTTGACAACAGTGTTCTTTTCTTTTTCGCCGTTTGTGTTTGTGCATGTCTTGTGAGTACAAAGCATATTTATCTGAGTGTTGGTGTTTGTTCCAACCAGCCTTATGCTGCTGCAAAAGCCAGAGAGTATCTTGATAAGCCTGCTATACATGAGACCATGGTGAAGGTATGGAATTGTGGTTTTAATTATTCTATTAAGTAAGCTTTTTCACATATGGAAGGAAAATAGTTGTTTGGGAGTGCCAGGTCTCAATATCTTAGCTCATCATTTCTGTTAGGTTTTACTGGTTCATGGTCGTAGTTATATTGATTTGGTATGATGTTCAGCAGTCACTGAAGTATTTGTTGGGAGAAGTCCTTACAGTCCTTCCGAAGTTGGTTTTATACTATATTTTTCTACTGATTATCCAAACGCCAGACATCAATTGGTAGGACGTGATAAACTGCTTGCATGAGAATCATGAGAGTGGCAATGGGAGTGACAGTGGAATGTACTTCAGGATGCTTCATTCATTATTGCAAAGTTTCTTGCTTGGAGACTACATTTTTTTTCATTGTCTCAGAGATGTTATCTATTGCTAGCTGAAGAAAAATTATTTGATAAAAGTTTGCAAGTCTCTCAGTATCAGTTTTACCTTCTTCTTTACTGCACATTTCTTCACCCTCTAGTGTTCGTCCAGCGTAGTTTGGTTCATGTACCTGAAAGAAACCTATTGTCAAGCTTGGGATTTGAAATTTATGTTTCTTTCCATTGAAGAGAACTCCACTTCTCTTTTGGTCTCCTCTTTGGGGACAAATTCCAACCCATCTTTTCAGATTTCCTCTGTTCCGTTTTTATTTCCCATGATTTGATCATACCTGGCATAATTGGCTGAGCAATTTAGTAATTTTTTTGTTCCTGTCCAAATTATGTTGATAAATATCTGCCATAATAGATAACGTGTCTGCTAAAAAGTTTTTTAATTCTGATTTTAACTTGAATGAGCATAAATCTGACAGGTTAGTGCTTATCTTCTTGGAGAGTACAGTCACTTTTTGGCAAGACGACCTGGGTGCAGTCCAAAGGAAATTTTCAGCATCATACATGAAAAGCTTCCTACAGTATCGTAAGAGAAGTCCCTCTATATTTCCATTATATTTTCATCACATTCTAACTACAATATCTATCTTAGAATATGCCCATTTTTTCAGGATGTCTACAGTTCCGATACTTCTTTCAACGTATGCTAAGATCTTGATGCATACTCAACCCCCAGAACCGGACCTACAGAATCAGATCTGGGCTATATTCCATAAGTGAGCTTATGTTAACTAATCTTCTTCTTCTTTTTCTTTTAATTTTTTCTGACATATTTTCTGTGATTTAATGATGCCTTTGCATAGGTATGAGAGTTGCATTGATGTTGAGATACAACAAAGAGCTGTTGAATACTTTGCATTGAGTGCAAAAGGTGCAGCTTTAGCAGATATATTGGCCGAAATGCCAAAGTTCCCTGAGCGACAGGTACCTTTCAGTATTCTTTTTGAAATAGTCAATATCTTTTATGATTCAAAACAAACTTGACCACAAAAGGCCAGAGTGGTGCTTTCAATTCTTACCCGTAAGTTTCTTAAACTCAGTCTGCGCTGATCAAGAAGGCAGAAGATATCGAAACTGACACGGCAGAGCAAAGTGCTATTAAGTTGCGGGCTCAACAACAAATGTCTAATGCTCTGGTTGTGACAGACCAGCGCCCTGCAAATGGGACGCCAGCAGTCGGTCAGCTTAGTCTTGTGAAGCTGCCTAGCATGAGCAGTAATCCGGTTAGTGGTTTCTCTTGGTAGCATCATATCTCTTAATATAAGCATTATTGTCTCTAGATGCAGTAAATGCGGTGGCAGCCCACATGAGTTTAAACCTGGAGGCAAATCACCTGCAATCTTGTCAACAACTGGAAAATTATGATATGCACTATACATAAGATAGCACGTATCTCTCTATTCCTCTAGCACATGCTTAAGTTCACCTCTACACCAGCACTTTGTTCATGGATGAGCCTGTAACTATTGTTATTTCCATGACTGAAGTAGCAATTGACTTCTGTCTGCATGCATGAGCAAAAACTATGTCATTCACACCTTAGTCCAAAAAAGTGATTTTTCCCCTCTTATGATGCATCAAGATTTCACCCAAATGATCTGTGATTTACATAATTACTGTGCTGTCGCTAATTTTGGTATCGCATAGCAATAGCATGAAATAAACTGTATGGATATAATAACAGGACAATTATTCAGCGGATGAAGGAGTGACACAGGAGAATGGCATTTTGAGCACAGTAGATCCTCAACCTCCTTCTGCAGACCTTCTGAGCGATCTTTTGGGTCCACTAGCTATCGAAGGTCCCCCAGGGGCTGTCCAATCAGAGCAGAATGTGCCAGGAGCAGATGGTGTACCCAGCGCAGCAGATGCTGCGGCAATAGTACCTATTGAAGAGCAACAAAATACTGTTCAGGTACTGATTGTAAAGATGCTTATTGAATCCACTTCTTTCAGAGTCTGAAGGCAAAGATTTAGTGGAGGGCTTTCTTCCTACTTCGGAAATAAGTTTTTGTAAAAAGTACTTCCATTGGCAGATGCAATCTTTTCATCGTTTTCCTCTTCATTGTATTAGGAACAAGGAAGGAGTTTGACTGACATAGGTTTTTTCTAGCCCTTCCATGAAAAGTCATTGATTATTGTTCATTTTTCAAAAAGGACATGGTGAAATTGCATTTTCAATGTTCTGGTCGTAGGTGTTAGTTCAATAAATTGTTTATTATAGTAGCAAGATAAGATGTTTCAGTAGACTAATAGTGTGCCAAAGTTTTTGCTTCATTTTTTCATATCTAGATGTTTTAAGAATCTCAGTTTGTTATTGTAAAACATGTACATGTTAACATCCTTCAGGCAAATTTGTGTCTATATATAAACCATTTCCTATACTGGTCCGGGCTTAGAGTTTAATATAAAGACTGCAATGATGTGGTTTTTCTCACCTTTAATAAGTTGATTGACTTTGCAGCCAATTGGAAATATTGCTGAGAGGTTCCATGCATTATGCTTAAAAGATAGCGGTGTGTTGTATGAGGATCCCAATATTCAGGTATCCATCTCATCATTTTTGGAATCTTCTGTCAAGGTATATGCAAAGGGTTTGTGTTGAATTCTTTTACATTGAATTTCAGATTGGTATTAAAGCTGAGTGGCGAGCCCACCAAGGACGTCTTGTGCTTTTCTTGGGAAACAAGAATACATCTCCGCTTGTATCAGTTCAGGCTCTCATATTGCCTCCCTCCCATTTAAAAATGGAGCTCTCATTAGTGCCTGAAACCATTCCCCCACGAGCACAGGTAGGTTACTAAGCCTCATTTGTGTTGGTTTATCACTTTATTATACCTTATTCACATTATTGTGTTTATTGAACATTCACATCTTTACTTTCATGACCAAGGTGCAATGTCCTCTTGAAGTCGTGAATCTTCGCCCAAGCAGAGATGTTGCTGTACTTGACTTCTCCTACAAGTTTGGTAGCCATGCGGTAATACTTCCAAAACAGTTACTCCTGGCTTCTAGCCAATGTTGCTTGTTAGGTGACTGGCAGTGATTTCTGGTCTGCCTTTTATAGGTCAACATCAAGCTACGCCTTCCTGCTGTTTTAAACAAATTTATGCAGCCCTTGACATTGACTACAGATGAGTTCTTTCCTCAATGGAGATCGCTGTCTGGACCACCTTTGAAGCTTCAAGAAGTGGTATAAGTACATCTGTCTTTAAGTGTGAAGTTTGCTGGCCAAGAAAAAGTTACGAAGTTTTACGTGGTGCCCAAAAAGACTAGTGTATATTATTTGACCTGCTTTGCATGCATAACTCATCCTCAATCTTGACATAGCACAAAATTTCAAGCATTTCTGATATACCTCCTTTAGTTTGCCAATAGTTGTCGTGAATATTGTCATGATTATTGTCTAGAATTGGTCGCTGCTTTCGCATCCGCATGATGTGATATGGATTTCTTGAATTTGCTAATGGCATAGGAGCTATTCAGACTTACAAAGTTAGACCCTGAGTATACTATTATTTACTAGCTGCTGCCATTTTTTAGTCAAGCTATCCAGGACACATTCTTATTCATGTACGTAAATAATGCAGGTCAGAGGTGTAAAGCCGCTTCCACTCTTGGAAATGGCAAACTTACTTAGCAGTTTAAGAGTGATGGTTTGTCCTGGGCTTGTAAGTCTCTCTCTCTCTCTCTCTCTCTCTCTCTCTCTCTCTCTCTCTCTCTCTCTCTCTCTCCGCGTGAAGTTCCATTAACTTCTATATCTCTGTTTAGGATCCAAATCCTAATAATGTCGTTGCAAGTACAACATTCTACTCAGAAAGTACGCGTGCCATGCTCTGTTTGGTAAGTGTACTTTTTTCCCAGGCACCATTACTGGAGCCCCCCTTTTATTTGGCTTGGGCAACTTATGGTATATACTAGAAACGAAGTGCATCCCCTCTTCTCAAGTATGTCCAGTTTGAACGTGAATAAATTTATTTGTAAAGAAGTTGCTTTGAGAAGGCAATTACAACACACCCATTTATTTCTCTAAATCAGGAACCATGCTGAGCTGCCAAATTAGATCTACAGTTAAACCTTCTAATACTAGAGCTAGTTTGAATCGATGCTCTTCACATTTTTCCATGTATCAACGGGGGAATATCGAAAAGATGGTCCTATTATAACCTTGTTCCAATATGCAGGTAAGAATTGAGACAGATCCAGCGGACAGAACTCAGTTGCGTATGACAGTTGCTTCTGGGGATCCTACTTTAACTTTCGAGTATGTGTCGATCTTAAATTGCTCAGTATTTTTTTTATTTTTCAAATTCTCCTCCAACAGATCTAACTTTTTCCCCCACAGGTTGAAGGAGTACATAAAGGAACAGCTAGTAGACATTCCAACAAGTTCCACTCCTCCTCCAATGGCTCCTGCTGTAGCTTCGCCGATGGCTCCAGTAGCACCTTTAAATGATCCCGGGGCTATTCTAGCCGGTTTGCTGTGACAGTTATGAAGTCGGAGTGTGATCATGTGAAGATTTGTTGAAATTACACACCTATATAGGACTGATATGGCCGGTCCCACCCCTTCATCCCCTCTTGTAAGGAGGTCAACTGGAGAAATACGTTGCTGGGGCTGGCGGTGTAAAGGGTGAAAGCCAATTGGTCGGTCGATGGTTTGAGTAGCGTTTCCAGGGTTGGTCGGCTTTTTGAGATTCTTTCTGCGCAATTTTGGGTGCAATAGCGAGCATTTTGCTTCTTTGGTTCTCTTCTGGTTCTTCTTTGTCCTTGTTCTCTCTTATTGAATTGGTGGGACGGGGAGGTTTTCAGCCCCTTTTCCTTAGGTCTCCAGTTCCCCATACGGTTTCATGAGAAGCATTGTAAGATATGTGGTAATGTAGAACCAGTTGTAACTGCTTAGAAACGTGTTTGTCAATTGATAATTAAAATTGATTATATTCCAATAATGACGTTGGTGCGAACGATCCCCGAGATTTGATCTGATACTCTACTTTTTTGTAGTCCCTTTCTCGTTATTCTGTTGCATCGGAACATTATGCAAAAGGGTAAAGATACCTTGTGAATTAGTAAGAGACCAACGAAGATGGGTTCGCAAGTGGCTAAACTTGTTCCTTTCCTTGCGAGGAGTCGAAATATGAAGGGGTTGCATTGATCTCTCTCTCTCTCTCTCTCTCAAAGAAGCCTTTGCTCTTAAAGAACTCTTGGTATCAAATTAAGAGAGCCGCAAAAATACTCTATTATGCCCTCTATCAAGAACCTGTCACTTAAATCACACTACTTGAATTTTAACATCCATGTAAACAATTTTTTTTAGAGATGATAAGTGCAAATTTAAGATTTTTAGTGTCATAGAAAAAGTTTATGACAAATATATCATAGTAAGTGTAATTTAGAATTTTTTGTGACTTTTGCTCTTAGATTAAAGATGATCCGATATAATTCTCACCGAAGCCAAGACTCCGAGATAATCAAATAGCTATCACTAACTTTATACAATCATTTTAAACCAGATAAGCACGACAAAAACCCAGCTTATCTTCTTTAAGGATGAGATAAAATGTGGTTCCTTTTCCCGAGAACCAAAAAGAATCTGAGTCGCCCAAAACTCATGGAACCAAATAATCCAGAAACTCAAATGATCGCAGTGGGTCCGGAAGGAGCAAACTCTCAGCTAGTCATTGGCATCATTGATGGAGGCACAAGCAGCTGCTACTCGATTCTCTCCGCCTCTTCTGGATGATCACCATCCGACTCTTCTGGATGATCACCGCCAATGCGACAATATCTCTAACGACAAGATTTGATTTGATTTGATTGAACCTGCCATGTGATCTGCCGCCTCCTCTCCATTTCACTATTGGTGACCTCAATTTACAGTAAAAACATTGTCTCTTGAGAAGCAACTGAAGCCAAGAGGTCCTACCTCCATCCCCGGCAATCTCCACACTTCCAGTCACCATCCCCAGATTCCATCCCACCCCAAGGAGAACAACCGCTATGCACACACAACCCACAAAACTGGCAACAGAGATCAGGAGTTGGATCCAAGAGCGTACATATCCGACAGGGGACAGCAACACCAGAAATTTCGGAACTTGTCTGCCCCACTCCATTATCAGCGGGGGCCTCTCCAAAGTCCTCAGCAACCCCACCCTGCAAAGTTGCAGAAGCTGCATTCTCCCATCTCCCCGACACATCCTCTATTCCATGAGCTTCATCAAACTGATCACCATCATCAGAAGCCAGCAACTCCGTAAAAGAGAAGTAAGTCTGCGGTTCAAACTCCATATCACCATAGTCAAAACCTTCAAAATCAATAAGAACCTCCCCATCAAGGCCATTGTTGGGAATATCCCATGCTGCTGCCGTAGTCGTTGCATCCCCAATCTGATCCATGGGAATATTCATTTCCATTGAAGTTGAGGATTCTGAATAAAAGTAATTGTTCTCCTGAAGGCCATCTGCAACTCCATCTCGCTTTACCTGCCTTCTAACAGGAAGTTTCTGCAGTGCCGGCCCCGGCGCACTCACCTGGCTAAAATCTACCTCCCAATTGTCATCAGCAATCTGATGCACTCTTGAGGTAGACAGAAGAAGAGGATCCTCCTCTTGTATTTGCATCTCCTCAGGAGGGAACATTGGAGTTGTGGGTTCACAGTCTCTCGATTCAGATGTATTTCCCAAATCAGACTCCGATTCCTGCTTTATAGCAGAAGACTGCTGCTTTTTAACCATTCGCTTCTTGCCTTTGTCATCATAAGGACACTCGGGTGATTTTATTCTACGACACTTGCAACACTTGAAACCCACCACATCAAATATTCTCGGCTCCGTAAGTTCAACAGCATCAGCATGAAACCAATCTGCAAATGATTGTATATCATCAACATTAGAAGATTGATGACAAATACACACTAACACAGATCCAGGGAAAAAAAAAATAGCACTGATTATTAAGAAACATGCTTACGGGTGCAATTTTGGCATCGGATGTACATCAGATCGGAATTATATGGCTTCCCACAAAGATGGCAAACAGGTCCAGACCAGCGCAAGTCTTTATCTCCCCTCAAAAGAATGTTTTTGATCCTGAACTCTGATCCTGTATCATCACAGTTCTTCTTCCTCCATATAACACCCCATGTAGGGTGCTTAGCTCGGGATTTCATTGCTAAACTAGATCCTGAAGTGCCATGCTTTATCTCCTGACCATTGTCCATAGGTCTGGCAGATGCTAATGGTTGATTGTACCCCTTAACTTTAGGAAGTCTGATGATCGTCCCATTGCCATGATTTTCACGGGTTTGTAAAAGCAATGGACTGGTTGGAGATTCTGTGCTTTCCTTCCTTGAAAAAGCTTTGGCATTGAAGCACTGCCTGCAACTAAACCCATTTGCCATAATTCTTGAACCTACGATACATTGCTCGTGACAATAACCTGACAAATACATTGCAGGAGATGAAATCAGCAGTAAGGAATAATCTTAACACCTGTTTGTATAATCTCAGTCACTAAAAGCTCAGAACTAATGACTCAATAAATTTTTAATGTCTACATAGGCAAGAAAGGCTATACTCAACAGAAATAACATGAGGGAACAATTTGCAGAAAGGACACCACATCTTCCCCATGTTTATCCCACCTATTGCAACCGAAAAGAAAGTATCTAAGACTCTGCAAGTATACACCAATCCTATTCTATTCCTGAAGGTAAAATCGTCATCTTTTTTTAAAAAACAGGATGATAATTTAACTGAGCCATAAGATCAATAAGAACATCAACCAAAAATGATATGTGATATTCACAAGAATCTTTAACACATCAAACACCTTCCCAATTTGTGTTAGGGGAAGAAATCTCTTCACAATGCAATTCCACTTGGCAAATACTCTGACCAGGAATATAATTTTCAAAAGTCCTGCCACATTACACAGTTGCTAAAATAGAAGCATCAAGGGCAAATCATAACTGAAAGGAATGAGTCAAATACAATTATTTAAAATAACCCTCATGGACCTTCTGTAGTACTAATAGAAGAACTAAAGGTTTAACATTGTTTTGTTCTCTTTTTTCCTGAGCAGAGGAAGCTGGAAGCAAATACACCAATTCAATAGGCATAATTTGGTATTTCAATGACAGAAATGCATGTGCATTAAGTTGCTACAAATAAGCATACCTCGACATGAGCTGCATTTGACTGCATTCCTGAAATTCAGGACAGAAAAAAAAAAAAAAAGGTGAAGTGGAGGATCAAAATTTACTCTGAAATCAAGCTTCTAGAGACATCAACAATTGAGATTAAGCAATAAAACCACCAACCTGAGTGGAACATCCTGCTGACATGAACTGCAAGAGAACTTATCCACATTATCCCTCCGATATACAAGCAAGGAGAATATATCAAGGCGAGCAGCTTTAAACTGCACTCTTTGGATTCGCGGAAACAAACGCATCTCCTCTGAAGGCATTGGCAACCTATCAACACCTTCCTCATACTCTTTAATTAAATATAGAGGAATATGTGTTTCTGAAAACCAGTACTTCTCCTTTCCTCCTTCACTTTGCTCTATGTCAATGATACTCTTCATGACACGGGATGGAAGGTGCTTTTGAATCCCAAAATCAACAGCATACAATACCTTGCGTTCCAAATCTTTCTTATCACATACCAATGCATTTCTGAAAACAGAAGATTCCAACTCTGGACCTTTTGCATCCTGAGGGCTCTGTTCTGGCCGAACCAGATCACTCCATCTCAAATAAGAATCTAGATATCTAACCTGATGCAAGTAAATACAATCATAACTCATAAGTGGTTAATAACTAAAATTCCTTCACTATACATAATAACCTCAAAGTGCAACTTGCTTAATAGAAATACAGAGAGTCAGAGGCAGGAATGCCGAAATACACCGCAGACAATTACCACAGACCTGAAGAGCAAGCTGCGAAGCACTTTTACTTGTTTCAACAGCAGCTCTCCATGCTAATTGCCTGCTTCTTCTAGGGATCTCAGTACCGTAATAATAGTGAACACCAGGAATCTTCTTTAAGCCCCCTACAAGACCACAAAACAAGAATATTCAGGATCCTACATGACTCGGAGAAAATCTAAGGTGGAAGTTGAAAGATAGCTTAAAATAAGGAAGATAATAGCACAGTCAAAGTACCCTGGCGAGCAGCTCTTTTTACCAATGACCGCGGCAAAATTGCTTTGTGCATTAAAAGCTTTAATATTTTCCCTCCTCGCCACCAACTGAAACTCTTGTCCAGACCATCATCAGACGCAACATCAGATAAAGCAGCATTTTTCCTCCGTCTACCAACAGGACCACGCTTGTGTGCCGTATCAACAGTGGTAGAGACACCTTGAGTAACAGAAGCCTCCATCAAACAATCATCCACTGGCTTAATCCAGTCACCAGACAGCGCAATTGGGCGAATGTGCTCCTCAAGCTGCCGGTGGAAATCATTTTCAAATAAATAAATCCATTCTTACGTGAGCACAATGCACCAAACTCAACAATGAAGCACAATTGATTACAAATTCAAGGGGTAATTTAGGATTTCAAAGGCAGAACTTCCACAGATTCTGAAAAAGAGTAAACCGGTAAGACCAGACTAGAAGGTTTAAAACTTAGACACGGATGTGTTATTTTTGACCATGTAAAGATCCTTATATTAGAAAGGGCAGGCATTAAGTGAGAGGATTTAAAAGAGAGAACTAGTTTACACCAAAGAATTAATACCAGTAAAGTGATTTGAAACTAATAATGATTACTATAATATCTGAACATAACTTTTCACCATATAATGAAGGATTTGAAGAAAATCTAGTCAATCGTAAATTGGAATTTCTTCTAATGGTTTATACTTACATACATCAAAAGCATGCCCCTCTCAAAAAAAAACAAAATCCATTGCACAGGTCTGACTGCTTTAGGGCTGTATTATAAATCTTTCTTCGCATGATTCATAGGAAAGGAACATTGCAATGTATAAATTATAAGCTTCTTTCAAACTATTTAACAAAAAAAAAAAATCTTTCAAACTATAAAATTAAGTCTTTTTGAGTTGTTTCTGCCCTTTTCTCAATGAAGTTTTCTTGTCAACTAACTTGAATGAAAATAACTCAATTTGTCAGGGGCACCTATCATTGTTGCACCAGCTTGATGTTATTGAATATTCAATGCCTACTGTTGCCTAGAGCTAAAGAATTCAGTCACAGGCTCATAATAAAATCTCATTTGGTACAAGACAAAGCTGGCACCAAAATAATGGACATGCAAAACTTACCTCAAGCAAGAGACCTTTCACTGCCTTGCAATCCGCAGCCTCCACCAATCGCTCACGCCATTCTTTTCTTTGAGTCATGCCAAGAAATGGACCAACGATAAGACCTCGAAAACTCTCCTCTATCAATAAAATATATATTACTATGCTAGAAAGACTCCCTTGAGCATTCTTAGTTGGTGGTAGACCACCAAGAATCTTAGTTGTACTTTTAGTGGCCAGCAGGGCTGCTGCATTCAGCATACATCCTCTCCTGCTGATAACTTGAGCCTTACAAGTATAGCACCAACCACACCTCTCTCTTGGCACCTCTCCAAGTTTCTTCTCAGAGATTGGCCAAAAAAATCGTGGGGTAGCTGATATAAAAGCTTTCATTTGATGGGAGTTAGCAGATGTGAGCTTTTTAGAACTTCCAGCAACATGAACCTCTGAAATCTGGCCTTCCTCAGCTGAAAGAGTTGCCAGATTAGCAGCGGCAGTAGCAGCAATGCATCCATGGATATAATTATTAATGTATGCCTGAGGTCTAAAAAGGGCACCGGTGTACATGCAATCCTCCCCTACATTTTGTGCAGCTCCTCCAACTCCAACACTATAACAATGTTTATTCTGGTAAGACCTAACATTGGGTAAACCCATACCATCTGGATGTCCATTGCAACTGCCGCTGCTGTTCTTAGAGGCGTACATAACATGGTTGGATGTGCTTGATCTGTCAACAGAAACCTGGTGGGTAATGTCAGATGGATCAGCTTGCTGAGTAACTGAACCAGAAGATGACGCAGAATCCACTTTGATGTGCTCTAGTAGCTTCATATCAACAGGAGGTCCATTTTTCACCATATTTGAGTTACTACTGATATGATGACCAGCTATTTCACAGTGTGTCGTTTCCTTCGCAAATGTATGGACTGATGTTGCAATAGTAACTGCATCACCCCCACTTACACCACTCACATTCTCAATTCCAGTGGGACCTAAAACCTTCTGTCCTCCATCAACAGAAGAAATTAATGGTTGAGAAGAAATCTTTATGTCATTGTCATTGTCATTCACCTGCTCTCTTTGCATTTCATTCACTTGAGGGAGAGAAAACATATTATCTGGAATATTCCAGTACTGTATGATTCCCTCGCATATCTTCAAATATAGAGTCGTATGCTGCGCAGAGGAGTTGAGAGCTTCCAGGACTTTCACAATGTCTTTCTGGCTGTAGTATCTAAGGCACGACTTGTCAGACATGGACACTTTCAGCCTGCAGAGAGCATCGGGCATTGTTCAATAGAATAAATAGATAACTGGGGAAGTACTTGCAAATAGAAAAAAATAGGACTCGGTAAACAGCAAAGTTCAAGACCCAACCAAATAGATTCTGGCAAAACTTTGAAATTAGTAAGCAAATACTGCAAAGAAGTGAAGGGGACATCTTTTGCCAAAAAAAGGAGAGGAAAAAAGAGAAGAGGAGAGGGGTGCTGGGTCTTGACAGGCAATTAAAGGAAGAGAAGACAGTTCACTACATTTCAAGAAACAATAATCTGAATTGAGAGACAAAAGGTAGACTTATCCAGGTAGAGGAAAACATACACCAGTAGGTGATTGCGAGTACCCAAGAAAACTTGCTCATATGGATCAATCCCAAATATTTCTGCCCCAACAAGAGATGTCCCTGAAGTAATTGAGGGTCCAGTCCTATCAATCGTGCACTCTGGGCAATACCACGATCCTTCTGGTATATGCATCTTAACCAAGCCAATACATCTTGCATGGTATGCCGATGGACAGCCATCACAACAGAGCAAGATCCCATCCATTCCACAAAGCCGACACTCGTCCCCATTTCCATCCCCACCAAGTTGTGCAGCATCAGCAACAACTTGAACACCTTCTGAACCATTGGCCTTACAATTTGAATTAGTCTGAGGTTTCATCTCATAATTTACTGCAGTGCCTCCTGCAGCTTCTCGGTTCAGAAAAGAAGCCGTTTTGCAATATCGCGGATGGACCATTCTCGTACCATTCAGGGATATATTACTTGCAGTCCCATCCAAGTCAATTCCAACTTCTGACTCTTCACGCATGTCCATCTCAGCCCTCACATCTGCACACTCTAATGCGTGGTCACACAGAATTTGAAGAACCAACAACTTGTTACCAACAGATAAGGAGTAATAATCCCTGTGCAGAACATCTTCAGAGAAACCTTTCCACTCCTGCCCTCTAACATGACCCATCACAGTTAAATAATGGAGCACGTAGATGGGCCACGTCAAAGTATCCAGCAAGTCCCAATCAATGCACCTGCAAATTATGTGATAAAAGCATTTGAAGAAAAATTTAGCTGAGGAAGCACAGAAGGAGAAAAACTCTTAAAGATATTGCATATTTTCTCCAGTACAAGCCGTACAACACGAATAATTGAGAAGCTCTTCTGAATATAGTAAAATCAGCTGACATGTTTACTTATGAGTTGAAAACAAGCTGGCCAAAGCGAATTATTTGCTTACAACAAGCCCAGGCTTTTCAATTAGTTCTGGATGGTAAGTGATTATTTAAGTGAATTAACCACAGCTAAAAATTGTTTCCAGCTCCTAGAAATCAGTGACATGTAAACAACGTGTGTGCGGACAGTCAAGGAAGCTTGTCTATCTTTATTATTTTGGGTTCATGGCTTCGATATGTGAAATTCACAGAGGTGTACATGTTGAACAGTTAGAGAGATCATCTCCACAAGATACTTATTCAGGTAATGCAGCGGTCTTAGTGAAAAAGGAGGCCACTTATCATCTCGAGGTAAATAAAAAAATTCAAGGCAAAGTGAGTACCTCAGACATTTTGAAGCAAGCTCTGAACCCTCGGAAGATACGATTTCCAGATGAAGCCTTAATGAACGCATCAGGGCGACATGGATGGCATCCAATAGTGAATTCGGAAGCGAAGAATTAAGTGCTCCGACAAAATCATCCAATCCAAAGGGACACAAATAAAGTGCGACGCTAAACGACCTCAAGAAGCCATATACGGAGAGTAGATGAGAAACGTACTCCTCCGCAATGCCTATGGATCCAGAGGACGGTGGCAATTGCGGAGGCGGGGGTATTTCCCGTGCCTCAGACTCCGAACCCGAACCTCCATACTCGCCATACTCACAGGAATCAGTTGATGAATCGGCGTGGCCATCGCCTTTACCATCAACTCCATCCCCATTATCTTCACGAACTGGAACACTGCTCAATTCACTCGGCGAAGATGCTTTGACATCACCCACCTGATTCTTCTCAGGAACAACCACCTGTTTCGCACTGGCATCACATATCATCTTATCTAGTTTCTTCCTCCTTCTGCTCAATTCCTCAGCGAAGTTGCCGTCGTCTAATACAATCCGACGGAGCTCGCCGCTCTCCAGATCCTCCTGATCGCCATCCTCGTACTTAATCCTGTACAAGCCAGTATCGTAAAACACTACCTTCCCGAGAAACTTCTTCCCGTTGAATTCCTTCAACACGTATCTCCCCACCATTGCCACCGGCACCGCGCTCACCGCCCGTTTCTTAGGATCTGGACCGCTCCCCTTGCCGCCGCCGGAGGCCGCCGCGTTCCCCTCATCGGGCAAGGGTCGCTTCCTCGGCCGGCCCCTCTTCCGAGGTATCGCCGGATCCATCTATATCAATCTCGCGGGCTCTCTATCGCCGCTGCTAATTCAGATCCTGAAATCTCCCCGGACCTCCGGATTCCAGCAAAGCTCCTCCCTCCGAACCGACGACGAAGCTAGGGTTTGCGCGCATCCTGAAAAGAAGGAAAGGAACCACGAATCCCGTCAGCTCGTGCCGCCGAAAGCGACGGATGATTTGCGCATGCCGAGATTCGAAGGCCGACCATTGAAGGATTGACGAGGCGATGGAAGGAGATGGAGATGGAGATGGAGAGAGGGGCGTACCTATTCGGGATGGATGATGACCGCCATTGAAGCATCGACCTGGAACGAGAGAGAAAGAGAGAGAAGCCCTAATAAGGGAGACGAGGATGGGCTCTCCTCCCTCCCACCATTTCTTTTCTCCTCTCTCTATTCTACGCGAGAGGAAACTTAACCCCCGCCCACGATCTACGTGTCTCTTCGGATACGCACCGTTGACTCGACCGACTCGGTTGAGTCACTCGGTTCCCTTCTTCTTTTTTTAAAAACAGGAAAACTTCAACATTAAAGGGGAGGAAATTTTAAAATAAAAATAAAAAGATGCGGGAGAAAGAGGGAGGACCGGCGCGCGCTTTCTTAAAGATTCAAAAAAAATGAACTTAGGTTTTTTTCTCTTTTTTAACGATGTTACAATTAGAGAGGTGTTGGATTGTTTAGTATGAAGAGGGAGAAGGGAATAAATTGACCCAAAAAACAATTTGTTTTTCGAAATGAAATTAAGTTATTGTTCAATGGTATGTTTTAATTCTAATTTTCACTAGTATTTTATTTTGTGCCGAACCACCTCAATTTTCTCGAAATGTAATTCTTAAAAATGATCACTTGTGTGAATTGAAATAATTAACCAATAAAAATGTTTTCATTATTAACAACTATTTTATGTCTAAACATCTTGCAAATGATAAAAATAACATTTGTTTATTCATTTTCGTAAATCATATATGAATGATTATTTTATGAAAGTATTTATCAAATTATTCATTTTTTACGAAACAAATGAACCCAAAGTTGCTTTAGAATTTACCTATTCTTTTTCACTTATTGCAACATTCTTTTTACTTTAACATAGAGCCAGAATTAGCTTAATCAATAGGATCTGCACGATAAGTACAAAAAAATTGCTTATTGAAAATAACTTTTTGGGTACGATGGAATAGGTCTTTCATCGGTTTAGGAAGCATATAAAAATTATTCATCACTTGTACTTTTGATAAATGTTTTAGAAATCTTAAAATTCATCATGAAAATTCACTTGAGTATTAAAACTTTTAAAAAATGCAATTAAATCTAAAAACGTGTTAAGAAAGTACTATTGAGTCGTAAAATTTTTAAAAAGTGATATCGAGTCCTGAAATTTGTTAAGAAAATGCAATTGAATCTATAACTTTAAAAAAATGTTATCAAATGA
Organism: Angophora floribunda; assembly: GCA_014182895.1. Lineage (NCBI taxonomy): Eukaryota > Viridiplantae > Streptophyta > Magnoliopsida > Myrtales > Myrtaceae > Angophora > Angophora floribunda. The sequence continues at coordinate 5,913,306 of CM024714.1, forward strand.
AAGATTTGATTAGTTTTATGACTTTATTATACTTTTTGAAAATCTTAATATTCGATTATACTTTCATGACAAATTTTAATATTTGATTGCATTTTGTTTGCAAGTTTGAGGGCTTTTAATACACTCATCCTCTTGCACTTCTTGTGACTTATTGTTTGAACTTGAAAAGAAGAAGAAGAATAAGATTAGAGATGTAAAGATAACGAGAAAATAAATAACACAAGAAACGCTTGGCGGGAGGGCCGATTGAGGGGGATTGTGATTGTATATTATTTGAAATTTTTTGTAATATTTCAAGCATTTAAACAAAAGTCAATTTGTGAAGAGTGAAAGAGTTAAAAGTAAGAAATCTCCTTTATAAATCTAAAAGCTATGCCATTTGACTGATCCTATCTAAAAATCACATCAAACAACCTTGGAAACCTATTTAGTTCTAAATTCCTATTGGAACCAATATGATTCTCGGGTCCTAGATTCAAGTGAATAATCACTTGGAAACTGGCCCAATTGGATCGAATTTGGAGACTATTTCATAAAGTTTAAAAATCTTAATTTTTCTCTTGATGTATTTTTTTATTCTTTTTCTCTATATTATCCAATTTCGCTCAAACACTTCACGATTCTCTCGCTTGCTCACAACTCACCCTCCTTTCTCACTCGTGGCTCACTCTTACTCATTCGAGCCTTGCAGCTTCCGACTCACCTTTGCTCGCTTGCAACTCACCCTCCTCTCTCGCTCGTGGCTCACTCTTACTCGTTCGAGCCTTGCAACTTCTGACTCACCTTTGCTCACTCACTTTTGTTAATTTTCATTTTGAACCGTTTTGTTACCCATATTATTTCACTATAAAAAGTGAAACAATAGAAAAACAAGTTATCGTGTAGACTTTGTAATCAAATCGAAAAAACAGAGTAGGCTTTGTGGTCAGTTCCAAGGCAACCATGATTGGTTATAGGTTTTAAGTCCAAGACCGATCATTCATAATTTATCCAATCCATCATCGATTAAATTCACCAATTAGATCCACCGTAAATAGCACAGCCTATGAATTGATATTTTTCTCGCCGTATTTGAATTTCGACATGTGTCAAATTCTCTAGCCAACTTTGCTCCCTTAATTAAGACAACATTGTCACTTCATATTACTTAAACCTATAATATTACGGTCGCTAGAAATACATTTCTTCCTTTTTCTCCTTTTTGTTTTTTTGTTTTCTAATGAGTAAGGCCTTAAATCAGTAATTTAAAATTAGTGGCTAAATGTACTGAAAACTCCCAAAATGGCGAATAAAAGAACGAACATAGGAAGAAGACAGTCGGAAAACACGGAATCGAACGAGTCAACTCAGTGTACCCTTCGCCGCCCCTGTGAAAAAATTTCCCACTTGAATCCGTTGGGTGCGCGGGCTTTCTTTTTTCTTTTCCTTTTTTTTTTTTTATTTGTTTCTTATTGGTGCCCTTATCGTACGACAAAATGAAACAGCGGACATCACAAAATTGGCGGGAAGGAGTCCGACGTCGATATCGTTACCCGCCAAATTTCCCGAACGTCTATTTTTTTTTTTTTGGGGGATGTCACTGACCCCGGAACCCCTCTCGTCTTTGGGACGTGCACATTTTCTGATTTCGCTTGCGTCCTCTCGAATTGATTTGGCTAATCTGGGGTTTGGGCCTTCTATGAAAAATTGAACAATCAAGAAATTGAAAATTACCTAGTTGATTGTGAATTTTCCTCGCATTTTTTTATTTATGGACATTTCAAGAGAAAAGAGACTTTTCCTTTTTTATTTTTGTCAATTGCTCTAAGAGTTAAAACTCAAGGCTTTTCCCTGTCTATCTCGCATTGCCATGTGCGTAAAATGACATGTACAATAACTGTAAGAAAGAAAGAATTTTAAGGGTATCAAGCATCTAAATCCACTTTTTGATGGATTGCTTCTATGACCACAAATCATGTCCTAGTCCACTTTTCTTAATCAAGAAGATGCCTTCGGATCAGCCCATATAGAAGACTAGCTCTTCCCTCGTTGTTAAAACCCAGCACATCAATAAAAAAAAAATTGTCTTCATTGATTTTTTTTATGTACAGGATTTGCCATAAATCCGACGTGGCAAAACTCAATAAAAAATGCCATCACACGTGAAAAGCCCCAAATTTGCCCCCTTGTCTTCTTCCAATCCCAACGGAATATCATTGATTTGTCTAGAAGATTCACCTCTCCTTGAAACCCAAATTCAAACTGACGATTTTGGGCCAAAATTAAGATCCGACTCTTGCAATGGAGAGGACAGTAAGCAGAAGAGGTTCAAGTTAGTGTCAACAAAGCCACAATGAAGGTGTGAATAAGCATAATGCTTTACAATTTGGCACCGAGCCCTAATTCTTATCCTTTAACCATTGAGTCGAACCCTAATTTTCCCTTCGTTGATTGAGTGAATGAATGAGAGAGGATGATGCCAATTGTGCGAGCGAGCGAGCCATGGAGTGTGAACATATATATAGAGAGAGATTTGTCTATTTGAGAGAAATTTTCAAGTATAATGATGTTTAGGTATGGAATGAACAACACATTGTCCACGTTAGACTAGCTTTTTTTAATTAAAAAGGCTATGTTAATTAAAAATGCAACAACGTCCTCGACTTTCACACACCGTTACTACTACACGAGTCACGCTTCGCACCCAAGGGAGAAGAACAATGATCATAATGTGCTGTATTATTATATGCAAGTGACCGAAGGGTGGTTCTTGCAATGGTCATGGCATGCGGTGGGCATGCTTCACGTGAAGATAGGGCGTAAGGACGAGTCTCTTTGAAATTTCGAAGCATCGAGAGAGTGTGATCATTATTTTGGAAGACCTTTTTTTTAGACATCTCTTTGCTAGTTGCATCAAAAGTATCGATTTAAAAAATGTGGGCAAGTAAAAATCCTGCCACATGCAGATGAGTCTAGGACAATTTACCCAATTTTGTATAGTTGAGTTTTATCTTCCTTTTTGAGAGGCAAAAAGTCTTTTATCTCTCTTTTCCCGTCTTCTTCAACATTCAGCCATGGGAGAGTTTAAGCTAGTCTCATCCTCCCATCTCTCTTTTTTTATTTTGTTTTGTGTTTTATTTTTCTTTTCTTGCTTTTCTTCTCTCTCAATTTAAATTCAAGAGCTCTCTTCTAAACTTTAGTTCTCAATCCGAGAGTTTCAACTCTCTCGTTCTAGTTATATATTTGGGTATTATCTTTTCCTGATCTAGATCGATATGCTTTTGGGAATTCGATGCCCTTAAGCTCTACTCATGTGTAGGTTTTTTGCCTCTAATCTCAATGATGATCACGGGAGTTTTGGTATCCCGTTAAATTATAAAGATTTACTCATTCACATGTTAAATCTGTATTTGTTTAATCCATATTGGTTGTTTTGATACTACAATGGTGTAGAAGAAGTTGAATTTAGATGTGTATTGCCGATTGATGATATCGTAATTATTTGAGAATGAATTTCAAATGTGTACTCATTACCGATAAAGACACGAGATTTGGTGATCAGTCGTCGATTTTATTTGATAAATCCGTTATTATGGAATGAGTTTATGCTTAACCTTGTTAGTGCTTCATTGATCCTTATTGTTTTATGGATTTTGCTTTGTTTTTTGGCATTCATGCTTTGTTTCAATTTGCTTTGTCACGGAGATTATGTACTTTTAAATCATTTCGAGTAATGAATACAATTTTCTCTCAACCAAAAAGAAAAAAATAGTTGACTTTTCAATAACACCTCATTCCCATAAAAGAGGCAAACATAATAATCCTATTTCATTGATTTATCTCCCTCGATAAAAGGGTTTCGACGCAACAAAAAAAATCATTTTGATAATTCATTGTTACAATAATGTATCCGTAAATTGGTGAATAATTCAAATCCCATCCTTCTATGTTACGAGGAGTCTGAACTCAACATAGAAGGTTTCGCTTCGAAGTAGAAAAAATTGCATATTTCAGAGAAATAATAATATCGAGTTTTAGATGATCAGCGATTATGACTCCGGCGTCTACACAGATATTTGCCACAAAGGAGAGGGAAGACGTACAATGGGCAAACGGGTTTTGGGTCTCCAAATATCATCGGGCCAATGTTAGGGCCTTTGGCAAATTAATTTTGGGCCACTTCTCGGAGATGTCAACACTGGGCTTATCTTTAATTATTATAGTCTAGTCAACCTGCAAATTTCGAGCTGCATGGACATCGGCGTGGGGTCGCCCGAGGCTAAGGCCCAAATTTGGCTCATTTGAGATCGCACGACCTCGGCATCGCCTCGCCTAGTGCCGCGCCAATTTTCGAAGGCCAGATCTGGGAAGTTCAGCTATTGAAAGGCCAAATGCAGGAGGCTCAAGGTTGCACGACCTTGGTATCGCCTTGCCTGAGGTCTTGTGACTCAGCAGCTCATCTCCTGGGGCCACTCAACCTCGGTGGCCCTTGCTTGGAGTATTGGTGAACCTTGCCCAAGCTCCGACAATCTCCATCTCCGGATGCTTTTGCCGAGCGTCAACGAGCGCATGGCCCCAAGTCCATGCCCTCTCTGCAAATGCTAAGCCCATTCCTCTCTTTTTTTTTTTCTTTTTACCTCAAGGGTTGGTCTGTACAACACAAGTTCCTCGCGAAAATGGGCCGAGACATCCCTCCGAAGGCCCAACTAAAGCGGCCATCTACGTAGTCCCTACAGATGCTCCCGTGGGGCGTCCCACATTAAAACCACGCTCTCCCGTGGCGGGAAGGGGAAGAGAGAGAGAGAGAAAGTGTCGAGTGCGCCAGAGCTCTTTCGCTTCCGACTTTTGACGCCACCGGCCCGCCATTGTTCATCACTCCTCACATCTCACCGCTCTCGATTCAGGCACGGCCCTTCGAAAATCCTCGCTGACTTCCTCAGGTTCTCGACCTGCGAATCCGAGGATACTCGCTTCGTTCCTCGATCGGCGGGTTCCGATTCGCCTGGTATTAGGATTAGGGCTAGGGGGTTCGGGCCTGGCCGGGCTTGCGCTCGCCGTAGTTCTGGGATGGGGAACAAGGCGACGGACGAACTGCTGTCGACCGTCCGGTCCGTCGTCGGCGCCGATTTCTCGGACATGGACATAATCCGAGCCCTGCACCTCGCGAACAACGACGCCACCAGGGCCATCAACATTATCTTCGACACCCCCAATTTCAAGACGAGGGAGAGGCCTCAGCCGCCTCAGCCTCCTCGGAGGAAGGCCGGGGTCTCGAACCGCGACTCCGGCCCCAAGGGCGACGGCGCGATTGCGAAAGGGAAGCCGGATGAGGTGGCAGGGCGCAGGTTGGATGGTCCGGGCGGAGGTGCGCTGGATAGAGCGGTTTTGAGAGAGGATGTTGAAGACGGCGGAGAGCTATCGGGGGCGGAGAGCAAGTGGTGGCTCGTCGGGTGCGGTGAAGTTGCTGGCCTCTCCACCTGCAAGGGGAGAAGAGTGAAGCCTGGAGATAAGCTGACTTTTACGTTCCCGTCCAAGCAGGGTGCCGCGTCGCCCTTGCCTGGAAAATTTGGAAAAGGACGGAGCGTTGCTGCTTGTTCGGAGATTGTGAGGTTTTCTACGAAGGAATGCGGAGAGGTATGTTCCGTTCCGTTCAACTTCAAATTTGAAAATTTATAGGAGCCTTTTTTTTGTTGGGGGGAGAGGGGGAGGGGTTGGTTCTGTTGATTTTTGGTTCTCATTGCTGTGCTTTTTGATGGCAATGTTGGCAGATTGGTCGAATTCCGAATGAGTGGGCTCGGTGTCTTGTGCCGCTAGTGAGAGATCAGAAGGTGAAGATCGAGGGCTGGTGCAAGTCTGCTCCCGAAATGTTGGGCATCATGGACTCGATTTTGTTATCAATAAGGTAATGTCAACTGGTGAATGGCAAGTTGTGATTTGCATACGTCTCTTTATGAATTCATTAGTTGTATCCATTACAGCCAGTCACACCATTAACCCACTGTTGCAACTCTTGAAACAAGATGATATTCTGTTTTAGTCCTTGCATTGCCTGAATGCCGCATGTAACAGTTGATGATGTTGGGCGTTTGCTTTTACCCAGTGTATGCATCAATAGTTCCATGTTCCATGAGCAAAAGCAGGCCTCACTCAAGGCAGCTAGTAATGTTGCTGATGAATCTGTGGTACATCCATTCCCAAATCTGTTCCGATTGCTGGGCCTAACACCTTTCAAGAAGGTGTGATTTTCTCCATACAGTTGTGAAGCTATAGTTGTTTAATGTAATTTGGTGATTTTTCTGCACTTCTCCACATATTTGTATAAGTTTATTGACATCTTTGTCTCTTGCTAAGTAGGCTGAGTTGACGCCCAATGATATGTTTCCAAGGAAACGGCCCTTAGAATCCAAGGTATATGGATAATATATTCCTCTTTGTACATTGTATTTAAAATAAAAATTCAACAGCTAAAGAACAGAACTTGAACAGCTCAGCTCTGGTCTTCCAATCCCATTGTCACGACCTAATAAGTCTCATAATCCATGTCAAAATGGAGATGAAGCTGAAAATGAGGAGCCCTTATCAGATTCTGATGTTGACAGGATAGTTGGTGTCGGAGATAATCTTGATTTGGAGGTACCATATGCTTTTTGTTTTTTTTTTTCATCTACGTTGTGTTACAGTTAGCAGCATTTGAGTCAAAGTCTCTTCTCAATGTAATGCTGCAGGAGATGGATCCTCCATGTACACTTCACTGTGAACTTCGTCCATATCAGAAACAGGCTCTTCACTGGATGGTCCACCTGGAGAAGGGACGCTGCATGGATGAGGCGGCGACAACACTTCATCCATGCTGGGAGGCATATCGTTTGGCAGACAAGTATGGCATGTTTGTACTGCTTTGGGTTTTTGTTTTTTTCCATTTGTTTGGTTAGACTTGGTTCATTGATTTTTTTCTTTTTCAGGAGGGATCTTGTTGTTTATTTGAATGCATTTTCAGGGGATGCTACAATACAGTTCCCAAGCATGCTTCAAATGGCACGAGGGGAGTATGTAATTGAGACAATACTACTTTAAGTCAGGTTTATATTGTAACATCCTATTTATTGAATTTATGATTCTTCTTGAAGATTCTGGCAGATGCTATGGGTCTTGGGAAGACCATCATGACTATAGCTCTCCTCCTCACTCATAAGGAAATAGGTGAATCTTTGGGCAGTCAGAACATAACTCAACCGCTTAATGAAGGTGCTGAAATTGCAAACACATTAGAGCAGTCTCCAAATCCATCCAAAAGGGAAAATAAGTTCTCAGGCTTCAACAGGTTGATGAAGCAAAGGATGTTGAATGGTGGTTGTCTGATTGTATGTCCAATGACTTTGCTAGGCCAGTGGAAGGTAGGCGTAACACAATAAGCTATAGCTAAGGTTGCTTTTTTTCATTGGACAAGGTTGTATCATGTTTATGTCATGATTTACATACCTGGGTGGTTTTGTATTTGCAAGTCACCGGATCCATAGAATTGTTTTGACAGGCTGAGATTGAAACTCATGTACAACCTGGGTCTCTGTCTGCATATGTTCATTATGGACAAAGTCGACCAAAGGATGCAAAGCTCTTAGCACAAAGTGACGTTGTAATCACTACATATGGTGTTTTATCCTCTGAATATTCAGGAGAGGTAGCTTAATCTCTCTCTCTCTCTCTCTCTCTCTCTCTCTCTAATATATATATATATATAAGCAGGCCACATACGTTTCTGTGCAATTGATTGCTTTGCAGAATTCTGGGGAGAGTGGGGTGCTTTTCTCAGTTCGGTGGTTCAGAGTGGTTCTTGATGAGGCACATACTATAAAATCCTCGAAGAGCCAAATTTCTATGGCTGCTGCTGCCTTAGTTGCCAATTGCCGCTGGTGTCTGACTGGTACCCCCATTCAGGTGAATTTTTGAATTTAAGAGTATGGAGATCCAAATGTATATGGATTTGGAAGAATTATGCAAATAAATACTTCTGAGATGTGCTGGCTTTAGCTTTGTCCCTTTTTCTCTACTGTAATTTGAAGTCATGTTTCAGGCCAAGAAAAACTATTATGCATTCTTATCTGATATATTGTTGGGCCTTGGCATGTGTAATTTTACTGTCACAGAACAGTCTTGAGGACATCTACAGTCTTCTTCGGTTTCTGAGAGTGGAGCCTTGGGCCAATTGGGCATGGTAAGCCTTGTACACTTCTCCCATTTTTCTTTATGTAATTTGATGCTTAGAGTGTCCATTTATGATAAAAAAAGTTGTAGTTAATTTGATACATGAGGGATTGCCTTTAAAATCACAAACTGTCATTTTCAAGAAGCCTCTTCATATGTAAAAAATTATTCAATTTTCCGTTTTTCATGAAACACTGAACGTTGGAAAGCGTAAGTATGACATTATAGTAAGCTTAGGCTATTATGAATTAATTGATTGCTTGAAACTTCTTTCCCTTGGAGAAGAGCATATGTTGTGGTGAAACCTTAGCTGATTGATATAACAGGTACTTTGAGAGAGGATGATGCGCTTGAATCAATAATGTGTAGTTTGAATTAATAGCCAAGATCTTGCTCACATCATTTTTGAGCTTGTGCAAAGAATCAATAAAAGCTATGGAATGTCAGATTAAGCAGCCCATGGCTTGCTACTCATTGTGACATTGGTTTACCTTTAACTGGCTTGTTGAGTTCTTGAACTGATTGTGGCACTAATGATGCAAATTTTTGTCATCAGCCTTTAAACTCTCAGAACTTGCTAGGGTAAGTTGAATTTTTATAAGCTCGAGGGTTGGTATCAAGTTCAGTGAATGAGAAAGTATCATTGATATGCCTAAGGCCATTTTTTCTCTCTGATTAATTGTGATCATAATTCATAAACTTCTCCTGAGTTTTTGTTTTATGGTGTATTTGTAAAGAAGGTCCCATTTTAAGAAATATGACAACAGATACTGGGAAACTGAGAATTTGTGCAAATAAGCGATTTAGTCCATTCTAGTGGCTATTCAGTATTCAATTGCTGTTCAATGCTTGGGTCATGGCCACTGATATTTTTTTGGTATGTATTCTCAGACCTTGTGTTTCTGATGCTTTCTGGGAATCCTCCTAAGAAATAATTCTAATAATTCGAAGACTGAGGATCTTATAGAGATTCTAACCTCTATTTTTGATTTCATGGAATGTTGTGAATCTTCCTTTGTTACTTTATGAACTGTCCTTTAAAATATATAGCTATAGGGTTCCTTTATAAATATGATCTGTAAACCTTTGTCTAGGTGGAATAAACTCATCCAAAAACCCTTTGAGGAAGGGGATGAGAGGGGGTTGAAACTGGTGCAAACAATCTTAAAGCCGATTATGCTGAGAAGAACAAAGTTCACCACAGATCGAGAAGGAAGGTGAGCAGAAGGACATGTCAGTTCTTGTCTCTTCCTTCTGTGTAATCTAAATCTAAATTTTAATTTGTGCAACTGCAGGCCCATTCTAGTTCTTCCTCCAGCTGATGTTAAGATCATCTACTGTGAATTGAGCGAAGCCGAAAGGGACTTCTATGAAGCACTTTTTAAAAAATCCAAGGTTTGTGTCACCATCGGCAGTTTCATGGAAGATAAATTTCCATTTAGACTCTGTATGATTTGTAGAAAATCAATAATTTGGAAAAATGTTTCCTAATTGTGATCATCTATATCTCTTAGGAAAATGATTCAATGGAAAACATTTTCCAAATTGTTGATTTTTGTGAAACAAATGGAACAGAGTTTCTTATTATTCTCATTATGATTAGGCACTATTGTTCCCATTATAATTAAGCATTTAATTTCTCTAGGTCAAGTTTGATCAATTTGTTGAGCAAGGCCGGGTTCTTCACAATTATGCTTCAATACTGGAGTTACTTTTACGTCTTCGCCAATGTTGTGATCACCCATTTCTTGTGATGAGGTGTGTTATCTTTATGTGTTTGTCCTTACTATCATGTATAGTTGCGTTGCCTCAGTATGATGATCACTTCATGGAGGTGAGCTGGTGTATGCTATTGTATAACACTAAGAAGATTGTTAGGATATTCGTAAATTCAAGAGACCTTTTTGAACAGAAATATGATCCCAATTTCTCTGTGTCTGCATAGACACGGAAATATTATCCCAGACTCTGGGGTAGCAGTCGTAACAGAAAACTAAATTGATGAGAAGTGCTGCTAAATTCTTGACACTCACTATTCATATGTTTAGCATCTACCCAATCTTGGAATCTGCTTTTTTGGCATGCTTTCTTCTCCATGTTCCATATCTTAACTATTAGCTTTTCTGTGAGAAATGGAATACATTTCTCATACAGAATACACTCTTGTTTAAGCAGAGCTAAACATAAACCTCCTTGTGTGCTTGTGAAGGAGTTGTTTTCTACCAAGATATATCTCTTCTTCCACCAAAAGATACACTGACCAGTAATGTGGAAAGTGTCAATGGTCAAGAAAATGGATAGTTCTATTGAGCAAGCATATTTGTTGATATTTTATTCTTATTCCTATTTTTATTGTTGTTGTTGTTGTTGTGGTTATTAATGTTATTATTTTTTATTATTATTGAGTAGGAATTGTGTTGCACGATTATTCTTTTTCTTGTTTATGTTGGACTCTACCCCTTTGCATTACATTACCTTCTTTTTAAATTTTCAAACTGTAATAAATTATTTCTAGAGAATATAGATTAGGAAAAAGAAGAAGCGAGTGATAACTTACTCCTTTCAGCTATTGTTCTTTCCATGAATATGGATAAGGGCGGGAAAACAATGCTTCCTATAGGTTTCTTTCCCCCGATTCTTGTTTCAGAACATCTAATTGCTGGATGGCACTGTGTGATTGTGATTTCTGATATTATTCTTTTCATTGCATTATTACGCTTTATATCTGTGTTACGTCTAGTTCTATGTATTAGGAAAGCTCTTATCATGTAATGTTTAGTGATTTGTGGCTTGTCTGTCCAGTCGAGGGGATACACAGGAATATGCTGACCTGAACAAGCTAGCAAGGCGTTTCCTAAAAGGAAGTCTGAGCGACCTGGATGAGGGGAATGGCAATGCACCATCACGGGCTTATGTTCAAGAGGTCATGGAAGAGCTCCGTAAGGGGGAAGTGGGAGAATGCCCGATATGTCTTGAAGCCTTTGAAGATGCTGTTCTAACAGCTTGTGCGCACCGCTTATGCCGAGAGTGTCTTTTGGCAAGTTGGCGTAATTCAAATTCTGGTTTATGTCCTGTTTGTAGGTATTTTGGGAAAGCTCACAAAAGTTTTAGAAGTTCAAACATCATTTTTCCATTCCTCAGAGCCTTTGTCCAATTTTAAATCTGCGTCCTGAGTTATGTCAGTAAGTATTGTGATCTTTGTTGTACTTTACAGGAAAACTATCACTAGACAAGATTTGATCACGGCACCAACTGAAAGTCGTTTTCAGGTTGACATTGAGAAAAACTGGGTTGAATCATCCAAAGTTTCTGCTCTCTTGCATGAACTTGAGAACCTCCGGTCTTCAGGGTCAAAGAGCATTGTTTTCAGCCAATGGACTGCCTTTTTGGACCTTTTGCAGATTCCTCTTTCTCGGTAAAATTTGTGCCAGCAATTTTTCTGAATACCCTAGTATCTAAGAGGGATGTGTAGTTGGTTTGGATCCAAAATTTTCAAGTCACCCAAACCTCTTTCTTCCTCACTTTATGATGTAGAAAATTGGGACCACTATTAATGTGCACTTCTGCTCCTGCCTTTCATAAATGGTCCTGCTGAACTTTCTGTATAAATGATGCCTTTTATTTTTGTTGCTCTATGCTTTATGCCTGTCTTGTTGTCTTTGTGCAAGCAAATTTTAAGTTATCTCTATAGATACCAACTTAAAGAGTTGTAAATGTCCTTGGGCTTTAAACAATTAAGGGTGTGTTTGTTTTGTGAAAAATGAATGATTTGGAAAATATTTTTCTAAAATGATTGCTTTATTTCTTACAAATTAAATGAAAGGAAAAATATTTTAAACATTCATGAAAATATTTGGACATCAATTCTTCTTGATAATGAAAAAAATTTATAGACTAATTATTTCAAATGATATGAGTAATTATTTTAAGTAAATATTTTTAAAAATCTTTCATTTTTTGCAAAACAAACACAGCCTGAGTCTTAGCAATTTTATCTGCATTTACATAGTTGTCAATTTTCTTTACGGGTCTCTCTAGTTTGTCATCTGAACTATTCACGGAGTTTTTTTTTTATTTTTTTGCAGAAATAAGATTCCATTTGTTCGTTTGGATGGGTCTCTCAGTCAGCAACAGCGGGAAAGTGTGATCAGACGCTTCTCAGAGGACAATGATATTCTGGTTAGCATAGATATTTTTCACTTTATGTTTCTTCTTTTTAATTGGTTTTCATTTTCACTTTTGTTTTTCTGGAGTTGGGGGGATGATTTGCTTTGGCTGATAGATTTCATTGGTGATCTTTTTGCATAGGTCTTACTGATGTCGCTGAAGGCTGGGGGGGTGGGAGTAAATTTGGTAGCTGCTTCCAATGCTTTTGTCCTGGTAAGCTGGTACTATTTGGATTAGTTGGATCAAATGTGTTGCTTCCTTGATATCTTACTGGAGGATAAGCCATATTTTATGCTATCTTCAATAAAGTATTACTTTATGATCTACAGCTTGCATTGCTGATGATAAATTCAAAAAGTATGGAAAGATAATTTTGGGGTATATTTAGGATCAAAATTACCTTGTTTGGATAAGATTAGTAAATGTAAGGCACATTTTAATATCAGGAAAAAGGTAATAGGGAATGTGGCTCTATTCAAGATTATAACAACTGGGATAGTGCTCATGTAGAAGAACCGGAATGCTTCAGTTAACTTTTGTATTCCATCTTACTGGCATCCACTCTCAATGCCTTGGGGGCTTCCTTAAATGAAGTTCAGTTATGCCTTGCAATGCTTGCAGGAATCTCCAAATTTAATCTTCTTTCAGAAGCTTGAGAAGTTTTAGGCAAATGTTTACATAGGGTCTTCAAGAAGAAAATTTGTAAATATTGTGTTCACATTGTCCTAAAATATTCTGCAGGATCCATGGTGGAATCCAGCAGTGGAGGAACAAGCTGTCATGCGCATTCATCGTATTGGTCAAACAAAAAGTGTGATGATCAAACGGTTCATTATAAAGGTTTTCCCTATTTCCTTGGACTGAGTAGTTGTATGGATGGGGTTTATCTATTTTGGCTTTAATGGCTCCAGCAGCAAAACTCTCTAAGTTTTGGGGTTGTAATTAGATGTTGTCTAGTTGACTTATTATGTCTGGCTGAGAAAAAGATGACTATCCTGGGAATGATGTCCATTTGGGTAACTGGGTTCATTTCTTTTATTGGTTGAAGAATTTTTTGACAATTACATTGTTCACATCCATGATTGCGGCATTTAATTCGTGCACTGTTACCGCTAATGCACTTAGATTTATGCCCATTCTCTTTTATTTTAGCTTTTGTGAAGATGATTTCACTTGCCACCAGGTCCATTATTTGCATACTTGCATGAGGTGGCTATTTCTCTGACAAAGTCCTTACTACGTCTGTGTGATTGTTCTCCATAACCATGTTTTCTCCTCGATTGTTTGGTGTTTTTAGAGCCTTACAATTGTTGTCATCTGCAAATGGCAGGGAACAGTTGAGGAGAGGATGGAAGCAGTTCAAGCACGTAAACAGCGAATTATATCTGGTGCTTTGACAGACCAAGAAGTTCGCACGGCACGTATAGAGGAGCTGAAGATGCTCTTCACATAGTCCTCACAAAATTTCTATTCTTATGATATTTTCCAGATGCCTCTAAGCTAGGGATCCATGGAGACCAGATTTCACAGAAACCAGTATAGTAAAAGAATCCTAGCTTTGCTGAGAAAAGAGTTGGCTATCGAGGCTCGCTTATTCTTTAATATATCAGGCTCAGGTTGGAGGCAAGTCTGATAAGGTCATTCGGGGCCTCAGATGTTTCATAAGTTAATGGAAAGGAGATCAGAGCAAGGCTTTGCTACAATTGGTTTTCATGGATATTTTTGGGGGTTCTGGTTCCTGTTCTTGGTAGGGCTGAAGTCGAGGACAGTTGTACGGAGCGAGATGTGGGAAAATGTTGAAATTGAGGGTCGGGGTGACTTTGTATGCTCCAATGTAGCTTCATTTCATCAGAATCAACATATTGCGATTCATTGTCAAAATGATTGCATTTTTTTTCCTCGAAAGTTGAATGTAAAACATATATTATTTTGGTGCCTTGGCTTTTGTACAGGCTTAATTATATGATATGGGCAGCTTATTTCAGCAGGACGATGTATGATGTTATCAGTAATTTCTGATTTGGCGAGTTGACGATTTCATTGCCGGACCTCGCTGATGAGTAGGATGTTGTGGAATTAGCAAGAGGCCACGATGTGGTAATCCTCCTAATCCCTTTCTCTCTTTCGAAGTTTTTAACCACTTTTGCAAGTCATCAAATTCAAACAAAGAAGAGACGCAATGAAATGGGAGCACCTCCTTTGGCGTCAGTGAGCTTTTGAAGTCTTATGCTTCATCAAAAGCTGATATGCAAGTTTATAAAGGGAAAGTAGGACATTTTGGGAGCAGTTTCTTCCATTTTCTATCAATGATCTCCCTCTTAAATTTTAAAATGAAAAAATAAAAAATAATGAGAAAATTGTACAAAAGTTGTAGACTCAAATAAAAAACTTCATGGGCCGGGTTAAAACAAATTTGTTACTCATTCTATGAATGTTTCAATTTGATTGAGGAAAAGTCTCGGGGTAGTCAAGTCGGGATGTGTTGAATATAATTGCAAACTTAAGCTTGACTTGAATCACAATATTCATGTAAACTCAGCTCTAGCCAGCTTGAGCTCAATTGAGTATCAAATTTCTTACTCGAGCTTAACTCAAATTGAAAAGGGAGATACTTGAGTTCAATTTAACTCTAGTTGATTACATTAAATAAATGAATTCAAACCTTAAGTTTAACAACTTCAATTTTATGGCATGTCACTTTTTTTCATAACAATTAAACTCTACTAAAATATAATGGAAGGGCTCTCTCTCTCATTTCTCCGAAACTGGAAAAAGTAGTTTTATTAGAATTACGAGACCTTTGAGCTTGACTTATAAGATATCGAGTAAATCAAACTTGAGTTGATGCTGAGCATTGATGAGTCAATCTCAAGTAATTGCTGAACTAATTTTGAATCACTCGCTTGTAATTTGATTCTACTCCATTGTTATGTTGGTGTGATTGTTATACTATGTGTTAATGGCATATAGAGGAAAACAATCAATATGAAGGGAAAATTTCAAAATTCAAGCATTATAATTAATTGCGATACAAATCAAACGATTAAAATCATGTTTGGCAATGTGTCGAACAATGGCTGATTCTATTCATTTATTTAAGAATAAAAATTTATTAGGTAACTCTTTTATTCTTAAGAAAAAAAGTTACTTTTTTGTTTTCGAAAATAACTTTAGAATCAAGCCAAATTGTTATTATTATTTTTTTCTCTTGTTCTTCCTCCTAGTCGATTGTTAGCCATGGCAATGGTCATCGATTGGTTGGGCAAGGTCCTACGAGTCACTTGGCCACTGGTGAGGCTTAATCTCGTCTTGATTTGGTGAGGCTCTAGCAAGGTTTCCGGACCTTGTCTAGTCGTGGCTGGTGATTGGCTAAGAGAAAAAAGAAAGCAGAGAAGGAAAAAGAGAAAAAAAAAAAAAAGAGAAAAAATAATAAAAGTATTAAAAGATTATAAGAAATTCTAAATAAAAAAAATTTAATAATCATACCAAACACATTTATATTTCAAGAATAGTAATTTTGGATGATTACCAAATTACCTTCAAACGTTAAGAAAAATCTAGAGAAAAAATAGAAATTGCTCTAGGAAATAAAATGATTATCAAATGCATCCCAATTGATCAATTGCACCACCTCAATAATGTCATGACAAAATCGTATTTATATATGTTTTCTTATAATGTAGCACTCGGAAAGGAAAAATGCTGGATAAGAAATGGAACCCGACCCGGCTTAAAGCCCGGCTTGGATCCGCAGACTCCGACGGGTCTTGAAGTAAAATCTTCCTCGCCCTGGCGTTCCGCCAACGGCACGTGCGAGACGCCGGCCCCAGCGACCAGTTTCCCATCGAGCGAGCGGTTCGCCACCATGGCGACGGCGGACGAAGACGCCTCCTCCGTCCCTCGGCGGCGCCTCTCGTGCACCACCTGCTTCAACGCCCTTTGGTTCTGCTACTGTACTCTCTCTCTCTCTCTCTCCCTCTCTCTTTCTGATGCATGTTGTGGGTAGAAGGATCTAACTTCGTCTTTGACCTTGTGTGCCTCGAATTCGGCCTGCGATTCCGCTGTTCTTTTCGTCTTCATTTACTCTTGCGATTCGATAATTCTGGGCAATTCTGGTTGCGGCAGCTCCGGTTCATCAGATGCAGCAATACTACCGGCTCGGGGTTCTCGACAACTGCTCCGGGAAGTGGAACGCCCTCGTCGATTGCTTAGCTCTCAAGACCAAGCGAGCTTCCGAGGTTCAGGTGAGTGATTACTTCATCCTCGTACTGTCGCTCACCTCACTTCCTATCTTATGCCGGGTTGAAGCTTATTGTTTGAATCCGGCTCGTTTGTGGGATGGTGAATGCTGGACTGGAAATTACTAGCGAATTGCTTGCGCGTCCTTTGGTTATGTCAGGAGTAGTATAACTGGTAAAAAATGGGTCTTGGAAGTGAATAAGGGATGAAGCATTTAGTCTTCCAAGTTAATGCTGACCGATGAAGAGGATGAGATACTGCAAATCACGACTTCGAAACACTTCAGAAAGCAACGGTGGATACAAATATGTGTACGCCACCAAAGTCTGGAATCACCCTAGTCTAGAAATAGGTCTAATTGTCTCAAAGAGTCAAAGAAATACTTGCATAATGTTTTCAGGAACTTAACAACGTAAAAATGATTGGATTCAAGTTAAGATAGAGGGAGGGGAAAGGAGTGAGCATTTGTGCAGAAGGGTGACAGTTCATGTCACATTGCTCAGGCTCATTTAGGGTGGACAGCATATTCTTAAACGATTTTTCTATCATTATTGCTTTGAGATTTTCTTGTTGGTTACTCCTTGACATGTGATGGCCTCCTTGACATGTGATGGCAAATGCTGGTATTCTTCTGCAATTGTTTGTTTCATTGCCACGTTCACTAATGTTCTTGGGTCCTCATCCTTTTAAAGAAATTAAACAATATGTCTAATGGGTCATCTTTCTATTCTTTCTTATGTTTTTATCCTCCTTTGTTTAACATTCCACTGATAGTCTTGTTATTGCTAGATAAGGGATGTTGAAGAAATCCTCTGTCTTTCTCTGAAAGAGCTGGAAGCTGGTTGGTTTTGTGAAAGTGATTGGATATATATCTTTAGGTTTGACGAGAAGTACTTGTATAGTCCCCCTGCTTTAATAATGACTCATAAAGATTTTAGAACTAGAATGATGCTAGAGAGGCTCGATTTTTTTCCATTTATCATGTTCTGTTGTGCAACTCTTTGAGCTAGTTGCTTTCTCCTGTTTAAATTGGTGAACTCCTTGTTTGTTGGTGTTTCTGTGAAGCTTTATCTCTGGATGATGGTAAATGATCAATTGAGGAGCATGACCATAGGATTTTCCAAGTCCTGGTTGTCTACTTTTCTACTTTTAAAAATTTGCACTGAAGTGTATATATTTTCTTTCTTCTGTGTCATCTTTTCTACTAAAAGGATGGCCACTGAACCTTTAGTTACTTATGAAAATGCAGATATCATGTGTCACTTGTTGGACTTAGTTTTGACAATGTGAACAGAATCACTGCATGTGCAATTGATAGGAGTAGAAATGCATTTCTCTTTCATGCCTTTTGCCTTTTTATAGTATAAAAGTTTGGCGAATCCTCATTCCAAAAGAGAACGGTGTATGCTCTTTTGTTGTGTGGACTGTAAGTGGGGGAGAACCCAGCCTCTGTGGACAGGAAGTTCATTCTATTTATAGAGATCTTACCATCTGTTCTAATCCTTCCTTTGCCAAGAGTTGGAATTGTCACCCTCGTGCATTAAATTTTCTCATGCATATTGCAGGACAAATTTCATTTGGCAAGTTGGGAAAAACTTCCACTTAGTTGATATCATTGTTTCCTTGCTCCTTTAATGCAACTAGCTAAAACCTGTTCTGCTAAATTATGCTGTCACACCTTTTCCTTGTCGCCATGGGTTATGGAGAAAATTCATTTTCAGACAATTGGCTTGTCTTTATGCTGTTGTGATTGATCAGAAATTATCCATTTTCCGTATCTTTTCTGTTGAAACTAATTAGGGATTGCAATATGTTGCAGGAAATCCTCGAAACCCGTGAGAAGGCCGAGCACCATATCTGGACTTTCCGGACGCCGGAGGAAGCTTCGTCTCACTGGAAAAAGTTGTTTGGACATCTGGATGAGCCAGAATGAAAGAAGCCTGGTCCTGCTTGATGTCACCTTCGTCTTCTTGACCCCTTCTCTTTCAAATGCTGTGGGTGCATTTGAAAATTTCTTTTTGCGAAATTGAATTGATTCATAATGTTGAGAGAGAAAGAGATGCGGATATCTAAGAGCTAAATCATAGATAGACAGCTATGAGTATGGTTAGGGACTCCAAAATTATCATGGCAACTTATTCTTTCACCATATCACCGACCAACTATGGACTAGAATATGTGGGGTGATCGCTCAGCTTTTTTGCTGGACAAGACGAGAGAGTATTTTTCTTCCCTAAATTCATGCCATTTTCGTGGATCATTTCATTGCAAATGCATGCGAAGAAGTTGTTAGGATATGATAGGATGAGATAGTGTTTACCGGCTATTAGGTTAGTTTCTAAAAGAAGTTAGGAATATGTATTGATCCGGTTCCATTTGGTCATTTCAATTTTAACTTGGCAGAAACACAATACTAATGGCCATTGGGATCGACTATGGGCTTGGCCGCTTAGCTAGCCAAGCCAAGCCAGACAAGCTGAACTTGTAGGTTACATTTGGTCATATGGATTTTTTTATTGGATAGAACGACGTCGGATAGGCTAAAGATCGTATATGATAATGATGGGATTCATAATACCTTATACGGTCTTTGGTTGGTGTTCGGATGTAATATAAATATAGACTCGCTTGAATCAAATATCACTCTTCTCCTCCTCCTTTGTCCGTCTCAAGCGACCTCTAGGGTTAGCCGCCACCTCTAGTTTCGGCGGATGCAAGCTTGTAGTCGCAACCTCTACCTTCCGCTGCAGTCGATGCTGAGAGTGAACCCCACCCTCAGATGACCCTAGCTCTATGGTTCCCTGAGGCTGACAGCCTTAGATATGAGATCGCAAGCCTCAAAGTTGAGGTGTAGACCGTTGGATCTCATCGATCCAACGGATTAGATGATTGTATATTGTATAGGGGGATGATGGCTAAGCATCCTTCGACGTCGAACGACGGTAGGGCTCATGGGCTGGTTTAATCGTATGAGATGATAAGAGTTCTATGGACGGGCACCGTTGGTTGATGTGCTCTCGCTCTTTTTCTCCACCATCGATCCATTTTTGCAATTTCACTTAGCATGAGCAAATATTGCCTTCTTCTCCCCCCTCGGTAACTCTTCATCCTTTTTCCTTTATTTTCATTTTTTATAATCTTTATCTTATTTGGCTTTATTTCACCTTATTGGTCGGATTTCTTTATCTGGATTATATTTGGGTTATATGCGGAGAAATATGAAATTAAAGTCATCTCAAAATGCCGAATTGTTCTATTCATAGTATATTCAGGCTCTACGTGGAATGTATTTATCCATCTTGGTCTAGCCCAGGCCGATCATTTTCGCAAGTACAAATTTTGTATACAAATTGATCAGGTATACATAGGGGAGGAGACGTATGATCTTGTATTCGTTTACAAGTTCCTTATCATTGAATCGACTCTAATTCTATCATTTTATCCGTCTCTTGTTCTTGGCAAGAGATAGTAACGGAAACCCATGCTTTTTTTTTTTTTTTTTTTGGAAATTGCCAAGGTATTTTCATTTATTTTCCTACTCATCTTTTTTTATGTGTGTGGATATATTGGCTGGATATAATCACTTTCCAAATATTTAATGAAAACTTATGCTTTTTCTCGCGTTCACTTATCGAAAATGGCGACAAATCTATCTCAATTTACGAGGTAATCCAATCCTTTTGCTAAATGCAAAATGATGGGATAACCATCGGAGGAAGATTTTTTGAAAAGTGATGGATTTAAAACTATATTTGATAAGTGAATGCCAGAAAAAGCATGAGTTCCCATTGCATTTTGGAAAGTGACCCAGCAAAATATCCAAAAAGAAAAAAAGAGGAAGGAAAATAGATGTTAATAGTTTGGCCATTCTACATGTTCCTTATCATTAAATTTGTTCCTAATTCTATCTAATACCCTGACCATTTATCTATCTATTGTCCATGGTAAGAGACAGCACTAGAAACCCATATTTTTTTTTTTCAGAAATTGCCTAATTAATTGCATTTATTTTCCTTCCTCGTTCTTTTTTTAGATAATTTGCTGTACTCGTTCACTTTCCAAAATGCAACAAATGCTCATGCTTTTCTCGAGATTCACTTAAAAATTTGGCAATAAATCTATGTCAATTAATGAGTAAATCCAATTCTTTTGGAAAGTGGCCGTATACAGTAAAATATCCAAGAAAAAAAAAGAAAAATGGGCAGGGAAGTAAATGAAAATTAGATGGCAATTCCCAAGGGCATTCTGGGAATCCGAAATGTCTCTGTGGGCGTGGGCGTCTTTCGTTCAAATATAAATAAAGCCCCAGTCTCCATCACCGTACACAGCTGAGCCACAGTTAAAGAAAAACTTTTTCCGTCAGTCGTCGTCAGCAGGAAAGCAGGTGAATTTTCTTTTTTCTTTTTAATTTTTTTAAATTTTTTCCTTTTTCCTCGTGTCTTTTTTCTCTTTTATCTTCCGGCGCGTTTTGCGACCTCGCTGTTCACTCAAAAAATGCCTCCGTCTGGCAATTTTCTCGACTCGACAGCCGACCGTCGCCGGCGTCGGCGTCGGCGTCGGCGTCCCCCTTTTCTTTCTCCGAGCTTCGTTAACAAACGCTAGAGAAATGTCTCGCGCTGCTTGTGCTTGTGCTTGTGCTTCCAGAGCGCGTTCATGGAAGGAGAAGGCGTCGCCGGGACGGGGCTGCCCGACTCGCAGGTCGCGGGGCTCGGCTTGGGAGGAGGAGATAATGGCGCTGCCGTCGCCGGGACGGGGCTTCCCGACTCGCAGGTCGCGGGGCTCGCCTTGGGAGGAGGAGATAATGGCGCTGCCGGTGGTGGGAACTCGCGACCCGAAGCTGCCGCAGGGGGGTCGGATGCCAACGTCGCTGGAGCTGGGGCCAGCAGGAGAGGAGGGAGACCAAGGAATCGCGGTGCCCGCGGAGGAGCCTCCCGGTCGGCGTCCTCGTCTGGTGGAGCTGCGGCGGGGGGCTCGGCGAGGCGCGCCCCCCGTCGCGGCAGGGGGAGGGGCCGACGTGCCCGCAGAGCAATTCCGCAGGACCCTCCCGAGGCCGAGGGTGAGCGATCGCCGACACTTGATTCCGAAAACGTCTTCGTTTCATGCTATATCACATATGCGAATCTTTTCACTGTAACAATTCGAGCATGCTTCTTTATACTCCTGATATCTAGACCTATTCTGTGAAGGTCCGGTGCCGGTATATGCAGGAAACTTTAACCCCGAGGTAGTGACCATACATAGAGGGGAGGTGAGATATGGACGTTTCCTAGAGCGTGTTTCTTTTTTTCCTTGGTACGCATTGGAATGTGATGGATTCCATTCTAAAAAGATTTGCCTTGTCTTTAGGATGTTATTGCCAAGTTATCGGCTTTCATTGAACCGGACACCCGTTCACTGTTGGTGCTATCGGCAGCTGGTTCCATCTCTAGTGTTGTCTTGCGCCAACTTGGACCGTTAGGTGATATCTCGACTTACGAGGTATTGTGTCATTTCTTGCGTTGGATCATCTATCAAAATCACGAACATCTACATTCTGTATTTTAGTTAGAGGTTAAAAGGGTGCATATGCGACATCATATGGATCTATTATTTGCATTCTGTGTAGTTCAATACTAGCGACGAAGCCAGAGCTTTCCTCTGCTCTTCCCTCTATTAGTTACAAAACAACCGCTATGCATCCTAAACGGGCATACATGGTACGGAAGGTTTAGTTTGGTTTTTTTATGTTCTCCTTGTTGTGCAGGGGTATTTCGAGATGTTGAATTTGAGTGGCACCTTCGCAATTTGGGAAGGCAGAATTTGTACGCGCCCTGAAGTTAGCTCGGTCAGAATCATGCTTGCTATGCCTGATGGTCGAATTGTCCAGGGTGGAGTTGCGGGTCCATTGATAGTTGCTGGGCCGACTCAAGTAATGTTTTTTATTTTTGTCATGTAAAGTGAAATTGCCAAACTTTTCTACGACCTCCGGTCCTAAATGGTATCTTTCCCGTAGTTGCTCATTATAGCAAAACCTAGTTCACCGCACGAGAGTGGATGTAGACTCTCTATTGTTCCTTATCGACCGATATGAGTTAGATTTACTCTTAGGTCCATTTGCTTAATGAAAAATTGTTTTTGGGATATTATTTTCCGACTTTCAAGTGTTTTGATGACAAAAAACTAATTGGTCTACAGAAAACAACAAGTGTATATCGGGTGAAAACAACTTTTATTTCCGGCAAGAAAGAAAGTACTTTCCCTAAATCACCAAATAAATGAATACTAACCGTTTTCAATGAAAATGATTTCCATGGAAATATTTTCTTTTATCATGATGTGCAAGTACAATGGGCTTCATTTAGCGCTTACATATTGTTCAAATGTTTTATTGCAATAAGAAAATTAATTTTTCCATTTCATTGGTATTCCATATGAATCTGACATACTGGTTTGTTTATTTCATTAGATGGTAGTGGCCGTTTTTAAGGATGATGGAGGTCCAAATCCTGAAGTGAGACAACCTGAGCAAATTGCAAGAATGCCAGAAGTTGATGACAATTCTGGCCCTCCTACCTCTGTGCCGCTGGAGCAAACTGACGAGGAAGCAAAGACTACTATCCCGTCTGGAAACAATGAAGTGAACCCTGCTTCTCTGCGCATTGACGAGCAGAATCCCTTGGGACCGGTGGAGCCCATGTTAGATCAGAACGTGTCTGCAGACACCAATGCTAATGTCCCTGGACTGTGATAATGTTTTTCTCTCAGTGCGCACGCGCTTGTGATGTCCTGAAGATAGCAAGCACAAATGTGAGACTTACGAGCGTAGTGGGACTAAAACGAAGCTTGGTAGGATTGAACTCAAGAATAGTTGTATGGAGTGAGAGGAGGGAAAACGTTGAATTCAAGGGTCGGGGTAATTTTGTATGCTCCAATGTAGCTTCATTTGTCAAAACTGACATATTGCGATTTATTGTAATGAAATGGGAACACCTCCTTGGCATTAGTGAGCTTGTGAAATCTAATGCTTCATCTAAGCCGATATACAAGTTTATACAGGGAAAGGGGGACATTTTGGGGGCAATCTCTTCCATTTTCTATCAATGATCTCCATCTCAAATTTAAAATGAAAAAAATAAAAAAATAATGAGAAAATTGTACAAAAGTTGTAGACTTAATGTTTATGTATAAAACTTCATGGGTTGTTTAAAACAAATTTGTTACTACTTGAACTTACATGAACTCGGGGCTAGTTAGGTGGTCATTGGCACTTAGCAAGCCAAAGTTCATGTTGAACTTGCTGGCCTCTCCCCTTCCTAAGGTGGTTTCCCCACAGCAAGCCAAAGTTCATGTTTATCCAGCGAAGGATTACAGGCTTAGTTGAATTCAACTGATTCGCGGATGGTGCAAGCTGGACTTGAAACCGCAGGCAAAGGAAGTGCTTGCTCGTCCTTCGCCAAGCGTGAAGATTGCTTTCATGAGAAGCCTTTTGGTGGTTTTGGCTTCCTTTATTATGTCAGGAGCAGTTTAACTGATAGAATGGGCTTGGAAATGAGTAAGGGATGAAGCATTTAGTCTTCCAAGTTAATGCTGACCGATAAAGAAAATGAAATACCGCAAATTATGACTTCGAATCACTTTAGAAAGGAGGTGCGGACCTTTGGAGTGCCAAAAGTTGGCACAAAGGGACACTTAAGCGCCAAAAGTTACAAAAGGTATACTTAAGTGCCAAAATCGGAGCAAAAGGGATCAATTAAGTGCCAACGGCGAGAAATTCCGGCCAAATTGCCACGTGTACATTTTCCGGCTACTTCATTTGCTGACGGAGCATTTTTCAAAAACAAAAATCCACGTGGCAATTTTTCTGTTTAAAATTGTCCACGTCAGATTTTTAAAAAAATTAAAATCGATTTTATTATAAAAAAGAAGAAGAAGGGGGGGAGGGGATCGGCGAGGCTGCCCTCGCCGATCCCCTCCTCCCCCTTCTTTTTTTTTTTTTTTTTTTAATAAAATCGATTTTATAATAATATTATTTAATTATTTAATATTATTTAATTAATAATTTTTAAATCACGTCAGCCAAAACGACGTCGTTTTGGCTGATTTTTGATTCAGTTTCCGCGAGCCACGTAGGCAAGAAAATTAATAAAAAATTGCCACGTAGGATTTTCGGCAGGGTTCCTGCGACTTGGCACCTAAGTGATCTAATTTTTTTAAAAAGTGGCACTTAAGTGTACCTTTTGTAACTTTTGGCACTTAAGTGTCCCTTTGTGCCAACTTTTGGCACTCCCGCTGTACTTATGCCCTTTAGAAAGCAACGGCATGATTTTGCTATTGGAATTAACAGATACAAACTTACGTACGCCGTTGGGGTCTGGAATCACCCTACTCTAGAAATAGATCTAATTGTCTCAAAGAGTGAAAGAAATACTTGCATAATGTTCTCAGGAAATTAACTATGTAAAGATGATTGGATTCAAGTTAAGATGGAGGGGAAAGGAGTGGGCATTCGTGCAGAAGGGCGACAGTTCGTGTCACATCGCTTGGGCTCATTTAAGGTAGACGGCATGTTCTTCCATGATCTTTCTGCCATTATTGCTTTGAGATTTGCTTGTTGGTTCCTCCTTGACATGTGATGGCGAACGCTGATATTCTTCTGCAAGTGCTTGTTTCATTGCCATGTTCACTAACGTTCTTGGGTCCTCATCCTTTTAAAGAAATTAAGCTATACGTCTAATGGATCGTCTTTCTATTCTTTCTTTGTTTATAGCCTCCTTTTATTAACATTCCACCGAGAATCTTGTTATAGCTAGATAAGGGATGTTGAAGAACTGCTCTGTCTTTCTTTTCTTTCTCCCCTAAAAGAGCTGGAAGCTGGTTGGTTTTGTTAAGGCTTTTGGATGTATAGCTTTAGTTTTGAAGAGAAGTACTTGTATAGTCCCCCTGCTTTATAATGACTTGCAAAGATTTTAGAACTAGAATGATGCTAGAGAGGCTTGATTCCTTTCCATCCCATCATTTTCTGTTGTACATCTTTTTGAGCTAGTTTCTTTCTCCCGTTTAAATTGGTGAACTCCTTTGTTTTGTTGGCGTTTTGGTGGAGCTTTATCTCTGGATGATGGTAAATCGTCAATCGAAGAGCATGGCCATAGGATTTTCCAAGTAACCGGTTGTCTGCTTTCCTACTTTTAAAAATTTGCATCGAAGCGTATAAATTCTCTTTCTGCCCTGTCATCTTTTCTCCTAAAAGAATGGCCATTGATCCTTCAGTTACTTATGAAATTGCAGGTATCACGTGTCACTTGTTGGACCTAGTTTTGACAGTGAAGAAAATCACTGCATGCACAACTGATACCCAGAGTTCTGCTACAGTAAAGGAGGAGAAATGCACTTCTCTTTTCATGCCTTTTCCCTTTTTGGAGTATACAAGTTTGCGAATCCTCATTCCAAAAGAGAATGGTGTATCCTCTCTTCTCGTGGGCACTGTAAGTGGGGGAGAACCCAGCCTCTGTGGACGGGAAGTTCATACTATTTATAGAGATCTTCCCATTTGTTCAAATCCTTCCTTTGCCAAGAGTTGGAATTGTCACCCTCGTGCATTTAATTTTCTCCTGCACGACGCAGGACAAATCTCATTTGGCAAGTTGGTAAAAACTTTCGCTTAAGCTTTGTTCGTTTCGTGAAAAAATTATATTTTTGAAAAATATTTTTCATGAAATCATTTTTTAGGAAAATGACAATATTTTTTGGTGTACAGTTGAAACTTGAAATGAAAATGAAATGGGAAATATTTTTCACCATTCGGTATCTAATTTGATTTTCTAAGAAAAATTACCAATGCAATTTAATTTCTATAAAAACTGAATTTTTAATTATGTTTAAAAAATAATTTTTTTATTTTTTATTTTTATTTATCCTTTTCTTTTCCTTCCTCGTTCCTCCTTATTCTTTGTGCTCCTTCCTCCTTGGCTTCCTCCTCCTCCTTTTTCTTCCTACTCCATCATGTGCCTCGGTGATGGTTAGCTACCTGGCGATCGACCTAGTTGCAAGTCGACGAGCTTGAGGTTCGACCAATTCAGGCGAGCTCGAGCTCCACCGAGGTCAGTAAGCTTGCGGCTCACCAGATCCAAGCGAGCTCAAGCTCACCACTCGCCAGATTGGCTAGCCAATGGCCAGCGCGAGCCTTTGTCTTGCCAATTTGGCAAGGCTTGAGATTAGCATATGTGAGCCTCAAGCTCGTGCGATGCTGCTCGCCATATTGGTGACCCAACTATGAGCGTGAGCCTCTAGCTCACCAATCTAGCAAGGCTTGAGGCCATTGTCGGCGAGCCTCGAGCTCGAGGCTCAATTATGGCCGGTGATTGGCCAAAGAATAAAGTGAAAAAAGTAAAAGGAAAAAAAGAAAAAAGAAAAAAAATAACAAAAAAATTTATTTTTAAAAAAGAAAAAAAAAAGAGAAGAGAGGCTAGTAGGGTATGAAATAAGGGAGAACAAGTGAGGAAAATGTTTATTGCAATTTAAAGATTGAAAAAAATTCGTCCCTATTTTATAAGGCTTTTTTCCTTTAATGAAAAATGTTTTCCCCGATTGGTTTATTTTCCTTAAAACGAACATCGAAAAATTTGAAAATTATTTTCTTGAGAGTTATTTTTCGTGAAACAAAAGGAGCCTTAATTGATATTGTTGTTTCACTGCTCCTCTCATGTGACTAGCTAAAAACTTGTTTCACTGTCACGCCTTTTACTTGCCGCCGTGGGTTCTGGTGCAAATTCGTTTTCAGACAATTGGCTTGTCTTTATGCTGTTGAAACTAATCAAAATTTTCTTATTAAAATTTATCTATCTCTTTTAAGTTGAAACTAATAAGGGGTCGGAATATTTGGCAATAAATCCTGGAAACCCGCGAGAAGGCTAAGAAATATATCTGGACTTTCTAAACGCCAGAGGAAGCTTCGTCTCACTAGAAAGAGTTGTTGGAACATCTGGATGAGCCGGAATGAAAGAAGCTTGGTTCTTTGATGTCACCTTCGTCTTCTTGAACCCTTCTCATTCAAATGCTACAGGTGGATTCGAAAATTTCTTTTTATGAGATTGAATTGATTCCTAATGTTGAGGGAGAAAGAGATGCTAGCGTTTAAGAGCGAAATCATGGATGGACAATCATGAGTATGGCCAGGGACCCCAAAATTTTTATGGCAACTTGGTCTTTCACCATATCACTGGCCAACTATCGACTAGTATTTGGTGGGCGATCGATTAGCTTTTTTGGTGGGCAAGACATGAGAAAGTATCTTTCTTCCCTAAATTCATGTCATTTTCGTGGATCTTTTCATTGCAAATGCATGCGAAGAAGTTGATAGGATATGATAGAGTGGGATTATGTCGATTGGCTATTAGATTAGTTTCTAAAAGAAGTTAGGAAGATGTATTGATCCAGCTTCGTTCGGTCATTTGGATTTTCACTCTGCAGATGAAATACAATCTTAATTGCCATGGGAATTGACTATGGGCTTGGAGGGTTGGCCAGCCAAGCCAAGCTAGACAAGCTAAACTTAAAGGTTGCATTCGGCTATATGGATGTTTTTATTGGATAAGACGACGTCGGATGGGATAAAAATAAGATATAATAATGATGGGATTTATAATACCTTATATGGTGTTTGGTTTACGCTTGGATGTAATATAAATATAGACTCGCCTGAATGAAATCTCACTCTTTTCCTCTTGTCTGTCTCAAGTGACCTTTAGGGTTAGCCGCCACCTCTAGTTTTGATGAATGGGAGCATACTCTCAACCTCTACCTTTGGTTGCAATCGTTGCCAAGAGCAAACCCCACCCTCAAATGACCCTGGCTCTATGGTTCTCTGAGGCCGACGGCCCTGAATAATTTGCTGTATTAGGTCACTTTCCAAAATGCACATGGAAACTCATGTTTTTTCTGGCATTCACTTATCGAGCATGCTTCTCTATAATCCTAATATCTAGACCTAATCTGTGATGGTGGAGGTTCAATGCTGGAATTTGCAGGAATTTTATACCCCGAAATGGTGACCATACATAGAGGGGGAGGTGAGATATGGAGATTTCCTAGAACGTGTTTCATTTTTTCCTTGGTACGCATTGGAATGTGACGGATTCCATTCTAAAAAGATTTGCCTTGTCTTTAGGATGTTATTGCCAGGTTATCGGCTTTCATTGAACCGGACACCCGTTCACTGTCGGTGTTTCAGCAGCTGGTTCCATCTCTAGTATCTTCTTGCGCCAACTTGGACCTTTAGGTGATATCTCGACTTACGAGGTATTGTGTCATTTCTCGCGTTGGATCATCTATCAAAATCACGAACATCTACATTCTGTATCTTAGTTTGTGGTTAAAAGGGTGCATCTGCGACATCATATGGATCTATCATTAACATTATGTGTAGTTCAATACTACTGACGAAGCCATAGCTTTCCTTTGCTCTTCCCTCTATTAGTTACAAAATAACTGCTATGCATCCTAAATGGGCATACATGGTACGGAAGGTTTAGTTTGGCTTTTTTATGTTCTCCTTGTTGTGCAGGGGTATTTCGAAATGTTTAATTTGAATGGCTCCTTCACAATTTGGGAAGGTAGAATTTGTACGTGCCCTGAAGTTAGCTTGGTCTGTGTCATGCTTGCTATGCCTGATGGTCAGATTTTCGAGGGTGGAGTTGTGAGTCCATTGATAGCTGCTCGGCCGACTCAAGTAATGTTTTTGTTTTGTCATGTAAAGTTAACTTTTTTATGTCAGTCACACCCTATGAACCTTGGTCCTAAATGGTATCTTTCTTGTAGTTGCTCATTATAACAAAAGCTAGGACACCTCGCTAGAGTGGATGCCGACTCTCTATTGTTCTATATTGACCAATATGAGTTAAATTTACTGTTAGTGTCCATTTGTTTAATGAAAAACTGTTTTCGGGAAATCATTTTCTGATTTTTTGGTGTTTGGATGGTAGAAAACTAATCGGTTTATGGAAAATGTTTTTCATGACTGAAAACAACAAATGTAGATCAAGTGACAACAACTTACATTTCTAGCAAGAAGGAAATTACTTTCTCTAAATCACCAAACAAATGCATACTAGCCCTTTTCATTGAAAATGATTTCCATAGCTATATTTTCCTTTACCATGAAATTTTTAGTGAAACAAATTGAGTTTTAGTATAAGTTCGTTGATACGATCATGACGTGCGAGTACAATGGGCTTCATTAAGTGCTTACATATTGTTCAAATGTTTTATTCTGATAAGTTTATTAAAATTTTCATTTCAGCGATATTCCACATAAATCTGACACACTGGCTTGTTTATTTCATTAGATTGTAGTGAGTATTTTTAGGGATGATGAAGATCCAATTCCCGAAGTGAGACAGCCAGAGCAAATTGCAAGAATGGCAGAAGTTAATGACAATTCTGGCACCCCTGCCTCTGTGCTGCTGGAGCCAACTGACAAGGAAGCAAAGATTCCTACTCTAACAACGACGTGAACCCTGCTTCTCTGCGCATTGATGAGCATAATCCCTTGGGAACGGTGGTTCCAATGTTAGATCAGAACATGTCTGCGGACACCAATGCTAATGTCCCTGGACTGTGATCATTCCTTTCTCTCAGTTTGCGTGTGCTGAAGTTAGCAAGCACAGTGTAAGACCTCCGAGCCTAGTGGGACTAAAAGGAAGCTCGGTAGAATGGAACTTGAGAACAGTTATACAGAGCGAGACATGGAGAAATGTTGAAATCGAGGATCGAGGTGATTTTGTATGTTCCAATGTAGCTTCATTTCGTTAGAACTAACATATTGCGATTTGTTGTCAAATGATTGCATTTTTTTCTTAAAAGTTGAATGTCTAACATATTGTACATGCTTTATTATATGATAAGAGCAATTTATTTCAGTAATACGATTATATGATGTAGATGTAGCAGGAGGCCACTGCTTTAGAATTTGGTAATCCTGCTAATCCTTTTCCTTTTTGTTCTCTTTCGAAGTTTTCACCTAGTTTTGCAAGAATCATCAATTCAAACAAAGAAGAGAGGTAATGAAATGGGAACTCTTTAGCATCAGTGAGCTTGTGAAATCTAATGCTTCATCAAAGCTAATATACAGGTTTATACTAGGAAAGTAGGACATTTTGGGGACAGTTTCTTTCATTTTCTATCAATGATCTTCCTCTCAAATTTAAAATGAAAAAAAATTGAGAAAATCGTACAAAAGTTGTAGACTCAATGTTTATATATAAAAAACTTCATGGGTTGTGTTAAAATAAATTTGTTACTGCATGAACTAACATGAACTCGGGGCTAGTTAGGTGGTCATTGGCCCTCAACAAGCCAAAGTTCATATTGAACTTGCTGGCTTCTCTCCTTCCAAGGGTGGGTTCTACTTATAAGGGTAGCTTGTGATAGTCCAACTAGCAAGGATGTCTTGCTAGGCTGTACACCTTGTTTAATGTCCCGGGATCTGGACATCTTGCACCCCTTATTGGTTAGCCTACATTTTTCTTCCCGGTTAATTAGGGAATATGAAAGTTGACATTGTGGAGTCTCTCATCTAAGAGACAGATTGCCCACCTATGGTTTTTTTTCCCTTAAACGTTTTAAGTACCTACTCTGGTCCAATTATATAGAAGTTGTAGACTCAATATTTATATATAAAATACTTCATGGGTTGTGTTAGAACAAATTTGTTACTCACTCCATGAATGTTTCATTTTGATTGTGGAAAAGTCTGGGGTGTAGCCAAGTCCAGATGTGTTGATGTAGTTATAAACTTAAGCTTGACTCAAATCACAAGATTGCTATAAACTCAACTCTAGCCAACATGAGCCCAAATGCCTATCAAAATTTCATATTCGAGCTTAACTCAAATATAAAAAGGAGATACTTGAGTTGAATTTTAACTCCGGTTGAATATAAGGAATATGAATTTGAACCTTAGGCTTGACAACTCGAATTTTATGGCATGTCACTTTTTCATAACAAGTAAGCTCTACTTAATTATAATGGAAGCTCTCTTTGTATTCTTTTTCCACAAGTGGAAAAATAA
Source organism: Angophora floribunda (assembly GCA_014182895.1). NCBI lineage: Eukaryota > Viridiplantae > Streptophyta > Magnoliopsida > Myrtales > Myrtaceae > Angophora > Angophora floribunda. The sequence goes on from CM024714.1 coordinate 5,944,936, forward strand.
TTTTATTAGAATTGCGAGCCCTTTGAACTTGACTTGATACAATATTGAGTAGCTCAAACTTGAGTTGAAGCTGAACATCAATGAGTTATTCTTGAGTAATTGTGGAATTAATTTTGAATTATTCGCATGTAATTTGACTCAATTCCATTGTTATATTGGTGCGATTGTTGCATCACGTGCCGGTTGCACATAGAGGAAAACAATCAATACAAAGAGTGAACAAAAGTGTTTGTTGTAATACAAATCAAATGATTAATTGGTTAATTATACCACGTTAGCAATGCCATCGAACAAAATCGTTTATATATTTTCTTCTAAAATAGCACTCGGGCAGCAAAAAGCCGGATAAGAAAGGGAACATGACTTAAAGCCCAGATTGGACCCTCGGGCTCCAACGGGTGCTGAGGTAAAGTCTCCGTCGCCCACGCGTTCCGCGATCAGCACGTGCGAAATGCCGGCCCCAGCGACCAGTTTCCCATCAAGGGAGCAGTTCGCTACCATGGCTTCGGCGGACGAAGACGCCTCCTCCGTCCCTCGGTGGCACCTCTCGTGCACCACCTGCTTCAACGCTCTTTGGTTCTGCTACTGTACTCTCTCTCTCTCTCTCTCTCTCTCATGCATGTTGAAAGTAGAAGGATCTACTTCGTCTTTGACCTTGCGTACCTCGAATTCGGCCTGCTATTCCGCTGTTCTTTTCGTCTTCATTTTCTCTTACGGTTCGATAATTCTCGGCAATTCTGGTTGGGGCAGCTCCTGTTCATCAGATGCAGCAATACTACTGGTTGCGGGTTCTCAACAACTGCTCCGAGAAGTGGAGCGCCTTCGTCGATTGCTTAGCTCTCAAGACCAAGCGAGCTTCTGAGGTTCAGGTCAGTGATTACTTCATCCTCGTACCGTCCCTTGCCTCATTTTCCAGTTTGAATATTTAAATAATAAATCGCACGTTAATTTAACAGTTTAAACTTTTAGAATAATCGATAGTGATCCGATCAAAATCTCACATAGTATCAGAGGAGGTCCTGAGTTCAAATATTTCTAAACCCCATTTGCCTCCCTAATTAAATTTTCACACTTAGTACTAGACAAAAGACCGGAGGTCTTTATCTAATAGCTTAAGGTTTTAGAAATTAAAATCTCACAAAAATTAGAAATGGAGTCATAAGTTTAAATCTTTCCGAGCTCCATTTGCCTCCCCAATTAAATTACTACGTTTAGTACTAAGTAAAAGATTAGACTAAACATGAGGGGGAGTATTTGAATATTTAAATAATAAACCATGTCTTCATCTAACAGCTTAAGGTTTTTGAACAATCAACAGTGGTACCACCAAAATCTCACATAAAAATTAAACCTGAAGTCCTAAGTTCAAATCTAAAAGTTTGAGCTTTTAGGCCACATTTCCTCCCTAATTAAATTTCCACACTTAATACTGGATAAAAAACTAGACTGAGCATGAGGAGTATTAGAATATTTTTGAATAATAAACTATGTCATTTAAGAGTTTAAGCTTTTAGAACAATTGTCAATTGTTCCATAAAATCTCACTTGATAGTTTACAAGTTTAGTTGAATCCAACTGATTCGTGGATGGTGCAAGCTGGACTTGAAACCACGGGCAAAGGAAGTACTTGTGCGTCCTTCACCAAAAGTGAAGATTGCTTTCATGAGAAGTCTTTTGGTGGTTTTGGCTTCTTTTGTTATGTCAGGAGTAGTTTAACTGATAGAATGGGCTTGAAGTGAGTAAGGGATGAAGCATTTAGTCTTCCAAGTTAATGCTGACCAATGAAGAGAATGAAATACCGCAAATTATGACTTCAAATCACTTCAGAAAGTAATGGCATGATTTTGCTCTCGCAACTGCCAGATACAAACGTATGTATGCCGCCGGAGTCTGGAATCTCCTTATTCTGGAAATAGATCTAATTGTCTCAAAGAGCAAAAGGAATACTTGCATAAAATTCTCAGGAACTTAACAATGTAAAGATGATTGGATTCAAGTTAAGATAGAGGGAGGGAAAAGGACTGAGCATTTGCGTGGAAGGGTGACAGTTCACGTCACATTACTTGGGCTCATTTAGGGTGGACAGCATGTTCTTCGATGATCTTTCTGCCATTATTGCTTTGAGATTTGCTTGTTGGTTCCTCCTTGACATGTGATGGCGTACGCTGATATTCTTCTGCAATTACCTTTTTCAGAGCCATGTTCACTAATGTTCTTGGGTCCTCATCCTTCTAAAGAAATTAAGCAGTACGTCTAATGGATCGTCTTTCTATTCTTTCTTTGTTTATAGCCTCCTTTTTTTAACATTCCACCAAGAATCTTGTTATAGCTAGATAAGGGATGTTGAAGAACTGCTCCGTTTTTCTTTTCTTTCTCCCCTGAAAGAGCTGGAAGCTGGTTGGTTTTATCAAGGCTTTTGGATATATAGCTTTAGTTTTGAAGAGAAGTACTTGTATAGTCCCCCTACTTTATAATGACTAGCAAGGACTTTAGAACTAGGATGATGCTAGAGAGGCTTGATTCCTTTCCATTCCATCATGTGCTGTTGTACACCTCTTTGAGCTAGTTTCTTTCTCCCGTTTAAATTGGTGAACTCCTTGTTTTGTTGGCGTTTTGATGCAGCTTTATCTCTGGATGATGGCAAATCATCAATCGAAGAGCATGGCCATAGGATTTTCCAAGTAACCAGGTGTCTGCTTTTCTACTTTTAAAAATTTGCATCGAAGCATATAAATTTTCTTTCTGCTCTATCATCTTTCCTACTAAAAGAATGGCCGTTGATCCTTTAGTTACTTATGAAAATGCAGGTATAACGTGTCACTTGTTGGACCTAGTTTTGACAGTGTGAAGAAAATCACTGCATGCACAACGGATACCCAGTGTTCTGCTACAGTAAAGGAGTAGAAATGCAATTCTCTTTTCGTGCCTTTTCCCTTTTTGGAGTATAAAAGTTTGCGAATCCTCATTCCAAAAGAGAATGGTGTATACTCTCTTCTCGTGTGGACTGTAAGAGGGGTAGAACCCAGCCTCTGTGGACAGGAAGTTCATAAAGATCCTACCATCTGTTCAAATCCTTACTTGCCAAGAGTTGGAATATTCACCCTCGTGCATTAAATTTTCTCCTGCATAACGCAGGACAGATCTCATTTGGCAAGCTGGTAAAAACTTTTGAAAAATATTTTTTAGAAAATCATTTTTTGGGAAAATGTCAATTTTTTGGTGTATAGTTGAAACTTGAAAATGAAGTGGGAAATATTTTTTACCTTTCGATATCTAATTTGATTTTTAGGCAAAAACTACCAATGTAATTTAATTTTTATTTGTCCTTTTCTTTTCCTTCCTCGTTCCTTCTTCTTCTTCGTGCTCCATCCTCCTAGGCTTCCTCCTCCTCCTTCTTCTTCCAACTCCTTTGTCCACTGTTGCGTGCCTCGGTGATGGTCAGTTGCTTGACAATCGACCCAATCGCTGGTTGACCAGCTCGAGGCATGGCTGATCCAGGTGAGCTCAAGCTTTGTTGAGGCCGGCAAGCTTGCGGCTCACCAAATCTAGGTGAGCTCGAGCTCACCGCTTACTAGATCGGTAGTCAGTGGCGAGGCCTAAGGTCAATGTTTGCGAGCCTTAAGCTGGTGCGATGCTGCTTGCTAGATTGGCGAGCCTTTGGTGAGGCTTGAGGCCGTCGTTGATGAGCCTTGAGCTCAAGGCTTAGCCGTGGCCGGCGACTAGCCGAAGAAGAATGTGAAAAAAGTTAAAGGAAAAAAAAAGAAAAAAGGAAAAAATAATTAAAAATTCAAATTTTTAAAAAATAAAACAAGAGAAGGGAGGCTAGTAGGGTATGAGATAAGGGAGGGTGAGTGAGGAAAATATTATCGGAAAATATTTTTCCCTATTTTAAAAGGCTTTTTTCTTTTAATGGAAAATGTTTTCTCCGACTGGTTCATTTTCGTGAAAGGAACATCATAAAATCTGAAAAATATTTTCTTAAAAGTTATTTTTGATGAAATGAATGGAGCCTTAATTGATATCGTTATTTCAATGCTCTTGTCATGCGACTAGCTGAAAACTGTTTTGTTGAGTTATACTGTCACACCTTTTACTTGTCGCCGTGGGTTATGGTGCAAATTCGTTTCAGACAATTGGCTTGTCTTTACGCTGTTGAAACTAATCAAAATTCGCTTATTAAAATTTATCCATCTCTTTTCAGTTGAAACTAATAAGGGGTTAGAATATTTTGCAAGAAATCCTGGAAACCCATGAGAAAGCCAAGAAATATATATGGACTTTTGGACGCCGGAGGAAGCTTTGTCTCACTAGAAAGAGTTGTTGGGACATTTGGATGAGCCGGAATGAAAGAAGCCTGGTTCTTTGATGTCACCTTCGTCTTCTCGAACCCTTCTCATTCAAATGCTATAGGTGGATTCGAAAATTTCTTTAGATGAGATTAAATTGATTCATGATGTTGAGGGTGAAAGAGATGCCAGCGTTTAAGAGCCAAATCATGGATGGAGAATCATGAGTATGGCCAAGGACTCCACAATTTTTATGGCAACTTGGTCTTTCACCATATCACTGGCCAACTATGGACTAGTATTTGTGAGTAATCGATTAGCTTTTTTGGTGGGCAAGACAAGAGAAAGTATCTTTCTTCCCTAAATTGATGTCATTTTCATGGATCTTTTCATTGCAAATGCATGCGAAGAAGTTGATAGGATATGATAGAGTGGGATAATGTCGATCGGCTATTAGATTAGTTTCTAAAATAAGTTAGGAAGATGTATTGATCCAGCTTCATTCGGTCATTTGGATTTTCACTGTGCAGATGAAATTCAATCTTAATTGCCATGGGAATTGACTATGGGCTTGGAGGGTTGGCCAGCCAAGCCAAGCTAGACAAGCTAAACTTAAAGGTTGCATTCGGCTATATGGATGTTTTTATTGGATAAGACGACGTCGGATGGGATAAAAATAAGAAATAATAATGATGGGATTTATAATACCTTATATGGTGTTTGGTTTGTGCTTGGATGTAATATAAATATAGACTCGCCTGAATGAAATCTCACTCTTTTCCTCTTGTCTGTCTCAAGTGACCTTTAGGGTTAGCCGCCACCTCTAGTTTTGATGAATGGGAGCGTACTCGCAACCTCTACCTTTGGTTGCAATCGTCGCCAAGAGCAAACCCCACCCTCAGATGACCCTGGCTCTATGGTTCTCTGAGGCCGATGGCCCTGAATAATTTGTTGTATTAGGTCACTTTCCAAAATGCACATGGAAACTCATGTTTTTTCTGGCATTCACTTATCGAGCATGCTTCTCTATAATCCTAATATCTAGACCTAATCTGTCATGGTGGAGGTTCGGTGCTGGAATTTGCAGGAATTTTATACCCTGAAATGGTGACCATACATAGAGGGGGAGGTGAGATATGAAGATTTCCTAGAGCGTGTTTCTTTTTCCCCCGATAAGCATTGGAATGTGCTGGATTCCATTCTAAAAAGATTTTGTGTTGTCTTTAGAATGTTCTTGCCAGGTTATCAAGTTTCATTGAATCGGGCACCCGTTCACTGTTGGTGCTATCGGCAGTTGGTTCTATCTCTAGTGCTGTCCTGCACTAATCTGGACCTCTAGACGGTATCTCGATTTATGAGGTATTGTGTCATTTCTCGTGTTGGATCATCTATCAAAATCACGAACATCTACATTCTGTATCTTAATTTGTGGTTAAAAGGGTGCATTTGCGACATCATATGGATCTATCATTAACATTACGTGTAGTTCAATACTACTAACAAAGCCATAGCTTTCCTTTGCTCTTCCCTCTATGAGTTACAAAATAACTGCTATGCATCCTAAATGGGCATACATGGTACGGAAGGTTTAGTTTGGCTTTTTTATGTTCTCCTTGTTGTGCAGGGGTATTTCGAAATGTTGAATTTGTACGTGCCTTGAAGTTAGTTTGGTTTGTATCATGCTTGCTATGCCTGATGGTCAGATTTTCGAGGGTGGAGTTGTGAGTCCATTGATAGCTGCTCGGCCGACTCAAGTAATGTTTTTATTTTGTCATGTAAAGTGAAATTGTTAAACTTTTCTAGATCAATCACACCCTGTGACCCTTGGTCCTAAATGTTATCTTTCTCGTAGTTGCTCATTATAACAAAAGCTAGGTCACCTTGCTAGAGTGGATGCGGACTCTCTATTGTTCTATATCGACCAATATAAGTTAAATTTACTCTTAGGGTCCATTTGTTTAATGAAAAACTGTTTTTGGGAAATCATTTTCTGATTTTTTGGTGTTTGGATGGCAGAAAACTAATTGGTCTATGGAAAACATTTTTCATGACTGAAAACAACAAATGTAGATCGAGTGACAACAACTTGTATTTCTGGCAAGAAGGAAATTGCTTTCTCTAAATCACCAAACAAATGAATACTAACCATTTTCGTTGAAAATGATTTCCATGGATATATTTTCCTTTATCATGAAATTTTTAGTGAAACAAATTGAGTTTTAGTATAAGTTCGTTGATACGATCATGACGAGCGAGTACAATGGGCTTCATTAAGTGCTTACATATTGTTCAAATGTTTTATTGTGATAAGAAAATTAAAATTTTCATTTCAGCGATATTCCACAAAAATCTGACACGCTGGCTTGTTTATTTCATTAGATTGTAGTGGGTATTTTTAAGGATGATGAAGATCCAATTCCTGAAGTGAGACAGCCGGAGCAAATTGTAAGAATGGCAGAAGTTGAGGACAATTCTGGCACTCCTGCCTCTGTGCTGCTGGAGCCAACCGACAAGGAAGCAAAGACTCCTACCCTAACAACGACGTGAACCCTGCTTCTCTGCGCATTGATGAGCATAATCCCTTGGGAACGGTGGAACCAATGTTAGATCAGAACAAATCTGCTGACACCAATGCTAATCCCTGGACTGTGATAATGCTTCTCTCGGTTTGTGTGTGCTTGTGATGTGCTGAAGTTAGCAAGCACATTGTAAGACCTACGAGCCTAGTGGGAGTAAAAGGAAGCTTGGTAGAACGGGACTTGAGAACAGTTATATGGAGCGAGACGTGGAAAAATGTTGGAATCGAGGATCGAGGTGATTTTGTATGTTCCAATGTAGCTTCATTTCGTTAGAACTAACATATTGCGATTTGTTGTCAAAATGATTGCATTTTTTTCTTAAAAGTTGAATGTATAACATATTGTACATGCTTATTTATATAATAAGAGCAGTTTATTTCAGTAAAACGATTGTATGATGTAGATGTAGCAAGAGGCCACTGCTTTAGAATTTGGTAATCCCACTAATCCTTTTCTTTTTTGTTCTCTTTCGAAGTTTTCACCTAGTTTTGCAAGAATCATCAATTCAAACAAAGAAGAGACGTAAAGAAATGGGAACTCCTTGACATCAGTGAGCTTGTGAAATCTAATGCTTCATCAAAGCTAATATACATGTTTATACTAGGAAAGTAGGACATTTTGGGGGCAGTTTCTTCCATTTTCTATCAATGATCTTCCTCTCAAATTTAAAATGAAAAAAATTGAGAAAATTGTACAAAAGTTGTGAACTCAATGTTTATATATAAAAAACTTCATGGGTTGTGTCAAAACAAATTTGTTACTAGATGAACTAACATGAACTCGAGGCTAGTTAGGTGGTCATTGGCCCTTAGCAAGCCAAAGTTCATGTTGAACTTCCTGACTTCTCTCCTTCTGAGGGTGGTTTCCACTTATAAGGGTAGCTTGTGATAGTCCAGCCAGCAAGGACGTCTTTCTAGGCTGCACACCTTGTTTAATGTCTTGGGATCTAGACACCTTGCACCCCTTATCGGTTAGCCTGCATTTTTCTTCTCGGTTAATTAGGGAATATGGGAGTTGATATTGCGGAGTTTCTCATCCTAGAGCGGATCGCCCACCTATTTCTTTTCCTTTGAACCTTTTAAGGACCTGCTCTAGTCCAATTATACATAAGTTGTAGACTCAATGTTTATATACAAAATACTTCATGGGTTGTGTTAAAACAAATTCGTTACTCACTTCCATAAATGTTTCATTTTTATTGTGGAAAAGTCTGGGGTGTAGTCAAGTCCGGATGTGTTGATGTAATTTCAGTCTTAAGCTTGACTCAGAGCCGAAGATTGCTATAAACTCAACTCTGGCCAACATGAGCTCAATTGACTATTAAAATTCATATTCGAGCTTAACTCAAATAGAAAAGGGAGATGCTTGAGTTGAATATTAACTCCAGTTGATTACAAGGAAAAAATAAATTCAAACCTTAGGCTCGATAACTGGAATTTTTTGGCATGTCACTTTTTCATAACAAGTAAGCTCTACTAAATTATAATGGAAGCTCTCTCTATTCTTTTTCCACAAGTGGAAAAATAATTTTATTAGAATTGCAAGCCCTTTGAGCTTGACTTAATATGATATTGAGTAGCTCAAATTTGAGTTGAAGCTGATTATCAATGAGTTATTCTTTCGAGTAATTGCGGAACTAATTTTGAATTACTCGCACGTAATTTGACTCAATTTCATTGCTATATCGGTGCAATTGTTGCATGATATGTCAGTTGCACATAGAGGAAAACAATCAATACAAAGAGAGTACAAAAACGTTTGTTGCAATACATATCAAATGATTAATTGGTTAATTATACCTCGTTAGCAATGTCATCGAACAAAATCGTTTATATATTTCCTTCTAAAATAGCACTCGGGTAGCAAAAAGCCGGATGAGAAAGGGAACCCGAGCTGTGGCTTAAAGCCCAGATTAGATCCTCGGGCTCCAACGGGTGTTGAAGAAAAATCTCTCTCGCCCACGCGTTCCGCGATCAGCACGTGCGAAATGCCGGCCCCAGCGACCAGTTTCCCATCAAGGGAGCAGTTCGCCACCATGGCGTCGGCGGAAGAAGACGCCTCCTCCGTCCCTCGGTGGCACCTCTCGTGCACCACCTGCTTCAACGCTCTTTGGTTCTGCTACTGTACTCTCTCTCTCTCTCTCTCTCTCTCATGCATGTTGAAAGTAGAAGGATCTACTTCGTTTTTGACCTTGCGTACCTCGAATTCGGCCTGCAATTCCGCTGTTCTTTTCGTCTTCATTTTCTCTTACGGTTCGATAATTCTCGGCAATTCTTGTTGCGGCAGCTCCTGTTCATCAGATGCAGCAATACTACCGGTTGTGGGTTCTCGACAACTGCTCTAACAAGTGGAGCGCCTTCATCGATTGCTTAGCTCTCAAGACCAAGCGAGCTTCTGAGGTTCAGGTCAGTGATTACTTCATCCTCGTACCGTCGCTTGCCTCGTTTTCTAATTTAAATATTTAAATAATAAATCACATCTTAATTTAACAGTTTATGTTTTAAAATAATCGACAGTGATCGGACCAAAATCTTACATGGTATTAGAGGATGTCCTGAGTTCAAATATTTCCAGGTTCCATTTGTCTCTCCAATTAAATTTTCACGCGTAATATTAGATAAGAGATTGGACGTCTTCATCTAACAGCTTAAGCTTTTAAAACAATCAACAATGATTCCATTAAAATCTCACAAAAAATTAGAGCTGAAGTTATGAGTTTAAATCTTTTCAAACACAATTTGCCTCCCCAATTAAATTTTCATGTTTAGTATTAGGTAAAAGACCAGATTGAGTATGAGAGAGAGTATTTGAATATTTAAATAATAAACTATGTATTTTTCTAGCACCTTAAGCTTTTAGAACAATCAACAATGACTACACCAAAATCTCACATAAAAATTAGAGTTAGAGTCTTGAGTTCAAATCTCTGAGCTTAAGCTTTTAGGCCACATTTGCCTCTTTAATTAAATTTCCACACTTAATACTGGATAAAAGACTAGATTGAGCATGAGGAGGAGAGTTATAATATTTTTGAATAATAAACCACGCCATCTAAGAGCATAAGCTTTTAGAGCAGTAGGCGATTGTTCCATAAAATCTCACACGATAGTTTACAAGCTCAGTTGAATCCAACTGATTCGTGGATGGTGCAAGCTGGACTTGAAACCATGGGCGAAGGAAGTGCTTGTGCGTTCTTCACCAAAAGTGAAGATTGCTTTCATGAGAAGTCTTATGGTGGTTTTGGCTTCTTTTGTTATGTCAGGAGCAGTTTAACTGATAGAATGGGCTTGCAAGTGAGTAAGGGATGAAGCATTTAGTCTTCCAAGTTAATGCTGACCGATGAAGAGAATGAAATACTGCAAATTATGACTTCATATCACTTCAGAAAGCAATGGCATGATTTGCTCTCGCAACTGCCAGATACAAACATATGTATGCCGCCGGAGTCTGGAATCACCTTATTCTGGAAATAAATCTAACTGTCTCAAAGAGCGAAAGGAATACTTGCATAAAATTCTCAGGAACTTAACAAAGTAAAGATGATTGGATTCAAGTTAAGATAGAGGGACAGAGAAGGAGTGAGCATTCACAGGGAAGGGTGACAGTTCACGTCACATTGCTCGGGCTCATTTAGGGTGGACAGCATGTTCTTCGATGATCTTTCTGCCATTATTGCTTTGAGATTTGCTTGTTGGTTCCTCCTTGACATGTGATGGCGTACCCTGATATTCTTCTGCAATTGCTTGTTTCAGGGCCATGTTCACTAATGTTCTTGGGTCCTCATCCTTCTAAAGAAATTAAGCAGTACGTCTAATGGATCGTCTTTCTATTCTTTCTTTGTTTATAGCCTCCTTTTTTTAACATTCCACCAAGAATCTTGTTATAGCTAGATAAGGGATGTTGAAGAACTGCTCCGTCTTTCTTTTCTTTCTCCCCTGAAAGAGCTGGAAGCTGGTTGGTTTTATCAAGGCTTTTGGATATATAGCTTTAGTTTTGAAGAGAAGTACTTGTATAGTCCCCCTGCTTTATAATGACTAGCAAAGACTTTAGAACTAGGATGATGCTAGAGAGGCTTGATTCCTTTCCATCCCATAACTTTCTGCTGTACACCTTTTTGAGCTAGTTTCTTTCTCCCGTTTAAATTGGTGAACTCCTTGTTTTGTTGGCGTTTTGGTGGAGCTTTACCTCTGGATGATGGCAAATCATCAATCGAAGAGCATGGCCATAGGATTTTCCAAGTAACCAGGTGTCTGCTTTTCTACTTTTAAAAATTTGCATCGTAGCGTATAAATTTTCTTTCTGCTCTATCATCTTTCCTACTAAAAGAATGGCCATTGATCCTTTAGTTATTTATGAAAATGCAGGTATAACGTGTCACTTGTTGGACCTAGTTTTGACAGTGTGAAGAAAATCACTGCACGTACAACTGATACCCAGAGTTCTGCTAGAGTAAAGGAGTAGAAATGCAATTCTCTTTTCATGCCTTTTCCCTTTTGGAGTATAAAAGTTTGCGAATCCTCATTCCAAAAGAGAATGTTGTATACTCTCTTCTCGTGTGGACTGTAAGAGGGGAGAACCCAGCCTCTGTGGAGAGGAAGTTCATAAAGAGATCCTACCATTTGTTCAAATCCTTCCTTGCCAAGAGTTGGAATATTCACCCTCGTGCATTAAATTTTCTCCTGCATAACGCAGGACAGATCTCATTTGGCAAGCTGGTAAAAACTTTCACTTAGAAAAAAAACTCATTTTTGAAAAATAATTTTTAGAAAATAATTTTTTGGGAAAATGGCAATTTTTGGTGTACAGTTGAAACTTGAAAATGAAGTGGAAATATTTTTTAATGTTCGATATCTAATTTGATTTTTAGGCAAAAACTACCAATGAAATTTAATTTTTATAAAAATTGAATTTTTATTTGTCTTTTCTTTTCCTTCCTCATTCCTTCTTCTTCTTCGTGCTCCTTCCTCCTATTTTCTTTCTTCTTCCAACTTTTTTTTCCTCGTGAACACGATCCATGGCTGGTTGACCTTGAGGCATGGCTGATGAGCTCAAGTTTGTTTCACTTCTCACCAAATCTATGAGCTCGAGCTCAGCTAAAAACTGTTTCGAGGCCTCGAGGTCAATGTTTGCAGTTATCCCGTCACACCTTTTACTTGTCGCGGTGGGTTAGCTCAAGGCTTAGCCGTGGCTGACGGCGACGGCCGAAGAAGAATGTGAAAAAAGTTAAAGGAAAAAAAAAAAGAAAAAAGGAAAAAATAATTAAAAATTCAAATTTTTAAAAATAAAACAAGAGTAGGGTAAATATTGAGGAAAATATTATCCGAAAATATTTTTCCCTATTTTAAAAGGCTTTTTTCTTTTAATGGAAAATGGCTTGTCTTTATTTTCTTAAAAGTTATTTTTGATGAAATGAATGAAACTAATCGAAAACTTTTTGCTGAGTTATACTTTTATTAGAATTTCTCTAATCTCTTTTCATCTCTTTTCAGTTGAAACTAATAAGAGGTCGGAATATTTGGCAAGAAATCCTAGAAACCCATGAAGGCCAAGAAATATATATGGACTTTCTAGATGCCGGAGAAAGCTTTGTCTCACTAGAAAGAGTTGTTGGAACATTTGGATGAGCCGGAATGAAAGAAGCCTGGTTCTTTGATGTCACCTTCGTCTTCTCGAACCCTTCTCATTCAAATGCTATAGGTGGATTCGAAAATTTCTTTTTACGAGATTAAATTGATTCATGATGTTGAGGAAGAAAGAGATGCCGGCGTTTAAGAGCCAAATCATGGATGGAGAATCATGAGTATGGCCAAGGACTCCAAAATTTTTATGGCAACTTGGTCTTTCACCATGTCACTGGCCAACTATGGACTAGTATTTTTGGGTGATCGATTAGCTTTTTTGGTGGGCAAGACAAGAGAAAGTATCTTTCTTCCCTAAATTGATGTCATTTTCGTGGATCTTTTCATTGCAAATGCATGCGAAGAAGTTGATAGGATATGATAGAGTGGGATAATGTCGATTGGCTATTAAATTAGTTTCTAAGAGAAGTTAGTTAAGAAGATGTATTGACTCAGCTCCATTCGGTCATTTGGATTTTCACTGTGCAGATGAAATACAATCCTAATTGCCATAGGAATTGACTATGGGCTAAGTGGCTTGGCCAGCCAAGCCAAACCGAGCTAGACAGCTAGATGAGCTAAACTTAAAGGTTGCATTCGGCTATATGGATGTTTTTATTGGATAAGACGACGTCGGATGGGATAAAGATAAGATATAATAATGATGAGATTTATAATACCTTATATGGTGTTTGGTCTGCGTTCGGATGTAATATAAATATAGACTCACCTGAATGAAATCTCATGCTTTTCCTCTTTTCTGTCTCAAGTGACCTTTAGGGTTAGCCGCCACCTCTAGTTTTGATGAATGGGAGGGTACTCGCAACCTCTACCTTTGGTTGCAATCGTTGCCAAGAGCAAACCCCACCCTCGATGACCCCGGCTCTATGGTTCTTTGAGGCCGATGGCCCCGAATAATTTGTTGTATTAGGTCAATTTCCAAAATGCAAATGGAAACTCATGTTTTTTCTGGCATTCACTTATCGAGCATGCTTCTCTTATAATCTTGATATCTAGACCTATTCTATGATGGTGGAGGTCCATTGCTGGAATTTGCAGGAATTTTATACCCCGAAATGGTGACCATACATAGAGGGGGAGGTGAGATATTGAGGTTTCCTAGAGCGTGTTTCTTTTTTCCTGATAAGCATTGGAATGTGATGGATTCCATTATAAAAGATTTTGTGTTGTCTTTAGAATGTTCTTGCCAGGTTATCAAGTTTCATTGAACGGGCACTCGTTCATTGTTGATGCTATCGCCAGCTGGTTCTATCTCTAGTGTCGTTCTACGCAAATCTGGACCTCTAGGTGGTATCTCGATTTATGAGGTATTGTGTCATTCCTCGTGTTGGATCATCTATCAAAATCACGAACATCTACATTCTGTATCTTAATTTGTGGTTAAAATGGTGCATTTGCGACATCATATGGATCTATCATTAACATTATGTGTAGTTCAATACTACCTACGAAGCCATAGCTTTCCTTTGCTCTTCCCTCTATGAGTTACAAAATAACTGCTATGCATCCTAAATGGGGATACATGGTACGGAAGGTTTAGTTTGGCTTTTTTATGTTCTCCTTGTTGTGCAGGGGTATTTCGAAATGTTGAATTTGAATTGCTCCTTCAAAATTTGGGAAGGTAGAATTTGTACATGCCTTGAAGTTAGTTTGGTCTGTATCATGCTTGCTATGCCTGATGGTCAGATTTTCGAGGGTGGAGTTGCGAGTCCATTGATAGGTGCTCGGCCGACTCAAGTAATGTTTTTATTTTGTCATGTAAAGTGAAATTGTTAAACTTTTTTATGTTAGTCACACCCTGTGACACTTGGTCCTAAATGGTATCTTTCTCGTAGTTGCTCATTATAACAAAAGCTAGGTCACCTCGCAAGAGTGGATGCAGTCTCTCTATTGTTCTATATCGACCAATATGAGTTAAATTTACTCTTAGGGTCCATTTGTTTAATGAAAAACTGTTTTCGGGAAATCATTTTCTGATTTTTTGGTGTTTGGATGACAGAAACCTAATTGGTCTATGGAAAACGTTTTTCATGACTGAAAACAACAAATGTAGATCCAGTGACAACAACTTACATTTCTGGCATGAAGGAAATTGCTTTCTCTAAATCACCAAACAAATGAATACTAACCATTTTCGTTGAAAATGATTTCCATGGATATATTTTCCTTTATCATGAAATTTTTAGTGAAACAAATTGAGTTTTAGTATAAGTTTGTTGATACGATCATGACGAGCGAGTACAATGGGCTTCATTAAGTGCTTACATATTGTTCAAATGTTTTATTGTGATAAGAAAATTAAAATTTTCATTTCAGTGATATTCCACATAAATCTGAGACGCTGGCTTGTTTATTTCATTAGATTGTAGTGGGTATTTTTAAGGATGATGAAGATCCAATTCCTGAAGTGAGACAGCCGGAGCAAATTGTAAGAATGGCAGAAGTTGAGGACAATTCTGGCACTCCTGCCTCTGTGCTGCTGGAGCCAACCGACAAGGAAGCAAAGACTCCTACCCCTAACAACGACGTGAACCCTGCTTCTCTGCGCATTGATGAGCATAATCCCTTGGGAACGGTGGAACCAATGTTAGATCAGAACAAATCTGCTGACACCAATGCTAATCCCTGGACTGTGATAATGCTTCTCTCAGTTTGTGTGTGCGCTTGTGATGTGCTGAAGTTAGCAAGCACATTGGAAGACCTACGAGCCTAGTGGGACTAAAAGGAAGCTTGGTAGAATGGAACTTGAGAACAGTTATACGGAGCGAGACGTGGAAAAATGTTGGAATCGAGGATCGAGGTGATTTTGTATGTTCCAATGTAGCTTCATTTCGTTAGAACTAACATATTGCGATTTGTTGTCAAAATGATTGCATTTTTTTCTTAAAAGTTGAATGTATAACATATTGTACATGCTTATTTATATAATAAGAGCAGTTTATTTCAATAAAACGATTGTATGATGTAGATGTAGCAGGAGGCCACTGATTTAGAATTTGGTAATCCTGCTAATCCTTTTCTTTTTTGTTCTCTTTTGAAGTTTTCACCCCTAGTTTTGCAAGAATCATCAATTCAAACAAAGAAGAGAGGTAATGAAATGGGAACTCCTTGGCATAAGTGAGCTCGTGAAATCTAATGCTTCATCAAAGCTAATATACAGGTGTATACTAGGAAAGTAGGACATTTTGGGGGCAGTTTCTTCCATTTTCTATCAATGATCTTCCTCTCAAATTTAAAATGAAAAAAAAATTGAGAAAATTGTACAAAAATTGTAGACTCAATGTTTATATATAAAAAACTTCATGGGTTGTGTCAAAACAAATTTGTTACTAGATGAACTAACATGAACTCGAGGCTAGTTAGGTGGTCATTGGCCCTTAGCAAGCCAAAGTTCATGTTGAACTTCCTGACTTCTCTCGTTCTGAGGGTGGTTTCCACTTATAAGGGCAGCTTGTGATAGTCCAACAAGCAAGGATGTCTTTCTAGGCTGCACACCTTGTTTAATGTCTTGGGATCTAGACACCTTGCACCCCTTATCGGTTAGCCTGCATTTTTCTTCTCGGTTAATTAGGGAATATGGGAGTTGATATTGCGGAGTTTCTCATCCTAGAGCAGATCGCCCACCTATTTCTTTTCCTTTGAACCTTTTAAGGACTTGCTCTGGTCCAATCAATGTTTATATACAAAATACTTCATGGGTTGTGTTAAAACAAATTCGTTACTCACTTCCATAAATGTTTCATTTTTATTGTGGAAAAGTCTGGGGCGTAGTCAAGTCCAGATGTGTTGATGTAGTTTCAGTCTTAAGCTTGACTCAGAGCACAAGATTGCTATAAACTCGACTCTAGCAAACATGAGCTCAATTGACTATTAAAATTCATATTCGAGCTTAACTCAAATAGAAAAGGGAGATACTTGAGTTGAATTTTAACTCCGGTTGATTACAAGGAAAAAATAAATTCAAACCTTAGGCTCGACAACTCGAATTTTATGGCATCTCACTTTTTCATAACAAGTAAGCTCTACTAAATTATAATGGAAGCTCTCTCTCTATTCTTTTTCCACAAGTGGAAAAATAATTTTATTAGAATTGCAAGCCCTTTGAGCTTGACTTAATATGATATTGAGTAGCTCAAATTTGAGTTGAAGCTGATTATCAATGAGTTATTCTCGAGTAATTGCGGAACTAATTTTGAATTACTCGCACGTAATTTGACTCAATTTCATTGCTATATCGGTGCGATTGTTGCATGATACGTCAGTTGCACATAGAGGAAAACAATCAATACAAAGAGAGTACAAAAGCGTTTGTTGCAATACATATCAAATGATTAATTGGTTAATTATACCTCGTTAGCAATGTCATCGAACAAAATCGTTTATATATTTCCTTCTAAAATAGCACTCGGGTAGCAAAAAGCCGGATGAGAAAGGGAACCCGAGCTGTGGCTTAAAGCCCAGATTAGATCCTCGGGCTCCAACGGGTGTTGAAGTAAAATCTCTCTCGCCCACGCGTTCCGCGATCAGCATGTGCGAAATGCCGGCCCGAGCGACCAGTTTCCCATCAAGGGAGCAGTTCGCCACCATGGCGTCGGCGGACGAAGACGCCTCCTCCGTCCCTCGGTGGCACCTCTCGTGCACCACCTGCTTCAACGCTCTTTGGTTCTGCTACTGTACTCTCTCTCTCTCTCTCATGCATGTTGAAAGTAGAAGGATCTACTTCGTTTTTGACCTTGCGTACCTCGAATTCGGCCTGCAATTCCGCTGTTCTTTTCGTCTTCATTTTCTCTCACGGTTCGATAATTCTCGGCAATTCTTGTTGCGGCAGCTCCTGTTCATCAGATGCAGCAATACTACCGGTTGTGGGTTCTCGACAACTGCTCTAACAAGTGGAGCGCTTGATGAGAGAACGGTAACAATTCGAACAATATCGAATTAACGCAGCGGAATAAAATAATCTCCCCTCTTGTGTAAACCTAATAGGAACCGATATAGTAGAGCAAAATAAATACCAAGCACGCAAACACAAGACGAATTTTTTTTTTTACGTGGAAAACCCCTCGTGTGAGGAGATCAAAAACCACGGGACCGGAGTCCACCCGAAAATCTTTACTATCAACAAAATTGGGTGAACAATGTTCTTCTCTAGCAAATACTAGAGGTACATAGCAGCAAATAATTCGAGAACATAATTTTTGGCAATACACATAAACTTCACAAGAGATCAATGATAAATCTGATAAAAAACGCAGGTTTTGATCAATCAACGAAAAACCTGATATAGGGAGCTTCAAACGAAAATCAAACCGTTCGGATTTGAGGAGATTGCATCATGAACACGCTGACAAAATTTCAGCTCAATCGGACTTTGAATCGACCTCCAATGCCAGTTTGATGTAAATCAGACTTTGCCCTGCACTTTTTATAGATTTTCTGCTTTCTTTTTTCTCTTGTTACTACGTCTTTTGCGGCTACAACTTCCACGATAGTAAGAAACCCTATTTCTCCATATAACTTATTATATGGGCTCAAGCCCTTTTGGGCTTGAACTCATGCTTCCTCCACATGTGAGCGAACCCGGCTAACAAATCTCCCCCTCACGACAATGTGGAGGGATTCTCCATCCCTACTATCAATCGGCAATGTTCAAGCTTCTCTCTTGGTAGAGTCTTCGTCATCATATTAGAGCCATTATGGTCTTTATGGATTTTCTCAAGTTCCAACAACTTTTCATCTAGAACATCCCTTATCCAATGATATCTAACATCAATATGTTTTGATCTAGAATGAAAAGATGAATTCTTACCAAGATGAATTGCGCTTTGATTATCATAAAATAGCACACACACCTTTTTTGCTTGAACCCAAGTTCTTCCAAGTTCTTCTTCATCCATAGCATATCTTTACTTGCTTCAGTCACTGCAATAAATTCAGCTTCGGTTGTAGAAAGTGCAACACACTTCTGCAATCTTGACTTCCATGACATAGCTCCACCCGCAAAAGAAATCAAATAACCAGAAGTAGATCTTCGAGTATCAATATCTCTTGCCAAGTCGGAATCTGTGTATCCAACTAACTTAAGTTTCCCGGTCTCGAAACTGAGTTTCAAATTTGAAGTTCCCCGAAGATATCTCATAATCCACTTCACTGCATTCCAAAGGTTTCTCGCCCGGATTTGACAAATAGCGACTAACAACACCAACTGCGTGTGCCAAGTCTGGGCGTGTACATACCATCGCATACATTAAGCTTCCTACAGCTAAGACATATGGAACACTTTCCATATCTTTATTCTCTTTATCAGTCGTAGGACTTTGCTTCATATTTAACTTAAAGTGGGCAGCAAGAGGAGTACTAACCACTTTAGCCTTGTCCATATAAAATTTCTGAAGGATCTTCTCGATATATTTCTCTTGCGACAAAAACAACTTCTTAGCATCTCTGTCTTGGGTAATTCTAATGCCAAGAATCTGCTTTCCGAGCCCAAGTCTTTCATGGCAAAAGACTTGCTCAATTGTTTATTCAATAACTCAATTCGTGAAGCATTCCTGCCAACAATCAGCATATCATCAACATAAAGCAAGAGAATAATAAAGTCATCATCAGAAAATTTTTGGACAAACACACAGTTATCCGAGGAAGTCTTCTTATGGTCCTGTTCTGTTATAACTGACGCAAACTTTTTGTACCACTGTCTCAGTGCTTGCTTTAGGCCATAGAGACTTTTATTTAGTTTGCACACATAATCCTCTTTCCCTTTCACTTTAAAACCTTCAGGTTGTTCCATATATATCTCTTCCTCCAAGTCACCATGTAGGAAGGCTGTTTTGACATCCATTTGCTCAATTTCCAAATCCAGGGTAGTTGCCAGCCCCAGTACCACACGGATAGAAGACATTTTCACTACCGGAGAAAATATATCATCAAAATCAACACCCTTTCTCTAACCGAATCCCTTAACAACCAATCTAGCTTTGTACCGTGGTTGTGAAGTATGTTCATCTTGCTTCAACCTGTATACCCACTTGTTCTTCAAAGCTCTTTTACTTTTAGGTAACTTCACCAGCTCAAAAGTATGATTATCATAAAGTGACTGCATCTCATGCTAATTGCTTTTGTACTCATCTTCTATTGTTTCTGCAAAGCACTCTATTTCACCTGCATCGGTCAATAATACATACTCATCTTCCGAATACCTGGTGGAAGGTCGTCGGTCTCTAACGGATCTCCGGACCGAACATCCAAAGTGGAACATCTAATTGAGCATCTGGTTCAGAAATAATATTTTCCGTTTCAACATGTTCGGAACATGTGCGTTATCCGAACATTGACTTCCTGCTGCTCTTCATCAACCTATGTAGGAATATTTGAAAGAGGAACTGGATCCAAATCATCACTAATCTGTGGTGCAGAAATTGTCTCTGCTTTTTCAATATCCTCTATTGTTTGATCTTCCATAAACACAACATCTCTGCTTCATACAATTTTCTTTTCAATCGGATCATAAAATTTGTAGCCAAGCATATCTTGTCCATAACCAATGAATATGCACTGTCGTGTTTTCACATCAAGTTTAAACCTCTCATCTTTGGGAATATGCACAAATGCTTTACACCCAAAGACACGCAAATAATCATAAGAAACATCTTTGTCTGTCCAAACTTTATTAGGAACATCAAACTCTAAAGGAACGCATGGAGTAAGATTCAATACATATGCAACTGTACTTAAAGCCTCACCCCAAAAGGATCCAGGTAGCTTTGACTGTGAAAGTAAGCATCTTACCCTTTCAACCAGTGTTCTGTTCATTCTCTCAACTAAACCATTTAACTGAGGCGTCTTGGGAGGTGTCTTTTGATGTCGAATACCCTACTGTCTGCAATATTCATCAAAAGGTCCAATATACTCTCCCTCGTTATCAGTTCTGATGCATTTTAATTTCTTTCCAGTCTGTCTCTCAACTGAAGCTTGAAACTGCTTAAAAGCATCTAATACTTGATTTTTAGCTTTCAAGGTATAAATCCAAATTTTCCTTGAAAATCATCTATGAAGGTAACAAAATAAAGAGAGCCACTAAGTGATTTTGTTTTCATAAGACCGCAAATATCAGAATGCACTAAATCCAATATACCCGACTTTCTTGAAGGAGGGGAGATTTTAAATGCAACTCGTTCGTTTTCCGCTAAACAAAGGTGAGCACACTTCTTTAACGCCGAACTTTTCAATCCCGAAAGGAGCTTCTTCTTGGCCAATATTGACAAACCCTTCTCACCGATGTGACCGAGCCTCTTATGCCATAACTCAGCCCGCATCTTCGCCGTCTTCATCAGTATTAATTTTTTCTGTGGACAACTTTGCCCGCATAAGGTACAACGAAGAATATTTTTCACCTCTAGCCACAACAAGAGAACCTTTGGTGAGCTTCCATTGACCATTACTAAAGGTGCTGCAATATCCCTCATCATCCAACTTGCCCGTGGAAATCAAATTCAAGTGGATATCAGGTATATGTTTAACATTATTCAATACTAACCTCGTGACATTGCTGGTTTCTAAGCACACATCACCGATGCCTACAACTTGAGCCAGCCCATTATTTCTCATCTTCACAGATCCGAAGTCACTTGACCTGTATGATATAAAGAAATCCCTACGAGATGTAGCATGAATAGATGCACCACCATCAATTACCCAACTGGTCTCATGAGATACAAAATTCACCGCATCACTATCAAAAATAATGAGAAAGTCTTTTTTAAGTGCAAGAACACGATTGTCATCACCGTCACTATCACTTTTCTTCTCTTTACCTTTCTCCTTTTGTTTCTCCCTTTTCAACCGACGACAAAACCTCTCGAATATGTCCCTTCTGATGACAATAATGGCACTCAACATTAACAAATTTATTATACTTACCTCTGCTTTTATCTCTACTCTTGTCTCTGTTTCTCGGACCTCGAGACTCACCTCTTCCCCTTTTCTGAACAACCAAGGCATCAGAATGTGAAGAGGACGATCCTTGTATCTTCCTTCTCATCTCTTTATTCAAAATACTACTCTTGGCCAAATCCATGGTAATCGTACAATCCGGGGTAGAATTAGACAAAGATGTTTGAAACGTCTCCCATGAGTCCGGCAAAGTACCAAGCAACTATAGTGCTTGTATCTCATCATCAAACTTGATTCCCATCGCAGCCAACTGATTTATAATTCCTTGAAAAGAATTTAAATGATTAGTCAAACGAGTACCATCTTGATATCTCAGAGCCATCATCTGTTTTATCATAAATAACTTATTATTCCCAGTCTTTCGAGCATATAACTGTTTGAGCTTATTCCATAAACTGCATGCATGTGTTTCCTCAATAATATGGTTCAAAACATTATCATCTACCCACTGCCTAATATAACCACACACTCGACGATGAAATATAGACCATTCAGCATCAGTTTTATTCTCCGGTTTCTCCTCGGCAAATACGGGCAAATAAAAATCTTTCACATTTAAAAGATCTTCCATTTTCTCTTTCCAAATATGATAATTCGAACCATTCAGTGTAACCATTCTACTCGTATTCGTTTCCATTGTTTAACACAAGGCAAAAAAATCAAGCAACAACCGTAAGCTCGATACCACTCGATGGGAGAACGGTAACAATTCGAACAATATCGAATTAACGCAGCGGAATAAAATAATCTCCCCTCTTGTGTAAACCTAATAGGAACCGATATAGTAGAGCAAAATAAATACCAAGCACGCAAACACAAGACGAATTTTTTTACGTGGAAAACCCCTCAGTGTGAGGAGATCAAAAACCATGGGACCGGAGTCCACCCGAAAATCTTCACTATCAACAAAATTGGGTGAACAATGTTCTTCTCTAGCAAATACTAGAGGTACATAGCAGCAAATAATTCGAGAACATAATTTTTGGCAATACACATAAACTTCACAAGAGATCAAGGATAAATCTGACAAAAAACGCAGGTTTTGATCAATCCACGAAAAACCTGATGTAGGGAGCTTCAAACGAAAATCAAACCGTTCGGATTTGAGGAGATTGCATCACGAACACGCTGACAAAATTTCAGCTCAATCGGACCTCGAATTGACCTCCAATGCTAGCTTGATGTAAATCAGACTTTGCCCCAGACCCCAGATTTTCTGCTTTCTCTTTTTCTCTTGTTACTACGTCTTTTGCGGCTACAACTTCCACGATAGTAAGAAACCCTATTTCTCCATATAACTTATTATGGGTGCGTTTGGTTCAGCATTTGCAAGGGGCTTTGAGTCCAATGCAAATGCTGAAAGTCCAAAGCTACTTGGGGAAATGCAATTGTGTTTGGTAAAATTTTTTTGCAAATGGACTTTGAGTTGAATGTGCGTTTGGTAAAAAAAACTTTCGCAATGGGCTTTGATGGGTATAATAGGTATAATATATGTGTGTGTATATATATATATATATATATATATATATTTTTTTTTTTTAAAAAAATTGACCTAAAACCCTTCGCCGGACCGGCGAAGGGTTCTGGCCGCCGGCGGCCGTCGGTGGAGGTCGCCCGACCTCGGGCGACCACGGCGAGGGTCGCGCGACCCGGCTGAGGGCCGCCGGAGGTCGCCCGACCTCGGGCGACCCTCGGCGAGGTCGCGCGACCCGGGCCGCGAGACCTCGCGGCCGCAGCGGCCCTCGCCCGGGTCTCGCGAGGGTCGCGCGACCACCGGCCGCCGTCGTGCGACCCCTCGCCGGGTCTCGCGAGGGTCGCGCGACCACCGGCCGCCGTCGCGCGACCCTCGCGAGACCCAGGCGAGGGCCGCCTGCGGCCGCGAGACCCAGGCGGCGGTCGCCTGGGTCGCGCGACCCTCGCCGAGGGTCGCCTGAGGTCGAGCGACCTCCGGCGGCCCTCGACCGGGTTGCGCGGCCCTCGTCGAAGGTCGCCCGAGGTCGGGCGACGTCCGACGGCCGCCGCCGCGCAGATCTGCTCGCCGGCGGCCGCAGGCCCTTCGCCGGACCGGCGAAGGGTTGCCTCAATTTTTCAATTAAAAAAATTAAAATTCAGGGATAAAATTGGAAATATGAAAAATCATTGAGGGCAGTTTTGGAAGGAAAAAATATGATTTCAGCATTTGGGGGATGCTGAAAGCCCAAGGCTAGTCCCTAGTAGCCTTGGGCTTTCAAGCATTTTGAAGGCCGCCTTTCAATTGAAAGCAAGGCTTCAAAGCCGAGCCAAACGGTTCAGCATTTTCCCCGGGGGCTTTCACCACGAAAGCCCCTCGGAATGCTTTGAACCAAACGCACCCTATATGGGCTTAAGCTCTTTTGGGCTTGCAACTTATTGGGCTTCCTCCACATAGGAGTGAACCCCGCTAACAGCACCTTCATCGATTGCTTAGCTCTCAAGACCAAGCGACCTTCCGAGGTTCGGCCGGTGATTACTTCGTCCTCGTACCGTCGCTTGCCTCGTTTTCTAGTTTAAATATTTAAATAATAAATCACATCTTAATTTAACAGTTTATGTTTTAAAATAATCGACAGTGATCTCGACCAAAATCTCACATGGTATTAGAGGAGGTCCTGAGTTCAAATATTTCCAAGCCCCATTTGTCTCTCCAATTAAATTTTCACGCGTAATATTAGACAAAAGACTGGACGTCTTCATCTAACAGCTTAAGCTTTTAAAACAATCAACAATGATTCCATTAAAATCTCACAAAAAATTAGAGATGAAGTTATGAGTTTAAATCTTTCCAAACACCATTTGCCTCCCCAATTAACTTTCCAAATTTCAACATTGCTCTTGCAGATCCCAACCTACTTACTGCTCTTAAGGTTCAAATACAAATCACTTTGGAGCTCCTCAAACTCCCGGATCTATCGCTGCTACCCTACATTACCGGATGATCTACCGTGTCCAAAACCATGCCATCGATCTCAATATTCCAAACTCTGAAGACGCTCTTGTTATATCTGTTGATCATGACCAGACATCTTGCATCCATGTTCCTCGACAGATCCCACGAAGCGAGCTAGTAAAGCTCCTCCCTGATAGTTGGGTAACCAACTATGAAAAGCTCCATCAAAGTTGTAAGCCGATTCAGTCAAGTGAACCACAGTTCACCAGAAAAAAAGATGGTATTGTTGCCATCAAGTTTAACAAAACCAAAGAGGAACCTTCCTCCATTTTTCCTACCATCCTCCACTTTACACCCCCGCCCCCGCGACCCTGTTTCAAGCGAACCAGATGACAAACGATTTGTCCACTCTTTTGACTCTCAGGGACAACCGATTCATCTGTTCAAAGACCCTGCTGGGCATTGCTTTTGGGATCCAGAGTGTGCTTGTCCTTCCTGTACACAACTTGAAGATGAAGATGACAGACCCTCTTCCTCAAAGAAGAAAAAGAAAAAAGATACCCTTTATCAAAGGTATCTTGATGGAGATCCAACTGTTGGACCTCTAGGAGAAGACGGTGGTAAATACCAGTTTATTGTCTCCTATGGACCACCTAACCCTCATAAGGTAACCTCACCTCTACCTCCCTGCAAACCAATTACTCCTCCTCCTTAACCTCCAACCAAACCTATGATCACTTCCCCTTTCTACAAGCCCATTCAAAAATGGGTCAAGAAGAATCATTCCTGTCCTCTAAACTTACCAAGACCAAGCACCCGTATATCCCACCCGTTCCACCCCCGTTTTACCCAAAGATATGCATGTTCCATCCCGATGACTTCCCTCCACTCGAGGCTACCGAATCATCTCGGAAACAAAGACTCGCCCCGGAAATTTCCTCCACCGGAGAAGTTCTCCGACCCCCACCAAAGATTCCAAAGACTCTCCCAAAATACCAAATCCCACCGGTCTTGATGCACAAGGACAACGGAAGCAGCCCTCTCCGCCGCAAACTGTCTTGAATTGGCAAACCGAAAATGCTTTGGCCCAAAATGAGCTTCTTGGCGCGTTGCTACACGTCTTGAACGTGTAGATAAGACTACCGACTTATCTTGCCGTATGTTGAAAGACTTCCAAAAAGGCTTCATTTGCTAGAAACCAAGCAAGCACCTCCTAGCCATTATTTGGAGGATCAAAAGCCGAAATTGAGAAGCTCAAAAGGCAAATTCAAATTCTCGAAGTCGCCAGTCCTTCACTCCAATTGACCCACCTTTCTTCCCCTCTCCTTCTTTACCACCCAAACCAGAGTCGTCTCTAGGATCATCATCCTCTTTTGCTGCTGTTCTCAGCTCAGCTGCTCCTCCACCCCAGAACAATTTTTTGATTCTCAGAGAAAAGCTCCGCAAGCTTAAACAAAAGCAGAAGGAGTCTTTCACTCCTACAAGATCACCATCTCCTCCCCGGTACACACGAACACCCACCTAGTGATCATCCCCCTAAACCCACCGCTACCTTGACCATTTCTAATCCCATTGAAACTTTTCTTCGACAAAGAGATTCCCTCAATTGCTTTGTCATCAAACCATCCACAACACACAGGTTGAAACTTCGTCTCGAATCTAATTTCGATGTCTTTACCGAATCGCCTCTCTCGGAAGACGATCTGTTTATGGCAAATAGTGTCAAAGACGAAGATATATTTTCGAACCAGAAATACATCACCCGAGCAACCCGATGCAACCTGCACTTTCACCGCATCGTCCTCCAAAGTTTACTTTACCTTGACGACATCCCATATCATAAGTGGCCCGATCGACTCCAAGAATTTCATGCTTGGCTCACCACCGCACATTTCGAACCCAAAGACACCTATGATATTCTCCTCGGAATTTACCGCCGCTTTATAGGAGCACTTAAAGATTGGTGGCATACCGCCTCCGAACAAGACCAGATGTACTTCTTGACTCAGCCATTGGATAATGCTATCCAGATTATCCACATGTATTTCATTGGCAAACTTGAAGACTCCAAAGAACTCAAAAGAAAGGAGTTCTTCGACCGAAAATGTTGCTCATTAAGGCGCAAAGATCTTGACCGACACTTCTAAGCCATGATCAAGTTATTCTATTTACTTGGTGCAGATTGGAATCTCAAGCCAATTTTCTTGGCATCCATCCCAAGAGAATTAAGTCAAGCTGCGTAAAACCCTCCAACAAATGCCAAAAAGCCTCACGTAAGCCACCCTTGGTGAAATCCAACAGCAGTTCATATCGCCATAGAAGAACTCTGTCTCCGCAGAGAAGCCTTCCTAACTTCCTCAAAGAAGACAGACATCTTGATAAGGCATGCTTCAAACCCGGTTTGAAGATAAAGTGTCCTGGATTGCTCCGATCCTCTTGCACAAAGCTGCAAAACGAAAAGACACTTTAGAAAGTTTTCCTTCAAGAAGACACGCAAAGGAAAACGTAAAGGTAAATGGAAATTCTTGCGAAAAAGCCATTATCGCTCCTCCAAAAAACGAAGCAAAGACAGATGCTATGTTTGCAACAAAAAAGGACATTTTGCAAAAAATTGTCCAAAGGCCAAGAGTCGTGGGAGCCATTTGATTGATAAAATCGCTAAGAGCACTGGCATCCAACTGGATGATTTTGACATTGAGTCTGTCTTCTCCTTAGACGACCAACCATCGAAAATACCCTCTCGTGCTATTCAAACATATAGCTCGACTCGCCTCGGATTCTCGAAAATGATGTCTTCACCTTCTTCCCCGATATTCCGCACCATATTCACACCATCAACCAATACATCACCCATATATCCCCATCCATATCCTTTTGTCCAAATATCATAAACCAATCCCTTTGGTGGCACTCATTGATACTGGAGCAAGTTCTTCATTTTAGACACTGAGATTCTCCCAGAAGAGTTATGGAAGCCATTCACCAGGTATTTCAATTCAGCTTCTGGTGACACATTTGCTACCAAGTATCGAAGTAAGCCAATTACCATTCAATTCTTTCCCCAGTGTTCTATCACCACCAGAGTCCTTGGTTCCAGATCCCCAGACAAAGATATTATTATTGGCTGGGACATTCTGACCCAACTCCCCAAGCTCAGAATACTTTCCCGTGGTTTACGTTTCAAAAATCAGTTCAGGGAATTTGTAGAAACCAAACGGTTCTATGCACTTGAACCCGCCTTGTTTGACCCAATCATCCAGAGTTTAATTTCCTCTTGTGCTGAGTCACATTCTGAGTTTTCCCAGACCTGCACCCAACCCTTATGGAAAAACTCCCGGTTTTATGTCAAACTCCCATTCAAGAAGAATGAAGACATTAATCCGACGAGAGCAAGTCATTCTCGGAATGAGCCCACAACACCTTGCACTTGCACAGCAAGAATGTGCGAATCGTTGGCACAAGGTCTCATTGAACCATCTCGACTCTCAATGGGCATGTGAAGCATTTTATGTCAACAAGCGAGCTGAACAAAATCGTGGAAAAATGAGGTTAGTAATTAATTATCAACCTCTCGAATGAATTCCTCCAAGATGATAAATTCCCATTACCCCATCGAAATTCCCTCTTTCTTAGCCTTGCTCGGCAAAGATTTATTCAAAATTTGATCTTAAGGCGGGATTCTCGCAGTTGGGAATTGACCCACCGCATGCACTCCAAGACAGGGGTTCTCGTATCCCAAACCAAAGACTTTCAATGGACAGTTGTTCCTTTTGGCCTTAAGACTGCACATTCCCTTTTCCAAAAGGCTATGTGCAAAATCTTTGAACCAATTCTTCCAAACTCCCAAATCTATATTGATGACATCCTTTTGTTCAGCCCTGATGAACAATCTCATTGCCAACTCTTAACACAATTTGCTGATATTGTAAAAAGGCATGGCATTATGCTTTCTCGAAAAAAAATGATTATTGCCCAAACAGAAATTGAATTCCTTGGCATGCACTTGAAAGAAGGAACTTATTGCCCGAACCCCATATTGCGAAGAACTCCAAAATTTCCTGAGAAGGATCTCAATACCGCATGTCCAAAGAATTCCTTGGCATTGTAAATTACTTGCGAGATTTTATTCCTCATATTTCTACATATCTCGAGACCTCTCCAAAAGATGCTCAAAAAGAATCCTCCCTCATGGGGACCCAAGCAAACTCAAGCTGTTTTTCAGCTCAAACAACTTTTACAAAGATCTTCCTCCCTTAAAGATCCCATCTACTGGCAAAAGAATCCTCCAGACTGATGCTAGCGACAAATATTGGGCAGCCATTCTTTTAGAAGAAATTGATGGGAATAGGCATATTTGTGCCTACAAAAGTGGTCGATTCTCCCAAGCAGAAATTCATTACCATTCCACTTTCAAGGAAATACTTGCAGTCAAATATGGCATCAAGAAGTTTGAGTTTCATCTCATTGGACACCATTTTCTTGTTGAAATGGATATGTCTTCATTTCCCCAGATGCTCAAATTCAAACAAAAGCAAGTCCCTCATCCACAATTACTCCGGTGGGCTGAATGGTTTTCAAAATACCCCTTCGAAGTCAAACACATTCCAGGGACAAAGAATGTCCTCGCCGACTTCTTATCCAGACCAAAAGAACAAGTTCAAGCAATTCACATGTATGTCAAGAAGGAACCTCTCTCAGAAACATACCGCACCACTGACATGCAGTATGGATGGCCAAGTCTGAAATACCCTCCTGAGATTCCATTGGCCATTCGACATAATGTCTTGAAAGAAAGACTTCCGGAATTAATATGGGAATATTAGCTCCGAATTTTTCGTGAACATGGCGGCCTGATGCTTAGACCAGATGGACTCCATCCACAATATCCATTCATCCATCCCCTTCGATGGTCCCCGAATGAGGCATTCCCCGAAGATATGAAATGGTTACTTTGGTACATGTTCAACCCGTACACAATAGCCATTGAATTTCCTACCAACAAATTTTGCGGTTTTTCATCAAAGATGCAATGTGGACGTGACCATAACCGTAAATATCTCCTAGATATTTTTGCATGGTTCAAACCACTCCAGTACTGGAAGGAACTCTTCAAAATCCAGAATCGTCAAGGAAGGCCTGAACCAGAACGTCATACTATTGTCCTATTCCACCGCCCATGGACATATTGCCATCCCACTTGGATGGATCTCGACACACCTTCTCAATTTGCAGAACGTCAAGTTACAAGCCTCAAGTTTTTCAAGAATCTCGCACAAATTCATCGACACTACCCTACTCTATCACCACCAGCAGATCCTCAACAAGAGAACTCCGTGAGAATCCTATGCCAGAAAATCGCACCATCCCACCGAAGCATGGCCATCCGCCCAGTCCCCGTTTCCCGGGACCACCTCGACGCTGGGATCCGATGAGAGAAAAGATCCTAGAAGCCCTCCGGATCTTTCAAAAAATAATCCAAACTCCTCCACCCCCTATGATCCGTGGGGGGGACCACTTTCCCAAGATCCATGGGGAGACACCCCAAATTACGCCCCTTTTTCCGGCACTTTCGGTGCTAACTCCTCTCGTCCGCCAGACCTATTGACAGAAGAAATCGAGAATCTCATTCGCGCCTTTAAAAGAGAAAAAGATGGAAGCTCCAATCCATCTGATATGGATGAGGATGCGTTGCTCAGAGAACAGATAGCTCATCATAGCTCTGATGATTCAGACTATGACTACAATGCTAGAGACGGAAGAGACAAATAAAAAACGTCCTGAAAACACTGTACACCGGTACTGTAGCACACTGTTCACTGTTCATCCAACCTATTTTACTGTAGCACCTAGCGAAAATCCACTGTTCATAGCTTGTCACGGGTTTTCCTCCTATGTTTCTAGCCTATTAGTGGCTGGTATGCTTTCATAATTATGTCTGAACATGGCTAGTCAGCCATCCCTTGTCGTTTGTATCCTCCTTTGCCTATATAAGAGTAAGGAGTCCCCATTGTAAGATCCATCGAGTGAAATAAGAAGTGTGTTGTGTACTCTACTTCAACATGATCTTCTAAACACTCACATTCTCTTCTAGTCCAGAACGATGGTTCTGAACAAACACTATGATTGAGAAAAATCCTGGAGTATGCTCTGCACTTGCCCTTAGGGGATCCTGTGCATCAGAATTTCCGATATTCTGGAGATTACTATGATCTAAGCTCATGACTTGAGAAGCAACTTGGTGGCTAACAGGCAGTCCCTTTAAGGCCTGGAGAGCCGTGTGTGGGATAGCATACCTGCCACAAGTTTGCAACTCAGTTTATGGATTTAGGCAAAAGACCAGACCGAGCATGAGGGAGAGTATTTGAATATTTAAATAATAAACTATGTCTTTATCTAACAGCTTAAGCTTTTAGAACAATCAACAATGACTACACCAAAATCTCACATAAAAATTAGAGCTAGAGTCTTGAGTTCAAATCTCTAAGCTTAAGCTTTTAGGCCACATTTGCCTCTTTAATTAAATTTCCACACTTAATACTGGATAAAAGACTAGATTGAGCATGAGGAGGAGAGTTATAATATTTTTGAATGATAAACCACGCCATCTAAGAGCTTAAGCTCTTAGAGCAGTAGGCGATTGTTCTATAAAATCTCACATGATAGTTTACAAGCTCAGTTGAATCCAACTGATTTGTGGATGGTGCAAGCTGGACTTGAAACCACGGGCGAAGGAAGTGCTTGTGAGTTCTTCACCAAAAGTGAAGATTGCTTTCATGAGAAGTCTTATGGTGGTTTTGGCTTCTTTTGTTATGTCAGGAGCAGTTTAACTGATAGAATGGGCTTGCAAGTGAGTAAGGGATGAAGCATTTAGTCTTCCAAGTTAATGCTGACCGATGAAGAGAATGAAATACCGCAAATTATGACTTCATATCACTTCAGAAAGCAATGGCATGATTTGCTCTCGCAACTGCCAGATACAAACATATGTATGCCGCTGGAGTCTAGAATCTTATTCTGGAAATAAATCTAATTGTCTCAAAGATCGAAAGGAATACTTGCATAAAATTCTCAGGAACTTAACAAAGTAAAGATGATTGGATTCAAGTTAAGATAGAGGGACAGAGAAGGAGTGAGCATTCACGGGGAAGGGTGACAGTTCACGTCACATTGCTCGGGCTCATTTAGGGTGGACAGCATGTTCTTCGATGATCTTTCTGCCATTATTGCTTTGAGATTTGCTTGTTGGTTCCTCCTTGACATGTGATGGCGTACCCTGATATTCTTCTGCAATTGCTTGTTTCAGGGCCATGTTCACTAATGTTCTTGGGTCCTCATCCTTCTAAAGAAATTAAGCAGTACGTCTAATGGATCGTCTTTCTATTCTTTCTTTGTTTATAGCCTCCTTTTTTTAACATTCCACCAAGAATCTTGTTATAGCTAGATAAGGGATGTTGAAGAACTGCTCTGTCTTCTTTTCTTTCTCCCCTGAAAGAGCTGGAAGCTGGTTGGTTTTATCAAGGCTTTTGGATATATAGCTTTAGTTTTGAAGAGAGTATTTGGAATGACTTGCAAAGATTTTAGAACTAGGATGATGCTAGAGAGGCTTGATTCCTTTCCATCCCATAACTTTTTGTTGTACACCTTTTTGAGCTAGTTTCTTTCTCCCGTTTAAATTGGTGAACTCCTTGTTTTGTTGGCGTTTTGGTGGAGCTTTATCTCTGGATGATGGCAAATCGTCAATCGAAGAGCATGGCCATTGATCCTTTAGTTATTTATGAAAATGCAGGTATAACGTGTCACTTGTTGGACCTAGTTTTGACAGTGTGAAGAAAATCACTGCACGTACAACTGATACCCAGAGTTCTGCTAGAGTAAAGGAGTAGAAATGCAATTCTCTTTTCATGCCTTTTCCCTTTTTGGAGTATAAAAGTTTGCGAATCCTCATTCCAAAAGAGAATGGTGTATGTTCTCTTCTCGTGTGGACCGTAAGCGGGGGAGAACCCAGCCTCTGTGGACAGGAAGTTCATACTATTTATAGAGATCTCACCATTTGTTCAAATCCTTCCTTGCCAAGAGTTGGAATTGTCACCCTCGTGCATTAAATTTTCTCCTGTATAACGCAGGACAGATCTCATTTGGCAAGTTGGTAAAAACTTTCGCTTAGATTCCATTCGTTTCGCAAAAAATATCACATTTTTGAAAAATAATTTTTAGAAAATAATTTTTTGGGAAAATGACAATTTTCTGGTGTATAGTTGGAACTTGAAAATGAAGTGGGAAATATTTTCCACCGTTTGGTATCTAATTTGATTTTCTGGGAAAAATTACCATTGTAATTTAATTTTTATAAAAATTGAATTTTTATTTGTCTTTTTCTTTTCCTTCCTCGTTCCTCCTTCTTCTTCATGCTTTGAAAAATATTTTCTTGAAAGTTATTTTTCGTGAAACGAATGGAGTCTTAATTGATATCGTTGTTTCACTTCTCCTCTCATGCGACTAGCTAAAAACTGTTTCGCTGAGTTATCCCGTCACACCTTTTACTTGTTGCGGTGGGTTATGGTGAAAATTCGTTTTCAGACAATTGGCTTGTCTTTGTGCTGTTGAAACTAATCGAAATTCACTTATTAGAATTTATCAATCTCTTTTCAGTTGAAACTAATAAGAGGTCGGAATATTTGGCAAGAAATCCTAGAAACCCGCGAGAAGGCCAAGCAATATATTTGGACTTTCTAGACGCCGGAG
The DNA here is from genome assembly GCA_014182895.1 of Angophora floribunda. NCBI lineage: Eukaryota > Viridiplantae > Streptophyta > Magnoliopsida > Myrtales > Myrtaceae > Angophora > Angophora floribunda. Next base: position 5,978,036 of record CM024714.1, read on the forward strand.
AAAGCTTCGTCTCACTAGAAAGAGTTGTTGGAACATCTGGATGAGCCGGAATGAAAGAAGCCTGGTTCTTTGATGTCACCTTCGTCTTCTCGAACCCTTCTCAATCAAATGCTACAGGTGGATTCGAAAATTTCTTTTTACGAGATTGAATTGATTCCTAATGTTGAGGAAGAAAGAGATGCCAGCGTTTAAGAGCCAAATCATGGATGGACAATTATGAGTATGGCCAGGGACTCCAAAATTTTTATGGCAACTTGGTCTTTCACCATGTCACTGGCCAACTATGGACTAGTATTTTTGGGTGATCGATTAGCTTTTTTGTTGGGCAAGACAAGAGAAAGTATCTTTCTTCCCTAAATTCATGTCATTTTCGTGGATCTTTTCATTGCAAATGCATGCAAAGAAGTTGATAGGATATGATAGAGTGGGATAATGTCGTTTGGCTATTAGATTAGTTTCTAAGAGAAGTTAGTTAGGAAGATGTATTGACTCAGCTCCATTCGGTCATTTGGATTTTCACTGTGTAGATGAAATACAATCCTAATTGCCATAGGAATTGACTATGGGCTAAGTGGCTTGGCCAGCCAAGCCAAGCCAAGCTAGACAAGCTAAACATAAAGGTTGCATTCGGCTATATGGATGTTTTTATTGGATAAGACGACGTCGGATGGGATAAAGGTAAGATATAATAATGATGAGATTTATAATACCTTATATGGTGTTTGGTTTGCGTTTGGATGTAATATAAATATAGACTCGCCTGAATGAAATCTCATGCTTTTCCTCTTTTCTGTCTCAAGTGACCTTTAGGGTTAGCCGCCACCTCTAGTTTTGATGAATGGGAGGGTACTCGCAACCTCTACCTTTGGTTGCAATCGTTGCCGAGAGCGAACCCCACCCTCAGATGACCCCAGCTCTATGGTTCTCTGAGGCTGATGGCCCCGAATAATTTGCTGTATTAGGTCAATTTCCAAAATGCAAATGGAAACTCATGTTTTTTCTGGCATTCACTTATCGAGCGTGCTTTTTTATAATCTTGATATCTAGACCTATTCTATGATGGTGGAGGTCCATTGCTGGAATTTGCGGGAATTTTATACCCCGAAATGGTGACCATACATAGAGGGGGAGGTGAGATATTGAGGTTTCCTAGAGCGTGTTTCTTTTTTTCCTGGTACGCATTGGAATGTGATGGATTCCATTCTAAAAAGATTTTGTGTTGTCTTTAGAATGTTCTTGCCAGGTTATCAAGTTTTATTGAACTAGGCACTCGTTCATTGTCGATGCTATCGCCAGTTGGTTCTATCTCCAGTGTCGTTCTACGCCAATCTGGACCTCTAGGCGGTATCTCGACTTATGAGGTATTGTGTCATTTCTTGTTTTGGATCATCTATCAAAATCACGAACATCTACATTATGTATCTTAGTTTGTGGTTAAAAGGGTGCATCTGCGACATCATATGGATCTATCATTAACATTATGTGTAGTTCAATACTACCTACGAAGCCATAGCTTTCCTTTGCTCTTCCCTCTATGAGTTACAAAATAACTGCCATGCATCCTAAATGGGGATACATGGTACGGAAGGTTTAGTTTGGCTTTTTTATGTTCTCCTTGTTGTGCAGGGGTATTTCGAAATGTTGAATTTGAATTGCTCCTTCAAAATTTGGGAAGGTAGAATTTGTACGTGCCTTGAAGTTAGTTTGGTCTGTATCATGCTTGCTATGCCTGATGGTCAGATTTTCGAGGGTGGAGTTGCGAGTCCATTGATAGGTGCTCGGCCGACTCAAGTAATGTTTTTATTTTGCCATGTAAAGTGAAATTGTTAAACTTTTTTTTATGTCAGTCACACCTTGTGACACTTGGTCCTAAATGGTATCTTTCTCGTAGTTGCTCATTATAACAAAAGCTAGGTCACCTCGCAAGAGTGGATGCAGTCTCTCTATTGTTCTATATCGACCAATATGAGTTAAATTTACTGTTAGGGTCCATTTGTTTAATGAAAAACTGTTTTCGGGAAATCATTTTCTGATTTTTTGGTGTTTGGATGACAGAAACCTAATTGGTCTATGGAAAACGTTTTTCTTGACTGAAAACAACAGATGTAGATCAAGTGACAACAACTTATATTTCTGGCAAGAAGGAAATTACTTTCTCTAAATCACCAAACAAATGAATACTAACCATTTTCGTTGAAAATGATTTCCATGGATATATTTTCCTTTATCATGAAATTTTTAGTGAAACAAATTGAGTTTTAGTATAAGTTTGTTGATATGATCATGACGAGCGAGTACAATGGGCTTCATTGAGTGCTTACATATTGTTCGAATGTTTTATTGTGATAAGAAAATTAAAATTTTCATTTCAGCGATATTCCACATAAATCTGAGACGCTGGCTTGTTTATTTCATTAGATTGTAGTGGGTATTTTTAAGGATGATGAAGATCCAATTCCTGAAGTGAGACAGCCGGAGCAAATTGTAAGAATGGCAGAAGTTGAGGACAATTCTGGCACTCCTGCCTCTGTGCTGCTGGAGCCAACCGACAAGGAAGCAAAGACTCCTACCCTAACAACGACGTGAACCCTGCTTTTCTGCGCATTGATGAGCATAATCCCTTGGGAACGGTGGAACCAATGTTAGATCAGAACAAATCTGCTGACACCAATGCTAATCCCTGGACTGTGATAATGCTTCTCTCAGTTTGTGTGTGCTTGTGATGTGCTGAAGTTAGCAAGCACATTGGAAGACCTACGAGCCTAGTGGGACTAAAAGGAAGGTCGGTAGAATGGAACTTGAGAACAGTTATACAGAGCGAGACATGGAGAAATGTTGAAATCGAGGATTGTTGTCAAATGATTGCATTTTTTTCTTAAAAGTTGAATGTATAACATATTGTACATGCTTATTTATATAATAAGAGCAGTTTATTTTAGTAAAACGATTGTATGATGTAGATGTAGCAGGAGGCCACTGCTTTAGAATTTGGTAATCCTGCTAATCCTTTTCTTTTTTGTTCTCTTTCGAAGTTTTCACCTAGTTTTGCAAGAATCATCAATTCAAACAAAGAAGAGAGGTAATGAAATGGGAACTCCTTGACATCAGTGAGCTTGTGAAATCTAATGCTTCATCAAAGCTAATATACAGGTTTATACTAGGAAAGTAGGACATTTTGGGGGCAGTTTCTTCCATTTTCTATCAATGATCTTCCTCTCAAATTTAAAATGAAAAAAATTGAGAAAATTGTACAAAAATTGTCGACTCAATGTTTATATATAAAAACTTCATGGGTTGTGTCAAAACAAATTTGTTACCAGATGAACTAACATGAACTCGAGGCTAGTTAGGTGGTCATTGGCCCTTAGCAAGCCAAAGTTCATGTTGAACTTCCTGACTTCTCTCCTTCTGAGGGTGGTTTCCACTTATAAGGGTAGCTTGTGATAGTCCAACCAGCAAGGACGTCTTGCTAGGTTGTACACCTTGTTTAATGTCCTGGGATTTGGACACCTTGCACCCTTTATCAGTTAGCCTACATTTTTCTTCTTGGTTAATTTGGGAATATGAAAGTTGACATTGTGGAGTCTCTCATCCCGAAGACGGATTGCCCACCTATTTTTTTTCCCTTGAACCTTTTAAGAACCTACTCTGGTCCAATTATATAGAAGTTATAGACTCAATGTTTATATATAAAATACTTCATGGGTTGTGTTAGAACAAATTTGTTACTCACTCCATGAATGTTTCATTTTGATTGTGGAAAAGTTTGGGGTGTAGCCAAGTCCATATGTGTCGATGTAGTTATAATCTTAAGCTTGACTCAAATCACAAGATTGCTATAAACTCGACTTTAGCCAACACGAGCTCAATTGACTTTTAAATTTCATATTCGAGCTTAACTCAAATATAAAAGGGAGATACTTGAGTTGAATTTTAACTCCGATTGATTACAAGGAACAAATAAATTCAAACCTTAGGCTTGACAACCCGAATTTTATGGCATGTCACTTTTTCATAACAAGTAAGCTCTACTATATTATAATGGAAGCTCTCTCTCTATTCTTTTTCCACAAGTGGAAAAATAATTTTATTAGAATTGCAAGCCCTTTGAGCTTGACTTAATACGATATTGAGTAGCTCAAACTTGAGTTGAAGCTGAATATCAATGAGTTTTTCTCGAGTAATTGCGGAACTAATTTTGAATTACTTGCACGTAATTTGATTCAATTCTTCGCTATATTGGTGTGATTGTTGCATGATATGTCAGTTGCACATAGAGGAATCAATACAAAGAGAGTACAAAAGCGTTTGTTGCAATACAAATCAAATGATTAATTGGTTAATTATACCTCGTTAGCAATGTCATCGAACAAAATCGTTTATATATTTTCTTCTAAAATAGCACTCGGGTAGCAAAAAGCCGGATGAGAAAGGGAACCCGAGCTGTGACTTAAAGCCCAGATTGGACCCTCGGGCTCCGCGATCAGCACGTGCGAAATGCCGGCCCCAGCGAACAGTTTCCCATCAAGGGAGCAGTTCGCCACCATGGCGTCGGCGGAAGAAGACGCCTCCTCCGTCCCTCGGTGGCACCTCTCGTGCACCACCTGCTTCAACGCTCTTTGGTTCTGCTACTGTACTCTCTCTCTCTCTCTCTCTCTCTCTCTCTCTCCCTGATGCATGTTGAGGGTAGAAGGATCTACTTTGTCTTTGACCTTGCGTACCTCGAATTTGGCCTGCGATTCCGCTGTTCTTTTTGTCTTCATTTTCTCTTATGGTTCGATAAAATCTCGGCAATTCTGGTTGCGGCAGCTCCTGTTCATCAGATGCAGCAATACTATCAGTTGCAGGTTCTCGACAACTGCTCCGACAAGTGGAGCGCCTTCATCGATTGCTTTGCTCTCAAGACCAAGCGAGCTTCCGAGGTTCAGGTCAGTGATTACTTCATTCTCGTACCATTGCTTGTCTCATTTTCTAGTTTGAATATTTAAATAATAAACTCAAATCTTTCCACGCCTCATTTGTCTTCCCAATTAAATTTTCACGCTTAGTATTAGACAAAAAACTGGATGTCTTTATCTAACAACTTAAGCTTTTAGAACAATCAACAATGGTTCTATTAAAATCTCACATAAAAATTAGAGCTAGATTCATGAGTTTAAATCTTTCCAAGCCTCATTTGTCACCCCAATTAAATTTCCATGTTTAGTACTAGGCAAAATACCAGACTAAGCATGATGGGAAGTATTTGAATATTTAAATAGTAAATCACGTTTTTATCTAACAATTTAAGTTTTTAAAACAATCAACAGTGGTCTCACTAAAATCTCATGTAAAAATTAAAGTTGAAGTCCTGGTTTCAAATCTTAAAGCTTAAGCTTTTAGGCCACATTTGCCTCCCTAATTAAATTTCCACACTTAATACTGGATAAAAAACTAGACTGAGCATGAGGAAGAGTATTAGAATATTTTTGAATAATAAACCACACCATCTAAGAACTTAACCTTTTAGAGCAATTAGTAGTTGTTCCAAAAAATCTCACGCGATAGTTTAGAGGCTCAGTTGAATCCAACTGATTCGTGGATGGTGCAAGCTGGACTTGAAACCACGGGCGAAGGAAGTGCTTGTGCGTTCTTCACCAAAAGTGAAGATTGCTTTCATGAGAAGTCTTTTGGTGGTTTTGGCTTCTTTTGTTATGTCAGGAGCAGTTTAACTGATAGAATGGGCTTGCAAGTGAGTAAGGGATGAAGCATTTAGTCTTCCAAGTTAATGCTGACCAATGAAGAGAATGAAATACCGCAAATTATGACTTCAAATCACTTCAGAAAGTAATGGCATGATTTTGCTCTCGCAACTGCCAGATACAAACATACGTATGCCGCTGGAGTCTGGAATCACCTTATTCTAGAAATAGATCTAATTGTCTCAAAGAGCAAAAGGAATACTTGCATAAAATTCTCAGGAACTTAACAATGTAAAGATGATTGGATTCAAGTTAAGATAGAGGGAGGGAAAAGGAGTGAGCATTCACTGCGGAAGGGTGACAGTTCACGTCACATTGCTCGGGCTCATTTAGGGTGGACAGCATGTTCTTCGATGATCTTTCTGCCATTATTGCTTTGAGATTTGCTTGTTGGTTCCTCCTTGACATGTGATGGCATACGCTGATATTCTTCTGCAATTGCTTGTTTCAGGGCCATGTGCACTAATGTTCTTGGGTCCTCATCCTTCTAAAGAAATTAAGCAGCACGTCTAATGGATCGTCTTTCTATTCTTTCTTTGTTTATAGACTCCTTTTTTTTAACATTCCACCGAGAATCTTGTTATAGCTAGATAAGGGATGTTGAAGAACTGCTCCGTCTTTCTTTTCTTTCTCCCCTGAAAGAGCTGGAAGCTGGTTGGTTTTATCAAGGCTTTTGGATGTATAGCTTTAGTTTTGAAGAGATGTACTTGTATAGTCCCCCTGCTTTATAATGACTTGCAAAGATTTTAGAACTAGAATGATGCTAGAGAGGCTTGATTCCTTTCCATTCCATCTTGTTCTGTGATAAACCTCTTTGAGCTAGTTTCTTTCTCCCGTTTAAATTGGTGAACTCCTTATTTTGTTGGCATTTTGATGGAGCTTTATCTCTGAATGATGGTAAATCATCAATCGAAGAGCATGGCCATAGGGTTTTCCAAGTAACCAGGTGTCTGCTTTTCTACTTTTAAAAATTTGCATCGAAGTGTATAAATTTTCTTTCTGCTCTGTCATCTTTTCTACTAAAAGGATGGCCATTAAACCTTTAGTTATGAAAATGCAGATATCACGTGTCACTTGTTGGACTTAGTTTTGACAGTGTGAAGAAAATCACTGCATGCACAACTGATGCCCAGAGTTCTGCTAGTGTAAAGGAGTTGAAATGCACTTCTTTTTTCACGACTTTTCCCTTTTGGAGGATAAAAATTTGGTGAATCCCCATTCCAAAAGAGAATGGTGTATGCTACCGTGTTGTGTGGACTGTAAGACGGGTGAACCCAGCCTCTGTGGACAGGAAGTTCATACTATTTATAAAGATCCTACCATCTGTTCCAATCCTTCCTTTGCCAAGAATTGGAATTGTCATCCTCGTGCATTAAATTTTCTCCTGCATAACACAGGACAAATCTCATTTGGCAAGTTGGGAAAAGCTTCCACTTAATTGATATCGTTGTTTCACTGCTCCTGTTATGCGACTAGCTAAAAACTGTCCTGCTGAATTATACCATCACACCTTCCTTAACGCTGTGGGTTATATTGAAAATTCATTTTCAGACAATTGGCTTGTCTTTATGCTGTTGAATCTAATCAGAAATTCACTTATTAGAATTTATCCATCTCTTTTCTGTTAAAACTAATTAGGGGTTGGAATATTTCGCAAGAAATCTTGGAAACCCGCGAGAAGGCCAAGCATCATATTTGGACTTTCCAGATGCCGGAGGAAGCTTCGTCTCACTAGAAAGAGTTGAGAAAGAGTTGTTTGGACATCTGGATGAGCCGGAATGAAAGAAGCCTAGTTCTGTTTGATGTCACCTTCGTCTTCTTGAACCCTTCTCATTCAAATGCTGCAGGTGCATTCAAAATTTCTTTTTGCAAAATTGAATCGATTCTTAATGTTGAGGGAGAAAGAGATGCCGATGTCTAAGAGCCAAATCATGGATAGATAATCAAGTATGGCTAGGGATGCCAAAATTTTATGGCAACTTGGTCTTTCACCATATCACTGGCCAACTATGAACTAGCATCTGTGGATGATCCATTAGCTTTTTGGGTGGACACGACAAGAGAAAGTATCTTTCTTCCCTAAATTTATGCCATTTCGTGGATCTTTTCATTGCAAATGCATGCGAAGAAGTATGATAGGATGGGATAATGTTGATTGGCTATTATACTAGTTTCTAAAAGAAGTTAGGAAGATGTATCGATGCAGTTTCATTTGGTCATTTTGATTTTTAATTGGCAGATGAAACACAATCCTAATAGCCATTGGAATCGACTATGGGCTTGGCGGCTTGGCTCTCAAGCTAGACAAGCTCAACTTATAGATTGCATCCGGCCGTATGAATGTTTTTATCAAATAGGATGATGTCGGATAGAATAAAGATTAGATGTGATAATGATGAGATTTATAATATCTTATACGATGTTTGGCCGACACTCGGTTATAATATAAATAGACACACCCAAATCAAATCTCACTCTTTTCCTCCTCCTTTGTCCTCCGCAAGCGACCTCTAGGGTTAGCTACCACCTCTAGTTTTGATGAATGTGAGCTTGTAGTCGAGACCTTTGCCTTTAGCCAGAGTCGATGACGAACGTGAACCCCACCCTTAGATGACCTCCAATCCATGGTTCCCTAGGGTCGACAACCTCGGATATGAGGTCGGTAGCCTCATATTCGAGGTGTAGAGCATTGGATCTCATTGATCCAACGGATAAGATAATTCTAGATATAGAGATGGAGAGTGAGACAGGGGATGATGGCTAAGCAACATTCGATGTGAAATGATGGTGGAGCTCGCGGGCTGGTTTAATCATATGTGATGGTAACAATGCTATGTACGGGCATTGTTGGTTGTGCTCTCGCTCTTTTTCTCCTCCATCGATCCATCTTTTTGCAATTTCACTAAGCATGAACAAATATTGCCTTCTCCTCCATCGGTAACTCTCCGTCTCCCTTTTTTTCTTAAATAATACTTATTCCATTTGAGTTTATCCCACATTGTAGGTGGGATTTCTTTATCTGAATTATATTCAGGTTATACGTAGAAAAATATGAAATTCAAATCACCTCAAAATATCAAATCGTTATATTTGGATTATATGTGGGATTTCTTTATTTGACATGACCTGCCTAGCTCAGCTGATCATTTTTGTGAATACAAATTTCATATACAAATTGATCGGGTATGCACAGGAGTAGAGACGTATGATCTTACATTTGTCCACAAGGTTCCTTATCATTGAACATGTCCCTAATTCTATTTAATAACCTCAACATTTATCTATTTATTGTTCATAGCAAGAAATAGCAACCTAAACTCATACTTTTTCCGGAAATTGCCAAACTATTTGCATTCATTTTCCTTCCCTATTTTTTTGGAGTAATTTGCTATGTTCGGTCACTTTTCAATATGTAACGGATGCTCATGCTTTTTTCGACGATCATTTATCGAATATGGCAACAAATTTGTTTCAAATTACGAAGAAATCCAATCCTTTTGCCAAATGCGGTATGATAGGATAAGCATCGGGGCGAGATTTTTTGTAAAGTGGCCGTATACAGTAAAATATCCAAGTAAAAAATAGTCAAAATGGGGAAGGAAAGTGAATGCAAATAGTTTAGTAATTTCCAGGGGTATTTGGGGAAATCCGAAATGTCTCTGTGGGCATTTTTCGCTTAAATATAATAAAGCTCCAGTCACCATGACCAGTACACTGCTAAGCCAGAGTTTTAAGCAAAACTAAGTAATCCGTCGGTCGTCGTCAGCAGGAAGCAGGTGAATTTTCTTTTTTCTTTTTCATTTTTCCCTTTTTCCTTTTGTCTTTTTCCTCCTTTTATTTTCCGCTCCTGGCGCGTTTGGCAAGCTCGCTGTTCACTCAAAAAATGCCTTCGTTTGGCGATCCTCTCGACTCGAGAGCCGGGCGTCGGCGGCATCACCGTTGCCGGTGTTGCCGCCGACGGGCCGACCGCCCATCCGCACACGCTCGCAGACTGTTTAAATGCTCGCGCGCGAGCGGCTTTTTCCCTTTTCTTTCTCCGAGCTTCATTAACAAACGTTAGAGAAATGTCTCGCGCTGCTTGTGCTTGTGCTTGTGCTTCCAGAGTTCATTCATGGAGGGCGGAGGCGTCGACGGGACTGGGCTGCTCGACTCGCAGGACGCGGGGCTCGGCTTGGGAGGAGGAGGAGATCATGGCGCTGCCAGTGGAGGGAACTCACGACCTGAAGAGGCCGCAGGGGGATCGGAGGCCGACGTCGCTGGAGCCGGGGCCAGGAGGAGGAGAGGGAGGCCGAGGAAGTACGGAGCCCACGGAGGAGCCTCGCGATCGGCGTCCTCATCTGGTGGCGCCGCGGCGAGGGGCTCGGCGAGGCGCGGCAGGGGGAGGGTCCGAGGTGCCTCCAGGGCAATTGCGCGTGTCCCTCCGGTGGCCGTGGGTGAGTGGCCACCGACACTTGATTCCGAAAACGTCTTCGTTTCATGCAATTTCATATATGCGAATCTGCTTACTGTGACAAGTCGAGCATGCTTCTTTATACTCCTGATATTTAGACCTATTCTGAGAAGGTGGTGGTCCAATGCTGGAGTTTGCAGGAATCTTTGACCCTGAGATAGTGACTATACATAGAGGGGAGGTAAGATATGGATGTTTCCTAGAGCGTGTTTCTTTTTTCCTGGTACGCATTGTAATATGATGGATTCCATTCTAAAAAGATTTTCGTTGTCTTTAGGATGTTCTTGCCAAGTTATCAGGTTTCATTGAACCGGGCACTCATTCACTCTCGGTGCTTTCGGCAACTGGTTCTGTCTCCAGTGCCATCTTGCGCCAATCTGGGCCTCTGGCCGGTGTCTTGACTTTTGAGGTATTGTGTCATTCCCCATGCTGGATCATGTGCCAAAATCACGAACATCTACTTTCTATATCTTAGTTAGTGGTTAAAAGGGTGCATCCGTGACATGATATGGATCTATCATTTGAGTCTTGTGTAGTTCAATATTACGGACAAAGCCAGAGCTTCCTTTGCTCTTCCCTCTATTAGTTACAAAATAACCGCTGTGCATCCTAAATGAGGATACATTGTACAAAAGGGTTGCATGAACTTCCTGCAAGGTTTAGTTTGGGCTTTTTATGTTCTCCTTGTTGTGCAGGGGTGTTTCGAAATTTTGAACCTGAATGGCTCCTTCACAATTTGGGAAGGTAGAATTTGTACGCGCCCTGAAGTTAGCTTGGTCAATATCATGCTTGCTAGGCCTGATGGTCAGATTTTCGGAGGTGGAGTTGCAGGTCCATTGATAGCTGCTGGGCCAACTCAAGTAATGTTTTTATTTTTGTCATGTAAAGTGAAATTGCCAAACTTTTCTACATCGGTTACACCTTGTGACCCCTGGTCCTAAATGGTATCTTTCTCGTAGTTGCTCATGATAGCAAAAGCTAGATCACCACACGAGTGGATGCAGACTCTCTATGGTTCTACATCGACTGGTATAAGTTAGATTTACTCTTAGGTCCATTTGTTTAATGAAAAACTGTTTTCAAGAAATCATTTTCTGATGTTTTGGTGTTTGGATGACAGAAAACTAATTGGTCTACGGAAAACCTTTTTCATGGACTGAAAACAACAAGTGTAGATTGGGGGAAAACAACTTTCCTTTCTGGCAAGAAGGATATTACTTCTCCTAAATCACCAAACAAATGCATGCTAACTGTTTTCGTTAAAAATGATTCCTATCGAAATATTTTCTTTCATCATGAAATTTTTAGTGAAACAAACGGAGCTTCAGTATAAGTTTGTTGATACGATCATGAAGTGCGAGTACAATGGGCTTCATTTAGCACTTACATATTGTTCAAATGTTTTATTGTGAAAAGAACATTAAATTTTCCATTTCATCAATATTCCATAAGAATCTGAGACACTGGTTTGTTTATTTCATTAGATTGTTGTGGCCATTCTTAAGGATGATGAAGATCAGCCTGAGCAAATTGCAGGAATGGCAGAAGTTGATGACCATTCTGGCACTCCTACCTCTGTGCTGTTGGAGCCAATTGACAAGGAAGCAAACACTCCTATCCCTTCTGGAAACAATGACGTGATCCCTGCTTCTCTGCGCACTGATGAGCATAATCCCTTGGGACCGGTGGAGCCAATGTTAGATCAGAACATGTCTGCAGACACCAATGCTAATGTCCCTGGACCGTGATAATGTATTTCTCTCAGTTTGTGCGTGCTTGTGATGTGCTGGAGATAGCAAGCACAACGTGAGATTTACGAGCCTAGTGGGACTAAAAGGAAGCTTGGTTCATTTGCTGTAATGGCAAGTCGAGACTGATGGTGCATTCATTCCCATGCTGGGTTACCACAAGTTGTTGTTGTTGCCATTTATAGTTTCTCTCATTCTTGTTATCTATGAGGTACTTTCCTTATCGTTAATAAAACTTTGCCGTTATGAATCATATTAACCTTCAATTGGACTATGAGTTGCAAAACGATAGTGCGTATTCTGCTTTTCACTTATTACCTGATTTTGTCTTGCCTATGTCCATATGGTCCAATCTGATGGATTTGAATTAGCCTCAGCAAAATTATTGATCCAGGAACTTTCTGCAATCACTGGGTTAATCTGTGATGTTGTCGCTATGCTAGACTTGAGGCCACTGAAAACCAGTGTCTTGACTCTTGACAATAAACTTCGGATGGCGATTCATTTTAATCTGCTATGGAGAACACGACCTCCTGTGATTCTCCGGATGAGAATAATTTTAGTGTCCACTAATGTCAAGGCATTTTGCTCAAGAAGTGAAAAAATTGGTGGGGTATGTGAATTGAAGTTTTGCGGACCTTGACTTTAAATTGAATCCGTTGTTGTCTATGTTTCTCTATATAGAAGGAATTCGCCTTTTGCATCATCGGTTATACTCTTTTACTCGGGGAAAGTTATTAGCTAGAATGGAGTGAGCTTATTGCTTTAAATCACTTCATACTTGAGAGGTACTTTATCTCGTTTTGATTAGGTTCCAGGACTCCATAGGTTTCAGCAGACAGATGGTTTATCTTCTTGGTTTTTACCCCTATATGCCAATTGTCCATGTACTCTGTATGCTCATCATGGTAATGGGATAGTACTTGTTCTATCTGGGCCTGCTTGTCTTTCTGTGCATAATAATTCCCATGGCCTACAGCAATTAACGTGATGCTGAAACTAGTTGAAATGGATGTGAACTCTATATCCATGGGAGTGAGATCAAATTTGGTGATGCATGCAATGTTTGTGATTGCATTGTACTTCTTCTGTGCCTAGCAGAGGAATTGGAACCTAATTATGTTCTCTTTAGTGTAGCCCCAAACTGCTGGTAGTAATTCCAGGTTGAAATCAGAGAGTCCAACCATACTTTTTGCTGCGTGGCCTTTGGTGCTCACCCCTGAGTTGCATGAATTTTTACCACTTCAATTATTCCAGACAATTATACCATCATGAAGCAGAGCATAAGTGTCGAAGCAACTTTAGATGTGTCTTTTGGACTAAACCTTATCGGAATTGCTTCTTTTGGGATGAATTTGAGGGACACCCGCTAGTTGTTAGATCCATCCACCGTATCAAATATTGTTCAAGTGAGATTCACATGTGAAAAAAAAGTGCCTGCACGAACGAGAAAATATCAATTGTGCAGTGAAAAGGGGTTTCTGTGCTGGTTAATATGGGTGATGAAGAGGGAGAGTTTCTCTATAAACAATTGCCCTCCCAGGTACCGGACCTCTCTTGCTTCAATACGAGGAAAGGATGAACAGGCTTTTTAGTTTTGAAACACATCTCTATAATCATATCAAAAGCTTCTCTCTTCTGGGATTACTAATTTAAAGTCACTCTTTGAACCTACGCAAGCCACATCAATGGCGTTCTAAAGCAATCTCCAGATTTTTTATATTGCCATCTATCTTTTAATGTCGGCAACAGTCCCCTTTATCAGTCTTCTTCATATTCAACTCAATCCTCTTTATTTAGCACCAGCTCTGACTTTACCATCACAAACTTCTTGTTGTAAATAAGTCCAGATTTCCTCGCCCGTTGCCGCTTCTACGTGAAGATTACAGAATCTGCAAATAATGCTTTCATACTTTGCAAATCGATGTCGGAGGATTTCATACAGAAAAAGAAAAGTGAATGTTGGTGGAAAAAAGAGACATTTCTACAAAGCGACAGGCTAAATTAGCCTTTACACTATAAGACACAAAACAATTTATCAGTGGAGCGTATTGTCTGCACGATGTTTGACGGAAAAAAGGAGCGAAGATTTTAAGCATCTGCTTTACGTGCGAGAGAAGGATTTATTCCCCCATTAAAGCCAATTTGCCGAAACGAGTCAAGCCATCGCGACCATTATAGCCAGAAAAAATGCATATTTTAGAGGCCAAAATATATTATACAACCTTAAAAGACTCAAAGGAGGATCTACATGGCCCATAAATCATAATTTTGGTAAGGTTTATGGACGGGATTTGTGGCAATGTGATGTCAGCAAATTGACAAATAGAGTAATATATATGTTTATTTTTTTTAAGAAAGCAATTGGCATGTGGCCACGCCATAAATTAAGGGTCACGACTCCTTGTTGAGAATTGATTTTTCATATTGTTTTTGAGACAAAGTAAGGTGGGATTGTCGGCAGAAGCAGGCTTCATTTGGGTAAAAAGTACAAGTATAGGAAGATTGGAAGGAAAAAGAGGCAGAAAAAGTCAGTAATCGGGAGCTTTCCTTTTTTGCTCCGGGAGGGGTTTGCCTCCTCACTCCAATGGCATACTAAAGGCATAGGATATCTACATCTACATTTCAAAGATATCAATGACATTGATTATATGAGTTCATCGCCGGTTAAACTAAAATCTCTTGAAATATACTTTGTTTGTCATCATTGCACAAACAAATTAATTAAGGGAATCGAGTTTCCCCACGTGACGTGTTCAATGACAGTTAATGCAGTGGAACGACCAGTCTTTACTTTATTTTCTGGGATTTCATGGATGTTGACAATTCCATTCATAATCAATCTGTTTATGCAAAGCTGAATGAGCCTTTAGTGGATTTTGTCAGATCTTTTAGCCTTGTTCGTACTATTGAGCTTGGAGCTTCCTCAGCTTATGTCACTTTTTGTCAATTGTTTCTCCCTCGAGTTGGTGGAAGAGAACATCAGCTCAGTATTCTGGTGAGAGTGTCGGTGCACACTTGCCTTGTGCATCTGACTTTACTACAATTTCAAACATTGATTGCACTCACAACATTTGATTGGACCATTTGCTAGGCAACGAGGAGATATTACTTCCTGTCCATGACATCTCTTGTAGGTCTCAAAAGCAAGAAGATAGCATCTCTCTCTCTCTCTCTCTCTCACCCCCAAGCCCTAAGAGATATTATCAATCTTGAATTCTTGCTTTACAATCCAGGGCCTGAGCTGCATAATCTGTCCACACTTTTCCACCCTTTTCTTGAAATAAAATGGCCCTGTGTAGGTACCTTCATGTTGCCTTGTGAGCATGTATCAAACTTGAACATGAGTTTGTCAAAGGAGGGGTTGTTAGCTTGTTAATTGGGAATCTATTGCATCACCGTCTTTTTCTTTCTTTTTTTCTTCTCTTTTTAAAGTGACATAACCTATTCTCTTATTTTATCAAACCATAAGATTATGGATGTGATGTTTGAACGCCACCTTGCGATTGACTCTAAAAAATGTTTATATCACAACAGTACCGTGGGATGTATATTATGATCACTACATATACCAAACCTAGCAAAATTGACAAATTAGCAGCGAAATTTGAATTATCTGCCTAATTGACTTGTCCCCATTCAACGTCCTTTTTGTCTCGGCGGCTTGAATGTGGATTGGTGCATCTTGATTTCGCAGGCCGAGGATTTTCAGTGACCCACTTAGAAGGTTGAAGGAGAGAAAATTCAGTGCAAAAAAACAAGGTAAATAAGATGTGAGACATGCGTGATGGTACTTGATCGAGCATGTGCGCACGTTGCTAGTCATGTATATAATAGCATCTTTTCTTTGATTTGTTATGGAAAAAGCATGAACATGCCTCCATGATTTTGGAAAGGATTGCAAGCTTTCCCCTCTCAAGTTACTTGTCTACTTGGGACGAAAAGGAACTTGACTAGGTGGTATCTTTCACATTAGCCATACATCACGGGCCGTAACACGCGAAGCATTGACGTCAATTGAGAGGGTTGAGGATGCCGGAGAAGATCCGTCGAGGGCAGTGCGATGCTAGCGAGACTTGGCTGGGGGTCGGGCAATCGTGATTAGATTTCGGTTGGGCTTGTGCTTCTCCAGACCCTATCGGATCTAGCCCGGGTTGGCAGCCTTAGTGGTGACTTGCTGGTGAGATGCCGTTGCGCCGTGAGATGCCGTTGCGCCGCAGGACCTTCAACGAGCAAGTGATGCTGATGAGCAATCGACCCAGCTAAATTTGGTTGGATTAAAAGTATTGGCCTAGATCTCGCCGGGGGTTGAGCGACCCTAGCATCGCATTGCTTAGCGTTTGGCAACGCCAACATTGACCTGACCCATCCCCATGCTTCAATGGTAGTTTTCCAGCATGCTCTTTCTTACGTTATTCTTTTTTTTTTCCCTCTCATTGCTGAGGTTGCTTTGATGATTGTATTACAATGTGATTATCAAACACTACTTGCTTCTAATGACAACTCTTTTTGGTGAAGTTCCTTTGCTTATATGCAAAATGCTAAATCCAAAGCATAGCCAAACTCATCCCTAAAACAACATTCAATGAACTTTTTCTTCCTCTTTTTTATATAACGAGAAAGTCCACTTAGGTAAATAAATCATAAAACTCATTGACAAACCTCCAATATATGTCTTAGATTGATTCAAGTAGACGACTTAGGTGGTGCTCTTCGATATCTATCCCTAGAGTGCAACCATTTCATATTTAAAGCACGATAAAGTTAGTGAACTGCACTAGCAATTACGTAATGCTAATAAACTCAAGCAAAAGAAAACCCTGAATGATAATCTTTTTTTCCCCTTATATTTAACAAAGATAGAGGTCGAAGGATCTCCTCACAGGACAACTCCACTCGCTCAAGAAACGTCAAAATCTAGAGAGAAGAGAAAGAATATGCTGATTCTACTTGGGCACAGTTTGGCACAATTGCAGATGTACAGCTGGAAAAAAGAATAATTTGGGCTACCTCCACGTAGGACTACCGACACTTTTGTTAGGGTTCTATCATCCTAATTATTAATAGGAACAGTCACTTGGGCATTCAACTGCCGTACCAATATATAAATATAGGGGTGGTTTTGGCCCGAAATTATTTATATAGATTGGTGTTAGATCAAGGGTAACCATCAGATTTGCATTATTTTCGTTTCTTGATTAGTGCCTCAATTTCTTGTCTCCATGCGTTAGTCAACAACACACACCTGTTAAATTTACTTTTGCCATTTGATCGGATCTGACGTGAAATGAGGAAACTATCCCATAGGTTACATGGATAAACAAGACAAACCCAACATCATATTCTGACTATTTTAGAGATATGAAGTGGAAAAAAGGAGTTTTTCTTCATTTTTTCCATGATAAATATGGCGACTAAAGGCGTTTGAGAAAGGACAGAAATCATGAGGGAATCCAACGCATGATCAACCAAGCGAGCATATGGAGTTGGGAGAGGACTGTCGGCGGTGAGAGAGAGAGAGAGTTGTCATATGAGGGACATGAAGCAGCTTGTTGGGAAAAGAAGCTTCACCATTGATTTTTCTTTTCTTTACTTTGCGCATTGCTAGGGTTTTGTGTACTAGCAACGCACTGCATTATCTTAATTCCCTTGTTCTTGAAACTCACATGACCCAGATTAGTTTTTTTGGCTCGAAAAGTCTTTGCCAACTTGCCATTTTCTAACTTAGGAGGAAAAAATAAAATAAACATAACCCTTGTTTAAGTTAAAAAAACATTACTATCTATTCACTCTGCATTATCAATGTATGCTTATTATCTAACCAAAAGAAAAAAAACAAAGAGGCAAAGAGGACGACATAAGGTAGGGTATGGCGGGAAATATCAATGCCACAATCAAGAAGTGGTAGGTCATGGTGTCCAAAAAGCTCTCTTCCTCTTTTTCCTCTCTTGTTCAATATCTTTTCTCTATTATTCAGTATCATGTCTATGCTTTTGTGCACATTCTTCTCGTGATTAGCTTCGACTTCCCATTAGACTAGGGCACTTTGGACCCTTTTGCTGAATCTCGATAGTCACCATGTATGCTAAACCATACAGATTGTTCTGTAATTTTAGATTAATCCTTGCTGAATCAGGTCAATCATTAGAAAGATGTTCTCATCATTCTTGTGACTGAGAATTCACTCCAAAGTTAAGTACTGGAGCAGTGTTTGCTGCGTGATGTCATTGGTTCTATATCTGCTATAGAATAAACTATGCAGTATTAAACTACTTTTATAGGTTATTTGATGCTTAAGCAAACTAAGTTCCTGCTTTCATTATTACACAGTCCTACAACTCGTAGACAGCAGGAATTAAGGACATCGATTAGTTTAATAGCATGGTAACGCCTTGCTCTTTGGCCTTTCATGTCCGGGATTAATTATATTTTCAAGTGAAGATTAAAAATAACAAGAGACAGTTGTTACCTCAGAACGTTCTGTCAAGAACATGGGGGTAACATGCAGCTCTCTGAAGGAAGACGCAGTGCTGTTCTTTCTTACACAGGGTGTTTCTAGCGATGGATGTTTGTACCTTTTTTTAAGGGTCATCGTGGCATTAGATCTTCAGTTATTTCCTACTTAATCTTGCGGCGCATGTACAATGATTTGGGTCTCTCTTTTAGAAGCTTCCCCAAATTTGCTTGCTTGTAAAATTTCCCCACTTTAGCGATGCATTAATTTTTACTACCTAAAGATTCCCATCGAGCAAGATCTCGTACCAAAAGGGCAAGTCCTATCCCACCCAAGTCGATGCCCTTTTTGAGCATGGAGTCTTGTCGTTCTGCAACGTATTGGATTTTTTTTTTCTCTATCTTTCGTTGGTTCAATATATCCAAGATTACGAAATGTTTCGTAGATCTAACTTGTACTCGATCCAAATGATTCATTGCTCTACATTTCTGAGTTGTCGATAGAATGTTCATCTGCAATCCGCCAATATCAAAAGCACGCTACAGGAATTCAGCATGTCAAGCTAAAATCACCAGGGCTGCTGCTGGCTATGATTTTGGTGCGCGTCGATCGCCTTCAAAACCATCAACGAAGGAGAGAAGGGAAAACTGTGGAAAATTCACTTTGACGCAGGGCTCCATGCCGAGACCATATCTCTTGCGAATTCCCTTTTCGTGAATCACGACATGATTACAGTACAAGGATTATTAAAGAGACGGTACACATCGCCACCGTAATCTGGTCCAGAAATCGGTGGACGTTGCCTTTACTCCCTAAAGCCCACGTTTCGTCTTCTGGCGTTTATGATGCTCCGTAAATCACGCAGAGATTGAGTTACGAGTAAATGCGTGAATAGGGATACAAGATATGAATAATTATCAAATTTGTCTTGAATTTATTATACAAATATCAATTCAGTATTAAATTTATCGATTTTTTCAGTCCTCTCAAGCCAATTTGTCATTGGCCGTTCTCTACATGCCGACCGACATGAACACTTTGTGGGTCACACTTTGTGGGTCAGCAAATTGAGCTGCTCGAAATGCTTCTTGAGTGTCGATTTGGCCACGGGTTGCTGATCTTATTTAGACTTGTGTGGGTTGTAATTGGTCCATCTCGATCCACCTTTACATCAACGGGACCAACGGACTGTTGTGATTTCGAGAGTAAAGAAGTTAGGAACATGACGCTGGGCGTTTCTTTAAATTTGTATATAAATTGAAGCTAAAAACCTTTTAAAAAAAAACTATATTTGGTCCGTATATTATAATTCGGTTGGGATATTATACGAATTTGTTTTCAGAGCATTAAATGAAGTTTGACATTACTTCTAGGCCAAAAACAATGCAGGGAAGATCTCGAAGTTGGTGCCCCTTTTATATTTATATAATATATGTTTCATAAATTACGAAAATTGGAACAAGGAGTCGAGTTTGGAAATTGGGGGACTCTGCATATGCCCTTCCTCCTTCTCTAGTCCCGATCTGATTGACCGGACTTATTAAACATAGTGTAGCTAGTATAGTCCCCTACCTTGGAAAATCATATTATATTATATGCACATAATATATTTGTGAGGACAAAGATTAAAGCCTGGCGGCGAGAAAAAGTGAAATGCCAACTGCTTTTTTGACGACTTTAACAAAGACTCTTCTCCAATTTTGATATCTCGGTCAACCCCAGATCTCAACAAATAAAGAACTTCTCCCTTTTCTTCTTTTCATGGAAAATGGTGATAAATTTCTCGATCAGAAAATTTGCATTTCGGTTTACATCATGGGTTTAGTAGCACGGGTGATTTACATCATAAAGCATTGAATTGCCCGTTTGAATTTTATTGTTAATAAAGTGGGACAACTCTAATAATCTTCATATATGCATCCAAACCATCCCGTCATGTGCATTGGATACTCGAGTCGATTGTGTTGTCTTCCAAAACCTAACCATAGAACTCATCTATCCAAACGTTTTCATATCAAGTTGAGTATATTCCTGTACCGATCCGATTTATGTGGGGTTCCTTTTGTCGTGAGCGCTATAGATGGTGAATTGCGGACGTGAGACACACATGTCTAGTGTCTAACTTCGAATGGAAAAAGGTCCGACTACGATGCATCAAACTACTTCACTTTAGTCATTATGTTCTAAAGCTAGGTAATTGTACCCTGATTAAGACAACCATTCCTAGACATGAGGAGAATTTCGTAAACTACCCCGGGGGTCCAAACCGCCATGACCCTCGTCCCTTGCAACTAACATGATAAAGTTCATGCGACAAAACCCGACCAGTAATCTTTGCTTAAGGGTCTCAATTAATTACTTTAATCTTTCCACGTTGCATGCGAACGGCGGCATCTAATTTTGTTGACCCAAGTGTCGACAAAGTGGAGTCGTTGGGACGAAAATTAGATTTTGAGGCTTTGACCTAATTGATGATCCATCAATACCTCGTCTAGTGGCACTATATCCGGAGCGATTGGGTGTAGCAAAAGGACATCCCTTTCCGGATCTTTTTGCTTGGATTATACACGAATTTAGTCTACAAAACCGATTGAACATTCAATTGAATCCTGATTTCTTCGTTCCTTTTTAATTGTTTTAAATTCGTTTGATATTGAATAATCGAGTGCTTCTCTTTGTCATTAAGTGGATGCTTGACGCTTGTATATGGTCGTTTTCGGGCGCTAAATCTGCACTTGATAGTGCCTCGATGCTTGCCCACAATTCCTCCGGGATTGACAAACTGTGGTTTGTCATTTCAGTTTCTCTTTTGGATGTATGCATAAATATAAGGATTGTAGGATTATTGGAGAGATAAGCTTATTAAGTCATGATAAGGTTGAGGATCAAGGTCAAATGAGTAACGGCTGTATTTACCACAAAAATTGTAGGCTATGTTTATCCACCATGTTGTACTATTCTTTATTTAAGGAGAAAGAATCTTCCCCAATAAACCAAGTCAAATGGGAATTTCTACCATGGAAGTAGGCTTCCAAGAAATCTTTCCTTGATTGACCAAACCATGTAAAACCTATGTTCATCATATCTCTCTCTCTCATAACTTTTTGTCTCTTCCATCTTCGTATTAATTCACTATATGGTATGAGATTTCCTGGATATGGTCAGGAATTGAAGTGTTTGTCTCTCTAGTTTTCATTAATCACCAAAGCATCAGAACCAATCGGTAAGGAAGCAAATTCCATATTGAATCCATTGTAATCACAATTGTTAGTATTGTCACCACTTTCTCCCCCTTAAAGAAAAACACATGCGAATTTGATCAAACGTAACATCCCAAGATATAAATATTTTTTGGGTGGAGGGATCAAAATATTTTTACAAAATTTAACATTAGAATATCCCAAAAAAAATGCATTTGTGTGCATGATAATTTAATTTACTTCCCAATGAAGTGTGAATGTAGTGCATACGACTGAATACATTGAGATGAGAGAGATTAATTGATTGGCCAAGCAACACTTCCATAGGAGATTTATATTGCAATACTTTATTAGGAAGACATTGATTAAATAACAATTTGTTAGAACAACATCTAGCCAAGAATGTTGAGGTAATTTTCCATGAAACAAAAAGGATCTAGTTAGCTCAAGGAGATTATGGTTTTTATACTCTGCAACCCCATTTCATTGGAGAGTTTTAACACATGAAGTCTTATGTACAATACCTAGATTTTCAAGAAAAGACTCAAAGAGGTTATTGGTCTATTCAATCTTATTGTCAATACATAATATTTTAATCTGTGCACCAAATTGATGTGTATCCCATATGCCAATGCCATAGTTGAGATATTAAGCCTTTATCTTGGCTAGCAACAAAAAAATCTACTAGAAAAATCAAGGGGGTATAGCCCCTTTTAAAACCGGCCTTCACCAATCGTCCTCCATGTGATCCTATCCTAGAAGATAACATTATGATAGGAAAATGAAACATTGCAATTTAGATCACTGGTCATTTTACTAATAGATAACAAGTTAGAAGATAATGATGGAATAGATAACACATTAGAAAAGTTGAAAAATAAATCCAATTTTCCCCACCCCTTGAACATGGACATTTTCACCATTAGCAATCGTAACAAGAGAGGAGGAACTAGTAGGAACCTCACGCAAATGGGTTAGCAAACAAGAACTATGGTACATGTGGTCAGTTGCTCTTGAGTTAATTATAAAACGGTTCATAAAGGATACAAAGAGGGCAAATACATTACTAGAAGTTTGAGCCATGTTTCCTAAGTTAGAACGTGGCTAAGACACACCATTTGAGAACATTAATTGTTGGCAGAGAGGTTTGAATATATGTAGTAGTGACTTCACCAGCAATTTTGGGATTTGTAGTCCTATTTAGCACGTATCCTTATTGGGTCACAAGTGTAGATGCAAATATCAACAACGACCCCATGTATAGCTATCTTTACTGCAATGGGAACAATGAAGCTTGGTATCACGGCCGTGGCTTTCCCTTTGCTGCCATTAGAATAAGTGCCAGTAGCAATTTGAGATTAGTGGCATGAACATTAATAAATGATGGTAGAGTTGTACTCATAAGAATCTGTCTCTTAACATCTTCATGCTGAGGTTGAATACTACCAAACAATTGAAATATGTGATCTTATTTTTCTGGTTGAGTATAAACATTGACAAATTTAACCCGAAGGGGGGGCAATACTGTCAAAGTTCATCCTATTTTCATTTGAGATAGCCAAAGTGTTCAATAAAAGATTGAGTAGAGACTTGTTCAGGATGAGCCATATACAGTTACAAGAAGCACATTCGTGATGCCCATGCATATCATGAAGAGAGTCGCGTAGGGCCTTTGCAATCTAAAAATATGCGAAAATCTCATAAATCTTGGTATCAATGGAGTTAGCTTGCTACTTGACATATTGAGGATCAATGATAAGTGGGTCGGATCAAGCCGACATGACCCAACTTCGATATGTTTTCCAAAGCGATTATAACCGACGGTGTCTCAACTTTTAGGCCGAAAATCTTGACGTCCGATCTCTCTGAGCAAATTATTTTGCCACCCCCAAAATTAATTACTGTGCATTCGTCAGCCGTCACTTTTTGTGACCGGATTAATGATCGTTGACAGAGAATCCCCTTTTCTTTCTCTCCCGCCGGGGAAGTTAACCGACAGGTGTCCGTGACTCTCTTCCGGGTGATTTCACGCATGGCAGTTGGAAAAGAAAAGCTAACAATTTTCGGGTCAGGGTGGGTCAGAGACGGGTCGGTCCTCCATTTCTCCTCACACCCCAATCACGGGACGCCACGTCATGCCGGGGGTGGCGTGGCAGGGAAAATGTCCAGCCATTTGTTTCCTAATCAGGGGTACCAATAAATACGCCCATATACATGCCTATTTACTTTAGATTATGGAAATTACGAAAACGCCTCACCCATTTTCTTATAATTTCCATATGGGTTCTTACTTTATTTTATTTGTGCCCAGCAAGAAAAAGAAATCGAGGAATAATTATCTTTCTCCTTAAAGAAAATGTAAATTAATTGACTGATGAAGTTGGAAAAAGCTAATGAATAGGAAGCGAGCCGTACTATAAAAGACCCAGCCCTGTTCTCCGTCTGTCCATTGCTCCCTCTCTCTCTCATCGACTCGAGTCTCTTTCTCTTCCTCCTCCTCTCTCTCTCTCTCCGGTGCAATGCGTCTGTTCGTCTCCTTTCTGGCTTCACTCTAGTCAAAAAGAAGAACAGCAGCATTCGTCGGCACAAACTCAGAGAGAGGGAGACACACACACAGAGACTGAAGAAGAAGAAGGTCTTGGGAGGAGGGTACAAAAGGGAAGTGAGAAACAGGGAGAGAAGAAACCAAGCAGAGGCATTTCCTCTCTGCTTGCCTCATTTGCTCCAGAGAGAGAGAGAGAGAGAAAGAAAGAGAGAGAGAGGGAGACGGGTGAGATCTACTTTGGTACATTGTGCCATCTCCGTCACTAGCTTCTCAAAATGCCTGCTTTGACCTAGTTAAAGAGCCTTACCATCTCAGGAACAATTTCCTAGTCCAATCCCCACTGTCCAAATCCTAAATTAATAACATCCCCTGTTTTCTCCTTTTCTATTTTACTATCTGTGCTCTGCTCCAGAAAACAGAGGAGGGCAAAACAGAGTCTTTAAGCCTCTGTCCCGAAATGGCGCAAATCTCGGCCAAGGACCTGATGCCGAACTCGTTCACCATGTCCCGGGAGGACATCGCGGGCCAGTTGGGGATGGTGTGGGAGCTGATCAAGGCGCCGCTGATCGTTCCGGTGCTGCGGCTCTCGGTCTACGTATGTCTCACGATGGCGCTCATGCTCTTCATCGAGAGGGTCTACATGGGCATCGTCATCGTCCTCGTCAAGCTTTTCTGGCAGAAGCCGGAGAAGCGCTACAATTGGGAGCCTATCGAGGAGGACCTGGAGTCCGGCAGCTCCAACTTCCCCTTCGTCCTCGTCCAAATCCCAATGTACAACGAGAGAGAGGTAACCTCCGCTCCGCCTCTAGATTTAGCGGTAACCACTGCATTGCACCTCTCGAGAATAAGACGCTCATTGTGCTCGTTGTGAAATGCTCAAACAGGTGTACAAGATTTCGATCGGAGCGGCGTGTGGGCTATCCTGGCCGGCAGACCGCCTCGTGATCCAAGTCCTCGACGACTCGACCGATCCCGTAATTAAGGTAAACCACTTCGCATTCGTGCCCGATTTGGCCTTTTCCATTGCAGAAACGCACGAAATCGTCTGTACCCACTCCTCGTTTCAAGCCTGCTTCTCGATGGTTGCCATCAGAACAGTCAATTTTCCATCGCACTAGCACCACCGTTACTGCCATTACCGAATTAATCAATTTTTCTGACGTGGGTCTTCCGACGCCGACTCGACATTGATCGATTCCTCTTCCTCCTGGCAGCAAATGGTGGAGCTGGAGTGCCAGAGGTGGGCGAGCAAAGGGATCAACATAGTGTACCAGATCAGGGAGACGAGGGGCGGGTACAAGGCCGGGGCGCTCAAGGAAGGGCTGAAGCGGAGCTACGTGAAGCACTGCGAGTTCGTGGCCATCTTCGACGCCGACTTCCGGCCGGAGCCCGACTACCTCAAGCGCGCCATCCCCTACTTCCTCCGCGCCCCGGACCTCGCCCTGGTTCAAGCTCGCTGGAGGTTCGGTAAGCTTCCCGTGCCACTACCCACTATGAATTCGCCTGTTTCTTTCCGTAATTCTCCATCTAACTTTCCGCGATGCACGTAATTTAATCCCCGGGGTAATTTTCGCATTGATTAGTGGGGAGGAGGGAGGGGTTCGATTTATTTTATTTTCATTTCGTTCTATTTTATTAATACGTCACATTGCTTCTCGGGAGTCAGTTATGTGGTGGGGCCCTGCTAATTTGTTCGATGATTAGCGCAAATCACAGTGAGAATAAGCCAAAAAGGGCAGAAAATCATGCTAAGACCACACACATCATCGCCATCAATTCCAAAGAGTAAATCACCTAACTGATTGCTACTTTTCATTAGCGCGGTGGACCATATCATGGTTCAAAATTAACTCGGTCGGTCGGAGCACTTGGCCTCGGCCAATTGCCGATCCGACTCGACCCCTCTCGAAATTAGGGATGGGGATAAAGAGAACCGGAGCCGGGTCTGGGCCGGGGCTTCAGGGATGCGGTTGACGGGTTGAAGATGAATATGTGGATTGAAATGCGGGATTAGAGGGGGGGTTCTTCTTCTTGGCTTTATGGCAAAACGAGGTTTTTAGAAGTGTCGGTGGTCGCGACTTTGCATTTTTCCGAATTTTTTTTAAAATTTTATTAAAGAAAATAAAGAGGGAAAAAGAGGGAAATTTCGCACATTCTGATCTGTCTCGTGGGGGGGTCCACGAGAGAGAGAGAGAGAGAGAGGGAGGAAGTCCATCAATCACGGGTCGAGGAGGCGCCATGTGGGGCCCCCGCTAGGCCGGGCGAAGGCGACTCGCGACCGTACATCGCGGGGTCCTCCGCGCGTCGCACCTGATTAGATCTCCCTCCCCCCGACCTACTAACACTCGCGCTTAGTCAATAGCAACTCTAGCACGACGCTGGCTCGCTCACTCTAGAATGCTTTGATTAAGTCGAGGCACGTTTTTGCTTGGACGAGTCTCTCCCTTTGATGTTTCCCATCCCGTGCGTTTGACCATCCCAAATTTTTTAAATCCCATCCCCATTTTTTACACAAAAAAATGATTGTAACGTCTTTTTTTTTCATAATGATTTACACATATTATATTATATATATTTCTTAAGGTTGCTGAAAGGCTCAATTATCATAATTCTTCCCCGGAAAAAAACAATCATGGATCTTTGCTTTGCTTCATGGAATTCCCGCAATTTAAGCTAATATGTATATATATCGATAACTATTTTCTGTAAAGAGAAAGCTTATCTCGAGTTTGGTAGAAAAAGTCCATTCTGTCTGAAAGTTACACACGAGTTCGTTTTCAGCTTGTCCGAACGAAAAAGAAAAACACTCCTTTGAATCCGCCGGGGGGACAAGATCGTCACTTCCACCACCAAAAATGCAAGAGCGTTAGTTTTGTGATTCTCTCTCTCTCTCTCTCTTTTATTTTTATGGGGCGGCCGGATAGTACGGAGGTCAGTAACAAACTTTTTCCTTTCCCCCACCCAGAAGAGCCGTGGCGAAGGCGAAGGGGGGTAGAACCGTCTTTGCGCATCCGCAGCAGCTTGCTTTTTTTTTATCTTTTCCGTTCCCTTTATACGGCCACGGAACCATGCATAAAAGAGGGAAAGAAAAAGAGGACTGAAGTGAAGAACGTGTGGGGCCGTTACGGAGAGGTGGACCGCACCGTATCGCCTGCCTGCCGACACTTAGAGAGAAAACGGAGGGCGGCAGCGGACGGGGCTCGTGCGCCCTCCTTCCGCCGGATGACGTGGCGAGATTACGCGACAGTCACGTGACCGAGAGGAAGAGAGAGAGAGAGAGAGAGTGGCGACTGCTGCAAACGGCTAAATTCCGATAACGTGGAGGAGGGGACACATGGGGCGGGGCGTGGGCTCTTCTCGAGACGAGGGAGTCCCCATTGGACAGCAAATGATAGGGGTCGTGGTGGGCCCTTGTGGCCAACTCACGTGTGTCAGATCGAACCTTGTCCGGACGCGAGGGAAAGGGGGACTCGGGTGGCAAAAAGAAATCGCACATGCGCCCTCTTCAATTATTGACACTCGTTCGTACCGGCATCCACGTATCTATGTAGATTGCTGTACTGATTTTCGGACGGAAATTAGCATATGGGTATGCCTCATTTCGATCGAAAATGATGTGACAAGCTCGATCGTTTGAACCCAGACTTGACCCTATTGAATTTCGGTAGCTAACTTCGAGTTAGGTCGTGCGGACGTCGTTCTTGGGGGGCGCTGTCACAATTTAGTGGCCGCCGGTGGAGATGAACGTCTTTTCGGATGCATTAATGCTTTTATTTTGTGTTTGCGATTGGATTCGGAATAATTTGTGGGGGATATTTTTTTTGATGTGTTGTTGTTGTCGTCGTGGCAGTGAATGCGAACGAGTGCCTCTTGACAAGGATGCAGGAGATGTCGCTGGACTACCATTTCAAGGTGGAGCAAGAGGTGGGGTCGGCCACGCACGCCTTCTTCGGCTTCAACGGTCAGTCCCCCTGTTCCGACCGATTTGTCTTCTTCATCTTCCCGTCACGGAAACGACGTGGTACTCTGTCCGTAAGGGCCAAAAATAAAAAACAATTAAAAAAACACGAACTTGGAATCACATGACTTCTGCACATTCCCAGAATTGGAACCGTTCGTAGAATCCAAGGACCCGGAATCTAATTCTTACCCTTTACTCAGTTTGCTCCCTGTTTCTACAGTAGGATTGAATTTCCTGTTCCTGACTTCAACCCACGTTTGCTTCTGACAAGTAAATGCAGTGTGTTACCTTGTGGCATTATTTGATCCCCTGTCGCTAGTGTAGGCCATTGAATACATTATTGGTATTCCAAGTTAGGATGAGTGTGAAAGTTCAGGGGCAATGTGCTGAAAGGAATCCGATGCGCGTGTGTGTGCAGGAACCGCGGGTGTGTGGAGAATCGCTGCCATTAATGAGGCGGGTGGGTGGAAGGACCGGACCACCGTGGAGGACATGGACCTCGCTGTCAGGGCTAGCCTCCGCGGTTGGAAGTTTGTCTACCTCGGCGACCTCCAGGTACCTACCGAGAATCTCCTTTTCCCCCGCAAACACGGTATAATATTGCACATGGAAACTTTTTCTTTTTTCAAGCTCGGTAATGTATATCGGGTCGAGTCCAAAATTCTCCTCGACCGGGGAGCTTGTGTGACTTGTCGAGGCGAAGGTGACCCTTTTGACAGGCTACAGATTGTCAATGTTCACATGGAGCAATGTCTATTCCTCCGTGTCATCTAATCAAAGATGCAATTTTTTTTATTTTTTTTTTGGTTGGGATAGGTGAAAAGTGAACTTCCTAGCACTTTCAAGGCCTTCCGTTTCCAGCAGCACCGTTGGTCCTGTGGTCCTGCCAATCTGTTTAGGAAGATGGTGATGGAGATCGTCCGGAACAAGGTCTGTCCCTTTCTTGACCTCTCATGGTAAAAGTCAAATTCCATGGATGAAAAGTTAAATCGAAATCATCTCCAGTAATTCGGGAACTTCCAATGTGATGAAGTGGAGCATCTGATCTTGACTTTTTATCTCATTAACTTCACTGATATCTCTTCGGATTCGATGCAGAAAGTCAAATTCTGGAAGAAGGTGTACGTCATATACAGTTTCTTCTTCGTCCGGAAGATCATAGCCCACATGGTCACCTTCTTCTTCTACTGTGTCGTGCTCCCCCTCACCATTTGGATCCCCGAAGTCCACGTCCCGATTTGGGGCGCCGTCTACATCCCTTCCGTCATCACCATCCTCAACTCCGTCGGAACTCCGAGGTCGGCTCGCTTAAATTCTCTGACACCCTATCGGTGCTGTTTCTTGGCGTCTGCTGCTCTCTAATCTGATTTGGTTATTCTGATTGGGCAGGTCGGTTCACCTGTTGTTCTACTGGATCCTTTTCGAGAACGTGATGTCCATGCACCGGACCAAGGCCACCTTCATCGGTCTCTTAGAAGCCGGGAGAGCCAACGAGTGGGTCGTCACGGAAAAACTCGGAGACACCCTCAAAAACAAATCGAAGAAGCCTCGATTCACTTTCAAAATCGGAGACAGGTAAAGTTGTTATCATATTCCGGCTTGTCCTTTCAGTTCCTAATGCATCAACATGTAGGGTCAGCTGAACAGTTTATTCACGTGATCTGCTCGGAGTAGTTAGAACCGCATGTGATCTTAGCACATTGTCATAGATAAGAGAGGCAATATACTTCACCAAACCCCACCAAATCCTATCTGCAGCAAAGCCATTTATTAAGACACTAGCTCCAAACTCATTTAAGTTCATGTCTAGGGGGATAAAAGTCATGTGCAAAAAATTATCAAGCTTAGCATCAGAAAGATCGGGTTCGACATTATTCCGATGAATTGATGATCACAACTCGCTTTGCTCACTGGTGCTTGCATTTACAGACTCCATCTCTTGGAGCTCGGGTTCGGGGTGTTCCTATTCGTCACTGGGTGTTACGACTTTTTGTATGGGAAGAACAACTACTTTGTATACCTGTGGCTCCAGACGATCACTTTCTTCATTGCGGGATTCGGGTACATCGGGACAATTGTGTAGACGTGGTGAGCCACTTCATCGCCGACGACCCGAAAGCGAACAGTGGTCATTGAACAGCCGAACTGCAGAAGACGCAGAATTTAGTGTGTTTCCAGCATTTGTGTTTTACAGCATAGTTTATAATGAGTGGAATTATGAGGAGAAACCTCCAATTAAGTTATTGATTATTCAGATCAACAGGTCCCAAAAAAGTTTGTGGCAGAGAGTCCTTGCCATGCTTCATCCCAGATTTATGTTGGCTTTTTGTTTTCTTGGGGTAAATTAGTGTCAGGAAAGTACAAAAGGGTGAAAGGACAAAAACCAATGTTGCATTCTTTCTATATACACAATTCAGTCATGTAGGGGAAATAAGAACAAGGCTTGTTAATTAGTTTTAGTTTGACAGAGGAATGGGATTGTATTGTCTCAATAGGCTGTACGTATCTTTCTTTGATTTTTCGATGGTCAGTCGCCCTTTCTCTTTGTTCCCACCTCATCGGAGAGGCAGGGCTTGAGAGAGAGAGAGAGATATGCTTCACATTTCTACCCTGGTGATGGAGCGAGTTTGAAGCTGTAATAGCCGGAAGTGAACTGTGAACTTTTTCACAGATGCTTTCACCTTGTAATACATACAATTTGCGCTTCTTTGCAGGTTCATAAGTTTCCGACATATACAATGTCAATCATTTCAAATCAATCGAGTAGTTTTCATCGAGCTAACAAAGTTTGTGCCGCTGCTGTCACGTACTGCTTAATATGCCTCTTTAAGTTTCTGATGCAATCCATCTTTTGCACTAACAGAACACTGGCCACGCATACAATCCAATCAAAACCAGAACTTTGTTCGCTTTTTAGGGTGATTGTAGCCTAGATTCGTCTGATCCGTAGCTAAAAATAAGTGCATGAGTGGGTCCAAAAGTACTGTCCCTGCATCTTTCAGCAAAGTTTCACTTTAGATGATCATTGCTTGAAGGCATGCAATGAAGACAAGAACATCATTCATCTTTCCAAGCCCCCCTCAACCACCATCTCGAATCTAAATTGAAAGCTGCTTGGCAATTCCGCTTGGGATGATTCCAATGATTTGTTCGTTCTTTTCACCTTCCTGTCATTATAGTGTTGGCAATAGAATAAAAGGGTTGATGCGCAATTAGGGGTAAGAAAGCCTCCATGTTCGGTTTTGCTTCCAAAAGCCGGGTCGAATCATTTCGCGACGAGTGCATGACCATCGCTGCTGCCGCGAGAATGGAGGAGACGGTCCGAGCGCATTCATGATGATGAGTCGATTCGAAGATCGATGTCCCTCTTCGGTGATTGGAAACTTACAAAAGAAAGACGGCATGATTGAGGGATGGACCGCGACGGAGGGAAGCAAGAATTGACCAAACAAG
Organism: Angophora floribunda; assembly: GCA_014182895.1. Classification (NCBI taxonomy): domain Eukaryota; kingdom Viridiplantae; phylum Streptophyta; class Magnoliopsida; order Myrtales; family Myrtaceae; genus Angophora; species Angophora floribunda. Next base: position 6,009,588 of record CM024714.1, read on the forward strand.
AGGGGGAGCTTTTGATGATGTGGCTTGTTGCTCTTGTTTCTATCATCCCTCCAAAGTTCCTTTCCTTATGGAAACCACATGGAGGCTCTCTCCGCAGAAAATTACAAGCAAAAGGGAATAATCAAAAAATTATTTTATCCTTTATATTAATTTGATCAGTGCAAAACTGTTTTTGTCCAAAAGAATTTTGATTAACTGGACAATACGTTGTATAACTTAATCGAGATTGGCTGAATGGCTAATTAAAAATATGATCTTAACGTCTCTCTTTCACTTGTCTGACGCAACTGTAAGGGACCATAAGCATGCACTACCAAAAAGTGCCTAAAAATATGAGGAAAAATTGATAATATTAAGAATATTGCAGTGAGAATTGCCGGCAACTCTCACCTGCCCCGTCATGTTGTTAAGTAAATAATTATTTCACACGGTCAAGGGAAAAAGAAATAGGAATATGAGGGTGAAGGGTGAGGGTGAGGGTGAGGATATTATTTTAATTGAAGCAGTTGTGGCTGTACCTAAGACTTCCCATTGATTAACGTTAAAAATGCCAAGAGTTTGAGTTCCGTTCAGAATTTCCTTAAACATAATAAATTTAAATCCCCCAAAATAGAAACGGGCTGTGTCACTGAACATATTTTTTAAAGTCATGACAATTTTTGCAAGAATTACTGCTTCAATAAAATAAAAACAGAAAAAAAAATTGAGGGAAATTAAGCAAGTTGCAGAGAAGGTCATTTAAGAATTTATGATGAGTTGGGTGAGGTGTCTTCTTCCGACACTCGCTGTCTTTGTCCCGTGGTCGGGTCTTTGGGAATTAGTGATGTCTTGTTTCATCCATCCATAGTTCATTGCAAAAATTCATATATATATATATGAATATCTCTTGAGAAATGAGTCACCATCTCTTTATAACATTCCATTTCCAACCATACATCAAAGAAATATGATTTATTTTTATTTTTATCCTTCAACTCCATTATATGAGGAGCATGGGTCTTGGAAATTTGAGGAAACGTGGGGCTTTTCCGGCTTGCAGATAAAATCATCATGAACCGACAAGCAAGTGGGCCTTTGTGTGTGTCTCTCTTTTTCCTCTGGAGTCCCAGAAATTATACAATGGAGCAAGAAGACACATTTATGTCCTCCGGACCTGCATTTTGGGCTTGGAGGTCGAAACGTGATTAGAAAGATTATAAGATTGTAGTATGGTGTTACCGTTGATCATTCTTTAGAAATGCATAGCAACGTACTCGTTTCAGCTTATGTAGATTACTTGATCTTTGGTTGCTAATTAGTCACTCATGCCGTGTAGTGGCATACCTGGAAAAATATCATATATATAAAATGATAATGGGAACACTATTCGTCAACCAAGCGTTTGTAGTCCAACGGTTAGGATAATTGCCTTCCAAGCAATAGACCCGGGTTCGACTCCCGGCAGACGCACATTTGTTGTTTTTTTAATCTTTATTTTACTTTATGAATCTATAAGTACAACTTTGAGCCCCGTAAACCAAAGGCAAAGTCCGATGTTCAGTATTACTACCATCCAATTTTTATTTATTTTATTTTGCCAATAAGTAGAGGTTACAGAAAAGAAAAGGGAAAGGAGGAGAAAAAACAAAAAAGAAACGGGAGAGAGAGATGCTGGCTGTGGGGTTCGAACCCACGCGCACTTATGTGCAGAAGATCTTAAGTCTTCCCCCTTAACCTCTCGGGCAAACCAGCTCGCTGCTTGCAAGTGTTCTCGTCCAATTCTATTTAAACAAGAGAATACGTCAGCAAGTTAAACAAGGCCCTTCGAGGCCCAAAAGGATTTTCAGCCCTCATATCCTCTGCCCGGCTCTGTCAGGATAGGCTCGCGCGACTCGACAAGAAACATGTGTTAGCCCCGCCTTTTGGCGACCACGGTAGGAGAATAAGATGCCTGGACGAAGGCCTCGGAACGTATTTGGGCTTCGAGTTTCGGAAGAGCGTGACTCCGACGAGACAACCGGGAGTTACGTCGGCGAGGATGATGAGTGGAGGAAACTTTTTTTCTCTCTAAGATTAGAGTCAAACCTTAAGATGCATTGCCTTTATGTCACACCGCACCACAGAATGAGCACTCGACTGCCTTTTTGAGTGAGTGAACTCCTGCTCCCTCTGATCTTGACCCTATTATCTGAAATTGTGGCACGTTACGGTAAACCCACAGACTTTACCATTTTCCCGTAAACTTTTATCCCTATTGATTATATCGCGCACTCTACAGAGGCATACTAAATTGCCTAGTAGCAATTTGTGTAAAGGTAGTATCTAGGAAAAAGCCTTTATAAAGGATCCTCAGAAGACACATCCCCGCTTTCCATTTCTGTTGTAATCTTCTCATTATCCAGGACGTTGCGTCAAATTGCTCCTAAAATACCATGTTCCTGTAGCCAGTGGTCCTATCTTCACCGTGTCCAAGGTTAAAATCGCACAAAAAACCCACACCCCTCGCCGTTGGCAGTACCGTTGAAGGGTCCCTCGAGGATTCAAACACAAACATGATCGAAGCCCTCGATCAAATTTTAGCTACAATCAAAGTTACTCTTCTGAACCAAACCACCGTGATTTCCTCAATCGGCACTCAAAATGACGGAAGCCATAATCGAGCTACTGCCATACCAGTACCTCAGGGGCACCAGTGAGAAATCAGCATTTAGAATATTGTACATTTGTGACTGTTTTAACAGAATTTAACCTCAACTATCATCAGCCTATCTAGAAGAGCATGACACTATCAAATTCCTGAAGACCAAGTTCACGTAGTTCAGGCACGGTGATTTTAGCATAGAGAGAGATGAAGAGAAGATAGTAACAACTAGACGAGTCATAAATCCATCACAACACAAGCAAAAGTGTACCACAACCGGGCGGAGGAAAGAGGGACAAGGTGACGGCCCAATGACTGATTACTGCTGATTAGAATAAAGAATCCCCATTCAAAATCTCCATCGACATTACAATATAACAAAAACCTACCAAGCCCTCACAACAAAACCTCCTCCAAGATTCACCTCAAACGCTATTGGGGGGACAAAAGAAGATGAACAAAAAACATCCGACTATCTCTGGATGGTTATCTTGGTTCTTTAATCTACTTGCCACTGTGCTTAGCCTTTGAATGAGACTGAAGAGCAACATCTGAATTGAACGTCCTGTTTCAAACACCACAATATCGGCAACGTGAATAAAAAGGAGGATCACTAAGCCCATACTTTCCAGGGCACAGAGAGAGAGAGAGAGAGAGAGAGAGAGAGAGCATACTTGTTACATGATTTGCAAGAGACTTGGCCAGCTGATTTGGGGCTTTGCGACTTGTTGGCACTGTTAGCAGGATTCTTTCCAGCCTGTTTTGCAGGATGAGGAGTTGCCGTATGGCCACCTTTCTTACCATCTGAAAGCAAATAAGTAGTTAGGCGACTAACAATCAAACATTAAAGGAACTAAAACCTTAAGAACTTGTGCAAGTTCAGGGTATTTATGCACAACGTAGAAGATAGGAAATTCTAAAACGAACTTGCTCCATCTTATCATGACTAACCACTAAAAGAAAGCACATCATCATAGCAAACAGATAGCTTATCCAGATATAATACATAAACAGTGAAAAAATGCAATATCAGAAAAGTATTCCAACAATTAATGCACCAGCATATTGTAATAAATCAAATGACCTCTCGATCAAAAAACAAATCACCTGTCTTCTGTGGGGTAGGTAACTTTGACTTCTTGGCAGGAACAGGTGTTTTAGTTGCAGAATCTGCAGCTCTCTTCTTGCCTATTTCAGCCTACAGAAAAAGGAAAGAAAAAGAAAAGAGAGATTGTGCAAATGAGAGTTAGACTGGCAAAATGGTCAAATCCAGTGCTGTGAAGCATCTCAGAAATCTTCGTGTCATTACCTTCTTTGGTGTCTCTTCTTCATCACTTTCATCTTCCAGGTCATCTGAATCAGCCTCACTATCACCTCCCTGTATTAAAAATCATATGCACATATTGAACCTAGTCTCGAATTACAAGTTTTGACAGGAAAACAAAAATTGCACAAGAAATGTCTACAGATGATCTGTTTGACACTGCCTTGAAACTAGAAAGTCCTAAAGATGCTGAGAATAATTTAAATAATATTTGCATGTTAATAAAACATATCCCTGGAATACAACTCCCTGATTAAACAACATTGTTGAATCCACGACCCATCCTAGCTCAAGGACACTACTCCTGAAGAAAACTCAGAACTATATTCTAAAAGAACACTTTATTATAATGAAAAAATTAACGCCTAAGATGTACAGCTCCAAATTGGAGACAAGTGTACAGATGAGACCTGAACAGATCCTATATTCAGACAATAACAAGTAATTGGAGACCACCAAAGAAAATACATTCACAAATATACAATGGCTGGCAATTTAGGTACCTCGTCAGATTCGTCTTCGTCTTCATCATCATCGTCCTCATCATCATCCTCATCATCATCCTCATCAACTTTCATTGGTTGTGGAATGCTGGCCTTTTGCTTTCCCGATGATTCAGCCTTGCCGGCATTAGCACCGGCAGCAGCAGTCTTAGCTGATGCTTGTGCCACAACCTTTCCTGAATTAAGTTTGCACTTGAATGAGTTTATGCAACAATTCACCTAATTTCAACAATAACAATACCGAATTAAAATTGCTTAAGAGGTAGTTACCATTTTCCACACCACTCATTGGAAGATCTTCCTCTTCTGAATCACTTTCCAAATCTAAATATAATAAAACAGTTAGGCGACATCAGCCACATGACTATAAATAAGTAGATTGCACCGATGAAGGAAAAGATGTTAATTATACTCACCAGAAAATTCATCATCTGTGCTGAGGAGAAAACCAGCAAGTCAAGGAGAAAACATGTTTGTCAAAGGAATGTGAACATCAGCTTATATAAGTACCACTTTCTTATTGACTATCCTACACTAAAGGAGATAAACTGAAGAGTGTGAACATATAGCATCAGCTTATAAAAAGGAAGTAACAGAGTAGAGATTAAACAATCCTCCAAAATTGTCATTATTGGCCCAGCACATCTAAGTAAATGGAGTTAAACATCTATCTATATTTTGGGAAAACCTAATAGCTTGCTCTAAAGGGTTGCCTTTAGCAATAAATATGACCTTCTACATATTTAACCCGCCAGCCATCACGGCCGCCATGAATTAAAAATAGCATTATAAACATATTTAAGCTGGAGTCTACATTAAAGCTACAGAAAATCAGCAGAAATAAAAAAAGAAAGTATTAGAAACTGAAAGAATTTGGCAAAATGTAATGACTGAGCAGCGGAAAACACAAAAGGATATTCATCCTGCACAACAGACTGGTATCCACAAAAGTAGACACTTCCATTTTTCCAGTTGTGTGATAGTTCAAACTCCTTCTCAAATACCAAGTCGAATGATAATTGAGGGAAGTTCTCTGTAGAGAGAGTTCCTAAAACAAGCTTCTGATCACCAAACTTCACATGGAGAGGCACTGTTTCATTTCCTTTGCTATGCTTAGATTCGCCAAGTGATGCCTGCAGAAAAGCAAATTCAAGTCTCTTAACAGACAAATCCATGGAAACCAAAACTGTCATCCAAATCCATGATGAGATATTTTCATACCTGAGAAAGGTGCAAGATTTTACAATTGCCAGGGTTGACTTTATGGGGCTGTCCAGCCTTCACTTCAACACCTGCAAAAATGGAAGCAAAGAAATTTCATCAGAATAAAGCACAGATTGAACCCATGAGAATGGCTAAGCTGATGAGAGAGAAAGCATGCTAATCATTCCATTACTCAGTCTCATCCAATCATCTGCTGTCATTTATTCTCATTTTCGTCCAAAATACAGTTATTGCAACAGTGTCCATCTAAAGTTTGAAGTAGTTTGGAATACATTTGTTCAGTTTCAGAAACATTTCAATTTGAGATGACGATCGTTCAAGATCAAACGAATGTACCCAAGAGTGCACCCAGTAAGAACTACCATTTACTGGTCAGACACAACATATCCTCACGCAACAACAAGAAGCGCACCCAAAATGAATTAACACAGCTCGCAGAAATACATGCTAAATGCCCCATTTTGGAGGGACAAGCTACAGAAACGGCATAAATCAAACTTCAAAGAGCCGAACAGAACACAATGCCCGCAAAAGCGAAATCGATGCTCTCCACAGTCGCAAACGCAAACAACAGCAAATGCCCAACAAAAGGCAAGCGAAAAGGCGCATAACTCAGCAGAGCCATGGAAAATCCCAGAGAGCCCATTAAACACGATCGATCAAACCATTCCGACTCATCAGACACATCCACACGCGTCCGGACAACAAGAGCAACAGCAACCGCGCACGTTCGAAGCAAAACGCGGCGGCAGGGCAGAAAACTACGAGCGACTGCGAAACGGCGGCGTACGAGCCGCAAACCGAACGAGCTCTAGCTCTGGAAAAGCCGAGAAGTCGCGAGAGCTTACCCCAGAACTCCATCGGAAGGGCCATCGGAAGCTTCTAGTTCGAAGGGAGGAGGCGAGGCGAGGGAAAGCTCTTCTGGGCGCCAAAAGCGAGAGGGGGAGATAGCGATCGAGGGTTTAGAGAGGAAGGGGGAATGAGGGTTTAGGAGGGAATTTATAGCGAATTTGGCTCGTTGCCAGCGGGGAGGAGCTAGGGTTTTTCGGTTCCAATCGGGCGGAAATGGCGGACGAGAGTTTCGCCTTCGGTTTTGGTTTCGGAGAGGGCTCGGGTTCGGCCCAATGGGCTCGTTCTTCGCCTCATCATAGGTCTGTTCTAGGCCCAGCCCATCTTATTTCGATGGCCGAAAACCCCAACCTCTCGCTTTTTATTTCCTTGAAAAAAGGAAACAGAACATCCTGCGCATTTTATCCATATCGCACCGTACATATAATCCACTTTCCGCAGCAGTTCTTCTTGCGTGATTTAATGATTAATATCTATTGGGTTCACATGCTTTTCATAATGCCCATAGAAAAATTCTTTCCTTTTCATTGGATTATCTCTAAACATTTATTTATTTGATTGATTGCGATTTAAAAGGAGATCGAGCTAAGAAAGGAACTCAATTGCAATCGATTATAATCGGGTTTTTTTAGTATATGGATGGGAGTTTATTCTAGGACAATTGGTCTTTATTTGATTTTTCGGTTATATTGATTCGAGAGGAATTAAGTAAATGGGCTCTTATAACTTCTGTATAATTCGTGGCATGAAATATAAATTCGCTGATTTTATAAATTATTATTTTTGGATATGAGTGGTGAGTTATGATGGAGCCGACGACGGTAGAACACTGATGTGAAAGGATAATATATTATATATCATAATTATTTCGTGATATTTGAGGTTAAAGGAAGGATATTTTGTATGATTTTGTGGTTCCGGTGTGAGTAAGGATTAGAGAGTTTGAATTTTGGGGTGTTCCAAATATTCTTCCAAACCGCAATAATCAGCCACGTAGACTTTGTTTTTTTTGTTTTTTGTTTAGGGGCGTTTTGACACTTAATCAATTGCATCGCTCCATAATCATTGAGGCGTAAAGAGAACCACTTGTGCTGAAAAAGAAAGCGTGTGGATAAAGCAGAAACTAGATTTGGCATTTCTTTAAGAAAAAAATATGTATTTGAATTTTTAGGACATTAGTAGTTGCAAATTTTTTGAAATTTTATGACTCTTGATTACACTTTTTATCAAAAGAAAACATTTTTTTTTTTTATTTCGCATTCTCTTTTCAAAGATTCCCTAATTTGGGATATTTTCGTTCAACGAATGTCCATGAAAGGATCCTAAAGGAAAAAAAGGGACGAGTGAATTTTTTTTTTGTCATATTCTGATTCTCAATATACTCTCAAACTTTTATTTTATCTCTTTACTAAGTATGGAAGTTGAAACATATACCTTAATCTAAATATCCCCACCTCACCCCATCTTTCCCAGAAAATGGAGATTCAAAACCCTAGTGAGAATGATGACCGTTAGGTTAAATTCTAGTGATTTTAAACAATAACTCAAGAGCTTAAAAAAATATCCGTAGGCATCCAAATTTTATAGGAAATATTCTTGTAACCTATTTACTCTTCGCTTTGGATATTCTCTCTCGCATTATATTTTTCACTTTTTTTCATCTAATTCTTCTTATGAAAACTCTTATTAACCTCTTATTATCTTGTAATCATCACTCATTACTTGTCAATTCCATGCACGAGTGGAAGTCACTAGTCACAAAAGCGAGTTTGTGTAGCATTAAAAGCCCGCATCCCCGTGGGATGGTGCAGATAAAATTTATTGAAGAGCACCGAGGGCGTGATTGGCATGAGCTTTCGTTTCTTTCTTTTTCGTAGCCCGAGAGCACAAATGCAAAGGTCGGATCACATAAAGGCCAATAGAACAACCACAAATCAATTTGGCCAAAACCTAGGACCCGTGCAAATGACTTTAATTCATAACAACTTGTAAATAATTGATGAGACATAAACAAATAATATTTAAGGTTTGTCTGATTTAACTTTCTCATGAGATTTTCAGCTTCTAAAGCTCCTTAAGGAAATATTGAGATATTTAGCAAACATTTTCAAGGGATTTTCTGACCAAATGCTAGCATTGGGAAAGTTAAAAGTCCAATTTTGGTGACATTTAACCAAATATTGAAATTAGTTTTTTCTTTAAAAGCTACTATCAACAATTTTTTCATTTTTTGATTTTACCTCTTGTTGTTCCAAAACTACACTCGCATTGGCTAGAGTGGGCAAAGGGTTTGACAATTTTTTAATATAAAAAGAAAAATTAAACCCAAAAACCTTTTACATAAAAGATTTGCCAAACCCACTTTATGCTAAAAGTAGTTTTGCAAATAGTTTTTTATCAAATGCAATTTGTAATGATGCCAAAGGCATTTGTATTTCCCAAATCCAACTTTCAAAGCCTTAGTTCTCGAACTAAAATTCACTTGACATCTCAACTAACTAGCTGAACCTCGACTCTTTCTTTTTTTTTTGGAATATAAGAGGAGGTTGACTAAATATCTAGGAGAATTTTGGGCAATTATTTGTCAAAGAATTAGGTTGGACTTGGTTCTCCCCCAAGATCATTGGATGGTTGGACCATGCTGAGCGATTCACAAGCTTGCGAAACAGTCAAGGAACTCACTTTTAAATTCGCTACCATCGAGCCATCAAATAATGACGTACCATCAAACAGGAGAAATATTAAGAATTTGTTAAGTGCAAAAGCTGATGATGAGAGTGACACTGATCGAAAAATCAATTCATGATTCCATGGCCAACTTTTAAATAGTGATTGCACATTTCATTTAATTATTCATTCAATGTAGACTATGTTTCTTTTTTTAAACTCATACAATATCTCATGATCTCTTCCCTTTTTTATTTTTTTCATTTTCTTCATTTCATCAAAAGACGACCTTAAATAACGTTGGATCAATAATTCAAGTCCAAACATTACTTTACACTTGACAGAATAATTGCAATTGGGATTACAATCTAAATTTCATCTGGTAATAGAACAAAGAAAAAAAGAAAATCGATCGAACGATCCTCCAAAGAACTAACCCAACAAATTACCAATTCAAGACTTATTTTTTGTACAAGTCTCAGCAATTGATATAATTAAAAAAAATAAAATAAAATTGGAGCTGACGTTCACGAGCGCCCCGAGCAGAGGGATATTTACTACTTCATGAAATCCATGAACTTCAGCCAATTGAATCCGTTCTTGGACGCCTTCTCGGCTTCCTTCCCGCACGACGCCGGCGACGCGCCTCCGCTTCCGGCGGCCGCGACGCCGTCCCTCGCCGGCCTCTTCGCGCAGAGGAAGAAGTTCCTTGACCCCAAAGCCATCAGTTTCTCCTCTCTGTCCAAACCTGGTCGGAGCAACCGCAAACAAACCGCGTCAATCATCTCGCGACACGTGTGCTTATCGGGTAATTGGAATGAACACAAAACGAGTAGAGATCGAACGGCTGAGAACAAGACTTACTCTCTAAGCTAAATTGAGAGTAATGGAGGTCGAAGCCGGAGGGATCGGCGGCCGGCAATATCGGCCGGCGCCCTTCCTTCAGGTACTGCCGGAGCGCCGCCGCGATCAGATCCCCGACCATCGATTCCGGCGTCATCACCACGTGCACGGGCCCGAGGCTCCCCTGCAACGTCACGTTCAGGAGAAGCTTCGTCAGGCGCGGCCTCTCGTCGGCGCCCGCGCCCGCCGCCGGGGACGCCTGGGCGAGGCCCTTCCTCGCGACGAGGAGGTCCGGCAACGTCCTCGGCCTCGGGAGCTGCTTCGCCGCCTCCATGGCCACCGGGTTCCTCCCGTGGAACGACGACGCCTTCTCCGACAGCAGCAGCGGCTTCCCCTTCCGGCTCCTCTCCTCGTGGCCTCTCCGGTGAGCCTTCGAGTTCGGCATCGTTTTCACAAAGAAAGGCGAGATCAATCAAGGGTCGGCGAGCGGTTCACCTCAATCGGCGGTAGCGGAAGAACCTGGGGCGAGGGAAACCGAGAGCTACGGAGGAGCTGGGGCTCTCAGATTCCCAGTCACCGGGAGCAACCATTAACCAGGATGGTATTTCCCGTAATAAACGCGAGTCCCGAGGAGGACATACGATTATCCCACAGAGACGGCGGCGGACGACGGAGGAAATGCGCAGCCCCCGCTCGCTATTTATACCCGCGAAAGAGATAAGTCCGAGGGAGAGAGAGAGAGAGAGTTGCACGATCTTTGTTAATGGAGTTACCGGCTGTGTCCGGTCGTTAGAGTCGTCGACGGGCTATTGCCCGCGCCTGGACATTACTGCCTGTGGCGCTTGTCCACCGTCGGAGGAGGGGTCGAACGGCTGGCGTGGCGCGACGCAGGTGACTGGGCCGGACACGTGGACGGACGCGAGTGGTGCGGGCCTCTCTCCGAGTCCGAGTGATCGCTTCGCAATCGCAAAGGGTCGGGTCGGGAAAGCAGACGAAAAACAGGCCCACCACACCCACTTTTAGGCGGCTTTCGTGGTTGGGTGCCGAAATCCACATGTTTGTCACGTGACAGCGAAGGCGTTTCGATCGTTCCGATATCGGAACTTACATGGAAGTCCTAGTGGCGCTCGACCCAAAAAAATAAGAAATATATTATATAATGCGAAAGCATTTATATACCCATTAAAATCTGTACGAAAAGAATAACACCAACATACCACGAGACATAGATTATTTATAAAATGCATTTTCAATTTACAAGAGGATATGAGATTATCTGATTCTAGAAAGTAAACTTTGATCAAATAAGCAAATAGTTTGGGTGCTTTTTAGCCGAGCGTCAATCAAATCATAAGCTTAATTTTGTGCAACGATGTAAAATATATGATATCTATTGTAAAATAATCAAAGTAATTTCGATATGATAATTATTATTTTGAACATCTCCAACTGGTCCTATAAAATATCCCACGTCTCAATATTTCTAAACAAAAGTCATCAAACATATAAAATATCAAACTCAAGTGACAGCGACTTTATATCCATTTGAATGTTGGCACAATTACTGTCATTTACAAAGAGAAAAGTCACGAGCAATCAAAGTCTTTTCACGTAATAACATCGTGGTAGCTCGGGATATATTTCGTCCACGACAGAAGAAATGCATGACAAGGACGGGATCACGAAAGATACACACGTACTGAGACCTAGGAAACAAAATTTGAGCCCTCAAATTGGAATTCGTTTCGTCACGTAGCGGTGGATTGTGAATCTTCCAAGGATTACGCACTAGCAAAGTGGGTCAATTGGTGCTTAAGTTCATACACCAAAGATGACTTCCTCCACTCGCCCTAGCTTTCGTGCGGAAGAGGGAGACCGCAGGGAAAAAGACAGGAAAAAAAAGAGAGTCGACTCGAAATTGACGCGAAACGCAAGCCTGCGAAAAAGGGTAAGTTTAGGCAAGAGAATATGCTCGAGCTTTGACACTTGGATGGTCAATAAGTGATGCGTGCGCTTTTATTAGATTCTCGCATGATATTTGACCTAACATAGTATGGTGAATCTTGCGGGTAAGAGTGGATTAAAGGTCAAAAAGGGGGCCTTGTCATAACTGCATGAAATGTCTTGTTAGGCTGTATCCCGAGTTTGAATCAGTGAACGAAGCTCGACCTGAAACTCGGGCCAACCGTATAAAACAACAACAAATCCTTAATGGAGTTGGATTTATAGTTTGATTCGGCTAAAAGGGTTTCCTTGCTTGGATACGAATATTTCATCTATGAGAGGTTGATTTTGGTTTTAAAAATAAAATAAAATAAGAGGAGTGTTATGATTTTCTCTTGAAAAGTCTTTGAGCGTTTGTGAAATAACACTTGTGGCTTCTTTTGGGTGTAATCTGGATTGGGAAATATTTGAACGATGATAACTCCATAGTTTTCCAAATTTTTTACAGATTGATTTTTTTACGGTTGACTGTCTAGGTGGAATAGGTATTGACATTCAGACCGAATCATGTGAATTTGGTGCTCTTGCTATTCTCATTAATTTCATCATTTTTTCTTTTTGTGTTAAATTTGAATCGTAAGATTCATTATCCTCGACATAATGTCACAACACGTCCGATATGGCTCAACCAAAAATTAGCTATCATGTGAACATTGTTATTAAATTCTAATTTCCTATTCAACCTTCTATTCACGTTATATTTGGCCTATATGATTTAGATCGTATTTAATCATATTTCTCAGTTTCGCCTAACTTTTCCAGTCATAATAGAAAAAAAAAGGTTAGTTTTCTGGCCGAGGTTTCATTCGACTTTTCTCCTTTTAGGCGGCCCGCCCTTTTAGGACCTGGGACGGGCATATTCGTTGCATTCAGCAGGAGCATCAGAGAATCACGTCAGCAGCTCGAATAATCACTCCAACCATCCCCCATGGCACGCGTGCACGTGTCGGGCGAGCAAACGGCGACGTCGTCACTTTCGCCCCCGATTCTCCCGCATGCGAGTTTCCGAAGTAACAGCGACTGGGGAACCGGTAAATCTTTCAGGCATCGACTCCAATCATTGCAGACTAGCAAAACCTAACAGCAGCACCGTCTAAAAGGAGCTCGTAGATTGCACCTGCACCAGATCAAAAAGCAATAAAACGAGACGAAAGGAGGAGGTTGCTGAGGCCTGCCGCAAGGAACTGCATCTGGTGGAGGCAACGCTTGTTCGTTCAATGCATCTGATTTGTCTGCATATATCTATGATTGGACAAGGATGTTTGGGCGGGGTGGGGTTGGCCTCTGCTCCCCTAAAACGACACGAGAGAGAGAGAGAGAAGTGGGGATGGGTTCAACTGGTGGAGGGTGGGTCTGGAGTGAGGGGAAAGGTAGCAAAACGACATGCGAAGCACAACATGGGAGGAACCAAGTGGGAAATGTCCTCGAGTCTAACCCTCAGCCATGGCTGCTAGAAAAGACTGGTTTGTGACTGTGGACTCACTTGTTCCATGGGGTCACGTTTGTTCTTTATCGATCATTCGTCGATTCCTGGTAAGCGCTTTTGGACTGTGTTGAACGGTACGTGTGGTGTTGGACTTAAGACTTAAAGAGTCCCTCCCGAACACTGCCCCTACCACCTCGACCCCACTTCTCTGTCGTTGCATGGCTTCCCCAAAGCTTTGATTTGACGATGCTTCTGTGTGCCGAAGAAGGGAGTGCCTACTTTATTCCATGCTAAACAGGTGGAGTTTGCCAGGTTTCTTTGCTTTGGGAGCTCTGTGAGCATTATCGATAAGAGTAATATAGCACAAGTGATGATTATCAGGAAAGTCCTAAAATGTCATATACTTAATGTACGATGACCAATTCAATTTTAAATCTTTCAATTACACAAATCCAGTCATAAACTTTTTTGATGATTTGCCAATATAATTTTTTTTAGTCAGTTTTAGCCATAAATTGCTAGTGTAGATGCTAGTAGGCACATGAAGGATGTCTGCATTGTTTTCTCCTTTTTTTTTTTTTTTCTTCCTCCGAACAAGGGTCAGTGAGCACTTGTCGTGGCCAGAGACCTCCTCTAGCGCTCACCAAGGCCCTTGCAACCGGCAAATGGTAATAGGAAATACAAAAAAGAAAGTTAAAAATTGAAATAAAATAAAAAAATGAAAAAGAGAGAAAAATTTATGAAAATTGTCTAGCATTGATTGGATTACTACGTCGGTAATTTTTAGCTAAAATTAATTGGAAAGACTCCATAACTAAATCGTCAAAATGCTTATAATTAAATTGGTCAAATTGAGAAGTTTATGACGGAATTAATTGCCGTCCAACATGTTCGGGACTTTTTTGGACAATTTTTCCTATATTAGAAATCATTCATGTACGAATCAATGTTAAAAATCACAACCGTGCAGTCACAAGTTCGACATTCGATCAGGTGTTTGTTCAGACATACACACAAATGTCATAAATAAGTAATGGGCGTACCTGGGGAAGGTTTCATTCGGAAGAGTCTCTCTTTCGCGGAATGAATTAGAAAACGCCTGAACCGAAAACTGTGTCTAGCTTAGGTCTAATCTTGTTTTTATTCGGCCAAAAGAGAGAGGATTATGAGGATTTTTCTCGACAGATGCATCGCCGTGTCGGGTCCACAAAAAGAAACGAACATTCATTGCCGTGCGATCATGGAGAATTTGGGGGCTAAAGTGCCAAGTTCGAGCTCATAAATTGAGGGATACTTAGGGCAAAATTATGGGTGTGAACACCAAACATGACACGACAAATCACATCGTGAAAAGCTTATCTGGACAGCTTTATTTGTAGGTGACGCTTTCTTTTTCAATTTTTTTTCTCTTTTATTGTGATTGGCATAGTCTATGAGATTAACTCTGGACTACTGTTTTTTTCTTAATGGCGAGGATTTTGATCGATTACTTTGTTATCCAAATGGAAAAGTCTAGACCGTTAATTCAATTTATTCCAAATGATCAGCAGTTAAAAGCAGTACAGTGCACGGGACTTGTTTCTTTCCTTTTTTTTTCGTTTTTGTTTAATTATTTGATTCCTTTGAAAAATTGTCCAAACTTAAACCTATTATATTTTTGCTAACTCAATCCTAAACCATTTTATTGTGCAAATTGAGTCCTAAATCTTTTTACTTTTCATTAATTGAATCAATCCATCCAAGTTTGATCAGAAACCAATGAAGTGGGTATTGACTATCTTATATGGCACGGTCAATATTGATGTGAATAAATTTTTTTTTATAATGTTTTAACATTTTTTTGAATTTTTTCTTTTCTTCTAATTTTCTTCTATATGTTTTTTTCCTTTTCCCTTTTTCCCTCTGCTAGGCCTTGTCAATAGTTGAAGGAGGCCGCTAGCCTTGGGCGAGGATTGAGCATGGGTTGGCCTTGTTGATGACCAACGGAGGGAAAAAGAAAAAAGAAAAAAGAAAAAAAAGAAAAGAAAGGAAAATTAAAAAAAACCAAAAAATTATTTAAATATTATTAAAAATTATCCACGTCAGTGTTTTCTATATTATATAGGACAACCGTCGTCTACGTCAGTGATTTCCAATAAAAAATATCGGATAAACTGAATTGGCATAATTAATAGGTTTAAGATTTTTTTGGGACAATTTCTCCCTTATCCATATCCCATTAATCTGTTTTATTTTTTCGACAACCAATGACTAATATATTAAAATGATATTATTTAATAGACTTTTTTTCTTCAATTTACTTTCTGTCGTTTAATAACAATGGCCACTTCTGATTGAATACACCCTCATTTAACAAGAGGACGCGATTTCTATAATATTATTATAAAAAGTGGATCGCCTCCGGAGGAAGAAATTTCGTTTTTGGCACGCTGCTCATCGATCGGCCGCTACTTGCCAAAAACGTGATTTGTGCCTGTAAATGATTAAGACCGTGATCTGGTATCATTGTTCGTGTGGCCCCTTGGAATGCGATAAGGAAAATGATAAAAAAGTCACAACATCCGAATTTGAAATGAAATTTCTGAAAAGTCGAAGTGATTTTTGTGCTTAACAAATGTAGAAATATCTCATATCGCTAGACTCTTCTTTCATCAATTTGTCGGTTTAAGTTTTTGGGTTTGATATGCAGATGACGCAAAAGATGAAATTTTTTTTTTTTTTTGTGCATCTTAATGCTTGATGTTCAATTACTAGCAGGCCTAACATCCGGTATGCAGAGAAATTTATATGGATGACAATAAACCCGGGAGGTAGCCCTTGCATTCGCCGCCCTAGTTAGATCGACTAGAGGCCGGAACCACCCTTGAAATTCGCGCATTTATCGGAGGGGGTCCATCGCGATTGCTTCGCTGCCCATCCCGACAGCGATGACGGGATGGCCCGCTCCGGGCAAGAGCGGAGCCCATGTGAGGAGTGGCATAAACCCGTGACCATTTGAGGGTGGATCTTGCTAACGGGTGTGACTTGATGGAGCCGGGTGAGGCGAAACTCGAATTGTCATGGCCATCACCTTTAGGTTGGGGAGGGGGGGGGGCCTCATCGGCCATTTCACCTCACCAATCTCTGCCCCCACCGAGTTCAAATCGAAAAGCACAGTTTGTTTTCTTTTTGAGATAAATGCAGTAATAGTGTAAAAACTCATCATGGAAGAATAATTAAATCATACAATCAAATCTTAAAAGAGTCACGGTGTTAGATTTAGATTGAAATCACGTCGTTTTGGCTTTGTCCTTCATATTAAAAGAGTAACGGTGGCATTTTTTGTTATTCAAACCGGATAGAGTTAAGGAAATGATTTCACTGTCAAGAACTTGACTGTAAAAATTCAACAAGTCTTAAGATCTATAGGTGCCTTTTGAAAATTTTAAGATTGAATTCCATTTTCATAATAAGTCGTAGAATTTTCACTACAATCATTTTTTTTAGGCGAATTCTTCGTTTTCGGTCAGTTAGATCTGGTTTCGAGAAGAGCTCACATCATGATAAGCATGGAACGATGGGCGAAAAGGCAGGAAAGGAGGGCAGAGATTCAGCGTGGGGGCTCGAATCTTTTGATCTGCTTTGGGATATGGGGGGACTCTGGCCGGAAAGGGTCAGTTTGACAGTTTCCCATGTCAGGAAGTCATGGGGGGAGTTACGTAAATCTAAACAAATTTTCATGTTGTTTTCTTACCCAATTGACAATGATGTACACTGTAATATGGACAAGACTCGCGCAACAGAACATTGGGTAAGACAGATGAAGATAGTTGGGCACGAAATTTCTAGAATTAGGAAATTAAAATGAATGAATATGGGAAATGACGTACGAAAATATAAATAATTCGTTGGGAATGAGTTTCCTGAGGCTACCGGCCACCCACAAAACGTGGGTAAATGTTAACAATCTACCCAGCTCCTATTTGTGTAGAAATTGGGAAAACCAATATTAGTAAATGTTCAAACAACAGTTGGTGATCTAGAATTAGTTGGTAACGGACTCAAATGAAGTCAGCTATTTCATGTACAAGGCAGTAATTTTAGATTTGGTAAGTGGTTCAAATAAGGACACTTGACGTGAACATGGTTCATAACTTTAGCGGAAAGGAAATGACAAGTAATTCAGATAAAGTCGATAGTTTGATATCACAGGGTTAAGTAATTCGGTAAAGGTCAGAAATTCAGAACCGATCAAATTAGCGTTGACAAGTCGCTCGAAGAAGAGCCGATGATCTAAAAAATCGGTTAGTAACTCGATCGTCCATTTGAGCTCACTGCACAGGGGGGCTATCCATCTTCTTGATTGGGCAAAAGGAAAGAGACATCACGCGCAGAGATAAAGAGAAAATGAGGCTTGGTCGGGTGGGGTGGGGTATGGTTTAAGATGCTGCCAAATGCCAAGTCTTGGTCTTTGCATTCAAATCCACATCTGCATCTTCTCCTCTTCATAATGCATGCATGTTCGGATTGGCTAATAATGATGACGACAACTGGTCAGAGTGGGACTGAGGATGGTACAGCAAGTTGGGTAGGGGGCAGGCAAATTTGATTCCTCTGTTCCTTGTTTGCTTCGTGTGAAATGGCCGCAACGCAACGAGGATCAGTCCCCACATGAGACTTTGGACAGATTCAATCTGATGAACGACTGAATTCACTGATCAGGCTGCTGGTAAATTTCATTCTTTATCAGTGTCTTGAGCTCGTTTTTGCCCGCCAGGCTAGTTCGACTTTCTGGTCCGATCGAAGACTGGTTACCCAAAATAAGAATAGAGAGGATCCTTGAGGATTTGTTTCCTCCTGACTTGATCCTGAGCGATTGTTTCGAGTAAGAATGGAACCCGAGACCACGGGATCGCGATTTTCATAAAATAGTTGCTCATTATCAGAAGACCAATCTGACAAGGGGGAGAGAGATACTTTCACTATGCTCTCATTCTTCCAGAGAAGAAGTCAATGATGGGCAGCTAGTTGAACTCGATTAGGGAAAACGAAGAAAACATCATCACAGCTTCATATTTACTCGAACTCTGCTCTGCTTTCTGTGTGTTCATGAGCGCATATATGCCCCTTCAAAAACATGGTTCCAAACAAGTAGGTTAAGGTCAGATCAGATCACAGGAGGTGGAACATCTCCATGTGAATCCTCGATGCAACTCGGACGAGATCACCAGCACGATGGGGTATGCCTTAAGAGAGCAGAAAGCCGTGGCTTCCATTAATTTCCTGGCCTTTACAAGTAAATCGGCACTAGGCATTTGGCATAGTGAGCGAGAATCCAGAATGTAAGACAATGGATAAGAGATTCTTTAAATTACAATAACTCTACAAAGCAAACAAAGAAAAGAATCAGATTTCATGCACATCCAGGGACAAATTACATTCCAGCAAAAATACCATTTTGACTCGACTTAATCAAAATGATACAACTCGGTGAAAACTTGTCCATTTTTCTTTTATTTCCTTCGCTCGACTAAAACCAGGAATGCCAATGTTACACAACAAAATTGACCTTTCAAAATGTAACATATTCATGTCAAAAAAGAAAAAAATATTGCGGAAGAGGATGAGCAAAGCTCACTTCATACCACTATCCATGTATGATTCCAAATAGGACAGCGAATAATGTAAAGACAAGACGCTGCTTAAGTCATCCTTCGGTGCTTTATGCAGACAAGCATGCCTCCAACTCCTTGGCTCTTTCAGATTCATCTTGGACTTTCTAGAAGCTGGACCGGGCGAGAGGATCCTCGATAAGGAATGCAGTTGGGCCGCACTCCCCTTAGATGGTCTTCTTGCTTGATGCTTTTGGTGTTCTTGCCTCCTCGCTCTTAATCTCCCTTCCTTGCAAAAATTTGGTGCGTAACTGAGGTTCTGAGGAACTTGATTCAGGCTACTACAGGCCGGGATGTGCAATGCTGGAGTTGCCTTTACCAAGGATCTGCTCTCCTTCCATGATAAAAATGAGTGTTGCAGCTTTGAAGAAACCTACAGAGGGAAACAAGAGCAACTGGGATAAGGACAATAGAGTTCGTGATAAATCAGACAATACAAAACAAATTGAGTATCTACATAAACTCCCACAAAATTTTTTTCACAAATTAATGCACAGATTTCTTCCAGTATATACGTTCACATGGCTATTGCAGTCAAGATACCAACAATCCAGGGAAATAAAATCTACATGTTCCAGGAAATGCTCATGCATTGAGACATAGTGCAATGGTTATACAAATTTCCTAAGTCAAAACACCTTGAAAGCCTATGTTGGGTTATCAAACTTAAATTAAGACGTAGGGTTCATGAGGGTAATATAAGAAACTCAATACTTACAACAGAGACAAGGCTGCATGAAGCAAATCCCAATGAGGAAGTAGAAAATGGCGACCCCCCAGGCTTGCTGCCTTTTTGGTCATTCTTCGATGAGTCCTGATCAACACCGACAGAACCAAAACTTGATGGTTCAACATCCTCGTCTTCATATTCATCCTCTTCCTCTTCCTCTTCTCCTTCTGCTTGCTCTTCCTCGTCAGCAGCCAAAGTTTTCTCATTGTTTTTGGCCGGCACAGAAGAATCCACTTCCACTTCCTCCTGCAAACCCTCTTCAATATTCTCTTCCTCTTTCTCTCTCATCTTCAACTCCTCATCCATGTCCTCAATGGCCTCTTCCAAGCACAATTCAGCTTCGATGAGGTCAAGCTCCTTCTCGATCAACTTAATCTTTATTTCACTGGCTTTCTTCCTCTCCTCCGTCCACTTCTCCAGTCTGTCGAATATGGGCTTACATGCATTTTCCATTGCCATGACAATCCTTTTCAAAAGACTTTCCTTCTCGACAACCTCTTCTTTCCCATAGAACTCATCATAACCAAGGGGTAGAAATTCTAGCTTCTCTGGGTCAAAATCTTCCCCCTCTTTTAAATCTGGCTGCCAGAACAAGCGGATCCCATGCTCCTTATCTTCAACATAATTAATTAAACGCCCAGTTGGAGTATGAAGGATTAGGGGATCTTCTGTGTATATAAGCTTTGATGGATCTTGCGGATCAGGTTCTGGTTCCTTATTGACCAGAACAAATTCTGGAGTATGATCTGATCAAGCAAAAACTAGGCATGTCATACAAGATCCACACGTTTGTTTGTTGCAAGCTAGAGATCCAACTGCAAGCACTCAAAGAACAAGTGAAAAAAATATATCTAGGCTACTCAGTGAAAAGGAGCTGCTTATTTTTGCTAGCTTAGCTACAGCAATTGCTAAGTCCAGATGACTCATTCAAAATAAGTATCCAAGAGTTTGGCCAGAAAAAAGAGCAATGCAAAAACAAATCCTAAGTTTATTACATCTACTTCACTTCTGCTCTTCCTTGTACCAAATCAAATTTTCACACACTCTAATTTTGTCCTTGGATGGGGCAGAAACGGGCATTTCTCAATGATGGAATAGAATGGTGGAAAATTCTGCCTAAACTCCTGGTTCCACTTCATTATTCTCAAGCCCAACAAAGTTTAAAAAGATAAGAAACTGGAAGGATCGTTCCTTTCTTGCTCCATTCCACACAAAAGTATGCATGTAGAGAGACCAAAGGAGGAGCGTCTACAATGCTTACTTTTTGACCACCAATACTCGAGCTCAGCAGGCATAGGCAGCCTCAGTGGTGCTTTGTAGAAGGAATTTAACCACAGTTCTCTTTCCTGATCCACTTCACCGACATATGTTTTCCAATAATCAGGGACCTGCCAATAAGAGGCACAGTGAAACCCCACCATAAAAATATGCTCTGAATCCAGCAATACAGTATGAAACTTACTTCATAAAACTGATTGATGAAGCCAGGGGCCATCCACACATCTTCCTCCTCATAAAAGTAAGGATGCTGAGGATCACCATAGGGACCGTTCTCTTCTCTGACCACTGCCAGCAGAAAATCAGAGATATGAAGCATATGTTTGATTTAAGGGCAAGTTGACACGATAATTACTTATATAATAGGTGCTCATTAGGAGGGATCTAGCTGAATAACAGTGTTGTGAGTCCCCATTCTTGAAAATTTTAACTGCAGTACCAAGCAGGAGCATGCACTAAAAAAGACAATGGTGCGGCATATTAAAAATAATTCCACAAACCAAATTGTGGATTTATTAACAAGAGAGCCTATGGTGCAAGGATGATGTTTTTCTGGAACCTTGAGTTTCCAGAGAAACATCAGCTCAAAGACCTTACAGATGGCAGGAATTCAATTCAAGAGAATAGGAGCATCCTTTCTTACATCTCCAACCATGAAGATATGGTCATGTTTATTCCAAGTAAATCCAGAAGCATGTCAACTTATAGAGATATCATCAACCAGTATTGCTTGGGCATAACTTAAAAATGGATAATATGAGAGTGCAGCAATCTACTGAAGGTTAGAAGGTTTTATTTCTCACATTCGCTCTAATGCAATTTTTACTTTTTCTAAGTCAAATTCTGACATAAAATTGTTGTAGGGTTCAAAAGACATACTTCCATCTGGCTTGTTGATAAACATCCTTGCCTTAGCAGCAGCTACTTCTGCTATCCCAGAATGAAGCTGAAAAGAGCCAGCATGTAAGAGTCACAAATGTCACATCTCTATTCAGACAGCTAAAGAGCTCAACTTCAGGACATACCGCTGAAGCATCCACATCACAGCCATACTCATCCTCCTCTAATAGCTCTCCAAAGTAGAATCTTCCCTGCATACATTCATAATGCAATATTGCTCATTCTATCCCAGACAATTCAAGCTGAAGGAAACAAAAAAGGCAATTATGACCTTTCAAAAAGATAAAAATAAGTACAGCACACGATAGCATCCCAGATTGCAAAGCTCTTCCAAATTTTGAAGGCTAGTTGTAAGTTATAAATTGCTCATTCTCAATCTACATGATCATGCACTATAAGACAGGCTGTTTCACAATAGAAATTTATCTTTCTTCTAAAAAAATAAAAAATAAAAAAAGAGCTTGAACCTCACAGCATATGCCATATATAAAGAACTTTTTCCTTGTTTTTGCCAATAAGAGGTCATCATGCCATCTAAGTTCCTCACTCAAATACTCCATTGACATGGTATTTCCACAATTAGCACACATCTCTGCTGCACCATGTGTGGAATTGGATTAGATTCATGAAATAATGAATGATGGTCATGCCAAGATTACTGGATACTGCATTGACTTGATTAAATGGAGTGCAACGCAGATATGGTCCCTTGACTAAATTCAAGTACCATACAGGTAGATTTCTTGTGATCGTGCAGTTGGGATGAATTTAATTTTTAAATTATATTCGAGACTATCCATGTATTGAAGTATTATTAAAAAAACCATAATTCCACATTAAAATGAGAAAAGTTTTTAGATGAGATATTTCTCAATATAGAATATCCCCATGAATAATATGTCTTGAAAAAGTGCGTTTAATTTATCTATTGATCCTGGCATTTTAAATAACTAGTGTGCCATTAAGGAAAAGCCATTCCAAATTGTGGATTGCTAGAGGATAGTGCATTCTGAATACCTGAGACAGATAGTCATGCCAATTAAAATATTTGCCAATAAGCACACACCAATTATATAACTGAAAAGTAAATTAATCTTGCTACACAAAACTTGTCCTAACAGACATACATAGATCGTACGATCGTTGACTTCATAAACACCACACCCATGCATCCTTCCATGCTTCCACTGGCCAGCATACCGATATCGGCCTTTTTCCCTGGCATAGAAAACAATTTAGGAGTACCAGAATAACCGTAGAAAACTCTTGTACAATGTGTCTACATGGATGGGTCAAGGGATCCAGTCATAGGACCTCCATCATGATTAATCAGATCGCAAAAAGTGACTATTCTAGTTTCTACAACAATGGGGATAAAGTAATCTAAACAAGAGAACTCAGAACAAAATCAATTTCTTTCATATCTCAACTTGAAACATTTAGTGTTTGGGGGAGGGGGAGGGGGAGGGGGAGGGAGAGAGAGAGAGAGAGAGAGAGAGAGAGAGATAAACACTTGGATTTCATCATCATTAAACATACAGACAACCGCAGATTAACCTTATGGAGCTTTATGGAAAGTTTGTATATGAAGAAGCAATTGAAACTCACGGTTTTTGACCAAATTGTCTGATCCACTCATCATTTTCATAGAAAGGTACTTCATAGTTTCCATCAATCAGGCGAACGGTATCTTCTATATCCATTTTCAGCCACTCCCTGTCTTCTGGAGTCATATAATCTAGTTCTATGATCTTCCCTTCAGCACGCATTTTCTCTTCTAGCCTGAGGAGAATGATATCATCTCAACTCAATACTAGGAGAATGATCACTACAATTTTCATTGTGGAGCTGCAATAGGGGAGTCTATACACAATTCAAAACCTACTTTGAACCTGGAATAGGTTGAACGTCAGGTATATCCACTTCAAGTACTCCATGTCCTTCCATATTATTTTGAAGCCATTCACCTTCATACCTATAGGAAAAAAAGTACACAGATCATTCCTCCGAGCTATAAGGCACATTAAGCCGAGGTTGACTTGGATAATTCCTTCTTCTTAAACCCAAAAAAGGTGAAAAAGAAGCGATTTATAAAAAACTTGACCAGTACTCTCAAGAAGAGGCAAAAAGATTTTCATTATCTAATATCCAGATCTATAGGAAACTTTCACATGTCATGGTTGTAGATAAGCACATGATAATTTCAGGGTTTCAAGCAAAGTCTTCTAGGTTTCAAGCAAATCACACAATTACCGGGCAACATCGAAGCTGTTAGCAAAAGAAACCTTTACCGATTAATGAACTTACATTAGCAGTTTAATTACTTCTACTTCGAATGCTGCTAAGAAAAATGCAGCATCAAACTTTGTAAACAATGGAGGGTTCTAGGTCAACTCCTAAAAAAGGGAGAACATCATGAACAAAAAATATATATGTATGTCCAATGAATTCTGACAGATTTCCATCTTTCACAACTGATGCTTGATTAAGCACATGGCAAAAAGTATCAGCAAAAACTGGTGACAAAAGGAAATATTCCACAAAATATGGGATCATTCTTTTCCTTGACATTGATATTACCAATATAACATTTCTGATCAGGAGGGCCAACAAGCCACACTATGTAAAAATTTATAAACCAAAATTCACTGTGCCAGATGAAGCAAGTGAATAACAATACTATATTCCCATTACTGTCAATAGCGAGTCATGAACCAATCAAATTGTGAATTAATGAATCAAATGATAAGGTAAAGAACTCTGAACTTCTCGTGGCCTTTAGAAACTCCAATGCATCTAATGACTTGTAAAGCCTCCATATTAGTGCCACTGCCTAGTATGTGAAAGTGAAGAAGAAGCAAACCTAACAAGCCCCATTTCAGCAACATAGACACCTTTTCCATGGGCCAAGTCATCCCAAACCGTTCCTTCATATCTGAAAGAAAATACAACAGTCAATGGACAACGAGTCAAAGCCAAAAGCAGCTTAGCCATCCAGAACACAATTTTTGCATATCCTATCAACATTGTGATTAAAGTAGAAAAGAAACGGTATCAAGGTTGCAGTCAATTGAAATCTACACCAAGCATGACAGTAGAATGAGAGCAAACGTGTCAGTTAACACATGAATGATAATTCTGCTATGAATCACAGTGGGAATAAGCAACATCCAAATCAACTGAATATTACTTACACATTTTCATAACAACCACCAAGCTCAATCTTCCGAAACCTCTGAATTCAACATGATACAAAAAACTGCAGAGACTATAGCGCGGACAGGAAAAATAGCAGGTAAACACTGCACATACTAAATGCATTGGCATGTGTAATACTGAATTTGAAATAATTATACAGAAAAGGACCACATAGGATCAATTTACTTAAACCAATAAAATTACTCTTCATGCTCAATCTTTCAAACAGGGACAATCTCAATGCCAATCTCAATGCCAGTCAATAAATATCACTCCTACGATCAGCATACTCATCTTTCAAAGACTCACCAAGCTAATGCAATATGAGCAATTGAACAAAAAGATACAGAGAACACCACACAACAGAATAACCAGAATACAATTCCGTACGGTAAGAACAAAATCCTGATGCCCACTAGCAGCATATGCATTTCCAAATGCTGAATCTCTAAAAACAAGAAAGAGGAAAGTAAAAGAGCACGTACGAGCTGCCGTCGGGGAAAATGTAGCTGACCCATCTCAAGAACTCCTCAATCCTGTCCAGCTCCTCCACCACCGCCTTGGGGTTCGATATGTCGTAGTGGTTGTCCGGTATAGCCGGGTACGGCTTCCGGTACGGCAAGTAGAACGGCGCTATCGCCGGTTGGCGGCCGGCCTTGATGTCCTCCCTCACGATGTCCCAGTCCTCCTCGTCGGCCCACGCCGGGTCCCACCCGGGCTTCGTGGCCTCGAGGGGCGCGTCCGCCCACAGCTCCCTCAGGTCCTCCTCTCGCCAATTCTCGGGGTCCTCGGGGAAATCGAACTGGTCCTCGTGGAAGACGTAGTTCTTGTCCTCCTCCTCCTGCCTCCGCCGCATCCGCCGGCTGTTCAGGATCTCGGAGAAGCGCCGGACGTTGGCCTCCGGCGTGTTCTCGGACTCATCCAAATCCTCGCCCGAGGGCCGGGTGTAGGTGAGCGTGTCGTCGCCGGCGGTTCCCGAGTCGGGCCCTCCTCCTCCTCCTCCTTCCTCCTCGTCGGAGGAGTAGTCGGAGTCGTAGTCCGAGTCCGAGTCCGACAGGTCGGCATTCGGGTCATTTTCTTTCGGGGCGTCTCGCTCCTGGGACGACGGCTCGTCTTGCCGTTGCGGCTGCGAGCCCGAGGGGTCCGAAGAGCCGTCGCCAGGCATTGCAGAGAAGGAAGAAGAAGGAGAAGGAGAAGAGGATAAGGCGAGTGAGGTGGCCGAAACGAGAAGTGGAAGTGAAGAGGAGAGCAGAGAGAGACAGAGAGGGAGGTTTTCGGTGGGTTTCTTGTCCTGACCGGAGGAGCGGTCTTTTGTTTTTCAACGACGGCCGCCTTCCGGTTCGAGCGTTGTTGGAGCTTTGAAGGCCGAGATGGGCTTTACAGCACTCGGACTGGGCCCTGAGCCCAATAAGGGACCACTAGATCAGGGCCCTTTTCTGCTTGAAATGAATTTCTTGGCTTGCGATTAAAAGGGGGCAGAATTTTTGAAAAGTACAGCTTCGGCTTGACTTGGTGCCTTTTAAAATTTTCTATACAGCAGATTATCCGAACACCATTATCTCCCTTTTAAAATAATATTTTTTTGTTAAGTTTAACTTGGTGCCTAAGAATTTCGTGCGGCCACCGGGCTTTCATGTTTCATCCATTGATTGATGTATATGTTCATCAATGGATACAATTTTGCAATTAAGTGGGACTAAACTGCTATTGCCAATTGACATGAGGTATTTTGTGGTGGATGCTCGCGGGTTTCTCTCTTAGTATTTTTCATTTATGTATTAGAAGAGATGGATATCTATCATATTCAGAATTAACTTTATCTATAATTGGATATATATATTTTTATATAAAAGGCAGCATGGAAATTTAGAAGTCAAGACTTAGAATAAATGGATGCATCATAAAATTAAAAAGCCATTTTAAAATCTATTGGCCTATTTGCAAACTTAATTGTTTTAATTTCGGTAATAGAAATTTTGTGTGTAATTGTTAAACGCTTTTAAATGCTCAGAAACTTTTTTAAGGAATAGAATCTAAAAAAATCATTTCCAAAAAGAATTTTTTTTGGAAACAAAATAATAACCAAATGCACCCTAATAGTATAGGTGAAACTTGTGTAGATTTTATAACTAACCTTGAAACTTGGATTTGTAGGGTAAGTTTCAAGTTCAAAAAATTATGGGACCTAGGTAAATTCCATGTTCAAATTCCCAAAGAAACCTGAACAAAAACCTTAAACCACTTGCCCATAATGTATATATTACACTCATATGACGTGTTTCCTTTTTTTAATATTTTATCAAGTAGTAGCATGTATATTAAAGACATTATCTATATATTGGGTTTTAGATGTTACCTATGTACGTGTTAGCTTTATTTAGCAAAGAAATTTCCAAACAAAACCTATTTGTTTTCGAAGTCCAACAAATTATAAATTACTTGTTAAGTAGAATCGAGAAGATTTTTTTAAAATGATATTTATAAACTATTTTTTGTGCATATAATCATCAAACTCTTTCCTATTGTCTTCTATATCATAAGGAGATGACCCGGATAGAACAAGAAAAAAC
Source organism: Angophora floribunda (assembly GCA_014182895.1). NCBI lineage: Eukaryota > Viridiplantae > Streptophyta > Magnoliopsida > Myrtales > Myrtaceae > Angophora > Angophora floribunda. Next base: position 6,037,375 of record CM024714.1, read on the forward strand.
ACAAAGCATTGTTAAAGATTTATCAAAATAAAATCCCAAGGGCATTCTCCCATGCGAAAATTTAAAAGATAAAGTTTAACTAAATCAAACCCCTTATGTAAAAGAAGAAGAGAATACCAAAATGATAGTCAAATTTCATTTACTTAAATTGACAAGAATTAATATCATTTATCGTTCATGAAGATTTTATGATAAAAAATATTGAGACGTCTCAATGTGCATAACTCTTTCTTTCCCACACGTTAGTGTACTTCTAGATACTCATGTATCTTATTGTGTCCATTGTGTAAAAGTATCTCATTAGCAACAAAACAAAACCAAAGATTCCTTGATATAGTAAAGGGAGTCTTGAATTGTGAGTCTTCAAGATAGGAACAACAAAGAATACTTGCATCGTTAGAATTCAACGATGAATGTGTAATGACAATTTTACACGACATTGGACCTAAAGATAATCATAACAATTTACTGGTAAGTAAGAGTTTATTATGTAAACAAGCTATATTTCATTGATTTTCGTCATTTGATTTTCGTCCTAGAAATAAAGTTGATATATCATTTTTATTTTTATTTGATTTTTCTTCCTCTTTTTCTATAAAAGAGGATATTTCGAAAGAGAGATATAATCTTTTCCCACTCAGATACACATCGCACCAAAAAGATTACGTCCGGAGCTTTTCCTTCCCTCTTTCGCGTCCCATGCAGAGCAGAGTCAATCTGACCGCGTCTCGCTCTCTCTCTCTCCTAGAGAAAAAACAGAGTCCCCTAAAAAATCCAGAATTTGTTCTGGTCAGTCTCAGCCCGTCGCCATAATCTTCGCACTTTCCTACTTCTTGGACTCAAGTTAGCGTCGCGCGGCGGTCGAGATCGCAGCAGGATTCTCTTTCGCGATTCTCTGCAGAAATTCGATTTCATCGGAGGCTCCTCTGCTTCTATCAATTTACCCAGATATGGAATCAGTTCGCCGTAATCTGCAGGTGAGTGAGAGTTCTTTTTTTTTTGGCACGTCGATCATCTAGCGATTTAGTTTCTAGCAATGCCCATGAGCGAAAGCAGTAATTTTATTTTTTTTGAATAGTTTGGTGTAAGTTTTTGGGTTTTGTTCTCTGATTCGTGTGATTTTTCTGCCTATGATCATGTCGCGGTGTCCTTTTTGTTCAATACCAGACGAATTCCTCTTAGAAATTTTCTTTTCTTTTCTTTTCCGTTTTATCCTCTTCTATTCTGAGCGAGATTAATCCCAATGGGCTGTAGTTTCTAGTCCTCTGTCACCTAGGTTAAGTGTCTGCGGGCTTTGGTGGTGGTCATTGTGCCCTGATTCGACGGAGAAATTCCAGGGTTAGGTAAAGGGCAGAAGGCATGGGAATCGGCAAGGCGGTCGAGATAGGTGCGACGGAACGGAATTGCTGGGAGCCAATCACTCCGGAAAAGGTAGATAAGGTCTACGTTAGAAGGCGATCGGAGGACGAGCTCAGTGTCTGCTGCAGTGCAAACGAAAATTATGTAGCGAAGGAACGGAGGAGCGCTAATGTCGCAGAGTCGTTCGAGCGTATTGACCTCCGGAGAGAAGTTCCGGTTCTGGTTCCGGAGGCAGCGGCCGCCGGAAGAGATGAGGATGTTCTTTCTGCCGATAGAGGGGCGAATGGATTTTCAGGTTGTTTGGAGTCCAATTTGGTTGAACCATTGGCCAGTCAGCCATCGGAAGAGTTGCCGGATTCGGCCCGCCGAGGAAGTACTCCAGTGTTCAATGCCGACATTCCATGGTCGAACGGTAAGTATGCTCGTGCTTTGCCGTACAGTTTTAGATGATAATCTTTGTGACGAGAGTCGTTTAGCAGAAAGATATTGGATGCATTCATGCTTTTTTGAATTAAAAGAAGAAGGAAGATCATGTTACTTTGAATAAAAAGTGAAAGCCGAATATATTTATTATTATTATTATTATTATGCAGATTGTACTCTATAAACTCCTAAAAAACTTCTTTTTTTTTTCATTTTTTTTTATTTGCAGTTGATCGACAAGACTTTGAAGATACTCATGACAAGCCTACTGGTGCGATTGGTACTTCAACTCCAATGCGCTCCAAAAATGGCATAAATCTGAATAAGAAGCCACGACTACAGAAGCCGAAAAAGAAAAAGCATACTCCTAAAGTAATCCGTGAAGGAAAACCACGTCGAATTCCGAAACCTAAAAATGTGAGCTCGGCAACTCCATCACCGAAGAAGAAGAAGCGTAAAGATTTGGGCTCAGTAACTCCATCGCCGAAGAAGAAGCCGAAGAAGAAGCATGCAGGAGAAAGCAATGATGACGGAAAGGATGCTGTCATGGCAAAGAGTCATTCGTATGAGCAAGGAGGTGATTTGGATATTTCATCCAAATTTGTAATGGAGATGAAATTTAGCCAAGCTTCTCATACGGAAGTGAAATCATGTCGAAGGCAATTGGATTTTGGTGCAAATCATGATGAAAAAGTTGCAGATCAGCATTGTGGAAACGATTTATCAGTTGGAACAATTCCAGTGGATAGTCATCAGACAAGTAGTCAAGTTTTTTCGACGCGCAAGCGGGTTAAGAGAAATAGTCAGTGTCTTAATAGAATCAGAAGAACTAGACAGAATTTTCCTATTAAATTCAAGAAGAAAAGGACAGGAAGGAAGAAGAGGACAGCCGCATTGAAGATGGCATATCCATTATTCGTTTTATGTCCTAGAGATTTTTATGTTTCATATCCCAGAGAATTGAAAAAGAAAAGGACAATGAGGCGGTGGAATGGTTCTAGATCAACTGTTGAAGCACAAAAACTTGAGGACGCAATTGGAGTCGATCAACATATGTCGGATGGCACGGCGGCATGTGTAAAGGGGAACGAGAAGCGCAAAAGGAGTGTGAAGGGGCAGCCGAAGCCTAAAGGTACTTCCAATTATGTCTTTATATAATAAAAAGTCTGATAGAATAGTGTCGAAATCCAATAAATTGTCATCTTTCATATTAACGTACATGATTAATACAGATGGCATAGCCTTCGATCATTGCCACACGTGTCGAAATCCAATAAATTGTCATCTTTCATATTAACGTACATGATTAATACAGATAGCATGTGAAGAACTTAATTATGTCATAACTTGATATAAGTGATAATAACAAGAAAATTTAATTATTGAAAATATAGTTTTATTTTTTTTATCGTCAGTCATATTAAAAAGTTTCCTTTTGACAATTATTAAATAAGTACTATCCAATATTGTATAGTGTCGAACTTCATTTTTTTGGATTTATCAGTTAATCCATGTAAATGTGGATATAATTGGTTTCACTACAAAACAATTATCTTTTTTTAGGACATTTCATTTTGAACATTCATTAGATGTAGTAGATCCATTAAATATAGAAACATCTCTTCTTTAAAAAGAGATTTGTGAATAATTTTTAGATATTCATATAATGAGTTTATATTAAACAAGAATATTCAAATAAATACGATACGATCATTAACCAAATAATAATAATAATAATAATAATAATAATAATAATAATAATAATAATATAACGCTTGACATAACTCAACAGCTATTTCGTTGGTCTTTTCATTAATATAAGGTCGTCAGCGTAAAATTGAATAAGTATTCATGTTATATTGTTTTACCATGTTATATCAACAAATGAAATTTGAATAAGTAAAATTTCTGATTCTGCGCAATGCCTGGGACTTCGACTATATTATGAGAGTGAATCTGACTTCAGAAGTGGAGAAGCTCAAATAGGATCCTGTCTGGGAAATACCATTGCAAGCCTGCTTATCCTGACACTCATGGCAGGTACAAAGCTGAAATTTCAGCAGGAACTCAAGCGCATCATTAAGAAGATTATGGACTTGAACATTGGCGATGTAGAAAACCAGGACGCGAGGACGCAGATGGTACCCTACAAAGCGAAATCCAAGAAGAAACCACAGAGCGCGCAGGGCACATTAGTGCCCTACAAGGCGAAGACGAAAGCACCTAGAGTCGAACTAGATTCAGAGACGATTCAAAGGTGGAAGCTATCGATGTTGATAGATGATGGTGGTCCCAGGGATGATGCAAAGTGGGAACGAGAAAAAGCCTTCTTTGAAGGCCGGATCGGATCATTTCTTGCACTCATGCATCCGATTTTAGGTAAGATTCTCAATGCAACAGCTTTATCATCCTGCACCTTTCAGTACACTAGAGACCTGAGAAATGAATGTTTTGTAGGAAGCACCGTCGGCAACATAACTTAAAATTTTATTGCAACGGCAATTTCAAGTACAGGGACACATTTTTAATTGAGCGGCTTACTCAACACAAGCTCATTGCACTCACCTCACTCACCAGAATTCAAACTTCTTATTTTCCCCTCTCTCTCTCTCTCTCTCTCTCTCTCTCTCTCACTGCACACACTATACACTGAACTCTTCTAGGCTATTTACAGGCACTATAGGCTGGTTATCCTTGCTCTGGCATTCTTGCTGGAGATTTTCTGCACCTTGCCTTTTCACAAGATAAAATGAATCGGAATGATTTCTAGGTACACATATCCTTGTTATTGTGGAAATAATCAAGGCCCATTCAAGAGTTTTATCTAACCTGCACGGAAAGTATTGGATTAGTCCTAGAGAATTCTAAAAAAACAGAATGGTGTTGGTCGTTTCATAATGAATACATATGTATATCGTGCTCTTATAATATAACAGAAGAATGAACCCAAAATGCCTCATTTTATTTAAATGAAGCTTCATGATGGATTCAGGCCAACTCTCGCTTGCAGAGCTGTGCTTGATAGTAGGCATTTAGGTCAGCTGGTTCTAGAGATAGCATTTTCTTTGAGAGAGAGTCGAAGATGAATGTTTACATCTTAGGGTTTTACTCATTTCAAAATGACGGGATCTTCAATTGAAGATGTAATGGAAATACATATTTGCAAACTCTGCAGGAGATAGACATTTCACACCCTGGAAAGGCTCTGTTGTGGACTCAGTTGTTGGAGTTTATCTGACTCAGAATGTGTCGGACTTTCTTTCGAGGTTAGTTTCAGCTTAGTAAAGGTGGTAATTGTGTTTCTAACATTATGTTTCTCGAAAATTATGGATAAATTGCTCTTACTATAGACATAAAATTTTGGAAAGAAAATAACCAATTATGTTTTTTTGTGATTGTCTGCATCACTTACAGCAACGCCTTCATGTCATTAGCTTCAATTTTTCGCCTCTTAGTCAATGGTGAACGAAACGGGGGCAAGGAGATTGCTGACAAGATTCAAGAAGTCCGCAACTTCTTGCAACTAATCATCGGAAAAGAAGGAACAGAAGAAACAGTGAAGATTCAGGAATGCCATAGCATCTTGGAACAAATCGAGGAACAACTCGTGGTTGATAAGAAAGGGCATGCCGGAAGACAAGCATCTCCTTCAACAGAAAAGAAAAATGAAATAGATGAAGCCACTAAAACAGAAGATAAAAAGAAATCAAAAGCCAACGAGAAGAAAACCGATCCCTTGGAGTGGGAGAAACTGAGGAAGGCATATTCCAGTGCTGGACCAAGATCCGCAGATCATATGGATTCAGTGGACTGGGATGCAGTTAGGCGTGCAGAGCAAGACGAAGTTGCTGCAGCCATCAAGGAGCGCGGTCAACATAACAAGCTAGCAGAACGAATCCAAGTATATTCCCTTACCTTCAATTCACAACGAGCTATTCCTTCCAAGTGTACCAAAGAATTTGGTTCAATGAATGAAGTACTTCTTATGCATGTAGAAATTTCTTAATGAGCTGGTTAGGACACAGGGCAGCATCGACCTCGAATGGTTAAGAAATTGCCCACCTGAGAAAGCAAAGTAAGCACTCGCTGATTGTTTAGTTTGCTAGATATTTTGTAGAAGCCATTGTGACTCAATCACTTCTTTCCTATGTGCGCAGACAATACTTGTTAGAAGTAGATGGATTGGGATTGAAAAGTGTGGAGTGCGTACGACTTTTGGCACTTCAGCATGTAGCCTTCCCGGTAAAAGATTGCAATGAATAAACAGATAAGCTCATTCTAGGAAGGAGTTTGTTCAGTTGCCTTACAAGTCTAATTTTACGCAAATTCAGGTCGATGTTAATGTTGCTCGCATAGCAGTGCGCCTTGGTTGGGTTCCCCTCGAACCGTTACCTGAAAATCTTCAGATACATCTGCTCGAAAGGTAAGAATTCCACCAAAAACTAACGCGATAGCATAACTTTTAGACAAGAGGAAAGTGGAAACTCAAATATATCGTCACTTTTCAGGTTCCCAATACTGGATGAAATTCAGAAGTTCTTGATGCCACGACTGCGCGAACTTGCTCAGCGGACCTTGTAAACCCCTGCTTCTCTTTTGGAGAAATTGTGTTAGAAGTTATGTTCAATTGGAAATTTAGTAGTGTATTTTGTGCTGAATTTTTTATACCCATTTTCCAGGTATGAGCTACACTATCTTTTAATTACATTTGGAAAGGTATGCCCCGTTCATCATTCTTCTGCTTTATGAATGTGCCTGTGGACTATATTGCTGATTTTTTCACAATGGAAATAGGTTTTCTGCACAAAGACCAAGCCCAATTGCAACGCATGTCCAATGAGAGGCGAGTGCAAGCATTTTGCAAGTGCACATGCCAGGTTCATGGATTCTTCTTCTTGGTTACTTGTTACCTTTGAAAGTTTAAATTGCTAAATAAAGTCATGATTTTAATATTTATATATAACATTACACTTGGATTTTTGACTTGAGATTAAAGGGAAAGCAAATAGAGATATGTTTTAAAGTACCAAGTTTAAGCTGTTAGATGAAATGTAAGAGAAATAAATAGAGACATTTTTTAAAGTGCCAATTATTTTAAAAGTTTAAGCTGTTTAATGAAATGTAATTTTAATATATAAATCAGGACATTTAACCCGAGATTAAAGGGGAAGCAAATAGAGACATGTTTTAAAGTGTCGATTGTTTTAAAAAGTCCTTAGATGAAATAGTTTTAATATTCTAATATTCAAATTAGGACTTTTGATTTGAGATTAAATGGAAAGCAAATAGAGACAATTTTTTAAAATGTCAATTATTTTAAAAGATTAAGCTGTTAGATAAAATATAATTTTAATATCTAAATTTAATGATGTTTACACAAGTGACATTTATAATAGAACAAAACAAAATAAGTACAAATATTGAGTATTGCTGATGCTGCTAATGTGACTTTCGTCATTCTATCGCTTTATGTGCCCAAGTTTAGTAATAATTTGACAATTTGGATAACTTTTGGAGAATGGTTTCAGGAATCATTTTGTTAAAGCCGAACACAGTTTTTGGACTGATATTTTAAAATACCTTTTTTGTAGTGCAAATTCCCTTCCAGCACCTAAAGCACCTAAAGATCCCGTTAACGGTGAAAATAGCATTGTTGTAAATGGAGAGTCAGCTGCTGGCCCCGGTGCCATTCCACTTCCGGAGTCACGCTATCAAACTGGAAGTTGCGAGCCCATTATTGAAGAGCCTGCATCTCCTAAGACCGCATCCAAGGATTTGTTGTTGGAGAGAGACATTGAAGATTTTTGTTGTGATGATGGTGAGGAGCTTCTCACTATTAATCTGAGTCAAGAAAAATTCTCGACAGGCTCGCAGATACCTGATGTTGGTATGTCTAAAGAAAAAGAAAACTTGGAAGCCTTAGTCACTTTACACAACGTGATTCCCATGCCCAAACTAAGGGAGGTGACCCGCTTAAGGACAGAGCATTATGTGTAAGTAGTAAATTTATGTTCATGTAATCATATTTTTACATGTACTTATATGAGAAAAGAATTGTTTGGCTTGAATAAATTGAAAAACACTATCCAAATTTAAAGAAAATGAAAGAACTAAAATATGCTTATTAGATTTTTTTATAATTGTGAATAAAGAATATGTATTGTGATCAATTAATCTGATAGAGTTTGTTTTCGGGCAGATATGAGCTTCCGGATTCACATCCTCTCCTTAGAGAGGTCAGTTGATTTTCCGATTTTCCTCTTTACATGTATGCAATGTGGGTTTTTATATATGTTTGGGACTCACACTTTTTGTTGTATGACAGTTACCAAAGCGTGAAGTGGATGATCCATGCCCCTATCTTCTTCTCCTACGGACTGAAGGTATGAACAGCCCATAAAAAGAGCATGAGGGTTTTCATGAACCGACTGGTTTAAATGATTTCGAAGAGTAAATACGCATGTTTGATTCTTTGATCTTGTGAAAGAGCAACATGTGGTGGTGGTTTCCAGACGGGTCATGAGTATAATATGAGCTCTGTTAACTTCATAACCAACGTCTCTTGTGAACCTTTTCCATTGTCAGATGAAGCCGCGGATTCATCCGAGTCTCCTAACGGCGCATGCAGTTCTTGTCTGGCTCTAGAAACTTGTAATGGTCAGACTTGTCAAGAAGAGAGTCGTGCTACAATCAAAGGAACACTTCTGGTCAGTTCATATCCTGATTGTTGGTAGTTGAATGGTTCGGTCTTAACATGTTTCCCTTGCGATAGCAACTTAACACTTAACATGTTTCCCTTGCGATAGTGACCTAACACTTTAAATTACGCATCAATAGATCCCTTGTCGAACATCGTTGAGGGCAAGATTTCCACTAAATGGAACATACTTTCAAGTAAATGAGGTGAGCATAATCTAGGTCACTCTTTTCCTCCTACACTATCAAAAATTACTTTCATTTTCATTCTCTATCTCATACGTAAAAGAACAATTGATTTAATATCATGGACTGTCTCGATTGCTTAGGTATTCGCTGATCATGAATCAAGTCTTAATCCAATTAACGTTCCCAGAACTTGGATATGGAATTTACGGAGGAGAATTGTGTACTTTGGAACTTCAGCATCCTCGATTTTTAAAGGTGGGTTGCCAGGTTTTCAATTTTAATGATATAATGATATATTGATATATGGCTTATCATATTTTTTTTTCCTTGAGCAGGATTAACCTTAGAGAAGATTCAGTCTTGCTTTCGCTATGGTAAGAAAGACCCTTTCAAATTGATGATATTAATTTTTTCTCTCAACCTTGAATAATTAATTATGTTCTCTTTGACAACAATTTTAACCTTTTGAAATTGGAGGTTAAAGGTGTATATTGATTTATATTAGTCTGATAGATAAATTTTGATATGCAGGATTTATTTGTGTACGAGGAGTTGATCGAAAAACAGGATATCCTAAACCTTTAATAGCAAGATTTCATCGAGTGGCACATAGGTCACCTAAGGAGAAAAAGGAGGAGAAAAAGGCGATTTAGATATATGTTTTGGATTGCAATATATCATCTCAAAATTGGGGATACTGATTAAACTAAATTAAATTGTTTTAGTATAAAGTTTCAATTTGAAAAGATGTATGTAAATGTCATGAAATTGTGTCAAATTTCATTTTTTATGTCTATATTTGATCAATGTTTTGTTTAGTTGAGTGTTATATGAAATCAATTTACATTATCGTTGAGATGGACTTAGTTAAATCTCATTTCAAAAATTGTATCTTATTTCTTATTGATCGCGATATCTGACAGAAAGCTTGAATCAGAGAGCCATGGAATTATGTGAATCACAAATGGATCTGCGTAGAAAGGAGGTTGGGGCTCCTGCCCCCACTCAATTTTTTTTGATAAATCAAAATAATCTAGTGATTTAGGTTTTATGAAATTTTATTAGCCTGTGGTATTTTCATTTCATTTATCCCCACAAATTGATAAAGATTCTGACAAAAAAATTGATAAAGCTCGACATTGAATTTTAGATCAAGAAAAGACAAAATAAACCCTACATTTTATTGATTTTCAATATTCTTAATGCCAAATTAGTTATTAAAATAATTTCCAAAAAATCTTAAACCTATTGTACGATAACTAATTTAATTTTAAAATTTTAATTTGACCAATTTAATTTTAAATTTTTTATGACATGATTGACACAAACATGGATGATTTATTCATTATTATGATTTTTTAATATTTTAATTTTTGCGGGGTCACCAAGACCTTAGCAATGTCACGGCCATTGGGCTTGCTAGCTATTGGGCAAGGGCTGCAAAGCCTTCATCGAGCCTTATGAGAAGATGAATAATGGAAAAAAAAATGAATAGAAAAATTGTGAAAAATTAAGAAAATTAAATAAAAATAACAAAAATGTCAACATTAGCATCAAGCATACCATTTATGATAGACAATGGTTACGTCAATGATTTTTTGGTTAAAATTGACTAAAAGGATTATATTGGCAACCAAATTGATCAAATTGAGAAATTTATGATGAGTTGATTATTGTACAATAAACTTATGGCTTTTTATATAATTGCCCCTATTTTATGTTCATCAAGAGAAATCATTACGTCCTTCTCTATATGAAATTCATCACAGATTGAGATGCATTGAGCTCGTACTAACCTAACGTTCAACTGTGATTTTTCTTCACGTGGAGCATTGGCATGGCCTAGGCCCTGAAATGATCTCCAGTAGCCGCTAGCTTAAGATAAAGGTCGATTCCCTTTCAAAGGATCCTTGGTTCCCTCGCCAAAAGAAAAGGTCCAAGAGAAGATGACACGATTCCCTAAAGAATATCCAAAGAAGAAGAAGAAGAAAGACTAATAAAATAGAGCGAGAGGCACGAATAGTCGTATCGAGTACTCATACGCAATTTCAATTTGTTAATCTCAACGCATGCTCTCAATTTCATCGCAACGATCAAAATAGATCGAACGAGAATAATTATATGTACTACTACATCTATCTATATCTGCATCACCACTGAAATTGGATAACATGATTTGATCCCAGGAAACTCAAATCATCTTTCATTGCCACCCTTTTGAGAGAGTTACAATAAGATTTTATAGACAAAAAAAAAACAAAAAAAGAAGAAGAAAGAACATGGCCTGGCCACGCGACACAAACATCCTCTGCGCTGCAGAAACTTCCGTCGGCACGGACTTGGTCGGGGACGTGCGTAGCGCGCTCCACGAAAGAAAAAAGCGTTCGAAGTCCTTCCCTTTCCACCGAACCGGGCGAATTACGGCTTTACCCCGACCCTCCGCTTGGTGGGGACCGGGTTGGACCGGGACAGGCGGGCCCACGGCTCCAGGACCGAGTCGCGGAACCTGTACGGGAGAACCTGGTTCCTCCCCCTCTTCGACCTCACCACCGGCAGCGAGGACGGCTGCGTCTGCGGCGGCGGCGGCGCCGCCTCCGAAATCTGTCGCTTCCTCTTTGACCCCTGCAACTCGGTCTTGGTCGATGCCTCGGTTGCGTCCGCTTTGGTTCGAGGGGAATCGTGGAGCTCGTGCCGCTGACCCGGTCGCTCCCTTGGCTCGGTCTCGCCGTCCTCGTCTTCGTCGCCGTCGCCGGCGTCGTGTCCGGAGACCAATTTCGCCGCTTCGACGAGCAAGCCCAAGAAGCCGTCGCTTTTCGATGGCTTCAACTTGCTCGCGCGATCTTCGTCGCTTTTCTCAAAGCTCTGAACTTGCACATTCGTGATCTCCGAACCACTGCCGTCATCACCATTCTCTTCTTCTTCTTCTTCTTCTTCTACTTCTTCTACTTCTTCTCCAGCTTTGTCGAGATCTCCATCTCCACCCACGACGACCGGTTCGCAGTTCGTCTCATCAGTTTGCTTCGCCGTCTCGCAGTCAACCTCAGAGCTCTTCTCGAGCACCGTAGTCCTCTCATCCACTTGAGGGGCCGCGACGGAGCTCGAACTGAACGAGCCGCTTTCGTCCCCAAAACCCACGTTTTCTTCTTCTCCTTCCTCCTCCTCGTCGCCGAACGAAGCACCGCACAATCGCCGGTTCAGATCGATGCCCAGACCTCTGCTCGAGCTTTGGAGACTCGAAGACGGGTCCTTGGCAGAAGCGATTATGCGGAGAATCCTGTGGAGACACGCTTGAGCTTTGGAACACCCACGTCGGCCGTCGCTATTGTCGCTCGACAGAGGAGGAGGTCGCGCCTGACGATCGGAAGGGTCGACGAATTGGAACGTGGAAGACATTGTTCGCGACTCGAACACCCCCCTCCCCCTTTTTCCCCTGCTGCGAGATTCGGAGGCTTCGGAGCTGCGGAGCTCTCTACTCTCGCTCCGTCGCCATTGAAGGAGACGAAGGAGCGATGCTCTCGGTTCTAGAATCCAAGGGAAAAACCAAGAAGAGATCGGGAGAGACGAGGCAGGAAACAACAGTACTGAGCGAGAGACAAAAGCAAAGGTTCACACCCGATGTGCCTGGCCTAGGAGCTGGGAAAAAATAAAAAAAAAGAAACTTTTTAACATTCTTTTTTGTTTTCTCTCTTTAATGGATAACCCTATATTAATATTTTCTTTATGGGAAATATTCCTTATTACTTTACCACATTTTTCTACTTCATCCATTTACCCACATCTTCATCTTCTTCTTCTTTTTTAACTTCTATATCGTACACCATATCTTACATGGCAATATCAGGTGCAACATCGCATTCAAAAGTACAATGTTTGGTCTATTTATCGATTGATTTGTTTGATCGAAATGTCTAATTATAATGTTTCAAAAAAAGAGGACTATAGTTGAAGGATTATTATTTGGTCCATTGTCAATATGGAAAATTCTTTACATATTCTGCATTGGATGAGTGATATGTGCAATCGTATTTAAATACTTAACATAATTCGTGCTTCAAACTATTTGATAACTTTATATTGATAGAGATAAATGCCCATTTATTTAATTATTCTCACCCATCACGAAGATAATCTAAGGCTACATTCATTGAATTAGACAAAAAAGATAATTTTGGGATTTCAGGAGTGCTGGGCGACACGAATTGGTCCTCGAGTGGAGGTCGCACAACACATGGACCTATCTCCTTGGACGCACCTCAAGCCGTGGCACGTTAATGACCCGACATGACCCGATTCCGACCTGTAATTGGAAAAATCCAGCAGCCAAGCTCCTTTTTTGTTGCGCAAAATGGAATGAGGAATGTCATTTTCTCTGACCCCCAAAAAAAAAAAGGCATGTCATTTTCTCTCGGAGGTTTTTTTCCCATCGGGAGCTTTCTTTTTGGCGTGATCGGAGCTTTTATGGGACTCTTGGACTTTAAACCAGCTTGGCGGTCGTGGTCCCCCCGGGACGTCCTCTTTTCCGCAGCTGCATCGCAGCCCTTGGATGGCATGGCATTTAATGCGAGACGCACGATCGCCCCCTCTGACCAGCCAACCGTTTCGAGTATATACGTAATATCTGACTGTCGTCCTAACATGGGTAGTTTTTATTAGAGAAAATTATACAAAAAATATCCTTAAATTCTGATTCGCCGTACAATATTATTCTTAAACCTTTAAATTATTCGAATGATTCTTTAGTTATTTTTAAAAATCTGTTAATTTCGTGAAAAATGTAATATTTCTAAAGAAATGATAATATTTTTCAATGCTCGATTGAAATTTGAAAATGAACTAGAAAATATTTTCTGTCATTTAATATATAAAATTCAATTTGATTTTCCCCCCTTTTAATGATTTTTTTCCTTTCTAAATCGAATTTTTAATTTATTTTTAATTTTTCTTTTCTTACTTCTTCTTTTTCAATCAGTCGCCATACAAAGATGGCCAGCCAAAGGCAACCTTGAAAAGGCTTGCTGATCTAGTGGGCTCAAGGCTCACCTATGGCCGGTTGCCGGCTATCATCGTTGGCTAGTGACCGGTCAAGAAAGAAGGAAAAAAAAAAGAAAGAAAAGAAAACATAAAAAATAAAAAGAATTGAAAATTCAAATTTGAGAGAGAGAGAGAGAGAGGGGGTGTAAGACTAGAGACAGTGAGTGAGGAAAATATTTTCTTTGACAATTTCATTTTCTATGAAATGGATGCAGGAAAATCTAGAAAACATTTTTTTTTCAAAATTATTTTCCATAAAACTAATGGAGCCTAAATGTTCAATATAATCCTTAAACTTTCAATTGTATAATAATATCCATCATAAAGTCAAATCGGTTATTTGTTACTATTCACAAAGTTTTCATAATATCATTTGCCCTAATTTTATAATATCTTTTCATTTTGATCAATTTCTTTTGAAAAAGATACCATTGGTTATCACCTTTTTATTTATTTTTTTATCTTTGATAAATATTTCGACAGTGCCACATAAGTGTATTTTAGCTTATGATATCCTCCCACTACAAGTAGAACCTCTTTTGGAGCCATGCCGATTCATATTACTACTATTTTGAAGAATTAGTGTTTTCATAGGATATCCGTAAACGATGTTAATTTATCTATAGATGCTCATTTATTAATCTAAATCTTGTTTCCAATCTTTTGAATAGATAAGATTTTCGCTCTGGTTTGCTGTGTTTTCTAAGTTGAATTTGTGAACTAGGAAATTAAAATAGCATTATTAACTCGGTACAACTCTAAATAAGGTTATATTTTTCCTATTATGGTAATCTAAATGGAACTATTGTGTCATTTATAAAAACCAAAAAGGTAAGATGGTAATAAAAAATAACTTTTTTGGTTGATCTGGCAAATGAATTAAAAAAAATTATTAGTCAAAAACGGTTTGGAGGGTTTTTTTTAGTGGGGGAGGGGCGTTGATATCTTGCTTTAGCCTCTGCTTTTGAAAAACAATTGCAAAGAACATCCTCAATTTTGCCTCAAATTTCTTGAATCTCGTGAAGTTTCAAATTCTTAGAAAGTATTTTTAGTAACTACTCATTATTTCTTTGGGTTTTATAACCTAATGGGCTGAAATTGTAAGCTTGTGTTGTGCAATGTTAGGCCTTACAAAGGAGGGAGAAAATCTTGGCTGGGGCTTCTTGCATGATTAATGTTTTATCCAACATTAATTCCTAGCAATAAACTTAGAAGTTGGACTAGAATTTACATGGTCATGGGATCTTCAACTCTTTAATCATCAATTCGCTAATTCGGTCAAGAAAAATTGAAAATTTCTATTTTTAGAAAATAAAAAATAGAAAAAGAGTTTAGTTTTTTGGACTTTTCCATCATAACAAGTGATGTAGTAACGGACCGGGCTTTCCAATATGCCCAGCAATCCTGGCCCAACCAATGAGAATGACGTAAAATCCATGGTGTCACGGTGAAGCCCGCTTATGTAATTGGGCATCATCGATTCATATCTATCTTTTTTATTTTGACCTAATTATTTTTTTAAAAATCATAATTTTTAGTCAACCGATACGCCGACGATTGATTTAGGGGGAAATAGACAATTGACCCGCAATTGAATGTATTTAGAAATCGTGCACAAAGGTCATCATAATTCGTTGGTTAAGTCCTCATTTATTTTGTGGAAAAAAATGAATATTTTAAAAAAATTATAAAAACAATTGATTGGATGGCTTGAAATAATTAAATAATAAAAAATATATTCATCATAGATAATAATTTATGTCTAAATATTATTGTGAACAACGAAAATTATTTTTCGTCCATTTATTTTTGTAAGCGATACAATCAATCGTTTTGAAAAAAAAAAAAAAAAAAAATTCATTTCCGCGAAATAAACGGAGCCTAGGCTTGCTAGTAGATATGCCCTTGATGTTACATACCCTAACCTAATCCCAATTTTTCTTTTTTGGGCCAAACCTAATCCATATTTAAAATTTCCTTTTTCTTGTAATTTTAGATCACCCCCGGACCGAATCTTTCCGAATGATCAGATTATTCAAACGATTTGTGCACATGTAAAAAGTGTTGGAATTAAAAAAAACGAACGCGTTCTTGACTCGAACCTTCTAATGATAGTGGTGGGGGGGGTTTGATGCCGCGAGAGCTTCTGGGGAAGGTCCCTCTTCTTCATCCGAATATTTAAAAAGAAGAAGAAATTCCGTATCTTGCGGCTAGCTTCGTTATAATATTTACCGAATATAATAACTGATAAATTGGGCTCGCATATAAATTTAGGCCCCGGCTGAAATATTATATTTACCAAATATAATATGCAGCAAATCGAGCTGTATATTCATCCTGGTTGGCATATGAATGTTGGATCAGAGATTATATAGACTATTTTTATATTTTTTTTGCACGTTTAGAGACCCCTATTTGTAGATAATTTAGAACCCTAGTTGAAACTAGAAATGGGAAAAAAAACATATAACATTTCTCTCCGTTTTCTCATTCATTTATCTAGAAAAATCAGAAAAATCTTCGTGGCCGTTACCCCTTCTTATAATTATAACTCGCAACAAATTAAGTATCCATACGAAGTATTCTCCAAAAATACTTTAGATTAGATCTAGAATGATTGCTTGTACGATACTGACTTCGTGAATTTAAAGTACCAGCTGTTCACTAATTGCGTGGCAAACCACAATCAACCGGTCGTGGTTTTGTACCAAAAATTAGATCTCTTGCTGTTCCATTGCTAATTAATTATAACATCTTGGTCACAAGCCATCTCTTACGCAAAATCTCTTAATAATCATCCCGAAACATTTGTGTCTTTCATCTCTATATTTTCACATCTTTTCTAACTGAGCTCCTATTTATTCCAAATTACGTCTATATAACTATGGTGTTTATATTTTGTAATAATTTATGAAAATGATATTTGGAACATTTTTTTAGCTAAAGCTAGATTGCTAATTTGCTACTAATGGCACTTTATTTTTTTTTTTTTTTGGGCATGACATTTGAGGCTATTGAATAGCTCGACTTTGCCTGGACATGGCTTTCAACCGTGACAAGCACATCACCTTCACCTACCACCACCCCTTTGAATTTTCATCGTGCCTCCCTTTTTCTCACCAAATCCTCTTCTCCGTGTACAATGTACCGAAATCACCATCATGAACCTCGCTTCCCATAAAGTAATGACATAAAAAGTCATCGACTTTAATTAAATCTTTGAATTTTATGGTTTTATGCACTTCCTAAAAGGATAATAGTATAAGGGTTTCCCTTTGCCTTCCGCAACATTCTAGCAATAGTATCCCCGAAGTCGACTTCGACCAAATCTTTTTTGCCCCTCCCAAGGAGCACCACTGGGTCACAAAAGAGCAAGTGACCAACTTTTTCGATGAGAATTTGGCCGGAGCCGATGCCAGGGGCGCATTGAAACCAATTTCAAGAACATTTTGGGGGGCACTTATGCTAAAATGGAGAATCTGAGGGGGCAAGTCGCAACGACCCTAAAAAACTGGGGGCGTGGATTAGTGACTCTCCCTATGCCATTAGCATTTAATAGCATATCAACACTCGCAAGTGGGTCATTCGCTCTTCGCGCCCTTTCGGTTTATTAAAGCCACAAGTCTGCCTAAGCAAATGCCAATCTGACCAAGATTTCATAAACGAGACTTTATCCTTCACATATTCCTGCTTATCCACATTAACGCATGTCGAGTCGATGATGTAGGCTTTGCATCATGGCATATGCCGACGGATGGCCCTTGTTTTCTTCCCCTTCGGTAGGTGAATCCGAAAGGGAACGATGAATATAATTAATGAGCATTAAAGAGATAATGTACACTTGAAGTTTTATTTGGTGGGTCGGTTTGAAAGGAGAAGAACGACGAGGGAAGGAAGGATGGGAAGTGCAACTTTAGGGGCCACAGGACTTCAAATCTTATAAAAATTCATGCCAAAAGGACATGAAAATTTTTATAATGTGAGAACGACCCTCCTATTAGCAATTCCGTTGTCCAAAGTTAAACTTTCGTTATACTTTAATGGCAAATTGGACGGATCATTGTTTTCATCGAAGGAGAAAACCTACCCCCAATCTCCAATTTATCATCAAGACAACCATGAAAACCACGGCATATAGGAACCCTGGTTTTCAATGATTGTCGATGGGTAGAATTTGGGAATTTTCTTATGCTCTACCTAAATGCTTTTCGATGAAATAATTTTTAAGGGGTTGGGATGAAGATGATTTGGTTTTAGGTGTGAATTTAGACTCCCACGTCCTTTAAGAAGGCAAGATAAAGCCTAAGAGTTAGAATTAGAAAATGAGTAGAGTAGGATTGAAAAAAAGAAGAATTCTAGGGCTATAAATATTATTACCACTATTATTGTTTATTTATTATTGGTTTAAGTGAGGATTTAATTAATGAAAAGTAAATGCTCCATATGTCTAAGTGTATCAACACGTGCCGTCGGAATCAAGCATTATTAAATGGAATCAAAGTGACGACCAAATGATGAGGACCAGCTTTATGTCATTTAATGTTAGATAGGATAATGGTGTAATGATATCGGAAAAATTGAAATTTACATGACGATAGTGTTTGATAATGTTGCATCATAGTATTTATTGTTGGGACTCAAGGTCATATTTATTAATCTTGAATCAGGATACTCAAACACATCTACACCGTGTTGTAAATGTCGTCGTGTTCATATTTTGAAAAATAGTTGCAGCATAAATGAATCAATCTTCCTTGTTGCTTATGCTTGGACATTACATCATCATGAATTAGGATATCGTTCTTGCGAACTTACCGTAACTGTCAATTGGCAATAATTGTTGGACTCCTAGTTGCCATGATATGATTGCCATCGGTGGCAAATGGTTAATTAGGTCGATGTCCTTGTTACAATTGCCACGGTGTCACCGATCATTGCGAGTGCTTTCACTCGGGCATATCTAAGGCTAAATATCCATGGCTGCTTAGGTCAAGCACCTATGTAATGTTAATTTAGTCTCTTCATATTTTTTCATAGGGCGTCATCTTGACCAATTGTAATATTTATTTTTATTAGGATAGAAATACTCGTAAAACCTTTTGTGGTGTGCAGCCACTCAAGCTATCATATTCAGATAGTCCCCTTTTAGGTGCATTGAATGTTCCATCGATTAATACAATTGAGTGTGCCATTTTCTAAAGACCAGCTCTCTTCCTTGCTTACAAAGTATCTGCGAACTGTACATGTGCCCTTAGGCATCGGAGAGTTTGCCCGTTTGTCGGCCAACGTACCACCTGTGGCCGAAGATAGTACAAGCCACACGATTAGGGCGACCAACCCAGACTGTGACACGTGAGGACGTCACTATCTTATTTCCCCGATCGAGCCTATGATCCCTCCCCGACTTGTCCCATATGACCAGATGTCGACTGGTGGTTGCGGGCTGTCACGACTTGAATTACAGGTGGCCATTTCTCGTTTTCACCAAATGTTAGTTCAATCAAGAAAATACGACCAAGGCTGACATAGAGTTGAGCCATTCTATGTGTGTGGTGCACATATCCTCCGGTCCCCGCTCGCTCCTCATACCTGTCTTTCACATTCCAAACAACATAGAACGACAGGGAGAGAAGAAACGACAAGTCCCATTTCGACATGACATCGTCAACCATCGTCGTTTCAATTCTATTCTATACCCTCCTCACCAAGATTTCTCCTCCTTGCTGGTTGGTCGAAACCCATATAAAATTTCAATATATAAAATATTTCCCAAGAGAGAAAAAGGAGAAAATTAAATTACAATTCATCAATATCCGTCTTTTCTCTGTGCAATCAATAGTCACATCCCTCTTTGTTGTTTTTTCTTTTAAAAAGAAAAAAAAATTAAGACCAATCAATCAACTATCGCCGCCGCCCGTCGGAGGAGAAGGGCTCCAAGGGGTCATGTCCATGGGGTAACTCCCCAGCACCCGGAGGAACGACGTGTACTCCTGCACCTCGGCGAGCGCGTTCTGGGCCCTCACCTCCGCCATCGAGGCCTCGAAGTCGACGTAGAACATGTACTCGAAGTGCTTCGCCGTCCCGACGTTGGCGTCGTCGACGAGCCGGATGGGCCTGTTCCGGTGCGGCCTCGACTCGATCTTCGTCAGGCTTATGTTGCGGAACGCGAACGCCGACAGCACCTTGAACAGCACCCCCGTCCCCTCCCCTCCGTTGTGCGCGAACACGATGCTCGTCTTGAACGGCCGGTCCGTTCGCGGGATGATGGGCTCCCGCGCCAGCATCAGGAAGCGGGTCACGTTCCCGCAGTCGTCCTGTACGCCGTCGGCGAGCACCTGCAGACCGTAGAGCTCGGCGGCACGTGCGCTCGCGATGGCCGCCGTGTCGTGGAGGCGGTTCGTGGCGATGTATTCGGCGGCGCCGGCGGTGTCGTCGACGGCCTCCCGGGTGGCTTGGGGAGCGAGCCGCGTGATCGTGTGCTCGCACTGCGAGAGGGCCTGCGGGTGCGAGATGACGCGGGAGAGGCGCTCGAGGCGGGAACCCGGGAGCGCGAGGAGGCAGTGGTGGACCGGCATTTGGACCTCGCCCACGATGTGGAGGCGGTGGCGGAGGAGAGGTCGTAGTTCCGGTGGATCGAGCCGCCGAGGGAGTTCTCCACGGGCAGCACGGCCCGGTCGGCGATCCAGAGCTCGACCGCCTGGAAGGCGGCCTCGAACTGGTCACACGGGACGGCCTCACAGTTCGGGTACGCCTTCCCGGCAGCCGCCTCGGAGTACGCTCCGGGGACACCCTGGTAGGCCACGCGCAGCTGCGAGCCATGCATCGGCGCCCGGGCGAGGTCGCTTATCGAGAGCGCCTTCGGCGGCTGCGGCACCGGGGCTGGCACGGACGAGGCCGGGCTGTCCTTGGTCTCGATGGGGACGAGGTTGAGGTCGACGGCGGCCCGGTGGCCGTTCACGGCGGCGACATGGTCGGCGCCGCCGCCCTTCTCAGCGGGCTGCTCGAGGGAGAGGACCTTGCTGGAGAGGATAGCGCAGGAGCTCTGCCAGTCGGCGCGGCTGTGGCTGACGCCGTTTGGGAAGTAGACGGAGTCGGGCCGGAAGGCGCACCGGACGGCCCTGCAGCTCAACCGGGACGGGGCCGGCGCCGGCGCCGGCCGGACCAAGGACTTGAGATTGGTGGTAGTCGACGGAGATAAAGCCTGCATGGTGGCGATTGATAATCGGTTGTCCCCCTCTCCTTCGATCGCTTGTTTCGCTCGGCTTCTGTTTCCGACTCGCCGGTAACAGTAAAAAAAACTAAAAAAGAAAGGAAGAGGAAAAAGGGGAAAAGAGAGAGAGGGAGATGGTGAGAAGCTTGGTGTTCGCTTTGAGAGAAAGTGAACGTCAAGCTGAGAGACAAAGGAGAGGTTGGCGTGGTTTTATAGTGAGCGAGAGAGAGGGAGAGAGAGAGAGAGAGAGAGAGAGAGAGAGAGGAAACAGTAAAAGAGAAGACTTGGGGACAAAAGCCTATACGCGAACGCGAAGGTGGTGGTTCGGTCAAGCCTTCACCTACCACCATCCATCACCCCCTTCCCCAACTTTCAAAAACCTCCTTTGCTTTTTATTATTATTATTATTTTATTTTTAATAGACACGGAGAACCAGACAAAGACTTACATATACAAGTACTTTCAATGGTCTTTTGTTTTTGTTTTTGTTTTTTTTGTAAATTTCCATTTGGTCTGAATCTCTACTGGGTGTATTTTTATGATTATGATGAGGATTCAGCGAAGGTTCCCTTCCCATCGAAAGTAAGGGGATATCTGCTCTCGATTGAGTTGGTCAAGAAGAGTCTCTCGTACACCTGCTGATCAAATGGGTGGGGGAAGGCCTTGCAACTTGGCATTATTAGTTTAATCTAATGTCTGAAAAAAGGAGCCAAATGACTGGTTCATCTCAATTTAATCACGCTTTATAAAACTAGTAATTTACTCCAAAAACAATTGCACTCACACGGATGCCCAAAAATCTTGAGCCGTGCGTCGGTCAAGGTGGTTTTGAGGCAATGTCACTAATTGATATAACCCTATAACATCGTTTGCATTCAAAACTTGGAAATTGTAAAAGGGTGGCCGTTCGATTGCAAGAATGACTATGGAGAGTGCGATGATGCATTACTACTGACATTGCAAAGCTATAGTACTTTTGCGATGTTAATTAAGCAGCGCTCAACTATTCTACAACTCCTAGAGGTTCTCTATGTAGAATGGTTTTCTTTAGTTGCGTAGTGTCCTATCTCGTCAGAGTTGCATCACGGTGGGCATCCCTTTGTTGGTTTAGTCCAAGTAATAGCGTTCTGATTGAATGAAAATAGCAAGTTAATTGTGGAAAAAAAATGCCTACAAAGAGAATGACAGCAGGCAATGCCTAATTATGCGCGTTATGCTTCCGTCATAATGGCGCAATCGTTATTTCCTCCCTCCTATTATCAAACACGACTGAATTTTTGGCTTGGTTTGGTTTTGTTTTGAAGAGGATGAATGCTTATTTGGAAAAAAAAAAAGGGAATAATTACGGGGGTCAAAGTACAAACAGGGGTCTTGATGGGATAGCAATATTATATACAATTAGACTCCATTTGATGGTCAGAATAAAAGTCAGGATAAGATAAAATTTATTTTTTCCCATGTTTGGTGTCTATTTAAGACAGGATAAAGTTAAACATAAGGGGATATAGGTTGGATAAAATTTATAATTTTATAATAGGAGGTGGGATAAAGATGGATAGAATTTCTAATTTTATAATAAGAAAGTTAAAACTTCTTAAATTAACAAATCTAAAATTATATTTTAATATAAATAATACTTGAATTCTAATACAAGAAATTCAAAATAACAAAAAATAATTTGGTTTTTCAATTTAATATTTTTTATTTATATGTTCGAATTTAATTTTATCTTATAACTTAAATTCAATATAAATATATATTTATTGCATATTTTAGGTATTTTAACATTTTAGGTTATTAGGATATTTCTTATTTAACAAAATTTTATTAGAGAATGATGGACGGGGAATAAATAAAAAAAAAAAAAGAAATTAATTGAAAAGGAGAGTAAAATAAAATAAAAATAAAAATAAAAGCAAATAAGAGTGTCGCGAGAGATTTTTTCCATCTCTATTTGTAAAATTTGTGATTCATTTATATTAATATACCGTTTATACAAAATATATATAATATGATGTGAATATATCTAATTTTGTTACTACAATCATCAAACAGTAAATAGAATGCAAAATCTCATGGATTTCATATCTTATCTTATCCAATTTTATTTTGATTAGAAATTTGGACAACCAAATATAGCATTAGGAGTCTTGATGGAGCCTTCTAACCAAGAGTACTCCGTGGATCCTCGATGGTTAAAGGTTATCTCACCATAGAGCAAGAGCCCAGGAGCTCTATAGAGGACTACTCTGCTTGTTCAATGGATATATCATTGATAAGTTGTTGGGACTGCATTTTTTTATTTTAACAAGTCAGTGCCTACACACCTTTGTCCCCAATTTCCCTTGTATCTTTATCTTTCCCAAGAGGATAGAATACTTTCAGGTACTTAACATTAGTGGTTTACCAAGATCCGCATGCGGCCTTCTGACGAGGTAGTTTAAAGTTGTACTTAGGATCAAGGGTTGACGTTACTATGTGCAATGATTTTGTAATTTGAATATGAAGAGAGAAGATTGGAGAAGAGAGAGAGCCTTGAGAAAAATTTAGATGAGACTATTTCCTTCAATGGAGTTAGAGATGGTTTGAAAAGTACTCCCTAATGCTCATTTACCTAGTCTTGCTCTTAGTCAAAGAGCACGGTTTCGAGATGATTTAATATCTAGAAAATTTCATTTCCCCACGCGTGGGGGGAATAACATATTAAAATGCTTGAAGCCCGCCCGCCCGCCCGCCCACCTACCTTCTCCCTCTCACAAATGAGATAATAATAGTGCGAATAGTTTGTCTAATTAGACATGACACTAATTACGATGAAAAGATAACAAATTAAAATGTCAAAAGCATATGTTGTTAATAAAAATATATCATCTAGCGAGAATATTACATGTGCGAATTAATGTTTTAATTTAGTTATAGAGCTTTACTAGCATAACAGTTTTGGATTACTTTGTGAGAATAACAACTTATTATAAGTCCCAAATTCATGAAGGAATGGATTTTACAACAATTTATAATTATTTATTATTTGATTTTTTTAGTATCAAGAATAAATTGATATTGTTACACTAAATTAAAGACCGTTACACTATTATTTCTCTTATATATAAGATGATCCGATTTCTTGCAAAAACATTGACTTGAGTTTTAATTCCAACTTGAGCTCCTTGTCTCATAAAACCCAACTTCAACTTGGTTTTTAATTCAAATTCAAACTTTTATTTGTCTCGTAAAAAAAGAAGCACAAATATCAGTTCGGATCTCGATTTTAGCCTTATTTTTTTCTCATAAAAAAGTATTATTTTCAGTTGATACCAAAAATCTAACCCCCTTTCAAACATAATATTGGAATGCATTTGTGTATATATATAGAGATTCCATACGAAAGACTCATGCCTTTCCCTTAATCATTAAGTATGTAGACTGAAAAACACAATGTCAGACCATTCACATTAATGAGAAATTAAGAAAGCCATGGCCCTAAACATTATGTTTATTGTTGTCCTCGACAACCCCAGATAATATTCTTTTCATTTCGGTCCCCCCAGAAGAAGCTTTCAAAACCTAAAAATTTCGGGGGCGGTCCTCCATAATTTATATCGCCCGCGTTGAATGAGCAATTAGGAAGGTTCCACGGCCTTCCCGACTGTCTCGTTAGTTAGGATGTCCATGGCAATTTTCATATTTTTTTTTTCCATTTGTGTTCGATCTTTTCCAACTTTTTTTCGCAATTTGACCCCCCCTCTCTCTAACTTGTCCCGAGGAAACCGCGATCTTTACCGGCAAATCCAAAGAGGATTCAAGTTTTTATCTTAATCCACGCTCGAAACCCTAACTCGTCTACGTGTCATTTTTCCGTATGCGACATATGAAATATAAGTTAATTATAGTTATGGCCGTACGCATCCACCATTTTGTACTCGTGTAATATATATCCCCCTTCCAAATGAAAATACGACGTGTCTTTGGTGCGTGCATGTAGACTACGGGCGTGGCTACTTAAACCGCCGTAGATGTAGGGTGGTCGTCAGGCATTTCGTGCCAAATCGATCTTTTTCTGGCCGACCCATTTGGCCATTTTCTTGTTCCAAAGGGCCAGCGTCGGGACACGTAGTGAGAAAGCTAAGAGCACTCATGAGGATATAACATTTCAAGCGAAAGTGCGAAGGAGAAAGCTAAGACAACATGGGACGTGCATTAAGCAATCCTTTTGGGGGAGGTGGCTTCTTCTTGTTTTTGGTGGATTTCACCAACTCATAAGATATTTATTTATTTATTTAGAGAGAGAGAGAGAGAGAGAGAGAGAGAGAGAGAGAGAGAGAGAGAGAGAGAGAGAGAGAGAGAGAGAGAGAGAGAGAGAGAGAGAGAGAGAGAGGAATTCTAGACATATTTTGACTTGACCAGAAAGTTCCTAAGGGGGCCTTCAATACAAAATCATTTCATTATCTATAAGCTTTTCTTTGCACCAACTCAATTGTATGTGTTGAATTAGGGCACTATTATTAAATAGCTTGGGCAATACTCATCACGTCGGCTCTTTGTTAAAGCAACATTAGGGCCCTACTCATTTTTGTGTGGCTGCTCTCTGACCTAGAGACGAGTTCGCCTCACTTTCACTTTGTCATGATTCATGTCGTGCCGACAGGATTTCTGGTGCCCTCCACCTATAATCGACCGGTGTTCCTCCTTAGTCTCCTGACGAGAAATGTGCATCGAACTATACTTAGAAATTCTTTATCGGATGATTAGAGGTTGCATAACACAACATGCATAGTTGAAAAGATGTGTCAGCGAGATGGAGGCAAGTGTTCCGAGATCATTATACAGGAATCCTTCTGGAGCGTTGATGGAGAATCGTGCAGTAAGGATCATCTGATTTTTCATGGTTTGCATCTGTGGTTGTTACATAGATATATGGCAAGGATGAGAGAATTGATTTGAATTTGGCCCATCTTAATCAACCGGCACCATCTAACTTTCCATTCGCTGAAATTCCTCTTTGTCAATGGTGGGTACATCTCCGGAGCCTTTTGAGTATATAGGTCCGTGAAGGCTGCTCAATATGAACACAACACTCGTTTCACATCGTGAGTACGAATTTTGATCTAATTAACTTGGCCATACCATACGTGGATAGTTTGGTATACGTGGATAGTTGAATTCTCTTGTGATCATGCCATGTGTAGTTAAAATGTGTTCATCGTGACGACTTTATGTCTCGTTTTTATAGCTACCCGCTTTTTAATCTTTCTTAAGGCAAGTATCTAGTTCTACATTTCAACTAATTTCTTTGATGTAAGTAATTAATCACTGCATTTGTCAATCTTATCACTAGATATTGTGCATTTTCCTCATGGTTACCTTGAGTGGAAGAAATTGCAATATGAAATCGAGACATATATGATTATAACAGCACCATAAGATGTTTTTACTCAATCAATCTGATTACTCACTATATTATTAGGTGAGACTACGCTTTCGATGATTGGATTCCTTAGAGCGTTTTTCAAGCTGCCCGACAAACATGTTATAAACATGGTTCGAATATCTTTGCGTATGACTAGGGTTTACAACTTCGAAACTAGGGAGGGAAAAAGACACGTGGCTTATAAGTTTATAGCAACACGCTTTACACAAAAATAGACTTTACTCCACGTCCACGTGCCAGTTTCTACATGAAGAGGACGAGATTTTCTTGTCACGATTAAGGGAAACATAAAAATGAAAAGAAAAGAAAAGGGAAAACCCCAATTTCTGGATATTAGTACGGCCTATTTCCTCCAGGAAGTCGTAGTCGACAATCAATTGCTAGTTTGAAGTTACGTATTTTGAAGGTCCCGTGACCATCATCGTTTGCTTGCTTGGTATATCTCTCGAAATAATTCATTTCAAATGCCCCTTTCCATTACCATGTTAGAGAGGTAAGATCATCAAAGGACCACAAGGCATTTGAACTGTCAGTAACAGATAAGGGAACATAAAACAACCAGCCATAAATTGATGCAGCGGCTCGGCGTTCCGTACTCTCCAGGGCAATGTCCAACGATGCACACGTTCTACATGCGTCGAATGAGACTAGAATAGACATTAATCTAGTTGTACCACAGATCATGCCGGATCTATAAAGTCGACGCCCATGTGACCCAGAGATACTGCACTAGGGTCGGAACCTGATCCTTGCATGAAAACCTGGACGAGCGATTTATTTTTTTTCCCAACCGTTTCGTTGCTTTGTCCTCATTGGATTGTCGTCTGTCTCTGCAATAATGCAGGGCGCCACACGCACATAAAAACGTGAAGCAAAGCCTGAGCATGTGCTGCATGTTCTTCTTCTTCTTCTTCTTCTGTACGTGGGATTCCCATTTTAAGAATGTAAAGTACGGGAAGACCTTGACCTACAGATGGAACCCTTGAGGAGAAAAACGAGAATCAATGGAACATTTTAAAAACGTGGCGCCCCCGAACTTGAAGAGTCAACGGGAAAGCCATGATGATGTGCATCTGTCCCTGCAAAACCAGGATTTCTTTTTTCATGAAAACAGCAAAAGCAGGAAGGAAAACAGAAAGGGTGAAGAAAATCTGCAAGAGACAATGGGGTGAGTAGAGCCACTGTCGACTGATTTATTAGTACTTATTGTCTAGCTAATGATTGCAGGAGACTGTCGACTGATTTATTAGTACTTATTGTCTAGCTAATGATTGCAGGAGAATATTCGAATTATGCTAAGTATCGGAATCGAGACCCTTTGACACGTCACTTAAAAATAGATGATTGATTGAGATACACAATACGAAATGTTATTATGCTAGACTCAAGTGTGCTCGAAGACAAAATTACTTATATCTTTGATTGGTCGGAAAATAATATGAGAAAGCATCATTTGGGAGAGCCATTGAGGTTTCTTTCTGATGTCTGCTCATTCAATGAGATTAGTGAAGTATCTTCCAAACCTGAGAATTAAATTTGTTATTATTCACATGAAATGCGGTCCATCCTTTTTCTTTCTCTTTTGAAATGAAAAGGTCACGTGAAGTGAATCCTGATTTATACGAACATGATGATAATTCAATACCTTAGAAAGGAGTATGCTGTTGGCTGATGGCTGAGTGAAGAAGCATCGAACTTTCGCTCATCTCTTGGAAGGGCAGGCAGGTGGTGGTCGTCGCCCCGCAAGAAATTGTCAGACTTTGCATCTGCAGCAGCGAAAATGGGAAGTTTTGTCGATGTAGCAGAAAGTATATGGGGTTGACGTTGAACTTCGGTTGGTCAACTTGAGAGATAGTCTCATCTTCTGATCAACGAGCTGCGGTCAACACGAACACATGTGCATGTGTACTATCACTTTTAACGTAGGATGAGAATCAGTCGAAGAACGGAAGCTGAGCTATAATGATTATTACTTTTTTGTAAGATAACCGTGAATATTAATGGATCCTGCAATTGAATCTAATGCAAAGGAACAAAATTTAGAGAAAATATCGAGAGACAATAAAGAACATTGGAGACTTACTTGGTTTGGAGAACTACAGAGTTACAATCACTCACTCTCATATGTTTTCCAAACCCCACGACAAAAATCTTCACAAGCGCTCGTGTTTCATTCATCAAGTTTTTGCCAGACCAGCCATCATTTGATCCGGGGCATTCTCAGGGTGTTCGATTCTCAACCTAATGAATGCTCAGCATCTTCTCTTTCATATGTTACAAAATCTGAACTTAGTCCCAAATTCTGAAACCACATACTCGACAAGAAATTGAGTCACAAAAGAAGCTCGACAATTATAAGCCTCTATATCATAATAATCACCTATCAGTATACTTTGCTAAATTGAATTTGATTGAAATTCGTACCACCAAAACTGTCTATTGGATTTCTATTGATCCAACTGCGCGAGAAGCTTGAGGCAATCATATCACCATTGAGATTATTAGGTTGACCTAATGCTGTCATGACTTAAGTAATTCAAATAGTTCGTCATTGCACGATTTTAGTTAGAATCTACTGTGAGAAAAAAGGAGACATACACGTTTCGTATACGTTTCCTCTAAAGTTCTATGGGTTGACTGGGGCAAAAGGTGCGAAAGACAGTTGGGTCAAAAACGAAGAGAGGAAGATGGCCATCGGGAGGAAGGGCAGGGTAGTGGATCGGATAAGCCTGTCATATATACAAATAGAAACAGCTGTAGTTTATATATGTATATTGTTAGACGACTTGTGATTTACTAATGCTTTTCACACCGTTTTGCCATACTTGTGATTTACTAATGATTTACTAATGCTGTAGTTTACCAATTTTCTGGTAAGGAAAAAGCTCATGTCAAAAAGCAAGGCAATGGTCTCTTGCCATAGCTCTATTCTATTATGAACACAGAGAGTAGTGAGAGCAGTGTTGCATTAAGTAACGCGCATGTTTCGCCATGCATGACAGACTCTTGCTAGCGAAGCGCATTCACATTGAGATTTACAGCAATATGCTCGCTCATCCAAGACATACTAAATGTATATGGTACGTAATCCTGTGATGCAGATAAATGAACCAAACCGATCCCCACGTAGCAATCATCCATGGTCCAAACCGCTTCAGTATGGTGTTAGACAGCTCAGATTCAGAGCCGAAGTGCTATTACATTACTATCATCTTGTACGGACAGCTGCTTTAATGAAATGATTTAGCCACCCGGCGATGCTGATGCTCAGAGCCCGACCCATTTAACCCATCTAAAGAACTTGCTGACTCTGAAGGGAAGCTCATAGTCCTTAGCAACCGCAGGCTCCCTCCTCGCAGCTTCCCATTCAGACCACACAAAAGCACCCCGTTCTTGCTTTCTACCAGGAACAGATTTGTCCAGGATAACAGCCACAAAAAACATGCAATTACCATGGGGCTGGGCTTTGAAAGTAATGTGTTCCTGACATGGTCACCAGGAAAGTTTAACATCACAGGAACAGTTTACTTGCTAGAAATCATTTATTCATTGGGAAGCCCTATGGGCCTTTAATATTCCATATATCAGCTAAAAACAAAGCCAATCTGACTGAGAGCATTGAATTGGTCGGGGGTTTCTTTGACTTAGATGGATAAGCTCGCTTCATTTCTGACTATTTAATAGATGTTTCTTTTTACAAATCACAGAGGAAACGACGAAAGATCACTAGCACGGATTTAAAGCTCTTATATAAGAGAATGCTTCAGCATCATTTTTTTTGGCCAACTTATTAGGATATCATCTCTCATGTGCAATGGGGTGACATTCAGTACGCATAGGATGGTGTTATTGTGTAGCTTGGGAGCACAAAAGCATCCTCAAACTCCAAGAAATAATGCTTCATTCGAATGCAGTTACCTATTATAGTAGTGTCACTATGGTCCCTGCCCAAAAGAGGTTTTTTTATTGCTATTTCCACATCTATTACTGAAGACCTTTCCGGTCACCAAGCCATCAAGGGTTTCCATGGCAAAATGATCGATTCCTAAAACATCAGGAAGAAAGACTAATGAAGGAGCCAAAAATAATTTTGCAAGAAGAGCATGCCTAGAGATTCTTACCCCTACTTGATTCAAAAAGGTCCATAAGAAGCTACAACATAAGGCTGGAAATAACTTTGGAACGGATGACAAATGGCTGGAAGTAGGCAGGTATTGAAAGGGCGAAAGACAAAGAATACGAGACAGTATGTTCAGCATCTCAGTGCCGTAACCTTACTTAACCTTAATTTGCCAGACAAATAACAAAGACTACAGGATTGACTCCATGCTCGACTATCACAAATGCAAAACTGCCAAACTTCACATGCAAAAGCATATGCCAATATCACGAACTTCATTTGCTTAATATGTTCTACTTCTAGCCCAAAGAATCAGCCCTTTGTTGATTGCATCACTAATCTGACAAGTTAACCATCAAAAGTTAGAATCGGAAATTAAAAGGAACTAACTAGAAAGGATTCGGCAGCCTAACCAGCACCAGGAGCAAGTCTTGAAGATATGACAAGTTGACACAATACGCTATATAAATATAAAGTACAGAGACACCTTATCCAAGGATGGTGACTCTCAAGGAAAAAAGGCGAGAAGGGAGCAGCTCAGTTGGTTAGTTCTTCAAAAATTTACGCAACTTAATTTTTTGTGTGAGACATTGCCATCTTGAAAATAACTACTGTAGAAAGTCTTTGGGCATTGTTTATAATATGGAAGTTGACAAATTTGAGCTCGTCTCAGTTAGAAGAATATAAATTGTGAAGGGCGCCATTTGCCATTATGCGTATTTACATATCTTGTAAATGGTATAGTTGGCGCATCCTTGACGCCTATTTCTCTATTATCTATAATAAATTGTCCAAATACCAAAGAAGGCTTCGTTTAGCACCCCAAGCAGATCGCATCAACAGTGATTTCACCGCCCGAGCGATCCAATGATTATACTGATGATGACTTCTTACCTATAACAGATAAAACTATCAAAACACCTGCACCTACTTCGACTGCTGTGTGCAATCAATAACCACATCCTTTTTTCTTGTTTCTCTTTGAAAGAAAAAAATTCGACGAGCTAATTGCTATCGGCACTGCTCATCGGAGGAGGAGGGCTCCAAGGGGTCATGTCCATGGGGTAACTCCCCAACACACGGAGGAACGACGTGTACTCCTGCACCTCGGTGAGCGCGTTCTGGGCCCTCAACTCCGCCATCGAGGCCTGGAAGTCGAGATGGAACATGTACTCGAAGTGCTTCACCGTCCTGCCATTGGCGTCAAGCCTGATGGGCCTGTTCCAGTGTGGCCTCGACTCGATCTTTGTCAGGTTTATGTTGCGGAACGCGAACGCTGGCAGTACCTTGAACAGCACCGCCGCCCCCTCCCCTTCGATGGGCGCGAACATGATGCTCGTCTTGGATGGCCTGCCCGTTCGGGGGACAACAGGCTCCCGCGCCAGCATCAGGAAGCGGGTCATGTTGCTGCAGTCGTCCTGTATGCCGTCGGCGAGCACTTGCAGGCCATAAAGCTCAGGCGGTACGTGCGCTCGCAATGGCTGCCACATGTTGAAGGCCATTTTCCGCAATGAATTCAGCGGCACCAGCAGTGTCGTTAACGGCCTCACGGGTGGCTTGCGGAGCGAGCCGCCTAATTGTGTGCTCGCACTGCCAGAGAGCCTGCGGATGCGAGATGACACACGGGAGAGGCACTTCAGGCGGGTGCCTGGAAGCGCAAGGAGGCAGTGATGGACTGGCATTTGGACCTCGCCCACGACGTGGAGGCGGTGGCGGAGGAGGAGGTCGTAGTTCCTGGGGGTCGAGCCGACGAGGGAGTTCTCCACGGGC
Source organism: Angophora floribunda (assembly GCA_014182895.1). Classification (NCBI taxonomy): domain Eukaryota; kingdom Viridiplantae; phylum Streptophyta; class Magnoliopsida; order Myrtales; family Myrtaceae; genus Angophora; species Angophora floribunda. The sequence continues at coordinate 6,069,601 of CM024714.1, forward strand.
AGCACAGCCCGGTCTGCGATTCTGTGCTCGACCGCCTGTAAGGCAACCTCAAGCTGGTCACACGAGATGGCCTCGAAGTTTGGGTACGCCTTCTCGGCAGCCGCCTCAGCATACGCACCCGGGACACCCTGGTAGGCCACGCGCAGCTGCGAGTCATGCACTGGCACCGGGGTGATTTTGAAAAACGAGATCGGCTTTGGTGTCTGTGGTGCTGGAGCCGGCACGGATGGAGCTGGGCTGTCCTTGGTCTCGATGGGGACGAGGTTGGGGTTGACCCTGTCGGCGACACGGTCGGGGCGGTCGCTCTTCCCGGCAGGTTGCTCCAGGGAGAGGACCTTGCTGGAGAGGATGGCGCAGGAGCTCTGCCAGTCGGCATGGCTGTGGCCGACGCCGTTTGGGAAGTAGACGGGGTCGGACCGGAAGGCGCACCGGACAGCCCTGCCGCCCATCCGGGCCGGGGCCGGCGCCGGCCTAACCAAGGACTTGAGATTGTTGGGAGTAGACGGAGATAAAGCCTGCATGGTGGTGATTGATAATCGTTACCCCTCTCCTTCGTTAGCTTGTTTCGCTCGGCCCCTGTTTCTGATTCGGCGATTTTATTATGCCGGTGACAGAAGGTGGTCGTTCGGTCAAGCCTTCACCGACCCCCTTGCTTTTTTGTTTTTATTTTTATTTTTCTACTTTTATTTATTTTTTATGATAGACAAGAGAACCAGACAAAGATTTACATGTACAAGTTGCATTAGTCTAATCCCGCTAACGAGGGTTCGGACGAAGGTTCCGACATTAAGGAGGAAATATTGCTCGATAGAGTTGGTCAAGAAGAGTCTCTTGTACGCCTCATCAAATGGTGGGAGGCCTTGCACTCGGATTAGTTATAATCCATGTCTAGGAGCAGCACAAATCGATTGGATTATTTCAATTAATAGCGCTTTTGCTCTTTAATGTATATGGATTGATTCGCCTCATATGCCTCCAACAAAGCTTGTGATCTACGACATAAAGACAATTTCCCCAGGAGAGATATCATGTCAATCAATATGGTTTGATATAGATGCTTCTAATTTACACAACCATCTTATACCGTCCTTTAACTATAAAACAATTATAGAGAGCCTAGCGATGCATTAATAAACGTGTTTTAAAGTCACGACATCTCTACCGTCTTGATTATTTTCTTGAAATCAAGGCGATACCGTGACCTCATTAGCTCCCTCTTCTTGTGTCAAGCTCAGAAAATTCGTGACATCCGACGATATCTGGTCCCTGGAGGTGGACCTCATTGCAGATTACAATAACAACATGAACGAAAGAAGAGCTGAGAACACGATTGAAGGCAACAGTGATAACGTAGTTAGGAATAGTCGACCACTCAAGGCGGAGTCCCTAAGAAGGGTTCCTGTTTGTCTCTTCCCGTTTGTCTTTCATCTTACCAAACCCATCCCCTCTGATTTTCACGTGATGCGATTTGTCAAGATTACCTTAATTTCTCTGGGAAAATAGGATAGTTGGTCTATGAAATGCCCCAAAAGTCCCACGAACCAGTTTAATACAGCTGTTAGCCAATGCAAGTTACCCTAATGACAAGTGATTTGTATTTAATTTGTGACGTTTGAACGGGTGATTTCCGGTAACCAAAGCTGGAAAATCCAAATGCCTTGACTAACTACGCCACCCCCGGAGGTCATGGAGTGGGTTTTTTTAGTCACTAGTGTTCATTTCTTTTTTTAAAAATGTTTTCATCATTTTCCATGAAAATGATTAGTTTTCATGGTGGTGTTTTCCTCGTTTGGAGTCTTTGGAAAATGAAGTACTTAATCATCATTCTGATTTAACAAAAGCTAAGGTAATTGTAGAAAACATGCTCACGAGGATGATTGCAATCAATGCTGATTACTTAGCTCATGCATTTTCAAAATAAAACATAATATTTCAATCCGTTTTTCATCTTCAAATCTTTTATAAAATCGCAAAACACTAGTTTTAAACAAATACACTTGTTTTTCGAAGAGGACGAGTGCTTATTTGGAAAAAAAGGGAATAATTATGGGTGTCAAAGTGCAAATTTGGGGTCTTGATATGATGAAGTTATGTGATTGGTATCATGTGCTACGACTTTGTAATATGAAATATGGAGAGAGAGAGAAAAAAGAAGAGAGAGAGAGAGCCTTCAGAAAAATTTAGATAAGACTATTTTCTTCAATGAGGTTAGGTCATGGAGATGGTTTGAAAAGTACTCCCTAATGCTCGTTTACTTAGTCTTGGTCTAAGTCAAAGAATATGGTTTCGATATGATTCAATATCTAGAATATTTCATTGCCCCACCCATGGGGAAAACCATATTAAAATGCTTGAAGCCTTCCTCCCTCCCTCCCTTCCTTCCCCAAATGAGATAATATTGATGTAGATATTCTGCCTACACTAATTGCGACAAAGGGTTCACTATTCAAAAAATATATCATCTGCGGAGATTGTTACATGCTCAAACTACCGTGTCTTTTTTTTTAAAGGAAAAATGGCCCAGTTCCCTTAAAAAGCACTTGAATCTCAATTCTAGTTCAAACTTTTTTGTCTTTATCTCATAAAATGAGCAACGATTTTATCTTGGGTCTTAATCAGCCTAAATATTATTTGTCTCATACAAAATCACTAGCATTAGTTCTGGTCCGTTCAAAACTAAATTATTTTTCCTCATCAAAAGTATTGACTTCTAGTCATACCAAAATCTAGTCCAAACCAGAAATAACATTGGAATGCCTCTATAAAATTATATAACGATCATAGATAGACTCTATATGAAGGACTCATGCCTTGGCCTCAGTCATTAAATAATGTCAAACCATTAGCATTAATAATAAATTAAGAAAGTCATGGCCCTAACATTATGCACATTGTTATAATCAACCCCGTATTATCCTCCCTAGATAATATTTTCATTTTCAACAACCCCCTCCCCACAAAAAAAAGAAAAAGAGAAACATCCAAAAAATAAAATTTGGGGCGGTCCTTCATAATTTTTGTAGCCCGCATTGAACGAGCCATTAGGAAGATTCCACGGCCTTCCGACAACCTGGTTAGTTAGGATGTCTATTGCAATTTCCACAAATTTCATTTCTGTCTACTGTTTTCCATCACCTTTACAATTTTTCCCCCATTCTGACTTCACCCTCCCTAAGAAACCGCCATAGATGTGGGGTTGGTGGGAGGCATTTCGTGCCAAATCAATCTTTTCTGGCCGACCCCATTTTCTCCTCCCTAAACACCAACAACATCACGACACGTAGTGAGAAAGCTAAGAGATGCGCAGGAGCATACCGTTTCAAGCGAAGTGCAAAAGAGAAACTAAGACAACATGGGACATGCACTCAGCAAATCTTATGGGGCGGTGGTTTCTTATTGCTCTTGGTGGATTTCCCGGAGTAATTTTAGAGAGGGAGAGAGGCAGATGAGTTCTAGACATGCATCGACTTGACCAGAAGGTTCCTAAAGGAGCAGTACATGGCCCATAACACTCAGAATTCTTTATAAGAGGATGGGGAATTGCATAACCCAACATACATGGATGAAAGCATGTGTCATAGCGAGATGGACGTAAGTACTCTGAGATCGATATTCAGAAGTCCTTGTGGATCGTTGATGGAGAACCGTATGGTAAAGTTCATCTGATTTTTTCATGGTTTGCCTCTTTGGTTGTTGGTCTGTGCCTTTCACATTGATTGGAGTAAGGATAAGAGAATTGATTTGAATTGGCTTCATCTTAATCAACGGGCACCATACAACATTTTCATTCGCTGAAATATCTCTTTGTCAATGGTTGGCACATCTCTCAAGCCATTTGAGTATATTGGTCCGTGAAGACTGCTTGATGTGGAGACAGCAATCGGGTCACATGTTGAACGTGAGTCTCGAGCCAATTAATTTGGCCATACCATACACCAATAGTTGAATTCCCTCGTAATGATGCCATGTGCAGTTTTTTTTACTTTTTTTTGGTCGGTCCTAATCTACTCTTATTCTAATACTCAGACTTTTAACTTATCTTTTTGCAAGGCGTGGGAGTCGAAACTTACTCCTGAAACTAATTCGTTTCTACCCAACCCTTCTAAAGAAATGGGGATTCGAACCCCCATCTCTCCCTTCTCATGCAAGAAGGGTAGCTACTAGAGCAAACCCCAATGATTATATCATGTATAGTTAAACATATTCATCTCGACAATTTTACATCTCGTTTTCATAGCTACCCGCTCTCTTTTTTCCTTAACGTAGATATCCAAAATCCGCATCTTAACTAATTTTCATTAATGCATGCAATCAATTACTTTATTTGCTAGTTCTATTATGGGACAAAATGTATGTTCCTCAAGGTTACTTTGAATAGAATACGATATGATCTAAGATCGAGACACGTATGATTAGAATCATATCATAAGACTTAATTACTTACCCAATCCAATTACTCAATATATTATTAGTGGGGACGAAAGATTATATTGCTTTACAATGGTTGGATTCCTTGGAGCGTATTTGAAGCTGCACGACAAAAAATGGTGTATACATGATTCGAATATCTTTACGTGTGACTTCGAAACAAGGGAGGGAAAACAACACGTGGCTTGCAAAGTTGTAGCAACACGCTTTACTTACACAAAAATGGACTTTACTCCACGGCCACGTGCCAGGTTCTACATGAAGAGGATGAGATTTTCTAGTCACGTTCAAGGATATTAGCATGGTCTATTTCCCTCTTAGAAGTCGCAGACGACAATCAATTGCGAGTTTGAAGTTATGTATCTTTTAATGTTTCGTGACCATTATCGTTTGCTTGCTCCGTACACGTCTCGAAATAATTTACATCCTTAAAGGGTAAATGTTTTTGCTTCTCTACATTTCAATCCCAACTATCATAATCTCATTTTTCGGCAAGTCTTATTTGATCGAATATTTAAACCTATAATGCATTATTTAAGGGTTTATATTTTAGAACAATTGATAGTAGTTCCATTAAAAATCATGTTGTTATCTTTTCATGATAGCTAAGGCAAATCTAGCGATTCCTCTTGTTTTTTAGAAATTTCATTTTTTTTCATGTAATTCCTCTAGAAAAGTTATGCATAATCAAAGGAAATATCACTCAAAAAGTTATTGGAATGATGAGATACTTCCTCATTAACATCTGAATTTTGATGACTCATTTAGGTATTTATTGCATAGAAAAATTAAGGATTGACCGACCCCAATCCCTTAACAAAAATATTAGTTAATTATGAGCATTTACATTAGTAGTTAATTAAACCTATATAGTTAGCATATTATCAGGCCGGCAATGGGTGGACTTAAATAAATGGTTCTGAACTCATCAATAAGCTGGACCAAGCCCACAAGAGCATTAAAATTTGGCCAAAGCCCATTAATCATGCAGTGGCCAAAAATAATAATATGGGGGCACCGAGTAAAGAAAAATAGGTTTTATTGATCAAAATTTGAGGCAAATCGGCACAATTCCATGATATTTGCAACAAATATTTTTTTTTTTAAAAAAAGGGAAGCAAAAAAGGAAAATCAAGAGGATTAAGAGATCTGTTGGACTATTTTATTTGTATGATTACATGAGAGGGGAAAAAGAAGTCTTGTCCTTTCCTTGAGTGGACTACTTCTTTCACATATCAAGAAGGCTTTTAGGTGATTCTTGAAAAGGGGATTCTCTCTCCAATGGGGTCGTGCCCGCAATACCCTGCAAAAAGGAGCACAGCCTAGACATGTGCAGACTGAAGAGTGCAGACTTTATCCATGTGAAAGGAGATTGATAAAAAAAAAAAATTAAAAATGTCCACGTCACGTTCGCAATTTGGGTCAAAAACAAAGAGAGGAAAGAAGATGGCCATCGAGATGAAGGGAAGGCTAGTGGATCGGATAAGTCTTGTCATATATACATATCTATGGATAAAAAATGACTTGGGATTTACTAGTATCGTTCACACAGCTTTGCCATCTATAAGAACGCCAAACAATTCACACTGCATTTGCCGGCAAGGAAAAGCTCGTGTTTAAACACAAGGCAAAGGTCTCTTGCTGGAGCCAAATTTTATTATGAACCTCGGCAGGTGGGCTGCGCCCAGCGGCCAGAGAGAGGAAAGTAGTGTCGCATTAAGTAATGTGCACGATATCGCCATGCGTGACAGACACTTGCTAGTGATCAAGCTTAAAAAGGGATTTAAGCAAATTTGGATTGAGATTTACCACGACATGCTCACTCATCTAAGACATGCTTAATGTATGTGGTATGGTACCTAATCCTGTGCTGGAGATAAGAGACGGAAACGATCACAGCGAAGGAAAATCCCTGGTATCACTGGTATCACTGAATATTAGGAAAGGAGCATAAATAAGACGCAAAGATCCAATAAGAAGGATATCACTGATAGATCACTTAAGCCCCTACTAGTGCCATTAAGTTCGCGAAATCATGAAGCTGAGTCATTTTCCATTGAGAACCTGCAATGACCATCAGCAAAGAAAATAAAAGCTCATCTCATCAATCTTCTGGATCATATGGAACAAAAGGTAAGAATTGGGAGGAAGGTAAAACATCATGCCTGCGTCAATATTTCCAAGTAGAATTCATCATTTCCATTTACTATTCCAAACAAAATTTGTTCAAGAAAAAGATGATCCAAACAGAATTTACAAAGCAGAGCTCCTAGCTTGCCAGAAGCTGTATCTAGACATTTCGGTAAACTACCACTAACCATCAAAAAATTACAAACACAACCAGATCTCAAGAGACCTCAAATGTACACTGCAACTCATATCCAAAATCTATTGGCTCATGCCGTCCTACTTTGCTAGAAAAGAACATACTGTGGTACTGCTCCATTTCAGTATGGTGTTAAACAGCTCAGATTCAGAACCCAAGTGCTATTACAATCATCTCATAAGGACAGCTGCTTCAAAGCAATGATTTAGCCACCCAGCAACACCAATGCTCATAGCCCAACCCATTTAACCCATCTAAAGAATTTGCCAACTCTGAATGGAAGCTCATAGTCCTTAGTAACTGCAGGCTCCCTCCTCGCAGCTTCCCGTTCAGACCACACATAAACACCCCGTTCTTGCTTACTACCAGGGACAGTGTTGTCCAGGATAACAGCAACAAAAAATGCAATTACCATGTGCATTGAAAGTAATGTATTCATGACATAGTTCACCTGCAAAGTTTAACGTAACAGAAACAAATTACTCATCAGAAATCCTTTGGAAAGCCCTATGGGCCTTAAGATTCCATTATCAGTTAAACACAAAGCCAATCTGACTGAGAGCAATGACTTGGTTGGGGTTCATTAACTTGGATGGATAAGCTCACTTCATTTCCGACTATTTAATAGATATTTCTTCTTATAATCCAAGGAGGAAACGACGAATGGTCACCAGCACAGATTTCAAAACTCCTTTTCATTTTTATTTATCTTTTTATTTATTTTTTTGCTGACATTAGGATATCATCTCTCATGTGCAATCGGATGACACTCATAACACTTAGGATGGTGTTATCGGGTAGCTTGGGAGCACAATAGCATCCTGAAACTCCAAGAACTAATGCTCCATTCAAATGCAGTTATCTATTCTAGTGCCGTACTAGGTAACCTGCCCAAAAGAAAGTTTTTCCATTGCTATTTCAACATCTATTTCTAAAAACCTTTCAGATCACCATGCCATCAAGGGTTTCCATGGCAAAATGGTCCATCCCTAAACCACCAGTAAGAAAGACTTATGAAGAAGCAGAAAAAGAATATTGCAAGAAAAGGGGGCCAAGGGATGCTTACCCCTCCATACTTGCTGCGAAAAGGTCCATGAGAAGCTACAATATATGGCTGGAAATAACTTGGAACAGACAAATTACTATTGGAGGAGATGCCATATTGCTGGAAGTAGGCGGGTATTGAAAGGGCGAAAAACAAAGATAGCCCAACGATGATAATATTCCTAGAGCTTCCTGCCTCACTGTAACGAAGATTTGACAGGCCTAAAGCAGCAAGCATGGCCCACATGTAGCAAAGGAGAGCAGCGACCATGACCACGGGAATTGAAGCAATAAAACCTCCAACTTTACCTGTAAGCAATTGCAATAAAACATCAAGATGCGAGGCTAAATTTCACCATTGGAAAGGAAACAGGCAACTCCATGCCCACAGGAAGGGTACCCAAGGAGGTGCAGAAAGAAAGAATATGAGCCAGCATGTTCAGCATATCTGTGCCATAACCTTACTTAAACTTAATTTGCCTCATAAATGACAAAGACTACAGGATTGCCTCCATGCTTGACTATCACAAATGAAAAACTACTGAACTTCACAAGCATAGGCATATGCCAAAATCACAAACTCCATCTGCTTAGAATGTTCAACTTCTAGCTCAAAGAATCAGCCCTTTGTCGATTGCATCCCTCATATGACCCATTAACCATCAGAAGTAAGAATCGGAAATTAAAAGAAACCAGAAAGGATTCGGCAGCCTAATCAGCACTAGGAGCAAGTCTTAAAGATCTGACAAGCCGACACAAGATCCTATATTAATGTAAAGTACAAAGACGCGCGATCCAAGGATGGTGACTCTAAAGAAAAAAAGGCAAGGAGGGAATGCTACATACAGTCAGAGGACCGTCACGAGCTAGCAAAACAGCCATCTAGATCTAAATTGCGACCAGAGCTACATATCAAGCTCAGCAATATGAAGCCAAAATCGTTTTGTCAGCTTAATTGATTAGTGCTTCAAAGATTTAAGCAACTTAAATTTTTATATGACATATTGCCATCTTGGAAATAAATTAAAAGCAAATGAGTTTATCTAGAAAATTGCCATTCTTTTGAAATTGTTAATAGTATGGAAGTCACAAACTTTAGTTCATCTCAGTTAGAAGAATCTAAACTGTGAACATTGCCACTTGCCATTATTCATATTTACATATCTTGTGAATGGTATGGTTGGCGCATCCTTGACGCCTATATATCTATTATCCATACTCAATTATCCAAACACCAAAGAAGGCTTTGTTTAGCACCCCAAGCAGATTGCATCAACAGTGATTCCACCACCCGAGTGATCCAATGATCTCTGGAGTAAAAGATACTGAGGATGAATTCTTACCTATAACAGATAAAACTATCAAAATGCATGCACCTACTTCAACTGCTCTACGGCTTCCCATTTTAGTCACAGCAATAGTGTGCACATTCTCAGTTAGCGTAGATGATCCGGTTCCTGTGCCCCAGAGACCAGCTAAGACACTTGAAAGACCCTCAAGACCAATGCCTCGACTAAGAACGCCTGGGGTTGGAGGTCGTGATGCCACCAAGAGTGAAGATGCATGGTATGATCCAACCTGAATGTAACAAAAGGAGAAATTAGAAAAAACTATTTGGAGAAGGGTGCTAGATGCAGTAACTATTGCATTTCGCCAAGTTCAACACGCATACTTTATACATAACTCCTAAGAATAAATAAAGTTAACTCTGTCATCTGTTAGCTGTCAGTGTTGTTTCAAGTGTTAGCTGTCGGAATATATATGTTCTAGATTCGATTTTCTTTTCCAAAGTCAATGATGCAAAGGTAGTTTATCCCACAATACAAAATGTGAATCGCAGTTCTTCCATTCAGATAAATAACTACAGAGTCAGAAAAAATTGTAGCTACGCTGATCTCATAATGTTGGACACAGTTTGTGGCTAGCACATAATAGTCTCTCTAACCAAGAACTTACAGGCACGTTATATACAATTGATCACCTGTGGAATGCTATATGTGACATGTTAAATGTCAAGAAAATGAATCAAAATAAATAGCTTAAAATCATTAAAGAAACAAAACTAAACACTTACCGAATCCACTGACGATATTATCGACACGACACACATAACTATAGCCATTTTCCCGCTAAAGACTGGAGTTCCCCACTGTAATGGATAAGGAATCCTCAACCATGGAGAAGATTTTAGTGCCTGGGAGGTATCAACCCTGCAGTACTTCATTCGGGAAAAATGCTTCCTGCAGTGCTCAGATATTATGTTTGAGGCTGGTATATTTACATCACAACCTTTGTAGCTATAAGCACCAGCTTCGGTCAGCAGAAAAGCAGCAGCCCATGAGATAGCAAGACCCAGTGGAACCTACAAACATGAGCAGCCATAACTATAGAAATTTGCATATGGTAACAACTATGAATATAATATGAGACAGCAAAGGAGTAGAGCTTTGAAGCTTTTACTTACTGCATAGATTAAAAATATACGATGACCAAAAATCGATATCTTACGAAGATACTGCAAGAAAACAGACAGATGTGTCAGATAGTATAATTGCAATATGATTAAATTCCAAAGAAAAGACTACAATGAAAAAACAGCTCAAAATGCAATGTTGTGTGTAGGTGTTTGGGGGGTTGTGTGGGTGCGTGTGAGAGAGAGAGAGGGAGGGAGGGAGGGATGGAGTTCATGTACTGCCAAATAGAGAAAGAAGGAAACTGCAGAAGCCCTTTTGGTGAAAAAGCTAAATTGAACTTACAAGAGAAAAAACTATGACCAGTAATATCTGCACAACACCGATCTCAAGACACTTTCCGACCAGAGGAAAACCATAGCTATAAAAAGACAGTCCAACAGCAGCAATAGTTGGGGACACCACTACTGGATTTATCAACCTGAATTATAAGAGAAAAGAACTGCAGTAGTTTAATCTGGCATTGCTTGGCAATAATTTCGTGAAAGCATAGTTAAATAACAAGCATGCTCATAGGCAGTGCTTGATAGATGATAAGCTGATAAGCTAATAAGCACGGCTCTACCTCAGAAGAATGGACATGAGTCCACTATAACCAAGTATGGCTTGAAAAGCTGATGCAACAATTATGGCACCCTGTAGCTCTCTCATAATGTGTTTGAAATTCTGGCATCACAAAACAACTTAGGCTTGATGGCATTCAAAGATGAAATAGAAAGATAGTACGATAGTAAGATATGTAAGATCTGTAAGATCAAAACCAACGTAAACTTAGACTTTAAAGGCCTAAATCTACTTACCACAGACGTGAAGAGTTGATAAAAGGGAGAAAAATAGCCATTCTTAGTTTTAGAAACCAAACCTATAGGTTTGCAATACTAACAGTCTTAAGAAAACCAATTTTACAAAAGGATACAAATCAACCAACTCAGCTCGAATGGTGTGGCCAATGCATACTTGTCACTGTGAAAAATTATTAACTGCAAATCAACCTAAGCTAATCAAAAGAGCAGCTCCATATCAACCTCTGACACAAGAGGGAGATGAGAACATTCTAATTTCCATGCATAAAATATTGCATCCCAGTAAGACTGAATTGAAATGTCAAATTTATAATCAAGTATCAAATGTAATAACAAGATGCAGTAATTTACCTAAATCTAGAGTTCCTTAACATCGACACTTGTTCATGACTAGAAAAGTATATTTTACTTATGAATACATGTTAGGAACTCAAAACACAACCATGATAATGACACATCTTAACCACCTTCCTATCCATCAGCCCATCACAACTCCTGCACTAATTCATTCATACAAGTGAAATTACTCATTTTCAGCTACCTGCATACCTTTAAACTGAAATCTGTAAATTGTTAAGGACAAAGCAGGCATTCTGCCTAATAAAATGATGAAGTCTCCTCATGAGTCCTACCTAGATGACAAAAGCCACTAGAGGTTCTTTTCAAAAGTTGTCCAAAAGTAAGCTCCAGCTTCATCTAGAAGTATAAAATTTTAACAGTGCTTGCTAAAGGATTTCAATGTCACTAATGCCACCACTGGCAATGAAATGCTCCCTGACAGCTGAGAAAATTCATCTAGTATCTAAGGATGGGTAGAATCTGTCCTGTCTAATAGAGAAAGGAGTGTCACTTAATTTGTTCAACTTTTATCTCCTCTTCTTATGGAGGGCATGACTAAAAGTAATCAGTACTTCTTAACGCCATTCTCCCATATGTCCTCCTGGAGAAAAGCAAGAGGAAAGTTAAATGGCTCTGTGATGAAGCTTCACACTGATGAAGGCAACATGACAATGAAAGGTGTAAGCCACAAAACCAGAGCCTGTAAGATTTGTCCATTTTCCATTGGTAAGCTATCATATTATCCAACTAACTGGAGAAAAATGTCCACTGGTAAGGTGATGTAGAAGATAACACTCAAGGAATTAAACTAGATTGAAACATGCCGGTACAAGGAGAAAGAAAAGGTGGTTTGCACTTGATGCACAGCTCATGATTTGAACAGTTGTCTGGAGAAAGCACCAACAACTAAATTAATGTATCTAGCCACACTTAGCTAAAGTGAAAATTGCATACTTACGTTTCCATTCAGCCCTTGAAATTCTGGAGAGTTGATTATCACTAGAGCAGGAGCAAGGTAAACAAAAGATGGGCCCTGTATCAAGGGCAACCTCGACCCAAAACTAGTTTGCAAAAGTGTGGTGACTCCAGACACAAGGAGCACGGTAGAGACTACGGCTGCGATGTCCTCCTGCGTTCTTAAACCATATCAAATGAGCTACACTGGTTGATGGAGATGAATATTGACGTATATTAGGAATTAAAACCAGAATACTCACATGATCGCCACCCATTGCAGGAACTATGATGAGCGGGACAAGAACAAGTGAGCCCAACATTGAAAGAAAATGCTGGAATCCATAGAAGCTAATTGGAACTGAAAGTTGCACCATAGAATGCTGTTTGTCAAAACATACATACAACATATTTTCGCATAGCAATACGTGCAAAAACAATATAATACACCAGTGAAGAAATTATACAAAATTAGGCCTATCTGTAACGTCATCGATAAAAAAAGAAAAGAAAAAGGCATCTTTTCAAGAAGCATCATGTCCCCGATATCATCGAATGAAAAATACAACCGCTCAAAAACGTACAATTTGACTTGAATTGTCAAAATGAGTGTAGACAAACTGTTTGTGGCCACCAATTAAATTACTTATTTTGTGCATTAATAATCACATGATTGCAGTTGCGACCTGCAATTGCACATTTGACAGATACAGAATCGAGACTTTTCAAATAGATGAACTCATCTGTCACACCATAGATAAGACCATTCGCTGCTAAAAGATCGCAAAGCAAATAAACCCGAAGACTCACCAAGGCCCGGATTATTTCTAAGCTCGTACTTCATATGCGAGTGCCTGCTCCCAAACCCATCATCATCCACCGTCTGAGGCAACATGTCGACGGCTTCCTCGCTCCTGCTGGGCCGCCGCGGTGGCACCTCCGCGGGCCCGGCGGAGGCCCGCCTGTTCGCTCCGGGGCTGGAACTCTTGGGCACTGCTCCATCAGAGTCCCTCCGCCTCTTCGCCGGCTGATCCTTGTCGGCGGCGGCGGGCGGGGCCGGCAGGGGCGGCTTGTCCCCCTGAGCCTGGCCGTTCGTCACCGGGGGCTCGGCCCTTGCCGCGGCGGCCGGCGGTGGCGGTGGCGGCGGTGGAGCCCGGGCCCGGCCCGTCTCGAGATCCGGCTGGCCATCCGGCTCCCGGGGCCGGGGAGGGATCGATATCTGGCCGGAGTCGCCGGCATTGGCCTCGCCGGAGAATTTCGGACGGAAGCCGGTGCGCTTGGCCCACGAGGACGGCGGCACTGGCGAGGATTCCGGCAGGGGCGGCCAGGGCCCCGGCTTGGGGCGGGCTTTCGGGTCGGGGTTCGACATGCTGGGGGAGGCCACCGGAGAAATCACTGGCGCATAGCTCGGGGACGCGGGCCCGGCGGCTCAGATCTGGACGCGGCTGTCGGAAGCACCTCGGGAACGAGACGACGATCGCCGGAGGAGGAGGAGGAGGGCCTTAGGGTTTCTGCTGCTCAGCGCCTCGCTTCGTGCAGTGCGGGTGAAGATTGACAGGTGAAGAAGGTCTAGAGAGAGAGAGAGGACTGAAGAGTGAGAGTGTGAATGTGGAAGTCAGTGTAGAGAGAGAAAGTCCAGAAAACAGAGAAACTTAAGGAAAGAGAGAGAGAGGGTGGGGGGATGGAGAAGGCAGAGCCGCGTGCCTTGCTGCTTGTTTTTTTTTTTCTCTCTCTATCTCTATTTTTATGTTATCCGAATTCATCGCCGCGTTGTAATATATTCTCATTTTGCTCGGCGGGGGATGATTCGGGTAAAGATTTCGTAATTCCCCGCCGCTGCCGGCGCATTGCGAGGTGGTGGAGGCGCCGGTGGCGGAGGAGGGCAGCCCACCCCGGAAGCAGTAGCATCTTGTCACAAAAGTCAAAATCAAATTCGGTTCTTCCAGAATTTCTTATTTGATATTTTAATAAATGAGAATGATAATTTGTTTTTAATACGCCGTGAAGTTCGGTAATCTGAAATAAAAGAAAATAGATAGGAATGATAGTGGAAAACGATGGAAAGGATCCGATCATAATGTTCCGACCGACCAAACAAGATCCGAACATCATTTTAATCACCTCCCTGAAGCAATTAACGTTCGAATGGACGCTTTATAAGAATTTGGTCTAAAACTCTTAGTTCCATTACTCATCTTAACGGTTCGCGATTCAGAGTCCGGCCGAGGGTCACGGTCCAAAACGTACAGCCCCCAGCGACCGAGCAACAGCGGCCAGTACGCATGAAGGAAGTTCGATCAGGATGCCGTGCGGAAAGTACTGCCCCGAAGTCCTCCACAACCAACGGGAAAGCGAAGGGGGATGCATAAAAGAAACTCCGAAACGAGAGGAGGAAAAAAAAAAAGGAATTAAAAAAAATCTAAATTTCTGAAATTCCTAAAAGAACAAAAAATAAGCAGCTTTCATTTTCTTTTTCTTTTCTTTTCTTTTCTTTTTCTTATTTTCTTTATCGATAGTTGTCCGAACGGTGTTTTCCAACAAAAGCGACTTTAAGCTCCATGGGCCCCGGGGATCCGCCTGGATTTTAGTGGGTGTTCGTTCCTTAAATCTAACGTCGACGGGCGCACGCAAAAGAGACGACAATAATATCGCGGACTAAACGCGCTCCAGCCTAGCCCCCCGGGCCAATCCCCGATTTAAATTTTTTTTATCCATCTTACCCTAACTTTCGATTCACTTTCCAATTTTCACTTACTTTTTTTTTGTAAGGTATACCTAAAATTTAACGTTTTCATCTCAACTCTCTCAGAAAAGACAGGAATTCAAATCCCTCGTCTCTCTCCTCTGAAATGGGAAGGATGACTATTAGAGCATGATTTTATGATTAATTTCGATTTAATTAAATCGCATGCAAAAGAAATCCTAAAAAAAAACCAGAAACAAAAACAACAAAAGATAAGATTAAAAAAAAATGAAAAAGGGGGCAATCCTAGCTGGCATGATGGAATTGACCGAAACGGGGCCAAGAGGGGCATAAAAAGCCAAGAAGGGACGTTTGCTAAGCGAAGGAATGGGACGACGGACCACGGGAAGTGGGGGCGGATCGCGTATGGTCTGCCTGGCTCTCTCTCTCTCTCTCTTGATCGCTCGCACATTCCCTTCGATTCGATTCGATTCAATCCGATCCGATACCATCAACATCACGACCACCACCACCATCACCGAGGTAGCCGAATTGATTGGGAAAAAGGAAAAAGAAAAAAAAGGAAAGGAGGAGGGGTGGGCCTTTGGGCTTAGCTGGATCCTCGGTGGACGAGAGCTGCCCGTCAGACCCCCCAATCCAGAAAGCAACGGCTACTTTTTTCTTGGCTCCATTGCTAATGCCCCCCTCCTTCCTCCCACCCCGAATTTTCCAAACTAGCCGTTTCAGCTTTAACCAATCCAGTCCCCGGAAAAAGATCCCAAGTCACCGTCGGGTCGATTCGGACTCAATTGACCGGTGGCATCTCGAAAGCCATGGTCTTGGCGTCGACATCGACTTCTTTTTGAAAAATATATTCTGTTATTTAAAATGATGTCCTAAAGATATCATTGTTTCGATAAAGACTGATTTAGAATTTTTCCTTTTTGATTTTGTGATGGTGGGGGGAAAATTTGTCAGTGAACTATAAATAAATCAAGCGTGATTATTTTAGCAATTAAGGGTGGTGTTCTTTTTCCTACTGGAACCTAAATTTATTGGGTTTTTATTTATTTGTGGCCATGGCATTCTCATCATTTTTGAATTGTTAAATACGTTGTATCGATTATTTTGGGGGGAGGGGGGAATTCAAAAGAAAAATACTTAAGGTTGACTCAGATATATATATTTTGAAAAATTAATGGGCGTACATATAAAATTTAGGTCAAATTTGATAAACAATAGCTTAAAAAACTTCAATTTTTTTTTTAAGTCTGGGAGAACCGAGTAGGGCAAGAGCCTCCGCCATTGCATTCGTTCCTATGCTTTGGCATTACAATTGTACCAACATTGCCTTTTGTTAGATAGAATGGATAAGAGCAATACGAGTCTCATAATTTTCATATGACGCTCCTTTAAGATTCATAATTTTTTTTGTTAATTTAAGTGATACAAATTTAAAAAAGTTATCACTTAAGTGTCATCGATGATTTATCTTCTTGAAAAATTTAACATAGATGTCAATTATTCTATGTGACTTTGCTGGCACTAACATAGATAATTTATTATTATTTTTCTTTCCTATTTTTATTAGTATCGACAAGGGTCATTGGTAACCCTTGCTAACTACGAAGGCCTTGCCCTCAGCTGATGTGGTTGTGAAGGCCTTGGACAAGGCCACCATGGCCCTAAGCAAGGCCTTCACGGCCTCACTAATCGTGGGTGAGGGCGTGGAGCGATGGTTGCCTTGCTTATGAGGGGGGATGACCTTGCCTAAGACCTTTGTGGCCACACTAGCCGCGGCGAGGCCTTTGTAGCCAATAAGGGTCACTAGTGACCCTCACTAATATAAGGAAAAAAAAAGGAAAAGGAAAAAAAATCAAAATAAAATAAAATAATTTAAAATAAAAGAATCTATGTTAAAGTGGAAAATTAATTAAAAAATTTTACATACGATGATTTGTTGGAAATGAAACTTAAATGATATATTTTACTTTGATATGGCATTTAAGTGAACGAAAAAATATTTTAACACTTGAGTTAGCGCCAAATGAAATTTACGACATTTCTGTTTTATCCCTTAGATACAATTATGCGAATGAAATGTCGAATCAAAAGAAGAGATTATGCTCATATATGAAATTCCCCTATAAAAGTTTAGTTCATAGCTCAATAAGCTTGCTCATCATTTTTTTTTTTTTTATGAGAATTATATGTTATTTAACACAATACTTTGATTAGGAAAAACTAAGTTTGCGTTTGGTTGCCCTAAATCTAGATTGGGATATGATATGATAAGGTGGGATTATAAATCTTGCAAATATCCTCTCATATTTGATGCAATTCAAGATAGGATTTGAAATCTTTGAAAATCTCACTTGCTCACAGAGATGATATTTCCAAATCTAGGACAATATCTCGTTGATGTAATCTTGAAAGGCCAACCTTCAAGGAAAATGTCAACCCGGATGCCAAATGATAAAACTGTAAGATTCGGTATGCAATGGGTCAAAATAAATAATATATCAAATGAATTAACTTAGGGATGTAACAATATGATATTAGAGTTGAACCCCCTCTAATAAATATATGGTTAAAGGATGAACCATGTGGACACAGGCGGGCTTGTAATGGCCCGTTCAATGAGCATAGAGACTATTCAATGAGCATAGAGACTATTCATCGCGGTAAGAGAGATCGGATTAAGAGCGACTTTAGGTGATATTTTAGGATTGTGATGGGGCAAGAAATGAATAAAATTATGCACCAAATAAGAAGAGAACCTACATAATTGAAAATATTACATGTGAAATTGGAATTAACTCACTAGATGCACCTTTTGACATAACAATAATACTTAATATTAGAACTCTAATGTTAAGCATGTCTATGTGAGAACACTAGTGAGATAGGTGATTTCTTGAGAAAGTGGTCACTCATATGCCAAAGGACATAACCATAAATCTTGGTATGGGTAATATTTCAAGTAAATTGATCCGATAGTGTCATACTAATAATAATCCAAACACTAATATTGGAAACATGCCCTCATGTGCCCATCTAAACTATCAAGAATGATTGGGAACCAAGCCACGTGGTGTTTTGGTGAGCACTTGAGAAAAACCTTGACATAAATGGAAATATCAAAACTGCAAGTCTTGGTATAAGACGGACCAAAATAGACAGTACCTCGAGTAAAATTAATTTGAGGGTATCATAGTATTGAAGTCCAAAAGCTAATTATTGGAACATGCCCTCATGTACCCATATAAACTGTCAAAAACGATTGGGAACCGAGCTATGTGGAGGACTCCAATACCCGACCGGGGCTTTATTACAAAAATTCGGCCCGGTGGGCTCGACAAGAACACGAATTGGTTGGATCGTGGCCGGGCGACGGCTCCAAGTGTTTCGGGCAAGTATACTCGGACCCGACCCGACCATCTCAATCTATGGCCCAGCCCATTTATCAGGTCGTTGAAACATCCAACGGTCCAAACTTCTCTCCGGAAAGATATTTCTCGTTCCCAGGATTTAGCGGCAAAACAGAGAGAACACAGCAAGCAACAGTCGCCCAATGTTGTCCTCCACAAGCGCTCTCGTCGTCCACAATCCTCTTCTCCGGCCGGCGGACCCTCGCGCCGGCCCAACCCGCGCGCGGCCCGGAAGGTGCGGTTTCTTCATCGTCCGGTCGGCATCTTCGAGCGTCACCGAGAAACCGCCGGCGATCGTCGAAGACAAGGATGGGGACCTGGGCGCCGAGCTCCGCGGCTCGGCCAAGTTCCCGGCGATAAGGGCGGCGAAGCGGGTGGTGCTGGTGAGGCACGGCCAGAGCACGTGGAATGCGGAAGGCCGAATCCAGGGCAGCTCCAATTTCGCGGTCCTCACGAAGAAAGGCGAGGCTCAGGCCGAGACCTCCCGCCAGATGCTCATCGACGACTCCTTCGACGTTTGCTTCACCAGGTGCGCGCGTCGTTTTTCCCGTTGCGATCCTCGTATATTCGAAACCCTCCTCACGTCGCTCATTGGAGCGGTGAGCATGCTCTAGAGCTTGATGAATATAGAATGACTTACTGTGTTGTTCCTCGCAAAATATTATCTTGAACTGGAATCCAGTATTGGTTGTTCGACGATCGAATTGAAATTCATCTTTAAATGGCGCGTTTCTTTGTTCAGCCCCCTAGAACGGTCGAAGAGAACGGCCGAGATCATATGGGGAGCGCGGGAGGAGGATATGATTACTGAATCCGACTTAAGGGAAATCGACCTCTACTCATTTCAAGTACACTCGCTTACCTGATTTGTCCATAAGCCATCTGGAATGTACAAGATGAAAAATTGGGCAGAGCGTGCGAAACATGAACCACTTTTTCTTGATGTGGTGCGAAATCCAGGGTCTCCTGAAGCATGAGGGGAAAGCGAAGTTCGGGGCGGCGTTTCGGCAATGGCAGGTGGATGCTGCAAATTTTTGCATTGACGATCACTACCCCGTGAGGGAATTGTGGCAACGTGCGAGGGACTGCTGGATCAAGATTCTTGCCCATGAAAGCAGGTCGGTTCTCGTGGTTGCCCACAATGCTGTTAATCAGGCTCTTGTCGCAACTGCTATTGGTACTTCATCCTTTCACTCTTCAGATGAATGTTCAGATATATGAGTTCTGAGATAGCTGTGTTATCCATCCGACCTTTTTCTTTTGTTGTTCTTCCTCTTGACGATCAGGATTAGGAACAGAATATTTCCGGATTTTGCTGCAAAGCAACTGCGGAGTCAGTGTACTAGATTTTACCCCAGGAGCTGAGGGCGGATCCCCTTTTATATGCCTCAACCGGCTAAATCAGGTATAATACATCATTCAAGTACTCATAGATTTACCCATGATTGTTTACTACAATAAAGCCCTTCTTGTGTAATGATCAAATGATACTGCATAGACTCCAGGTTCGCCCGTTGCTGCTGGTGCAGGCAGAAAAGCCAGCAAGAGGATCATACTTATCTGTCATGGAGTAACACAGAGTGGTGCTGAGGTAAGAGCAATGACCCAATTGCTTATTATTTAGCCAAAAAAAAAAAAAAAACAACTGACTGCATATTCATTAGGGAATCTTGTATCTGATACTCCTGTAATTCACCTCTCAATAAGACACAAGTCGCTGAAAAGTCAAGTCCACTTAACTGATTATGCTTGGTGGATATCTGTGCCTTGTCCTTGATTTCTATATGGCATATACTACGTTAAACATGTCATTGCAGGCTTCAAATTTTTCTTTTTAGGCCAAATTGTAGGGCTATTGTGCATTCCTTCTTTTCTAGTCTTACTGTAATTGGCTGTCAACTCAGACTATTCTTTACTGCAATTACTGTATCTACAAATGCCTAGAGATCCATCTTAGTTAAGTAGGACGCCTCTTGTGCACTTCAAAGTAAAATTGCTAGATGGGGGTTTATAGTGAGGCTTTTCTTGTTTGGGCAGAGGTTTCTCTCTGCTTCTCAGATCTCTTCTGCTCCACAGATATACATTTTAGCCGAAGTCATTTTCACTGGAAGGCAGTATATTGGACAGTGCCTGTGCTGCCATTATCTTTTTATTCTAATTCCAGCTTATTCAGTCTCTTGGTTTTAATATTATGATATGAACTTTTGATGTTATGCAGGTTACTTCTCCAAGTCATAGTAATGAACGATTGAACATGCTTGGAATCATACAGGTTTGACTCTTCGCATAAACCATATAGGAGACACACAGGAATGGGCCCATTTGCGTACTCATGACTGATTTTCTTTTGCCCTATATGACAGTCCCAGAAAATTGCAGAGCTTCTTCTTGATCTGAAGATCAGCTCGATAATCAGCACTCCGAGGGGTGAGAGCATCGAGACAGCCATGGCTATATCAAAAGTAAGCCCATGTCCCAGGTCCTTTCATCAGCTTGTAGCTCTTAAAAATACACCTCTACCCTAGGTTCTTAAGGAGCTTAGTTATGATATTGCAAAGTTAATCTCACTCTTAAGTCGTTCTTACTTCCGTAGGTTCAAGAAGCTGCTGACTGCTTGGCTGCTGACTGTGAGCCACGTTACGTTGAGATGAAGCAAATGCAGGAACTTGAATGTGAAAGCATTCTGCAGCAATCGAAGAAGGTAAAAGCATCCGATAGTGACAATGAATTGAACTTCTTTTCCCCATTGCATAGTGCCAACGTCATCTTGAAGTTCTGATGAATCCATTCTTAGTCGGGCTATGTTATAGGCATTACAGCAGCTGTACATGCATCTGGTTTTTGAGGGGGACATTGCCTGTTTCTTTTTTCCTGCAGGATGCTGCCCCAGTTCCTAATCTTCAACCCGGCTGGTTAAACCAACATGAAGACGAAGTCCTCACAGCACTGTGGGATCAGTCAGGGAGAGCCTGGCAATTTCTCTTGGATGAACTATCTGATGGATCCGAGCCCGAAAAAGTCGTGGTGGCAGTGGGGCATCCGGTGGCTCACATCGCACTGATGGGGCATTGCCTGGGTTTGACAAAAGAATGGATGGGATCGTTTCACCTCGACACGGGGAGCGTCAGTGTCGTCGACTTCCCCGATGGGCCGGCGGGCAGAGGGGTTATCCGGTGCATAAATTACACTGCCCATTTGGGAAGATGGTCAATTCCCATTACCAGACCAACACTGGATGAAGAAGATTTTTGACGTCCCACGAATGTTGATAGGTATACTCCAATCAGGAGAGCACATACTTCAACACCCTGCTGCCTGTATAATACATTGTCCGGATGGTGTTATCATCGGACCATCCGTCCGTTCTAATCTTCACTCGGTGAAATTACGTTAAGTCTCATCGATGATGAGCGAAAGAAGCAGCCCAAGTTTTTCTTTGTAAAAGAGGGAAAAAGAACAGGAAGACATGGAGTCCTAATTTCTCTGGTCATGTTGCTTTGTTGACAAGATCTTCAAGTCAATTGGAGGGTCAAAAAAGGGCAAAAAGAATTAAGTACAGCAGGAAAATTAAAGAAATGATGGGACGATGGACCTCATCAATAGAAGTAAATCATTCAAAGATCGCACGACAGGCAACTTTCTTTTTGGGCAAAACCAACTTCCCATGATTGCAGCGCCACGTAAATAGCATGGTTATTACTACGAAAATCTGAAATCAGTACTTCTGCAGTAAATTTATCATCTGTCAATTTTTCTTTTATTTTATTATCAAATTGTTGAATTAGATAGCATGTAAAAGTTACGAATATATCAATTTGGGGTTTTTTTTTGAATTTATCATTAGTGGACCGATTTTACTATTTTTCATGATATAAATCAAATTTAACAGAAATTAATATATATTTGTCATAATTGTACTAATTTAAGATTTTTAATAATCAAAAAAATTAATTTAAAGTAAATTTGTGACGCACCAATCAGGGGTTTTTGTGGTATTACTCTTAAACGAAAAACAGAAAATTCAACAATTACCCATTCACATTCTTTTCCTAGAGTTTGGGTTGGAGCCCAAGATTAAATGGGCCGAATAAATGTACGGACCTGCCCAGCCCGGCCCAGCCCAGCGAGAGCCTGCTCGCGGTCGAGCTGGCCGTCCTCGTACTCGCGGTAGACTCTTCAATGCCCGGTCGGAGAAGCGGCGGAGGCGGTTTTAGGGAGGTTTTAGGGCTGCAGCTGCAGCAGCAGAGGGGCAGAAATGGCAGCTTCCGTCGCCGGAAGATCCGCATTTCTCCGCGCTATCTCGAGGGCGACGGCGAGGACGGCTAGCTCGACGCTTGGAGGAACGGTTTCCGCATCGCCTCGTCCTTCGATTCGTTCCAACTTCGCACTTCCTCGGGCTCGGATCTCTCCTCCTCCGTCGTTCAGGTTGGTCTCGCAGTCTTCTCTCCGGGATCTTCTTGTTTTTTTGGGGGAAAGAAAGGGCGTCGTTCGGATGTTTGAGGTTGTCCATTCTGGTTTGGATTAAGAACTCGTTTTGAATCCATGCTGTCAGGTTGGTGCGGCGAGAGCTGAGTTCTCTCCTTCCCGTCCACAGCGCTATTGCTTCTGCTTGCCTCGTTTCGAAGCTCCCCAGCGAAGTCAACTCTTCCGTTGAAGGTCCTCTCTCTCTCGATTGATCTTTGTTTTCTTTTGGGTTCTTATGAGACAGTTAGTTTGCAACTTCATGGTACTTGGGAAGAACATCATGCAAAATTAGTGACGATTTTCCTTTCTTCATAAAAATTGACATTGACAGGTAGGTTTGCAAACTATCTAAGTCCCATCTGAAGTTGGTGCCTGCGCAAAACATAGAGAATAGCTCTCGCTTCGTCGGAGCTGCTGGATAATTCATTCGGTGATCAAAATAGGCTTTTCGAGATTTTTATCTGTTCATTCGACCATACTTTCGTATTAGAGCGATTTTGTTTTTTCTGTAGCATTCTGTATGGTGAATTTCGTTCTATTTCGGAAAGGGAATGATGGATTGGAGTTTTATTTTTCCCAAATAAGTACCATATGAGTTATGTAAGTATACTGCGAGAATCAATGGGCAGTACTGATTATGCGATATAATTGGTCGTGTTGAATTGACCCTTCATGGCCATGGTGAAATGATGCTACTTTTGCTTTGGACATGAATTGTGAAGTACTGCTTGAAACAGCAGATGCCTAGATGCATAGCAGGGTATCTGTGCTTCTTCATTGCTGTGAAGAGATAGATTGCATATCCAGTATGAAGAATATATAACATCTATCGTTACTTGAGGCTAAAATTGCGCTTGTAGCTGTTTCAGATTTTCTTCTGGAGAGCTTCTGCAATTTGTCGAGAATAGGAAAGTTATGGTTGTATTAAATTGAACAAGTTACACTGAGAATCTGGAGGAAAATCTATGTTTGCTACTGTTTAGCATTCGGTGGTTGATGTTGGCAGCTGTAATGGGTTGGTCTGAATTGTGGAGTTATTCAGCAGGTTGTGCTTTCCTCTAGACAAGTTTTCATTCTGCTCCCATATATTAGTTACTCTATTAGGAATTGCTTTCTTTTACTATGATGCATTTCGTGGGATCATGAATGTGGTTGTGTGCCGGTCATGCTAAATGACTTGTGAGATGTTCATGCCAGAGAAGAATGGTTGGCTTTGAATTGGTCAAGTACAGGCATAAATATTCATAACATGACAATTGCAAGTAGAATGGTTACACCAGTTCAATGATTAATGAGAGTTCTGTTCTCTAATATTTTGAACAGTTAGGGTTGACACATTTGAGGATGGATAGTGATGGTATGCTCTTACTCATCTGTGAGAGGGTGGCTGTATTTTGGTGGCTTACGCTCATTTCTTTATCATGGCTTTCAATTGCATGTTATGCTGATTTAGTTGATGGTGAGATGTGATCCTTTATTTTTTCCTCTGAACTAGAAAGATCAGATTGTGCTAGAAGCCATTTGCTCATCTTGGTTAGTATAACTCAGCCCAAACTGATCTGATTGGAGTCATAGACATTCCGAAAAAGGTTTTATTTAGTGGCTTCTGACTATCGTCATTTGCAGCTCTTTAGTATCTAGAGAGTTTGGCCTCTAGATACTCGGCCTAGTTTGAAGGGTAGAATGTGAGGGTGCAACATCAGGGCAAAACGAAATGTACTGAGAGCTTTACAGGGAATAACTGCAGAGTTTTGGTTAATTCTTTAATATTGGGTATTTCTGCTTGATGGTTCATATTCTCATTGGGCTTTTCTAGCTTGGGAAGGAAATATAAATCCATATTGGAAGAATGAATTTTTGGTTGGAGCAGGCGAATTTTCATAGCAAGACAAGGTACTGTTACCTCTTTAGCCAGTGCATTATGTGCAAAGCAATTGGAGGTCTGGAGCTCAACAGGCTCTACTTAGTCATTTTGAAACTTCATTTGCCAGCACATTCTCTGCCTTGTGTGTTGGATTTTGTCGCAAGCAAGAGCAGACATAATTTGTTAAATTGTCTGTTGTTGCATATGGGTTTGGACTAACTTTCTTTTTCAAGCATATCAATATCAGCCAAGACTCTTCAGTTTGTAAATCTTTGTAAAACCACAAATTTGTGCCATTGCTCATGACGCATGACAAAATCTATTACATATCTGCGGTTGGGTGAGCAAGATCATGGGCCTACCAACGTGAAGAGTTGGCATTTTGGACAAGTTCCATCATTTGCCAGGGAATGAGAATTGTCAAGAGGTCAACCGTTTCCTCTTTTTCATGTGGTGGTTAGGTCATGGAGGTTGCAGGTGAAAGCAAGTTTTTCATCAAAAACTGGCTACAACTGGGAAGAATCTATTGATGTGATGTCTGTCTATGCAGAGGTGATGTAACTACCCCTTTTCTCCCAACTGCTCGCTTCTTCAGGCTTCCATGTAAATCACTTATATCGAGTGTGATAAACAAGTTTTAACTCTTGCTCTTGAATTTGTTATAGCGATAGCATTCAAGTGTAGCAATTGAAATTACAAGATATTTAATTAGCTGAGATGCTAAAGTGACTGCAAACTATTGTGTTTTGGGTACAATTCATGCTGGGTGTATTCTTTTGTCTCGAGCCTTGGATATTCACCATCCTCATTATGAAACTGCCCACCCGAGATTTATGCGAGCGATCTCTGCCTAACAATTTTGCTTGTAACTTATACAGCACAAAACCTATTGATTTCAAGTCCATGTGCAGTGCGTTGTAAATTTGCAGTTGCTCTGACCCTAACGACATGTTTGGTCTATGGAATCACGGTTTCAATGGTGGTGTATTCTTGATTGGAATGATTACTCTATTCGTTGGGTAGGAGTATTTTTGGAATCTAGGCCTATTCTAATTACTTCTCTTTTCATTGCCATACAAGTATATCTTGTTCCTTTTGCATTTGCCTTCAGAAAGGCCAAAACGGCAAGGGTCGGACCGATCAAATGAGCATTTCACCTTCGGCCTATACTTGGTGGAACGATCGATCCATCGCCTGGTTTGCATCATTTTTAAGGAAATCCATTTTATTATTGCGCAGTCACTATTTCAAGCTTTGCGATTCTATTCCATGAAGGGGAGGCATTTTTCGTTTGTCGCCGGCCAATCTGATAAAACTTCCATTTGACCAAATGGACATAGATTGTGGAGCTGCACATGCGACCAGTAGATGAGATGTCGATTCAGCTATCTCCTTATTAATAAACCCATGTAGCCATCGTTCGATGGCAACTCGCGAACAAAGACAATCGAGCTCAAACGGCTTCTTATGGCCGACAGTTTGTTAATATTATTTCTGTAACAGTGTTCTCCACGGTGCACGCAATCGACATTCTTACGAACAATCGACATTCTTACGAACAGAGATACGAGCTTTGATTTTGTGATCATTGCCAATTGACGAAGGTTCTAATGTGCAATAGGTGCACTCATAAAGAGTGTTTGATCCTCGGATCCAAGGGGTCTTGTGCATCCTCCTTGATTTAGGAGTTCTCGTTCTTATGGTACATGTGTGTGACCCATCTCGGGTGTTTTTACTAACTTGGAGAAAATTCTAAAACTTGGTACCATAATGCACTGAAGTTCATTTAAGCAGTAAAACTTGCTATAGCCTCCATATTAGTCTTTTGAATTATTCCTTTTGATTTTAGTGGACAACTAATAATAAAACTAATTATAGAGAATTTTCTGTCGATTGAAAATTGACGAATTCAACACGATTCCAGTGAATTATTGGGACGCGTTTGGGACTTACTATGTAATTGTCCCTCTGTCAATTAACTAACATGCTCCGATGTGCACGCAAGTGTAATTTACTCCCGATAGCTCTAGTGGCTTAAGATGGTATCTAGTTTAGTTCGCACAAATTAAACGACTTATTCAAAAGCGCGAAATAGCACCGACTTGGTGTCAATGGGGATAGCGTGCGATGATCGACGGAGCTGGCCTAGCCTTGCCCCCACACAGACACCTAATTCCTCTTATTGCTATATTTCTAGATGCCTCGCGAGACTAATCACGAGGACTAATCGTCAAGCGCAAGATTAAAATCTCAATTCAATCAAATCCAATCCACATTCCAATAGGGTGAATCGAAAAGAAGATTATCTTTCGAACCGTCAATTAAGCTGGTCGTGCTTGCTGAAATTATCAAAAAGTCGGGGTCCTCGTCCTCTCAAGCGTAGCGTGCAAGACGCAGCAAACGCTTTACACCACCAAAAGGCTTTCGAGATTAGACAGAGAGTCGCCAACGCCATGAAAGCTTTTTTGCAAGAAAAAACTCCCTGCCAAACATCGTATTTTATATTTGAAGGGGAAAAGGCGTGGGCCCCACGTTGTTGCCCTCGTGTCGCGTTGTCGTGTCGCGATTGGTGGTGGTGGTGGTACTCTCTCTCTCTCTCATCCTGACTTCGTCCCAAGACGATTTTTCTGAAAAAATAAAAAATAAAAAAATAAAAAAAATGGGAAAGCGTTTTCGTCTCTTTCCTTTTCGTGGGCTCGTCATAATCTCAGATGACCTGTCTACCAACGGAAAACCAAATTGAGGGGAAAATAATATATTATTTTATTAGTGGGGTACTGGAATCTATATAAATAAATAAAAAAAGAACAACTTTTTCTCTAATAATGATAATTATCGCGTCAAATTTGGGTCAATACTACGAACAACAAGATATTGATCACCCGTGATAAATTTATTTAAAAATTAATTTTTTATCAAAAGTCTCAAACTAATACATATGTAATAAATTTACCCTTTATTAATATTCACTAAACTGATTTAATATCACGAAAAATTACAAACTAATATATTTATGAGAAATGGAGGGCGTATCATTCAACTCAACAATTTGATGATAAAATTTAACGAAAACTAATGGATGATAAACCTATTACATGTATAACAATTTAGAGTTTTCATGGACAACATTCTCCTTACAAAAGGCATTTTCTTGCATTCTCCACTATTTTGGCTTCCAGCTAGAGTGTTGCACTTGCATTGTTGGGAAGTGTGTTTGATTTCGTGAATTTTGTTCGACAAAAAATATAGACATCAATCAAGTTCCAATGAGCTTCAGTATTATTAACGGTTATAAAAATCGCTAATGATTTTGGTAATTGCTCTCACTGAGTATTCTCTCGAGAGTTTTAACTATTCTCTCTCAATTTTGAGATAGTGTTGTTGACTTTCATAATCTGTTTTTAGGCATGCGTATACCTTTTTGGTCTACAAGATCAAGCATACTGATCATTAAACTTCGCTTATTCTTTTCTCCCTTTTAGTTTCCCAAGTTCCAATATGCGACTGTTTTCTTCTTTTGATTTTTTCCCCATTTGGTTTATTAGAATGTTTTACACTTTTTATATGGTCAACCACTAGTGTATTAGCAAAAAGTTGGGAAAAATTGTCCAAAAAATCATCAAACTATAGCACTTTTGCCAATTCAATCATAGAAATATTTCAATTTTGCCAATTCAGTTTTACACTTTTTGACAATTTGTCAATTAAGTGTATCCAACTAATTTTAGCCAAAAACCGCTGGCATGCCAATTGTTTTACGTGACACAACTGGTATTAACTTAGATAATTTTTATAATCTTTTCTTATATTTTCTTTTCTTTCTTTTCCCTTTTTTTTCCCTTCCAAGCTTGGCGAGGGTCTCTGACTAAAATTCACCTATCATAGGTGAGGGTTGATAAGGGTCGATTGATGACCTTGCTAAACTTGGTAGGCAAGAGAAAAAGAAAGCAAGAAAAAGAAAAAGAAATTATATTTTCTTAAAATTATAAAATATTGCCCATCTTAGTGCTAGACATCCTATGAGGCACTACTAATGTCCAGGTGAGCAATTTCCAATTAAAATTGGTTGGATGGACTTAATGATTATCTGAGGATAATTTTCTTACTAAATCATGGTCTCACAGCTATCATTTTGATACTATCACGGTATACATATTGGAATTACAATAGTTTTGATGTAGGTATCTATTGATTTATGCCGTTAGGTTTTTTTTTTTTTCATTCTATGTATATGAATATCTAATTGTAAAAATACATTATTTATTAATCACTATTATGCATATCACATCTGCGTAACTTAATATAATGAAAAATAAACATGAATTTATTTCTAGTAAAAAAAGTACAAGTTCATGGTCTAACTAATATATACACTAATGTACTGAATGACGCAATGGAATTTATCTGATCACAAAAACACACTGCTTGTTCGAAGACTTATTTAGTGTTAATCACATCACATCATTTGATGTATTAATTTATAAAACCAGTCTTATTAATTACTTACGAAAAAGGAGTAATGTTAAATACATTGATTAATCTCTAAAATTGATATGCAAAGTGACGTCTCATTGTAATTCCTAGTGGACGTATGTTTAGTTTAAATAAACAAGTAATATTCATTGCTAATATCAAGTCTATCACTAATTAATATAGTCTTGGGAAAATGACGCTAATGATACAATGTAGTCTTTGAACTTTATCCTAATGTGCGATGTTGTCCCTGAACTTTTAATTTGTTCAATGTTTGTGCATGTTAGATTTAATGTTTAAATTGTACAAAGATGTTCAATGTTATCGTTCCATTTATTCAAATTTAGAGATAACATTGAATATTTTCATGGCTAAATTGAATTTATATAAAAAATTCAGGGACTGTATTTCGCATTAAGTTAAGATTTAAGGACTATTTGTGTCGTTTATCCTTTAGTCTACCATGCCCCCCAGAATGATTGAAAAGGAGGTTGGAAGTTTGAACGTGTCCACCATTCTTCAAGTTAAAAGAAATTCTCAACAGTTGAAGCATTTGGACAGTTCAAAAAGCACTCGCCGCTCTTCATGCCAAACCCAAAAACGAAAAGAGGAACCCTTTTTTATCCTCAGCATTCATCTCCTTCTGCAATTCCTTCATCTCTCTCTCTCTCTCTCTACAGGAGCTGCGGTTTTGCATCACGGTCTCTCTTCCACAGAGATCTCTCTCAGAACTACAATGAGAGACATTATCTCTTGCTTCAGCGAGGACTCCATCAATTTCTCCAATCCGTCATGCTCGCACCCTTCCAAGAACGCCTTCATCTCTCCCTCCCCTCTTCCTTCAGTCCAAAATGCGGTCACCTGCGTCTACAGAACCATCCTCTCCAAGCACAAGAAGCAACTCTTGATCACCATCTCCTGGTTCACCGCGCAGACGGGTCACCGCGACGTGCTCATGAGCTTCGACCATGATCCGTCGTCTTCCTTCAGGCTAGGCACCAATTCGGGCTTGTTCAGGAAGAACAGAAGCCAGTACAGGAAGGTGGAGCACCAGAGTTCTGAGATAGAAGTCTTCTGGGACTTTTCGAAAGCCGTGTACGAGACAGGACCGGAACCCGTAGATGGGTTCTATGTGTTGGTCACGGTTGATTCCGAATTGGGTCTTGTTCTTGGCGACATGGCGACACAAGAAGCCATCTCCAAGAAGCTCAAGGTATGTGCGAGCGGGGATAGAGCGAAGTTCTCCATGGTTTCGAGGCGAGAGCATTTGTCGGGCGACTCGATGTACAGCACCAAGGCCAGGTTCGGCATGACGGGCATCGTGCACGACGTTCTGATCAATCACAGAGACGAAAGGGAGGGCCAGAAGGATCCGGTCCTATGCGTGTACGTCGACAAGAAGATCGTGCTGAGAGTAAAGAGGTTGCAGTGGAACTTCCGGGGGAGCCAGACGATCTTCGTGGACGGCTCGGCGATCGACCTGTTGTGGAACGTGCACGATTGGTTCTTCGTCCCGGGGACCCGATGCGCGACGTTCATGTTCAGGACGAGGAACGAAACATCTTCGGCGGCGATCGCGACGACGACGGACGATAGCGAGAGGTTCTGGTTGGAAGAGAAGCTGGCGATGCAAGAAGAGGAAGAAAGTCACAGAAGCGATTTTTCTCTGTTGATATGTGCAAGCAAGAGCGCATGACGAGAGACAGATTTCAAAACGTGTTAGCTTCGGGATTCTCTCTTCTTTTGGGTTCTCCTCTTCCAGTCCGAACCAAAAGATGGAATTGTAATTCTGTGATCTTTCTTCACCTGTATCCACATTACATGTTCAAGGAGGTAAAAAATATACTTATTGAATTATTTTGTCTTTTTTAGGAGAACGAGGTAGTTTTTCCTTGTCAAAATTTGTCTTGATTCGTTTATCTTTTTCTCCTTTGTGCAGAGGTGAGGTGTTAATGTAGAACATACAATAATTGCTCTCTCTCTCTCTCTCTCTCTCTCTAAACCATGAATGAATGAATTTTCGGGTGTATTTTAAAGGTGGTGGGGAGAGGGTGGCGAACAGCAAGCATGAGTTGAAAAGCATCATATGGTTGCATGATGTGCAATCATGAGCTGGGTAAAATCTCTGCAAAAGTGCAAATCATCACCTGAGGGCCTCTACTACCATGCCAATGAACAAAAGCATACGATCTCCCACACCTCCACTATGTTAATTTGGATCGCATTCTAGACCCTACACATACAAACAAATCGGGGTCACCATCGCGAGATATTTGCGGACCGCCTAAATCGGATTTAGTCTCCAATAGAAAAAGATCCCACATCATCGCCAGATACTACCATTGGTAAC
This sequence comes from Angophora floribunda, assembly GCA_014182895.1. NCBI lineage: Eukaryota > Viridiplantae > Streptophyta > Magnoliopsida > Myrtales > Myrtaceae > Angophora > Angophora floribunda. Next base: position 6,101,231 of record CM024714.1, read on the forward strand.
AAAACAATAATAGATATGTTTCATTCCATAGTGACCATCATTTCTATATAAAAATGGAAGGGTGAGAAGTTTTAGTCCCCATTTTCTCAATGGAGAACTATCAGTAGAGATGTTTAGTTATAGGTGATGGGATTTAACTTAACTTTCACGTTCTACATATGGATAGGATAAAAAGATCAGGAAAAAAAAAAGAAACATGTTTCATTCGAGTGCAGCTGGGAAACACTATGTGTTTGAGTCAAAAAGCATGTATCGATGATTCAACTCTGTCGACCTTACTAATCCGTGTCTCCCTTGATGACGATGAGCTTGTACAAACTTCGCGGGCGCCGGCCAACTTCCTCAACGAGAGTATTTTTCAGGGAACGAAATCTCCGAGTCAACAAAATGAGGCTTCGAAAGTCGAGGGCGAGACAAAAACAAGAAGTCGTTCTCGATCGAGTCTTGAAAAAGAACAACGAGGGGGCAAAAGGGGTTTTTCACACAGTCTATGGTAAATATTATTCAACTGGTGCCGGGTTGCCAAACCTTATGCTACTAGTCTCTAGTGTCGCCTTCTCTTTCCGTCATGTTGGACTCGATTTTGGTCAAATTCATTTATTCTGAATTTTTTAAGGTTTTCGTCTTCCCATTGGTGTGGTGACGATACTAAATTTATGGGACGACTTTGTCCTTTACTCAAAATCTCCAAACCTCTGCGAAAGCGAGATGATGGGATGATTCCATGTACATCGGTGCGTACACTCCTTCACGGGTCTCGTCTCGGTCGATATGACAAAACCGGACTCCTAATCCCCGCGGGACTTGTTTAACGATCGCGTGGGAGGACGAGATAAATTGCTCATGTCCGATGCTCGCTTTGAATTCGAATGCGAAGAGAACTTGTCTTTGATCACGACTTGGCTTTTCGAGTTTCACTGTTGCGTGATGTAACCGTTGCATCGGAATCACTGATGTGTATTCGAGCAGGAATTTCGGTGGGTGCATAAATCGGGAAATCAATGTGCATGTGCAATGTGACATGGGCGGGAGGGCACCGGAATTTGGGTGCGGCTTGGTCCAAATACCTAAAGTTCGGGCCACCTCCAATCCTTCCTAGATTTTGACTTTGTGTAGCGATGGCGATGAGGCGGTTGGGAAAATGCCAAATCAGCCGGACTGCTGCCTAATTAAGTAATTATTGTCGTAAAACTTCCCTTTTAGCCTTAATTATTAATTTATTAAGGTAACAACAAAAAAAGAAAAAGAAAAAGAAAAAGAAAAAGAAAAAAAAGAAAAGAGGAAAGATGACCATGTTGGAGTGTCCATCTCAGGGGCAGGACCGTCTGGAATCAGATTCCAAGTTGTTGAAGTCTCTTTGCTTGATTCCACCTAATTACAAACGGGAATATTTGCACAGGGTGTTCAGCATTGATGGGCTCTAAATAATTGGCATGGTGGGTAAGACTAGAAATAGTAATGCTATCGGCATTCATCAATGGACCTCGGATACCGGGTTTGGTCGAGCTGAGTCGAGCTTGAGCCATTTACTTGAGCTCGACTCGGTTCGGGCTTGTGCCACCGGTCGAGAATGAATTTCAAAATCTCAACTTCGACTTAGTTCCGCCCATCAGAAATTCGCTTTTGTTTAAAGTCATTCTAACGTCGAGTTCGAGCTTTGGAGCCTGAGCTTGGGTTCGGAAATCTAAGGGACTGAATTGAGGATGCCATAAAGATTGTAAAATGGTTTCATGGGCATGTCCGAGTTGGAACAGTAGAGCATAGGGCCATTCGCTTTGCCCAATCTTGGTCTGTTCATTACAAGTGCACCAACAGATTCTCAAATGAATAGAACCAAACGGAGAGCGAGGAAACAGAAGAGGACACTACCAAAGGACTTGGACGATGCGCCTCCTCCTGAGATGACCCTATCCCCTGCAAGAGAAAATATTTTATTTCTTGACTCCGACCAATGATTCTAATGATAACAAAGTTCATAAAGATGAAAGGCAATAGCAGATATTCATGTCATAGAAGTTTTTCGAGGCAAAGGCTGGAAGAAATTGTGCACTTACTGCACTCCCTTGGATGGCAGATGCACCTCAATCCCACACCACAGTTTCCATTAGGCTTTTCGCACTCGTTGCAGAGGTTCGGCGCATGATCTGGAATGTCGAATGAAATCCTCGTCCCGAGCTCATACCCTTTGTTGTCCTCCGACTCAGTTCTGTTATATGTCGCGTTGTTCTTGTATACCCATCTGGAACCGGAGCAGTTGAGGACCTTAGAAACAATACCAGTCTCGAGCTTCTCGAGATCATGAACCAGCAAGCATGAATCAAGAGGCTTGGTTGATTGCCCTGGAGTTTCTGGAAGAGCTTGACATGTATGAAAATCGGTGCAATTAGGGATAGGAGTCGACATTATGGGGAGTTTTGTATCGATGCAGTTGAGGAGGAGGAGCGAGTTTGGGTGCAGAGGCGAGGGAAAACCGGCAGTGAGGATTGAAGGAAAGAAGAGATGGGATTGAGATGAACAAGACGGTTGGTGCGAGATGGTCAGTAATTTGTTGGTGTAGTCAATGGAGGAAATCGGGAAAAGACCAAGAGATGTTCGGAAGTATGGCTTCTGAGATCTGCAAAGAATCATCCGGCTCAATGGAGATGCCGCGGTCAAATTCAAGTTGGAGAAAGGCGGGTCGATTTGGGTTTTGCCGCAGAGAGTTCCAGGCGCTCGTAATGCTATGCAAAGGTGAAGAAAGTGGTGCAGTAGCAGAACTACTAGGAGATGGAGTCTCTTCAGTGGCTTCATTTTTAGTTTTTGGCTCTTGATTCTCTGGGAAGCAGATTATAGAAGGGAGAGAATAAAGCAATTGGGAAATGGAATCTACTTTTCAGTTTATCTTTGAATGTCTGCCTTACGCAGTACACCTTTTTGGGTCACTTGGTGGCAACAAGAACATTATATGATTTCTTTTGATTTCTTTTGGATCAGATGGAATCATTTTAATCCTCCTTTTGCAGAAGGATTGGAGCTTTCTTCTTCCCCAATCCTTTTTACTTCATGTCTGTCCTCTTTTCCATGGTGGTCATGGGCACTTTTCTTGTTTGCTTTTAGCTTTGAGAATCCATCCCATCTCTCTTGCATAAGGCTTCGAGTTTTATATCTGGTCGAGCTGTCGAGTACACATTCAATGCCCCTTCCCCGCCCGATTCTCGCTTATCTCTTTTCTTTTGATCTCTTGACATTTCAATTGCGGCCAGACAATAACCAGATGCCTGTGCTTGTCAGGAACCAAAACTCCAGTATCCATAATTATCTCGAATTTGCATAAATGTGCTGATTGGTGTAGAGTACCTTGGAGTAATTTGCGCCACTCATCCTCCTTTTTGGCGGATTTACAGATGTGATCGCATTGGATGGTGTGTTAGCATCATATTAGTACTAATTGTCCAATCTCAGACGACAAACATAGCAATAAAGTCAAGGTTAGTTTAACGCCTTCTGTGATCACAGATATATGCTGCTATCATCTTGATTAATTGAGTCCATTATTAGCAGTCCCAATCTTACTGTCTATTCATCAAAAGCATATAATCCAAAATACATTACAGGACACGTCGAAACAGAACAGGTAGTCTGTAGGTTGATCAGGTTCTGTTGGGACTGGACGAGTAACCGAGTACACATGCACTATCACACACATTGCACAGAGGATGATTGCGATCATGCTGGTGCTTTCACAAGAGCAGCAGGGAAATCGAGCACAACGACCTTCTCAATGGCTGAGGAAAATGTAGAGGAAAACTCTACGTGATTCGAATGACCAAGAAAGGCAGTGAAGTCCTCCTTCTTGTGGAATGACATCATGAAAGCATGAGTAAAACCTTGTCTAAGCATTTCTTGCCCTTCCATGTCTTGTCCCCTGTTTCATTAACATTTTGAAAACCAAATAGTGAGAAATTTTTTGGGAATGGTACCTTTAAGGTTGATTCTTGGTGGATTGAATTATATTGTCATTGAACAGAAAAATGGGAAAAGAGCGCAACTGTATGCTTCTGCTACAATGTAGCCGTGCCGCAGTTTTCAAAAAGCATATGCCTGTCATCTCAGCATATGAATATTACTGCATTTTTATTTTTCTACTAAAGCAGGTTCAGTCTAGCTGTTTACAGAATTGTTATGATGATAATAATTGGTCGACTAGACCTAATCCGTGCGCAAATACCACACTGATGGAGAGATTAGCACTGTGTGGTGCACTGACATTTCCCAAGGACCAAACATCATGAGTATCATCATCAGCAAAAATGGAAGTTTGATTATGTTTACCATTCAAAGGACTTGACAGCTTCGATCTCCAGGGCCAGCTTCTCCAATCCCTTGAGAATCTCTTCAACTACAGCGTCTTCTTTGAACTTGACGATAACCAGATGCTTAAAGTCTCCCATGGCTACTTCAATCCCGAAATAAAATAGGTCACTGAACGACAGAATTTATACACATTACTCTCGTGTCAACTTCAACAGCTCGACCTGTGAACTGTTTTTGCGCAGTGGCCCCGATCACCACTCGTGTTGTTGGAGCTGCACAAAAGAGAGGTGTCTTCTTTCTGGGACAGAATCTGCAGCTCGATTCGTGGTAAAGGTACGGCGATTGCCGGTATAGACCCACCAACCAGCAACTTCTTCCCTCGTTGGTACAGCGAAAATGTCTCATGCCATTGTCTTAATGCTTATTTTCCTACATCCATGGGGCCAGGGGTGCCAATTATTTTGAAAAAGTTCGAGTGTTGGGGCCGCCTTTTCATTTTGCCGACTGTGTCCGTCACGTGACGTGTTTTTTTTCTTTTCTTGATTTGTGCGTGCAAAATGACGTTAGCTTTTCCTAGTCGAGCACCTTTTTATAATTTGGTCTCCTTCAATGAACCAAACAACACAGATTGCCATCGCTGGACTCTCCTTTATGTCATTCCATGAGCAGTAAGGTATAACAGTGGACTATAGTTGGTGGATTATGTGACACCACTCATCTTTAAGGAATCCAAACTGCACCACTATGAGTCATTTGGATCTGTTCTTTTTAACAGATAGTTAGACAGGATGGACACTGTTGTTATGTTTGACCCAGATAATGGGTGATTATTACTCATCAGTGATTATGTCATATCAGTTCCTGGCTTCCTGACGATGTGGAACAGATTCTTCTCATCGTGCAATCTTTATTTTTCCTCTCATATATCCGTTAATTTGTGCCTGATTTGGTAACTCGAAGCAGTTGCTGTGGAGTTCCAGAACAAAATGACTAGAACTTACAGTCAAAAGTAACTTCAAATAAAGTAACTTGATTGCAAAAAGCCATTCTTCCATTTTAGCTCCACTAATACTGGTGTTTGCTAAGCAGATCAATGGTAGATCGTGTTGGCAAGCCGTCATTGTTCCTATTATTCTTCAACGACCCATTTTTCTCTCTATCTTGTGCTATAGATTTTGTAAACAATAGAAATTCTATGGTCAATCTGTTCATCGACAGATTCAAGTCAGATTAAGGCGGCAAGCAATTGAATCTTCCCCATGTTCAGCGTTCATTACTGTTTCTCATTTCTGTTGATCTAGTCGTTGATGGTTACATGAAAGCATTGTCCTTGTCCTTTTTGTGTCATCCTCATATTATATGATTGTCATGAATTAATCGCAGGAAATAATTGAACGTGGGGCGCGCACATGGCGAAAAGTCTCTCCGGCGGTGAAAGCCTTGGGTCACCTTGGAGATGACAGTCCTCAGCAAAAGCCTATGACTGCCAAGACCGTCCATGGTGAAAGGCCACCAGCTACTTGGATTTTATCATTTATGGTGAAAGCCTCCAGCCACCTCCAGGGCGAAAGCCTTTGGCTGCCTGGCCTCACATCTCAGTGTTCTTGAGAGAAAGCCTTTGGCCGCCCTGAACACAGTCCAGGAACAACAGCCTTTGGCCGCCCTGACTGATATCCTTGGCATTCTTGAGCAAAAACCATCGGCCACTGGAACGCGATATTAGATCGAAAGCTATTGGCCAATCGGACTGGTATCACAAGTGTTCCTGAGCAAAAGCCTTTGATCGGCTTCCTGGAACACGGTCCTGGAGCGAACTCATTCAGCCACTTGAACCTATAACTTAAGTGTTCTCAGACGAAAGCCTTCGATTGGCTGCCTAGAGCATGGCCGCTTGGACCTGAATCACAAGTAATTCCCTGCGAAAGCCTTTGGCCACCTAGAACAAAGTCAAGGAGCTTAAAGCCTTTCGCCACCCTGACAGTGAGCAATTATTGGTGAAAGCCATCGGCCAACTTGCACAGACGTCCTGGGTGACCACCTTCGGCCATGTCAGACATCCTGGGCAGAAAGAAGTCCTTTCAAAGATTGGGGGCCTTAATCAAATTACGCAGTTAATGTTTCTGAATGCAAGTAAATACACAGTTTATCTTTACAGCGCAACTAGCGTTGCAGCACTCTAACTTCGATGCAGTTCACTCTCAAACTCCGACAAAGGTTGCGCAAATTTAGGTAGGATGACAGCTTTTGAGTGAAGCCATTGGCTTTTTTCTCTCTTTTAAGTTCCATTCTCTGTCCCTCATCTTCATCTCTCTCGTTTGTTTCTGCTGCTCCTCAATGGACGGTCGCTTTCGTCAATGGATGCCTCTATCTATGGATCGAGAAGTGACAGCAGGACGTTCACCTGTACGGTTTCAAATGCATGGTGATGTGCTTGGATTCATTGGTCCTTAGGACATGGAGAAGAACTCCAGCAATCGGAAGCAAGCAACACTGTAGTTAATGCACTTCCATGGAGAAATTACTACACGAGCATGACTTATGTCCTGATATAGAACTGGATCATTAAAATTGTAGACCTCACAAGATTCGGTGGTCCAAATTCATACCAGTACGCTTAGGAAATTTAGGGAATACTGTTTCATTTCTGTTTGATGGAATTAATAGGAAAAAGATTCTGATTTTACAATTGATACTTTAAAAAAAATGGGGATTAAAGTCATAAAAAAATTATAAACTATATCCACTGTGACACATTTACTTTAAACATTTGTTTGTGACAACAAAAATTTTATATTTGGACCCGTGACACATTTACCTTAAAAGTTTTGTCAACGAGAACCCTTAAAAATCTACTTATATGGACATTAGAAAGCAAATGGTATCAATATGACATTCATAGTGGCTTTAAGTAAAAAAAAAGTTACTTTGGTTGAAAAATCATTTAATGGAAACTTTCACATAAGTACAAGTTTGGTTATTTTTTATGTCACAAGAAAATGGATAAGGTAAATATGTTATAGGTAACGTAATTTAAGATTTTTTGACTTTTTTTCCTAAATGATTACATTAGACCTCGATCTGCGATTGTCAAATAATGAATAGTTTTAGGGGAATCTTAAATGACGTAGGGTAGGGCGGATTTTCCACAATATAGAACTCAGCTGGCCTCCTTCACAGTGCACAGATAGTGCTCATCCGAAAGCAGTAACATCAATGTCAATTAGATATTCAAAACGTCAATTTTCAGTTAGTGCCGGAATTAAATTAAGGTAAAGCTCAGCTTTCTGGTTTATAAAAAAACATGCGCATCACGCACATCTACAGGGGTCTCACCAGAACCAGACTATTATCCAATCTTATCATTATCAGAAAATTTCATATGACCTAAAGTTTCTGGTCTTGTATCAATCGACCTGCAACCGGAATCACGGCTGTAATAGCTATCTGATTCTGATTATGAACTCGGTTGCCGTAATTATAGGTGCTTTTAGCAGAACTTCAGCTCCTCGGCTCAAGGAAAGTTGAAGGAAAACCGGGGCAGTTCCCATTTGATCTCAGTAGATGAAAATATTCCTAATTTCCTTTATTTATGTTTGATCAGGGGACTTCATGTCTCTCACTAGTCCAAATAAAGGTGAGAAAGCTTCAATAGAAAATTAGCTATGCCCTGGTCTTCAGGTCAAGGAAGTTGAAGAAGAACTGGGGGAGTTCACACATGATCTGAGTGGTTAAAATGTTCCTAACCCCCTTTCTTTATGTTTGATCAGAGAGGACTTCAGGTCTTCCACTAGTCCAATTAAAGCTGAGAAAGCTTCAATAGAAAATTGGCTTATGCCTCGGAATCGTGCCTGTATAGTTGGCTCCCACCAGATTTGGTTCAACGAATGTGTGGAAAAGCTGATTGCAATTGCAGCATCGCCTGCCAGAGCATCGGGGCCTGCTGTCCGTAGGTCAAGGAGGCCGTCGCCTCCCCATCTTTAGGGTCTGCGAAAACCTGGCATCGGAGCAGTACAGCGGCCGAGATGGAGGTTCAAATGATTGGAGGAGCCAATCCCAACCCCGTGAACGGGCATGCCAATCACCACCATGTGGTCACGGTAGCGACGGAGGCAGCGCATGACTGGTCATCCATGGTGCATCGGAGGTTCGGCCACAGGCCGACCCGTCTGAAGCATTCAGCTGGCAGTTTCTCCTGCTGCATCTTCAGGGTCCCTGGGACCCTCTCCGAGATCAACCCCAAGGCCTACAAACCCCGCATCGTGTCCATCGGCCCGTACCACCATGGGAGAGAGTGCGTCCAGATGATCGAAGAGCACAAGCCACGGTTCTTCTCTGCTCTTCTCAACCGAACTAGAAGCTTTGGAGTCGATTGCAATGAGTACTTCAATGCCATTGCGTCGAAGGAAGAGGAGATTCGAGATTGTTACTCTGAGCCACTCAATTTCGGAAGGTTGGAGCTGATTGAGATGATGGTACTTGATGGCTGCTTTATCATTGAGATGTTCCGAGTGATCGAGAGCATTGTCACGCCTGACCCCGACGACCCGATCTTCAACATGTTGTGGACGTTCACTTCATTCACGCGCGACTTCCTCCATCTTGAGAACCAAGTCCCCTTCTTTGTCCTCCAAACGCTCTACGATATGTCGAAGGCCCCCACCGATCCCCAGTCGTCTCTTGTCGAGCTAGCGCTGCGGTTCTTCAACTACTGCGTGCAGCGGCCGCCGGATGTCCTTGAGAAGTCCTTTGGAGTCTCGGACGTCAAGCACTTGCTCCACCTGATCCAGCTGAGCTTTATCAACCTCCCTCCGGAAGTGCAGGGGGAATTCAACGATGAGTATCTGCAGCTGGTCCCCTCAGTCATGAAGCTCCGCCGCTCGGGAATCAAATTCAAGCCAAGGAAGTGCGACGGTTGGCTTGATATTCGGTTCAACGAGGGAGTGCTCGAGATCCCCTCGCTAACGATCGATGAAATGACCAGCTCCTTCTTCTTCAACTGCGTTGCGTTCGAGCAGTGCTACTGCTACAGCTCGCAGCACATCACTAGCTACGTGACCCTCATGGGGTGCCTCATGGCCACCGCGGACGATGCGAGCTACTTATCGGATCACCACGTGCTGGAGAATTACTACGGGACCTACGCTGAAGTTGCGAGCTTCTTCAACTACTTACAGAAGGACGTGGGGTTCGATATTAGCAGGAGCTATCTGGCTGGAGTAATGGAGGACCTGAACCGGTACCACAGGAACCGGTGGCGCGTGCGGTGGACGGGATTGAGGCGCAAGTACTTTGGTACTCCATGGTCTTTGATTTCAGCACTGGCGGCCTCCCTGCTTCTAGTGCTCGCTTTCATTCAGTCTTTCTTTGCGCTCTATGCATACGTGCGTCCTCCTCCGTAGCGATGAGCAGTTTGCGTGTCTGTATGCATTCCTGGGTTCGGCATCTGTAATGAAATCCAACTGCTGAATTGTGTCTTTACCTAGTCGCGAACTTGCGAACCACATCATACACTAATGAAGGAACATTTGGATGACACAAATATGTATTCCAATGGGTTCTCCCAAATAATTAACGTGACTGTCCCTCCGTAGAAAGTGCCCAAGGGAAGGTTATGCGTTCACATGCTGCAAGATTGGCTTCATTTTTTTCTGGGAAACGCTTTGCCGGAGAAGAAGATGCCTGGTCCATTGACCACGTTCTTCCATCATTGCATGAATGCGAACGTGGTGACGACTGGTTGGCATGACCGCTTGATCCTCTGGAGGAACCTTTTGCTTCAGCCTTGAGAATCATATGCAACAGGGTCTCAGTGAAAACGCTCAAGAGATGCAGGGATCTCCCCGTGGTAATCCTTTGAGGAATATATTCTCTGTGTTGCCCTTCCATTCACCCGGTTTTTGCGGTCTCCAAGATTGTCCCTTTCGCACTGCGCTAAGCTCTCGGCCCATTTTGTGTGCCCGAATGGGCTTCTGCCAATAAGCTCATTAACGTCTCTATCCTCTCTTCTTCGTTTAACTTATACGAGAACAAATTCCCCAGAACAAGGTATATGATGGCAAGATGTGCTGAGGTTCAAAACCAGTAAAACTTCTCTTGAAACGATCCTGAGAACATGCCATTCGACTCCATCGAATGCCTTGGACCCATAAGCCTAATTTGTACCTATGAGGCCTTGAGGCCTTTACTCGGATCCTATTATGAACCAACTCTTGTCTGATGGAGAGTGTTCCCTTCGGTCCACCAATTTTTAAAAAAATGACATCACAAGTACCATAAATTTTGTAAGACCTCACTTGAGTGCCATACATTTTTATTCTATTATTTGAGTGCCATAATTAATGTATCTCGTTCATTTACTTGCCATATATTTTTTTTAATTACTTGAGTGTCAGATAACATTTTAATCAATTATTTAAATATTATTATTTTTTAATAATGTTCACCACCAGTATTATGTCACATCGGATTTTCAATACCTAGGTGAACATTTTTATAAAATTATGGCATTTAAGTAGTCGGAAAAAAAATTGTGGTACTTAAGAGAATGCTGCATGAAAGTTACGACACTTGTGGTAGTTTATCTCCCAATTTTTTATCTACTTGATAATTGGACATAAATCTATGCAAGAATGGCTTCAAAGCTAAGAGCAAGGTGTTCAAAGATTGTATTTCATGAGACTTCGCAATGGAAGGTGTTTGTTGGCCTAGACCGAGTTCCATGGCTAGTGAGCTCATAGGAACGTCAAGTCTAGGCAAACACTCGCACTCTACCAAGTAGGGGTGAGCATCGGTCCAGGGTTGACCTTGGATCGACCCTGGACCGGCCCTGGTCCGGTTCCCAAGGGGATTGGGTCGGTCCTTGGTCCTAAAACCCTTGGATCGGTACTGTGCGGGTTGATCCTCGGTCCTAGGAGTTTCGGGTTGGTCCAACCCGGACCAACCCTGGCCTTATATATTATATTATATATAATATATTTTTATTTATGCTAAAGAGTAAACCTTAATTCAAATGGCATCCTCCTCCAATACTCTTGTTCTCTTCTTTTCTTTCTACTTTATCCTCTTAGTATTCAATTTGCCAAGTAAAATCGAAAGAAACAACTTCACTCGTGAGCAATATTGCCCGCTTGCCACTTGACACACGCTTCGCTCACTTTTGGTCACTCACCACTCGACACTCACCCCACTTACTATGCTCACCTCACTTGTTACTTGACACTTGCGCCGCTTACCTCTATTTGCTAACCTTGCTCGTTCGAGTAAATCATAAGGAAATAAAGTCCTAATTAGAAATTCTTTTTGCTCGTGAGCAACGCTAGTCTTGCGGCTCTATAAGAAATCTTAATTTTTTATAGTTTCTTACTTTTAGCAAGTGTGAAATTTTTATTATTACCTTATTTTAAATTTGTTGAATATGTATTAGTACTTATAGTTTAGTTAAAATCACAATATCGACAAATATGTAATTTGAAATAATTTGTTTAATTTTTAGAAATACAAAAAAAAAATGAACAAAATTAATGATTGGTCCTTTGGTTAACCCCGAACCGGACCGAACCCATTGGGTTGGTCCTGGTCCTCGGTCCCAGCTCACATAGGGTCGGTCCTGGTCCCTAAAATTGGGACCAACATGCGTGCGGGTTGGTCCTAGGGTTAGGGGATGGGCCAGCCCAACCCGGACCATGCTCACCCCTACTACCAAGTGATTGCTTAGTCTACACAAAGCACTAGTTAGAAGTAGACCTGCCAATGGGTGGGTAATTTAGGTCAGATATGACCATTAATCCATTTATTCGTAATGTAAATGTATCAACCCATGTCTAACCCAATTTATACTCGACTTAATCCATATTACTAAAACATTTCCATACTTCACCAAATCTAGAAAAAATTATATCTTATGATTATTAAAAAAAAAAATTGTTCAAATACTTCTATACAATTACAAATTGAATGGATAAATTCTATGATTTTTAAAAAAATTCAGACTCCATTTATTTCATAAAAATTGTGATATTTCTAAAAATGATAATATTTTCGATGTTTGATTGAAACTTGAAAATAAATTAGAAATATGGAAAATCTTATTTGATTTTTCGTGGACTCTTTTTAAGTATTTTTTATTTTTATTTTGAAATTTAGAATTTTCAATTATTATTTTTTTCTTTAACTTCTTTTTCATCCGGTCGTTGGTGTCAACCACGACAATTGTGGTTGGCAACAAGTGAGCTTAAGCCTTGACACAAGTCAGCGACAAGCAAGTTCAAGCCTCACCACAAGCTAGCGAGGCTCGAGCTTGCCCAATTTTGATGAGCCAAGTTGAGCCAAGCGAGCCTTGGGTGAGGCTCCACCTTGCTATTTTTGGTGAGTTGAGCTTGCCTTCACACCGTGAGCTTGAGTCTCGCTAGCCTTGGCCTTGCCCAATTGCAAGCTCGAGCTCACTCGAGGTCAGCAACCTCAGCCTCATCAGATTTGGTGAGCTTGAGGCTCTTTAGTGTGATTGGGTGAGGGCTGCGAACCTCGCTCATTGGCGGTGAGGGCTTTGCAACCCTTGCCAGGTAGCTAGTGATGGTCAATCGCGAGACCTTCGTAGGGGGAAAAAGAGTAAAAGAAAGAAAAAAAAAGAAACAAAAATTATAAAAAAGGAAATTTTTAGTAAAATAAATTATAAAAACTGCTTGGAGGATGTCTCATTAATGGGTTGACTCAATCAATAATCTTTATAAGTTAAATGGGTTGACTTACATGCAACCCAAACCCATCAATAAACTATTTATTAAAACTTATATAAACCATATATAACCCATCTTGTTGAATATGGGTTCAAACCCATCGTAACACCTTTACTTAGAGAGAATGGATCCATTACATGCCCTCCATGGGACCGATGTAGAGATTTTATAAAACTATTGACAAAGACTCTTATTGTTTAGGCTACTAGATGAAAATGTGATTTAATAATTAAATATTTGTGATATCCCTTGATTAACTCACTTAAGATATTGTTTGCTTTAGCTCATTTCATACTAAGTTTCATGATTTTGTCTTTTAGTGTACAAGAAAGTATTTTCCCAAGAGGTCATTCATCCTGATAGTGCCCTAGTATGGACTTGCTTAACTTTAGAATTTCAAACCAAAGTTTGCTATGTCAAAAAGCATTTTGTGAGTTAATTTCATATTATATTTTAAAATCACTTTCCCCCTATTTAGTGCACAATTTAATTTATTCCTACCCCATTTGCTATACTAAAAGCTTGCTAGAAGCTACTCTTTATCCAAGAGCTCTAGGTGAACACTCTCTGTCCTTGTCAAACCAGGTTGTTACAATACAACACTTCCCCTACATATAGATTGGATTTTGATTTAGAACTAAGTAGAAAGGAAAATAATAATAATAAAATAGACTAAGTTAATTGCTCCTCGCTTGACTACTAGGCATGGTAAGTAGAAAAGATTTTAAAATCATCACTGATCTTCCCTAATGTATGAGTAACTGTAGGAGTAACATATTGAAATATTGAAATGCAATATGGGGTAGGCTGATTAGAAACCTAAATAAAATATCAAGAGGAATTGTGCAATTAGGAAAATTAGGATTGGAGATTTGATTACAATAATTAATCAGTAATTAATCAGTTATTGCCTAATCTTATCTTATTTAAATACCAAGTTTGATTTTTGGAATTTTCAAAGATTTTCCTTGCATTTGTGGAAAAAATAAATAAATATTTTTTTCTTTTTTTCTGATTTTTTTTTGGAAAAGAAAATTGTTTTTGGATTTTTCTATTTTTTATTTTTATGAAAACATTATTATTATTTTTATATTATAATAATATTATGTTATATTATAAACGGACCTGGGTCAGTTTCAACCCGCGGCCGGCTTGGGCCTGACACGCTGGCCCAGTTCGGTTTCCTCAATATAAGGGCTTAACCGAAATAGAAAAAGAAAATTAGCCCGGAGCCCACCCATCCACGCAGACCTAATTAAACCCAACCTTCAGATATTCTTTTGGTGAGAGAGAAGCCCAAATCTTCCAAATTAAAGAATCAAGCCCAAGTAACAAAGCCCACCAAAAGACAGAACCCCAATTTCCTTTTGCCCCCCACTTCTTGCTCCCAACGCCCCCTCCCTCGTGCACGCTTACGGCGCTAGCCTGATTTTAGTCATGTCTTTGATTTGTGGATTAAGATTGCCAACATTACCTCCATGCACGTCTAGTTAAATATAAATAAAGGTGGGTTATATTTATACTCATAACCCATCAATATGATATTATATGGTCATTCGATTATCTTATTTGCTGAATATATACACACACACACACGCAAGACTTGAGGAAAATGCGATAAGACTGTTTCGTCATCAAGCACCACACCCACACTAATTTTTTATATAGCCTTTTCAATCAATCAAGACATAAAAAGTTTCCCGCACGTACGGGTGCACTCCATCAGTGAGGTAGTTCATTCTAGTTTGCTTGCATGCATGAATCTCCATTTTGTCTCCAAGTCACCTAATCCTTGGCCCGCGGATCGAGCAATTACATGAATAATTTATCTGTCGAAAACTAATTGAGTAAATTTGATTTGATCCATCATACCGATCAAATGATAAAAATAAAATAAAATAATGAGATTTGCGTTGGGTCTAAAAAAAAAAAAAATGCATTTCATGATTACCTAGTGAGAATATAATTCACAATCAAGTATCAAACTCCCATTAAATTATGTACACTCAAACTCATCTAGAAATAAATAAATTTCTATCTGGTGCGGTTTCTTCTCAAGCTTTGTCAAAGAAGGTTAATCTAGAAAATGAATATGGTATATGATGCGAACTCTGAATAGTCATATTAATCTTTTTTTATTAATTTCTCCATTGAATTCGAAATTCTCCTAAGTCAACCAAGCCCTATGAGCTTGTCGGCACTCGCAAATTCTAGGCTAACAAATGAACGAGAAGTGGAATCCGTAGGTGCTAAGCTCCATCGCTCTTAAGTCTAATACCGATTCTCGATGATACATTCCTCGAAGAAGAGCTAGATGATGAGGAACTCAGCACCGCCGATCAAAAAGGTAAAGAAACTAAATGTAAAAGGCGTAAAAATTCAACAACAAACAAAGGCATACCGGGGATAACGCAGTCCGATGACGATGATGATTATGCAAAAGAGGTAATTTTGTTTGAGTGTAAAGAAAAAAGGGGCACATTAAACAGAATTGTCCCTGCATCAAAAGAAACAAGGGAAAGTTTGAAAAATACAAGAAGGCCTCTCAAGGCTGAAACATGGAGCGATACGTGTTGAGGATAGTGAAGACGAATATGGAAACATTTGTCTTATTACATCTCGCATTCGTATCGAATCCACTGACTGCATGCAGTAAATCGAGGTAAATCATTCTCTTTGCTATTCCTTTAGAAGTTTCAGATTATATAAATGAGCTTTGCTCTAATCTAAAAACTACTTTGAAAAGGATCTCCACATTAAAAAAAGGAAAATTACAAGTTGATTAAAATGTAATCATTTTTTTGAAGGAAAATTTGATGATTTCAAAAAGGAATTTTTGGAAATGAAGAAAATCGAGAGGTTCTTTTTAAATGAAAATGAATCTATCAAAAGAATCTTTGAAAGCAAAGGGAAAATCAAGATTCTTTGCAAAAAGAGAATGATGTTCTCAAAAAGGAATTTTTAGATATTACCACAAAGTTCTCAAAAAGGATCAAAAACCCTTCAGCATATTCTTTCATTCAAATTCTTTATTATGACAAGTTAGACTTGGCTTTTATAAAGAAAATGATTCCTTGATTGATTTTCCCAAAGTCAAGGAAAGAATTAGACAGAGACCTCCTCGACAAGTTTACAAAAATCATTTCAAAAGTAATTTTGTTAAAACCATTGTGTAAGAATAATCTTAAATGTTCTAATTAGAGAAAAGAACATTTTGAAAACAAATGTCCTAAGCCTCGAGACCCTGCTCAAAAGAATTGGATAGAAAAAGCTTATACTACTAACTATAATGGACCCAAGAAAATTTGGGTACCAAAGAAAAAAATGAGTTCTTGTAAACATTGCAGTAAGCTTCAAAAAAAAAAAGAAAGAAGAAATGGTACTTGGACAAAGGATGCTCGAGACACATGACTCGAGACTCAAAGATGTTCATCAATTTGAGAAAATTAAGGGAGGAACAGCTTTTGGAGGAAATACTAAAGGAAACATTATAGGATTCTGAATCAATCAAGATTGGCACTTCAATCATTAACAACGTTTCTCTAGTCAAAGGATTAAACTACAATCTTCCGAGCATCACCCAAGCTTATGTGATGCTGGTTTCGTAATAAACTTCAAAGAGAACTTATGTTCGGGAACAAGCATTGACTCTTCGCGTACTTTTACTGACGAAGACACGGGAACATTTATCTTCTGATATAAATGTAGACACTACAAAATGTCTTTTATCACCAAGATGAAGCGTATTTGTGGCACCGCAAACTTGGACATGTCGCATGAAACAAATTTCCAAGCTTGCCAACAAAAGGCTCAAGTTCGTGGGCTTACCTTCACTAAAATTACAAGAAAATGTAACTTTGCTTCCGCATGCACACTGGGAAAAAATGTAAGAAGTTCTTTAAATCTAAAAAGCATATATCCACTAACCGTGTTACAGCCTTTCTTCACATGGGATTTGTTTGGACCTACTCTTAACTTATAGCATCGGAGGTAAGAATTATTGTCTTGTGATTGTAGACGATTACTCGATTTACATGGGTATTTTTTCTTGCAAACAAAGAGATACATTCTCATTTTTCTCAACTTTTGCAAAGAAGGTTCAAAATGAAAAGGTTACTCTATTTCAAGTATCAAAATGTATCATGGAGAGAATTTGAGAATCAAGACTTTTCGCATCAGATAAAAATGGTATACAAAGATACTTTTCATCTCCCTACACTCCAGAACAAAATGGAGTTGTGGAGAGAAAGAATAGATCTTCTCTCAGAATGGCTGCACATTGCTTATAGAAAGCAAGGTGGCACCGGCTTCCTAAGCAGGTTAGCTACTCATATTATTAATAAAATTTTTCTAAGACCTATTCTTGAGAAAACTCCCTATGATTTTGAAAGAAAGAAACCTATTGTTTCATACTTTCGAAGCTTTTGGTTGTCCTTGCTATATTCTTAAAAATGTTAATCACAACCTAGTAAGTTTGAAGAAAGGTCGATGAAGGTATTTTCCTCGGGCTATTCAAACTCTAGCAGATATAGAGTGTTCAATAAAAACACTGCATAAAGGAAGAATCCATGAATGTAAAAGCTTCCGAGACTCAAGTTCCAAAACAAAGTGTTACATAAAGCTGCATGAAGAATCAAGCACTGTGACAGTCGTACTGTAAAGATCATGTTTCAACATACAGCGGTATCTTCTCAGGAAATAGTCAAAGAAGGAATTCATGAAGGAGAATCAACTCAAATTTCTAATATTTCTGCATCCACAAGATTCTCGATAATGTCAAGTTCAATGTGAATCGGAAGCATAAGTCTAGTCATCCCAAAGATCATGATTACCTAGTGAGAATATAATTCACAATCAAGTATCAAACTCCTGTTAAATTATGTACGCTCAAACTCATCTAGAAATAAATAAATTTCTATTTGGTGCGGTTTCTTCTCAAGTTTTGTCAAAGAAGGTTAATCTAGAAAATGAATATAGTATATGATGCGAACTCTGAATATTCATATTAATATTTTTTTATTAATTTCTCCATTGAATTCTCCAAGAGTCTCCTCTCAAAATAATCTCAAATTCTCGTTTTTTTGTAGTCTAGATACAACTTGTCATCCATTGAAACGTGAAGTCCGGGCCATCACCCTTTCACTTCACCTCGTGCTTGGCTTCATCCATGCAAAGCCCTACTCCGGGGAGGTTGATGCACACCTACCTGAGACAGATCTAGAGATTGCATATAAATACTGCCCAAATAAATTCCTCATGTCACCACCATGCCACTTTACATGGAATCTCATGTTGTCTTCTTCTTCACTTGCTTAAGTAAAGATTTGAAAGATTCTGCAGAGCCTATGTTAAAAATTTGAATTATTAGAAGGCATGGTTTTACTATCTAATATATGACACTTTCCCTTACCCATAAATTAGTCTTTAACCTAAGATTAAAATGTGAAAATAAATAATAGGGGAATCAAATTTAATATTTAAAAATGACACTCTCTTAGCACGTAGGCTAGACTTTGGCTTAAGATTAAAATGTGAGAATATATAATGACATAAGGGCCGGAACATTTGAACTTAGGACAACTTACTTTGATATCATGAAAGATTTAATGAGATTATTGCCAACTGTTTAAAAAGTTTAAATTATCATATCAATACATAGTTTTAATAATTAAATAGGGAACAAAATTCAAGACAACCGTCTTTGGGTAATTTTCTCAAAGTACCCATTGGAGTGATGTTTGTTCCAAGTAAACCCCAAAATTGATGACTAAGTCTCAATTGACGCCTCTCACCAGCGGCACATGCCGTCATGGACAACAATCACATATGTGTCGTGCCATATTCACCTCATGGCGGGCAATTTTTGTCCGAAGTTGGCTAAACTCAATTTGCAAACTTCTCAAAGTTTAAATCTATCCCCAAAATCTTTTAAACTAAAACCTAATCCCCAAAATTCCTAGCCAAAACGGACTCCTATAATTCACGTCATTCTATCATCTTCTCACTTCACTTATATTCCTTTCTATCTTGGTTTCCCACCTACACTCTTGAAAGCTCCTCCTCACCCAAACGGCAGCATCAATACTTAAAAATCGCGTACATGAGATGGTGGAAAGCCAATGGCGCTACCCAATTTTCCATTATGAAAAAGTGCACTATTCCACGAAAAACGTATTCTAGTCCGCTATTTAAGTCCAGAGCGCGCTCTCAAATTCGTCCACTACCACTTAGCCATTCTCTCTTGAACACCACCATGTCCGTTTCCCAGAGTAAGAACGGGACAGAGAGCAGTGAGACCTCCGAGGTCTTTGATAACAAGACCATCGCTCCTCAGCCTAGGCGTGGAGCCATTGCTAATGATGATGCGACGAAAAGAGTTCATGTCAAGGAGGAGCAGTCACTGGAGAAGGGAGGCGATGGTCATGCAGGGGATTTGTCCGACAAATTTCCCGTGAGAGCCAAGGAGGAGATGCTCAAGGACGTGTCTTCCCAATCTCAAGAGACTTCCGTGACACCGAGCGCTCCGGAACCGCCCTCAGCCTTCAACCAGTTTCCCACTGGTGACGTTGAACCGGTGGGAATCAGGGTGAAATTTCCGCCCATTGTAGGCGGAGGAACAAAAGGAAAAGGCAAAGGCTAATAAGAGAGCACTTGGTGTGGTAGTAATAAGGAGCACGAGTAAATTTCAAGTGAATAACACCGATGTTCTCGTCTACTTAATGCTATTGTCTTGTATTAGCGAGACGATAACTACTTTATAAATAATTCCATTGAAAATTGTAATATTTTCTTAATGAATCGCTCGGCCCTCCTCTATAAATTTCTTAAATTGTTATAAAATAATGTGGTGTCATGTTAAAGAAGTAAGGCGACATAATTGATTATCGAGCAGTTGACAGCGCCATGATGCCGAGCACCACTGTGCTGAGGAGACGGAGAGGATACAATCTTGATTTCCTTTGTGTCTTTTTTTCTTATGCTCGGTGAACAAACTCATCAAAATGGATCATGGACCCATTTCTTAATCCATATTTGCTGGACTAAGTTGTTGCATGAGTTAGTTACATTCAATACATGGATTTAGAAGGGCAAAACCCGAAATAATA
Organism: Angophora floribunda; assembly: GCA_014182895.1. NCBI lineage: Eukaryota > Viridiplantae > Streptophyta > Magnoliopsida > Myrtales > Myrtaceae > Angophora > Angophora floribunda. The sequence continues at coordinate 6,121,362 of CM024714.1, forward strand.
TGAGTTTACAGCTTCTTTAGTCCCAACCCATTTTTACGACTCTCTCTTCACTCTTTTGCCCTTACACGATCTTGCGCTTGCTAACAATACTCTCACCTCAGTTTGGTTATCAGTTTTCATAAATTATGTCAAATATGGAAATTTTTAAACATATGGGTTGAGTTGGGTTTGGTAAGGATAATTAGATCTGTATTACATGGAAATGAATCAAAATGAGTTATATAAGTTAATTTGGGATGGATCAATTTCAACTTGACCCACCCGTTTGATAGGTATATAGGTGGACATGTGGATTTAATAGAAATGTATAACCTATATCAAACAAAAGTCAGGATGAAAGAAACTCTTATCTGAAAGATTTATTACATAACATGAATACATTTGTACTAGTGAATTTAGTGAGCCTTATGTGTAGATCCAATAAATCTCATTATATATTCTTTTAGTCTTACTCATTTCTTTTATGTAAATGTATGTGCGATACTCACAGGGATCGAACCCTCTACCATTCACTCTCTGATCCTGCCCCCACAATCCCTTTACTAGCAAAGCCGCATGCCTTTTGGCTATAGCTCTCTCATTATATTAAAATGGTGAAAGTTTGTCTAGATGCATAAAATGACTGGTTACCAAATTAATGGGAACACATTCAATGATTGTCAGGCTAGTTGGCCTTTCTCAGTTGCATTTTGCATGTTGATAGATTCACTCACGTGCAAATGCTGTGACGAGCTCATTTTTATTTTATTTTTACTATAAGAATGGTGCAACAATTGATGTTTCTGAGAGATCTCAATTTATTTAGAAGAGCAACTATTTAAATCTCTATTATTTTTTATTTAAATTGGCATGTATATATAGTGTTAGACTTACATTAAAAGTGGATAATTGTTGCTGGTTCTCGTGATCAAACTTACTTAGATTATATCGTTTTCCCATTTTGTGAGCATGTGTATTGTCAGAACCTTAATTAATGGACTGGCAAATTTTATTGCACGATATAAGTACCATTGTCACTCGTCAGTGCTTCTGGTTTGCCGGCTTATGGATCATGCTCATATATACTGATTGTGCAAATTGGTGACATTTCTAATATTTCACTAAAGTTTCGTTGAGATTCTTTTTTCTTGCTTCTCATAATCTGTTCCTTACAAAGCTTTCCATTTTAACAAAGAAAAATCTCGGGACCAAAAAAAAGCAGCTTCCGCAATCTAAAAATGTAACGATTTGAACATCCAAAAATTTGGAGAAGATAGGAGGAAAAAGAGACTTTTGCAATCTACTTCAGGGTTTTGTGGCTAGATCAATGTTTTGCTGATTGAGTTGGTTTGGTCCTACTATATACGTACTAGATTGAGATGTTTCCTAGAAGTTTGTTCAATTCTTTTCTTTTCTTTTAGGGGCAAGTTGCAAGTTGCATGGCGCATTATTGCCTATTGATTAAGTAACTTAAGTTACTTATTTCACAAGCTAAAAAGGATGTGGATCGTGGACAAATTATAAATCACCCACGTGTTGAGGTAACTTAAATCACTTATAATAGCAGTTTATGCAAAAAAGCATGTCAAAAGATTTTATGAATCCTTGGTGTGAAAATATGAGCTTGGACCTCTCATGTGGCTCTAGCTGATTGCAAGATTTGGATAGCTGGAAAAAGAATGGGTGTCTTTTAGTCACACCTTCTGTAACGGGAGAATTTGATTGCAGATGAAAATACAGGAACAATTTATAGTTCTTTGATATTTCAGTACATTATGACCATTATTGTCCTTAAGGTATCATAGGCCCCCATTACTATTGCTTGGTTTAAAACAAATATACCCTTAAAGTATGCAGTAAAACCACATAGAAATGAGAGCAATTGCTCTATTTTTCTTTTGAAATTTCATCTTAAATGTTTTAATGTTGTGAGGAAGAGAGCTATTGCTCTTTTGAATAATTGTGACAACAATATATCATTTGGTCCTATTTACACACAACCAATCAAAATATCTTTTAAAAGTAGGTATTTTATCCCCACCCTCACCACTTTTCATGATAGACCACCACTTCTCTTAATGTCAACAATTACTTCTTTTCATATCTAATAATATCTTCTTTTTATGATAATAAACTATTTCAACATTCTGAGCTCATGTAACTATATGATGCTACATGTAAACATCGTTTGACAATCTTGGCAGGTGATCATGGCTATATATATGCTTTGAGAGTCGAGAAGAGTGTCTTGAATGATGAGGTTCCTTTTCGATCAGGCCACTGCTCCTCCAAGGAGAGCAAAGCAGGCTGGTGTAACTTGTCTTCCTTTCGGTTTCGCAAGCTTTTTTCTATTTTTCGTTCCTCTTTGGCACCCGGCAATTCAATCTAGCGTGAGTTCCCTAGCTAGTGAGCTCAGTGGGGGGACCAGGGTTGTATTCTTCTGGACACATCTTTTCATCCTTTAAAACGTCCGAGTCCAAGCGATCACTCTTTCACTCCACCAACTGATTGCTTCTTCCATGCAAAGCGCTACTCAGGGAGGATGGTTCAATGATATGCCCACTTTCTTGGGATCAACGCAGAGCTTTCACATGAATAGACCCAAATAAAATTCCGCACGATCAGGCCACTCTTCATGAAATCTCCACGCTTCTTTCTTCCTCGTCACTCAAGCGACTGAAGATATCAGATCGATGCAAAGACAAATGACGCCACCTAGTTTTACCTTACTAAGAGATGGGCTTTCGTCCTTCCCAAGTACACCCAAAATTATTTATTGTTCGCTATCGATCACTCTTGTTCTTGAGTTTCTTAGTTTTTTTTTTTTTTTCCATTTTCGCCCTCTTCCTCATTCTTGTTGTCTTAGGTGTTGTTCCTGCTTGCCCAGATTGATACAAATTGTGTACCTTCACTTGGCGTTGGCATTGCTATAGCACTCGAAAAGCTCGACACTTTTCGTGACAGCCAACACATTCCTCTCTTCCTCTCTCTTTTAATAATGTCTTTCATGGGTGGATTAAAGTTCCGAACATCGCCTCCATGCACATAAGATATTATATATATATATATATATATATATATATATATATATATATATATATATTAGCGTAAGACTCAAGGAAAATACAATAATTATGTATCTTCATGGAGCATCATGTATATGTATGCATGTATTGTAGCCTTGTCACTCAATCAATGAATAAAAATATTTGCCGCACGTGTGCGAGCACTTCAACAAGTTTAGTGAGAAACAGACAGGCCTGGTTGATGGCTCTAGTTTTCTTGCATGCGTGAGTCTCAATTCTGTATCCATCTCACCTAATCTTTGGCCCGGGTATCGAATAATCAATGAAAAGAGAAGTGACAGAGCATTCCGCTGGAGGAATAATTTATTCGTCGAACTAATTGAATAGATTTAATTTAATTAATTATATCGATCGAATGATAAAAAAATAATGAGATTCACATTAGTTCTCATATAAAAAAAAATTATTGCACCGTGTGATTATGCAACAAAAAATACGATTGGCACTCAAGTATCAAACTCCCTTTAAGCCATGGGCATTCAAACTCATTTAGAAACAAGTAAATTTCATTTAGTACGGTTTCTTCTTAAGCTTTGTCAAAGAAAGCTAATCTACAAAATGGATATAGCATCCGATGTGAACACTTGAGAGTCATATGAATCTTTTTAAATTGATTTCTCCGTTGAATTCGAAATTCTTTTAAGTCAAGAAAATCTTTTTGCGATATCTACAGCTCCGTACGAGTGGATACACCTTTTCGTCGTACATCTGTATCAATCACTTGTCCTAGTGGACTTAGTGAGTGTTTTTGTAATCTAGATACAACTTGTCATCCATTGAAACGTGAGGTCCGGGCCACACCTTGTCACTCCACCAAGCGCTAGCTCTATCCATGCAAAGAGCTACTCCAGGGAGGTTGGATCCATCATATGCACACCTACCTAGAAATAAAAAATATCCAAATGAATTCTTCACGTCACAACTATGTCACTTTATGTGAAATCTTCCCTCGTCATCTTCTTCACTCACTCGAGTGAAGATACCGAAAGATTTTGTAGGATTGCTATTCTAAAAGGTTAAACTAAAACAAGTCATGGTTTTACTATTTTAATATATCAATTTAACTTACTTATAAGTTGGATTTTAACATTGGATTAAAAAGTAGAAATAAATAACAGGAGAATTAATATCTAATATAACACTCTCTTTGCACGTAAGACTGACTTTGGTCTAAGATTATAACATGAGAATATATAATAGAGAAGAGTAAGAGCAAGAAAGATTTGAACTCAGGACAACCTGCCTTGATATCAATAGTTTAAGAAGGTTATTATGTGAATACATGGTTTTAATAACTGAAAAGGGAAAAAAAAATTCAAAACAACCCTCTTGTGGGTAATTTTCCTCAAAGTACCCACCGGAGTGATGTTTGTTTTATGATAAACTCCGAACTTGGTGACTTCGCCTCAGTTAATGCCTCATCTCACCAGCGACACATATTGTCGTAGACGACGACCATGTACTTGTTACATGCCATTTTCCGCCCCATGGACGGGCCGTTTTTGTCATGAAATTGTTTGAACTCAATTTCCAAAATTCTCAAGTGAAAATCTAAAGAAAACGGACAACCAAAATCCACGTCTTTCTATCACCTTCTCACTTCACTTATATTCATCTCTATCTTCATCTCCCACCTACGCTCTTGAAAGCTCCTCCTCACCTAAACGTGGTATTAATATCTAAGAATCACGTACATGACATGATGGATAGCCAATGGCGCTACTCAATTCTCCATTATGAAAACGTGAACTTCCCCACGAAAAGTGATTTCTTGTTTGCTATTAAAGCCCAAGAACACTCTCTCGAATTCATCCCCCTGCACTAAGCCATTCACTCTTGGTCAGCACTATGTCCCTGCCGGATTCCGAGACCCAGAACGGGAAGGGGAGCCGTGAGACCTCCGAGGTCTATGATTCCGTGTTCGGCTTCCTCATGAACTTTGCCGACAAGGCCGAGACCATTGTTCCTCATCCTAAGAACGGAGTCATTGTGGATGATGACACGACGATCCAAGCTCAAGTCGACGGGAAGGAGGAGCCATTGGAGAACGTGGGCAATATTAATGCAAGGGAAACATTCGACAAGTTGCCCGTGACGGCCAAGGAGGAGCTGCTCAAGGACGTGTTCGGCGAGATCCTGGGGAACATGCTAGACAAGCTCCCTGAGGACGGGAAGGAAGCATTTCTTGTAAGGTGTTTCGACAGCCTGTTCCTGAAGCTTCCCAACGAGTCGCAGAGAGCAATTGGCATCAAAGTGAATGACCTGTTGTCCCCATCCCAAGAGGCTTTTGCAACACTGAGCGCCCTGGAATCGCCCTCGGCCTTGGGGAACCAGTTTCCCGACGACGCCCTTCAACCAGTGGGGTTCAGTGTGAAATACCCGAAGACGATCGGTGGTAAAGGAAGAGGTGGGGGAGGGGGACGAAGATGGTAATTAGACTGAGTCTAGACGATGTTCACGGGCCGATGGGTCGTAAGAATACGTGATTGCTCCTCCTATGTTCTTCCTTCTCTCTCTCTCTCTCTCTCTCTCTCTCTCTGTGTCAAAAAATGTATAATAAACTCGTGTGTGTGTGGGTGTCCTATATGGCGACAAAGCAGTCGCAGTTGGCGCTCCTTTGGTGTGTTTGTCGTATGAGTGGTGGTTTGAGAAGTTTAATGATGAAAAAATCGGTCCCATCCTCGGACCAACTTACATGCACATGCAGTCAAATAGCTCTCGTCACAAAAAAACGTAGATTCGTCGTACATATTTCGCTCGATGATGGTTACCATTGGGATGTGATAGCGCTACTCTATTCTCTCTCTCTTTTCTTTTCTTGTTCTTATTCCTTTTAAGCTGACCAACTTTCATAAACCGTGGAGAACCGTCACGGGATATGTTACAGTATCTAATAATTAGCGTTGCAGCGTTCTATTGTTAACGTAGTATTTAGTTTCTGCATTAGATTGAGTTGGACTTGATAATGGGAAATTGCATAGTAAAAAACCAGAAAGAATGAGCACATTTTCTGAAAAATAGTTAAGGCTCCTCAATTTATATGATTTTAATGATAGAAACAATCAATTCAATTCCATCATTGAGTAATTATGACTTAAACCGAGAATTTTGTAGGGAATGGAGGACCCTTCTCTCCCTGTCCTTTTATAGATCTGAAGGAAGATGGTCCATTCTATCATGTTCGGATATTAAAGAGACGAAACTAAATGAAAGAAGCGCATTTGTTGAAAATAATAACGCTGATATACGATAATTCCTCTAGCGTTCAAGATCTGCACTTCTCTGATCCATAACCTAATGGGCCTTTGTAAAATGCAAGGAGATAAAATCCCGGCAAAATTGTCCGCCTCATCATAAGCTGTTATATTAACCAATGATCATCACAGTTCTATGGAGACCAAATCTAAAACTTGTATTCAAGTTGAAAATGTTATAATTGGTGATGCGAAGCGGATCAAAACTTTGCAATTAAATCAGGAGTTATAGAAATTGATGGAGAAATAAAATTATGAACAATAAAAATGATATAATAAATTTTATGTGATTTGGTCCAAATGTTGGAACCTACATTCAATTGGGATAATCAATAAATAATCTATTAATAAATCGGAGAGTTATAGAGTTCTAATCATCTATACATTCAAGTGTTTCTCAGCTCTAGTTTATATCCAATACCCATAATATTTAACAACTCAACTTTGCACACAAATCTCTCGTCCTCACTTCTCATGAGCTCTCTACTCCCTCTGTACTCTTCGGCTTCAGATGTCTTCTCCTTTTATAGGAGAAAGCAAAGGAAACAAGGCCAAAAATAAACGCATTAAATGTCCACAAGACAAGCACACCAAACAGCAAAGGCGCCCACCAATTTTTATGGGCATGCATGTGCTTTAATGACATGGTACGTGGGGAGCTTTCTTTGACTTTCAGAGGAATTGTAAACTTCATTTATTACCCCTATGCATGCACAAAGAAATAGTGCTACTCTTAGACTTCTTGTGAGGTGCATGTAATATGAATCTAAACTTGAGACATAATTTAATAGAAATGATATCTATTAATTTTTGTGAACACATATCTTATTTAAACTCCAATTTTTTTTTCCCTTTCTTCCCCCTTTACCATGGCCGGCAGAGGGAAGCCGGCGAGGGCCACCCTCATTGGCGGCGGTGTCCGGCGAGGGTCATCCCTGACTAGGCAAGGGCCGCCCTCGCCGGATCTAGCAGGGGCTGCCCTTGCCCAACTCAGGCAAAGGATGCCCTCGCCTGATTTGGTGGGGGTGACCCTTGCCCAACGCCGGGGAGGGTTGCCCCGCTAGATTCGGCAAGGGTCACCAGAGAGGGAAGAGGAAGAGAAAAAAAAAAAAAAGTAAAAAAACGAAAATGCTTTTCAGTTAAAAAGTTTGCGGTAAATGTGTCTTAAGCAGCATAGTTTAAAGTTTTTTGTGGCACAATAAAAATTCAAGATAAATTTGTCCCGGGCAGCATAGTTTGGGTTTTTGGTGGCATTTTCCCTAAAAATATTTGCCGCCTCTGCATGTATTCCAACAAGTCTAGTGAGAAACAGATAGGCCTGTTTGATGGCTTTAGTTTGCTTGCATGCATGAGTCTCAATTCTGTATCCGACTCACCTAATCCTTGGCCCGCGTATCGCACAATCATTGAAAAGAGAAGTAACAAAGCATTCCGCTGGAGGAATAATTTATTTGTCGAACTAATTGAATAGATTTTATTTAATCAATTATATCAATCAAATGATAAAAAGATAATGAGGTTCACATTTGTTCTCATAGGAAAAAAAAAACATATTGCACCTTGTGATTATGCAACAGAAAATACGATTGGCACTCAAGTAGCAAACACACTTTAAGCCATGGGCATTCAAACTCAATTAGAAACAAGTAAATTTCATTTGGTATGATTTCTTCTTAAGCTTTGTCAAAGAAAGCTAATCCACAAAATGAATTTAGCAGCCGATGTGAACACTTGATACTAATATGAATCTTTTTAAATTGATTTCTCCATTGAATTCGAAATCCTTTTAAGTGAACAAAGCCTTTTCGCGGTATCTACAGCTCCGTACGAGTGCATACCCCTTTTCATCGTACATGTGCATCAATCACTTGTCCTAGTGAACTTAGTGAGTGTTTTTGTAGTCAAGATACAACTGGTCATCCATTGAAACGTGAAGTCTGGGCATCACCCTATCACTCCACCTAGTGCTAGCTCTATCCATGCAAAGAGTTACTCCAGGGAGGTTGGATCCATTGCATGCACACCTACCTGAAAATAAAAATACCTAAATGAATTCCTCACGTCACGACCATGTCACTTTATATGAAATCTCCCATCGTCATCCTTTTCACCCACTCGAGTAAAGATATTGAAAGATTTTGTAGGGTTATTATTCTAAAAAATTAAACTAGAAGAAGTTGTGATTTTATTATTTTAACATATCAATGTAACTTACATATAAGTTGGATTTTTAAACAAAAAAAAGTTGGATTTTAACCTTGGATTTAAACGTAGAAATATATAATAGTAGAAGTAATACTTAATATAACACACTCTCTTTGCACGTAAGTAAGACTTTGGTCTAAGATTAAAACACGAGAATATATAACAGGGATGTAAGAGTCAGGGTAGATGTAAGAGCCAAAAAGATTTAGACTTAGGACAACCTACCTCGATATCAACTATTTAAGAAGGTTATCGTGTGAATACACGGTTTTAATAACTGAATAGGGAAAAAGAAATTCAAAACAACCCTCTGTGGGTAATTTCCTCGAAGTATCCACCGGAGTGATGTTTATTTAATGATAAACCCTGAACTTGGTGACTTTGCCTCAATTGATGCCTCATCTCACCGGCGACACATATTGTTGCGGACAACAACCATGTACTTGTTACATGCCATTATTCGCCCCATGGACGGTCCGTTTTTGTACCGAAATTGTCTGAACTCGATTTCCAAAATTCTCAAGTGAAAATCTAATCCCTCCCAATGAAAACGGACAACTAATATCCACGTCTATTACCTTCTCACTTCACTTATATTCATCTCTATCTTCATCTCCCACCTACGCTCTTGAAAGCTCCTCCTCACCCAAACGTGGTATTAATATCTAAGAATCACGTGCATGACATGATGGATAGCCAATGGCGCTACCCAATTCTCCATTATGAAAACGTGAACTTCCCCACGAAAAGTGATTTCTTGTTCGCTATTAAAGCCCAAGAACACTCTCTCGAATTCGTCCCCCTCCACTAAAGCCATTTACTCTTGATCACCATTATGTCCCTGCCGGATTCCGAGACCAAGAACGGGAAGGGGAGCCGTGAGACCTCCGAGGTCTATGACTCCGTGTTCGGCTTCCTCATGAACTTTGCCGACAAGGCCGAGACCATTGTTCCTCATCCTAAGAACGGAGCTGTTGTGGATGATGATGCAACGAACCAAGCTCAAGTCGACGGGAAGGAGGAGCCATTGGAGAACGTGGGCGATGGTAATGCAGGGGAAACGTTCGACAAGTTGCCCGTGACAGTCAAGGAGGAGCTGGTCAAGGACTTGTTCGGTGAGATCCTGGGGAACATGCTGGCCAAGCTCCCTGAGGACGGGAAGGAAGCATTTCTGGTAAGGTGTTTCGACGGCCTGCTCCCAAAGCTTCCCTGCAAGTCGCAGAGAGCAATTGGCATCAAAGTGAATGACCTGTTGTCCCCATCCCAAGAGGCTTTTGCAACACTGAGCGCCCCGGAATCGCCCTCGGCCTTGGGGAACCAGTTTCCCGATGACGCCCTTCAACCAGTGGGGTTCAGTGTGAAATACCCGAAGACGATCGGTGGTAAAGGAAAAGGTGGGGGAGGGGGACGAAGATGGTAATTAGACTGAGTCTAGACGATGTTCACGGGCCGATGCGTCGTAAGAATGCGTAATTGCTCCTCCTATGTTCTTCCTTCTCTCTCTCTCTTCCGTGTCAAAATATGTAGAATAAACTGGTGTGTGTGTGGGTGTCCTATATGGCGACAAAGTAGTCGCAGTCGGCACTCCTTTGGTGTGTTTGTCGTATGAGTGGTGGTTTGAGAAGTTTAATGATGAATAAATCGGTCCCATCCTCGGACCAACTTACATGCACATGCAGTCAAATAGCTCTCGTCACAAAAAAACGTAGATTCGTCGTACATATTTCGCTCGATAATGGTTACCATTGGGATGTGATAGCGCTACTCTATTCTCTCTCTCTCTTTCTCTGTTCTTATTCCTTTTAAGCTGACCAACTTTCATAGACCATGGAGAACCGTCACGGGATATTTTACAGTATCTAATAATTAACGTTGCAGCGTTCTATCGTTAACGTAGTATTTAGTTTCCGCATTAGATTGAGTTGGACTTGATAATGGGAAATTGCATAGTAAAAAACCAGAAAGAATGAGCACGTTTTCTGAAAAATAGTTAAGGCTCCTCAGTTTATATGATTTTAACGATAGAAACAATCAATTCAATTCCATCATTGAGTAATTAACACTTAAACCGAGTATTTTGTAGGGAATGGAGGACCCTTCTCTCCCTGTCCTTTTATAGATCTGAAGGAAGATGGCCCATTCAATCATGTTCAGATATTAAAGAGACACGAAACTAAATGAAATTCATTTTCAATGAGCTCGGCGCTGCTTGTGTTGTTTCCATTCAAGTGCTACTCTAAGACGTGATCGCCGTAGGCCTGTAAGCATTCGGCTCGAACATATCAAGGACTGAAAAAACGCCTTTACAGGACGAGTTGAAGGACAGGCCAAGTTCCCCCCGCGGCCCGGCCGGGGGAGGTAAAATCCTCCACACAACATTCGAGGCGTTTGCTTACCTTGCACCCATGTCGAGTCAACGGTTGCACCGCGAACGGTAGAGTGTTATACCTTGCGAGTTAAGGTTTTTATTGAGAGTCAAGAAGAGTCGCTTTGAGGTTCCTTTTCGATTAGGCCACCGCTCCACCAAAAAGAGCAAAGCAGGCTCGTCTATCTTGTCTCCTTTTGGTTTCGCCAGCTTCTTCTATTTTTCGTTCCTTTTTTTGGGCACTCAGCAATTCAGGGGGGAAGGGGGGATAGGATTGCATTCCTTTAGACAGAACTTTTTGTCCATTGAAATGTGAAGTCCAAGTGATCGCTCTTTCACTCTATGAGATTTTGTGGGATCACTACCGACTATTCTAAAAACTTAAAATAATAGGTAAATACATGATTTATTATTTAAATATTTCAATACTCCCCCTCATGCTTAGTTTGGTCTTTCGTCTAGTACTAAGCATGGAAATTTAATTGAGGAGGCAAATGGGGCCTAGTAAGATTTGAACTCAAGACTCCAACTTTGATACTATGTGAGATTTTGTGAAACAATTGTCGACTGTTCTAAAAACTTAAGTTGATAGATAAATGCGTTGTTTATTATTTAAATATTCCAACACACTCCACCAAGTGCTTGTTTCATCTATGCAAACTGCTACTCAGGGAGGATATATCAATCACATGCCCTCCTTCTTGGGATAGATGCAGAGATTACGTATAAAAACCCAAGTTAATTCCTTAGATCATGCCTACTCTTCATGGAATCTCCATTCTTCTTCTTCAATCGAGCAAGTGAGAATATAAGATCGGTCCAACGTCAATGGTGCCGCCTATTTTTCCATTACTGAAAAGTGGACTTTCGTCCTTCCCAGTTCCAGGAAAAATGATTTCTCGTTCGCTATTTAAGCCCCATAACCCGACTCCCATATTTTTCCACCGCTAGTAAGCCATTCACTCTTGATCACCACTATGTCCCGTCGAATTCCCAGAGCCAGAGTGGGAACAAGAACCAGAATGGCATTGCTGTAGCATTCGAAAAGCTTTGACGCTTTTCGTGACAGCCAATACATCCACTCTTCCTCCCTCTTTTAGTCACGTCTTTCATGGGTGGATTAAAGTTACGAATATCCCCTTCATCCACATTTGTTATATACAAATGAAGTTAGGCTCTATCTACGCTTGTAACCCAACATAATAATATTATACGGGCATAAGACTGTCTTATTTGCTATTATGTATCTTCATATATATATATATATATATATATATATATATAGACATACACACGGCCTTTCCAATCAATCAACGTATTAAAATATTTGCCGCACGTGTGTGTGCATTCCAACAAGTCTAGTGAGAAACAGACAGGCCTGGTTGATGGCTTTAGTTTGCTTGAATGCATGAGTCTCAATTCTGTATCCAACTCACCTAATCCTTGGCCGGCGTATCGAGCAATCATTGAAGAGAGAAGTAACATAGAATTCCGCTGGAGGAATAATTTATTTGTCGAACTAATTCGATAGATTTTATTTAATCAATTATATCATTCAAATGATAAAAAAGAATAATGAGATTCACATTAGTTCTCATAGGAAAAAAAAAAAAAACTATTGCACCGTGTGATAACGCAACAGAAAATATAATTGGCACTCAAGTATCAAACTCCCTTCCATGGGCATTCAAACTCATTTAGAAACAAGTAAATTTCATTTGGTACGGTTTGATCTAAAGCTTTGTCAAAGGAAGCTGATCTATGAAATGTATATAGCATCCGATGTGTACACTTGATAGTGCTATGAATCTTTTTAAATTAATTTCTCGGTCGAATTCGAAATTCCCTTTAGTCAACACAGCTTTTTCGCGATACCTACATCTTCGTACGAGTGAATATGCCTTTTCATCATACATGGGCATCAACCACTTGTCCTAGTGGACTCAGTGAGTGTTTTTGTAGTCTAGATACAACTTGTCATCCATTGAAACGTGAAGTCCGGGCCATCACTCTGTCACTCCACCTACTTCTAGCTTTGTCCATGCAAAGAGCTAATCCAGGGAGGTTGGATCCATCGCATGCACACCTACCTGCAAATAAAAATATACCCAAATGAATTCCTTATGTCTTGACCATCCTACTTTACAGTGAATCTCGCGTCATCATCTTCTTCACTCACTTGAGTAAAGATAAGATAAGTTTTTGTAGGGTCACTATTCTAAAAACTTAAATTAGAAGAGTCGTGATTTTACTATTTTGACGTATCAATTTGACTTAAATATAAGTTGGATATTTTAAACCAAAAAAAGAAGAAGTTAAATTTTAACCTGGGATAGGGCAATCAAAATTAATATTTAATATAACACTTTCTTTGCATGTAAGTTAGACTTTGGTCTAATATTAAAACAAGAGAATACATAACATGGAAGATATAAGGGCCAAAAAGATTTAGACTTAGAACAAATTGCTCAAATATCAACTGTTTAAAAAGTTTAAGTGATCATATAAGTGCGTGGCTTTAATAATTAAAAAGGCAGAAAAAAATAATCAAAATAACTTTCTATAGGCACTTTTCCTTGAAGTATTCACTGAGTGATGTTTATTTCAAAGTAAACCTTGAACTTGATGACATCGCCTCAATTGATGCCTCATCTCATTAGAACACATGTTGTCGTGGACAATAGTCATGCATTTTTTTTTTGTTAGTCTCACTTTACTCCTAATTTAACTTTCATTTTCAAATGTTTGTCTTACCTCTTTATAGGGTGTGGAAGTCAAAACCTATACTTGAAATTAAATCGTCCCTAGGTAGGAATTTGAAACTCCTCATCTTCATTTCCATGTGGAAAATGTGGCCATTGGGACAAATCTTAGTAGTTGATAGCCATATACTTGTTATGTGCCATTATTCACCCCATGGACAAGCCATTTTTGTCTGAAATTGTCTCAACTCCATTTTAAAATTCTCAAGCTAAAATATAATCCCTCTAACGAAAACGGACAACTAAAACCCACGTCTTTCTATCACCTTCTCACTTCACTTATATTCGTTTATATCTTCATCTCCCACCTACGCTCTTGAAAGCTCCTCCTCACCCAAACGTGGTATTAATATCTAAGAATCACGAACATGACATGATGGATAGCCAATGGCGCTACCCAATTCTCCATTATGAAAACGTGAACTTCCCCACGAAAAGTGATTTCTTGTTCACTATTAAAGCCCAGAACACTCTCTCGAATTCATCCCCCTCCACTAAGCCGTTTACTCTTGATCACCACTATGTCCCTGCCGGATTCCGAGACCCAGAACGGGAAGGGGAGCCGTGAGACCTCCGAGGTCTATGATTCCGTGTTCGGCTTCCTCATGAACTTTGCTGACAAGGCCGAGACCATCGTTCCTCATCCTAAGAACGGAGCTGTTGTGGATGATCATGCGACGAACCAAGTTCAAGTCGACAGGGAGGAGAAGCCGTTGGAGAACGTGGGCAATGCTGATGCAGGGGAAACGTTCGACAAGTTGCCCGTGACAGCCAAGGAGGAGCTGCTCAAGGACGTGTTTGGCGAGATCCTGGGGAACATGCTGGACAAGCTCCCTGAGGACGGGAAGGAAGCGTTTCTGGTGAGGTGTTTCGACGGCCTGTTCCCTAAGCTTCCCTACGAGTCACGGAGAGCAATTGGAATCAAAGTGAATGACCTGTTGTCCCCATCCCAATTTCCCAGGCGACGCCCTTCAACCGGTGGGGTTCAAGGTGAGATTCCCAAAGGTGATCGTTAGTAAAGGAAAATGAGGGGGAGCTGGAGGGCGAGGGGGACGAAGATGGTAATGAGACTGAATCTAGACGATGTTCAGGGGTCAATGGGTCGTATGAATGCGTGATTGCTCTTACTATGTTCTTCCTTTTCTCTATCTCTCTCTCTCTATCTCTCTCTGTCAAAATATGTAGAATAAACTCGTGTGTGTGTCCTATATGGTGACAAAGTAGTCGCGGTTTGCACTCCTTTGGTGTGTTTGTCGTATGAGTGGTGGTTTGAGAAGTTTAATGATGAATAAATTGGTTCCATCCTCGGACCAACTTACATGCACATGCATGCAATCAGATAGCTTGTCACAAAAAACGTAGATTCATCATATATCTTTCGCTCGGTGCTAGTTACCATTGAGGGTGTGATAACGCGACTCTATTCTCTCTCTTCTCTCTTCTCTCTTCTTTCCTTTTAAGCTGACCAACTTTTATAAACTGTGGAGAACCGTCACGGGATACTTCACAATATCTAATGATTAATGTTGCAGTGTTCCATCGGAAAGGTAGAATTTAGTTTCTCTATTTGATTGACTCGGACTTGATAATGGGAAATTGCACGGTAAAAGCCAGAAAGAATCAATGCGTTTTCTGAAAAATAGCTAAGGCTCCTCAATTTATATGATTTTCACGATGAAAACAATCAATTCAATTCCATCATTGAGTAGTTATGATTTAAACCGAGTATTTCAAAAGGAATGGATGATACAACAGATTATCTTCTTTTAGATCTATAAAGGACAAGGAGAGAAGGTTTTCTAAAATGACACGAAACTAAATGAAAGAAAATATTTGTTAGAAAGGATATTGCTGATCTACAATAATTGCTCTAGCTTTCAAGATTTACACTTCTCT
The DNA here is from genome assembly GCA_014182895.1 of Angophora floribunda. Classification (NCBI taxonomy): domain Eukaryota; kingdom Viridiplantae; phylum Streptophyta; class Magnoliopsida; order Myrtales; family Myrtaceae; genus Angophora; species Angophora floribunda. The sequence goes on from CM024714.1 coordinate 6,136,909, forward strand.
TATCCATAACCTAATGGGCCTTTGTAAAATGCCGGGAGATGAAATCCGGGCAAAATTATCGACTTGCTGTTGAATTAACCAACAATCACAGTTATAGCGAGATCTACAACTTGTGATTCAAATTCAAACTGTTGCAATTGGTGACACAACAAAAGCATATTAAAACTTTACAATTAAATTGGGGCTATAGAAATTGACAGAGAAATAAAATGATGAACAACAAAAGGACACAATAAATTTTTAGTGATTCAATCCGAATTTTGGAGCCTATATCCATGGAAAGAGTCAGTAAATAATTCATTAATAAATTGGAGAATTACAGAGTTTCAATCACTTTTACGTTTAAGTGTTTTTCAGCCCTAATTTATACCCAATACCCTAGTAGTTAACAGCTCAACTCGATGGACTCAACTCTACACATGAATCTCTCCGAGTTCTCACCCCACTTCATCTCCTGTGCTCTCTACTTCCCCGCTCCACTTTTCGTTTTCAGACGTCGTCTCCTTTTATAGGAGAAAGCAAAGGAAACAAGATAAAAGATAAACGCATTAAATGTCCACAAGACAAGCTCACCATGCATGTGCTTTAACGAGGTGGAGCAATGGACGTGGGAGACATGTACATGGGCTCTTCCAGTTTCCTCTTTCTTTGACTTGCAGAGGATTTGTCAACTTCATTTATGACCCCTATGCACAGATAAGGGAATAATCTAATTCTTGGCCTTCTTGTGCGGTGCATTTAATTACTTCGTGCTTATGATGACCACTGCATTGGGTCTCATATATGCCTCAAACTCGAATCATAATTTAACAAAAACAATGCTTATTGATTTTCGTGAACACACATTATTTGAATTCCAAAATATTAGTTAAACATCGCATGTAAGATGAGATAGGGAGATTCTCATTGGAAGAGGAAGTGACATTGCAAAAATCGTGTCTGGAATGGGAAAAACTCAGTAACGTGCTAGCTATTGTACATCAATGAAACAGTCAAAAGTAAATGTACAATACAATAATTACCTGATGTGGACAAAAGATAGGCACCCTCATTATCGATGATTGACGAATAGCCGTATGAAACATTGCTGTAGATGTTTTGACACTGACCCCATGAAAGGACTCCTGACATCGGTACCGCTGTCGCTCCACCAGAGTGACTGAGCCCAGATCAGGAGAATTTCTCAGCCGTGTAATTCGTTTGCGATGAGCTCGGCGCTGCTTGGGTTCCCATTTCATGTGATCCTAAGACAAGCACTCGGCTACAACATATCAAGGACTGAAAAACACCTTTGCAGGACGAGTTGAAGGACAAGCCAAATTCAGGGGGAAAAAGAAAACACTCCACGCAACATTCCAGGCGTTTGCTTAACTTGCATCTTTATCGAGTCAACGGTCGCACCATGGACGGTAGAGTGTTATACCTTGTGAGTCGAGAGAGCAAGGAATAGCCAGTAGGTTCTTCTCGGATAGAAGCCACGAGGACAAATGGCAACATGCACTTCAAGTTGTTTATTGAGAGTCAGAGAAGCGTCTCTTTGAAGTTCCTTTCCGATTAAGATCATGAATACCCTTTTGGCCAAAGACCCTCCAAAAAGAGCAAAACAGGCTCGCGTAAATTGTCGCCTTCTGGTTTCCCAAGCTTCTTCAATTTTTCGTTCTTTCTTTGGCACTCGGCAATTCTCGAGGGGCGGAGGGGGCTAGGATTGTAGAACTTCTCATACATTAAAATGTAAATTCCAGGCGACCACTCTTTCACTCCACCAAGGGCTTGCTTCGTCTATGCAAACCGCTAGTCAGGGACGATATCCATCACATGCCCTCCTTCTTGGGATAGAAGCAGAGATTGCGTACAAAAACACCCAAGTTAATTCCTCACATCACGCCAACTGTTAATTGAATCTCCACTCTTCTTCTTCTTCTTCTTCTTCACTCAAGCTGGTGAAAATGTAAGATCGGTCCAACGTCAATGGTGCCACCCATTTTTTCCATTATTAAAACTTGGACTTTCGTCCTTTACAGGTCCACAAAAATGATTTCTTTGCTATTTAAGCCCCATAGCCCGACTCCCATATTCGTCCACCACCAGTAAGCCATTCTTTCTTTCTTGGTCACCACTATGTCTCTGTCGGATTCCCAGAACCAGAGTGGGAAGAAGAGCTGTGGGACCTCTGAGGTAACAGTTACCTGTCAATCTTCTGATGATTTGACTTTAGATGTTACCTGTCTTTAACATTCTAAGCAAATGGATTAATATTATCTAATTTGTTGCAGATAAAATCAAAAGCTTTCTTTTCAAGGGATTTAGTAAAATTATCAGCTAATTAATTTTTGGAATCAATAAATTGAAGTGATGGTTAAGTTCAATATGCTTGGCTCCAAAATGCAAAATTGGATTCTTCATCAGATTTATTGCACTGGTGTTGTCACACTTATTGATACCTAAATTTTGGCGATTTGTTTTAGTATTTATTAATTGCATTGGAAAATTAGAGATTAGTTTTTAATCCTTTAACAAAAAAAATTCATTCATTAAAATTGTATTGCAAATAGACATTAAGAGCATTTGCATCACTAGTTTTAAAATTAATAAAAAATAAAAAAATAAAAAAAATCGAAAAAAGAGGCCTGGCCAGGGCTGGGCCCGCCCGGCCCCCTATGCGGCCCTTTCCCTTTCCTCGCACGGGCTCGGCCCATTTCCCTTTTTTTCTTCTTCCTTGGCCCGGCCCGCTCGGCCTTTTTCTTCTCTCGGTTATCCATCACGCGGAAATGGATCTGCAGAAAGAAAAAGCAGAAAGTCAGCAGAGCAGAAGTCAGTAGCAGCAAAAGAGCAAAAAAGCTTCTACAGAAAGAAAAACAGAGGAAAGAGAAAAAGACAGAAACACAGGGATAGAGAACGAAAAAAGCAAAAAAAAAAAGAGACAGCCGGGAGACGATCCGAGGGGGAAACCGAGAGAAAAAAAAAAAACTGGAAGAGACAGAAACGAAAAAACCCGAGAGAAGAGAGACCGAAGAGGGAGAGAGACCGAAGGACCAAAAAACAGGAGAAACTGAGAAAAAAGCGAAGAAGAGATAACCGAGTGAGAGCAGAAAAACGGAGAACAGATCCGAGAGTGAGAGTGGGGCTCGAGAGGGTCTTCTGTTGTTGCCGAAGGACCGCCTTACAGTCGCCGCCCGTCGCAGCCTCCGAACGAACCAGGTTGGTTTCTCTTCCTTCTACCCGAGTATCTTGTTTTTGCGTGGCGTCGGGCCACAAGCTATTAGATATACTGAACGTATTACATGTCATACAAGATTTTTATAGCATGCACTGAACGAATATCATAACATGTATTCCTAGAAGGTGGTATTAGGCTTTAGCACCGTTCGCCAGGTAGAAGGGATAGCCTGAAAGAAAAACATACCAAACTTGATGGAATATGGACCCCATTACTTACATTCTTCACTACACTATACTCACCTGTCGATGCGCAAGTCTTCGAGTGTTTAGTTTAACTTGTCAACAGCTTCTTGTAGTAACACTTTTAGTTGATTTGTCAGAAGGGATGCCAAGATTAACCCGGTGTTTTCTTTTAACATGTTCTTATCATGAGAACTGCCTGTTTTAGATTCGTCAGCATCAACAATGCGAACCTGCAGAAAATCCTCGAATTCTCATACCCCAATTGCCTGATAAAGACCGTGGGTGCAGTATGAGTTAGGGCGGTAGATGTCGTAGACTTCATTAAGCAATCCGGCTTCCATCATGCAGTCAACTCTTTGCTCCACATATCGATCGAGAACGGGAAGACATGCATCCACACAAAACACAGCAGTCATACTTTGAATTCTCAACACGCCCCCAGCTCTGCCCTGCCACGATGGAAGGAAAGGTATCCCTTTCTACCTCCGTGCTATGCTGTAAAGGACAAAATTTCATTAAACACTTCTCTAGAATGTGTCTGGAGTAACTTTTTTTTGCTCTTTCAAAAATTGGGTCGCTTGCATATTGGTTTTTCTAATCTTGAGTACTGTTATATAAACACTCACACGTAAATTCACATCATAATTTTCATGAAATTTTGAAATGTGAATTTCACCTTAAATTTTGGCAAGAAAATCAAAATATTACTTTTGATTTTTGAGAAGTCAAAACAAGCAAACCCTATATTTTTCTACTGAGATCATTTCAAAATATTACAAACCCATTCCTAGGATAGTGATAAAACTTCATAAGAAGTTACAGAATAAACGCAGAATGAGGTCAAGACAGCTTTAATAAAGCCTACATGATGCCAATTACCAAGTTTTTCAAACACTAGATACATCAATCATTCATTAACAAGATGAGATATAGACAAATATTTTCAATAAAAAAACAGTTGAAGATAAAATTCCCAGAAAACAACTACAGATTTGCAAAAGTTACCAATAAAAAAGTTTGTTGCTCTGGTGCTTCAAGTTAATGCCACTACAAATATGTCATGTTTAAAAAGGCACAAATGAAACCTAAGGACCAACTGATTGAGCTACATATTTAAAATAATCGATTCCTAAAACATCAGGAAGAAAGACTAATGAAGGTGCAGAAAAAAGAATTTTGCAAGAAGAGCATGCCAAGAGATGCTAAACCCTCTGTACTTGCTGCAAAAAGGTCCATGAGAAGCTACCATATATGGCTGGAAATAACTTAACGGACAAATTCCTAGGGGGAGAGATGCCATATGGCTGGAAGTAGGCAGGCATTGAAAGGGCGAAAAACAAAGATAGCCCAACAATGACTATAATCCTAGAGCTTCCTGCCTCACTGTAACATAGATTTGACAGGCCTAAAGCAGCAAGCATTGCCCATATGTAGCAAAGGAGAGCAGCAACCATGACCACGGGAATGGAAGTGATAAAACCTCCGACTTTACCTGTGAGCAACTATAAGAAAACATCAGGACACGAGACTAAATTTCAACATTGGAAAGGAAACAGGGCACTTCATGCGCACAGGAAGGGTACCCAAGGAGGCGCAGCAAGAAAGAATATGAGCCAGTATGTCCAGCATCTCATTGCCATAACCTTACTTAAACTTAATTTGCCAGATAACTAACCAAGACTACAGGATTGCCTCGATGCTCGACTATCACAAATGAAAAATTACGAAACTTCGCGTGCAAAAGCATATGCCAAAATCACAAACTCCATCTGCTTAGTATGTTCAATTCTGGCGCTTCAAGTTTATAACGCAGAAAATTTACTTCACATAATAATGCAATATCCATTTCAACCCGACAAACACGCCCCATTCATCATGGCATGTTCAGGGCTACAACCACAGACCGCTTACGCCTGCAACTACAACTACAAGCACTTCCACGCTCCTAAGCTAAGCGCTTCCACCAAAATAAATAAATAAATAACAAGGAATGATAGACTCTCTTATTTAGGGCTACAAACACTAACCCCTCGGAGTCAAGCGAGCATCGCCGTCAATCATTGGACGGAGGGTCGGTGGTCGACTGGTCGATAAGATTACGAGGATGGAGAGAGAGCTCCGGTGGCGAAACCAACGGACGCGATGGAAAGCCGGCACAGGCGAAAGCCCTACTGGAAATGAGCGGATTTAAGCGAGAAAGTCAAAAGAGAGAGTGCACCATCCGACCCAATCCCGTTCGGCTAGAGTCAGATCCGCAGACCGCGTTAATTAATTTCTCGATTAATGGAAAAATACCAAAAGAATGCATTGATATTTCCATAAATAACAACATACGATTTTTCTAACGGTCTTTTAAAGTTTGTACTGATATTTACATTGGTATGTCTTAACTGAATTTGACTTTTGGATTTTATTTGCCATGTGATGTTACACACATTCAACCGATAAACTTTTTTTCTCTCGTTAATTTTAAACTTGCTTTGTGATTTCCATATTAATTTTTTTTTAATCTTTTATCGAGTGTGAAGTTCAAAGAACGGAACATTAAAGAGAAAGCATCTAAAATGTATCCTCCAATATTTATGGTGCAGAAAATGATTTTTTTTTCTTTTTGAAACAAAGGAGCCTTATTTTACCAATTATATGATGACCAAAGTGCTATGCTCCTAAAACTCAATCTTACTGCTAGGCTCACGCTATGCTACGGAGCTCCCGTCGCCATGGCCGAGCTCTACAGCGGAGCGTGTAAAGCCTGGCATGGCCCTTGCGAGCACGAAGCCAAAGTTACACAGCTTGTGGCAATCAAGAGCTTCGCCTCGAGCTCACGTGCCCACGTCGCCGCAAGTGAGCTTGCCATAAACAAGGGCGATGGTGGCGGGGCAAGGGCTTCGATGGCAAGGTTAGCCTATCCCGATAAAGTTGCCATTTTGAACAAGCGAAGCGTTATCTTTTGTGAATCAGCATGGAATTGGTATCTAGTTTTACATTTATAGCAATAGAAGTGGGAAAAGTTAAAACCAGTAGGGCTTGGTGCAAAGTTTCTTTTGGCATACTACCTCAAAATCCCTTGACTTTTGGCACCATTACGCATCCACCGTCCTAACTATGAAGACTTATAATTTTGAAAAGCTACGGATTATCCGCTCGGACTTTGAATTTTGTTGTGACCATCGATCTTTCCTTCAAGCATAATCGTTAGAATTTACATGAAAATGCGCTAATTCGTTTTTCTTGACCATTTAACCACGTTGAGAGCGGTGCATGGTTAATAAAGTTGAGAAAACTTGGCAGAGATTATTTCGGTTGAATGAATGAGTTAGTCCAAATTCGAGCAACATTTAACATTTATGCAAACGCGAAGACGAGCGGATGCACCAAATTCAAAGTTTACAATAGGGTAACTTTTAACCTTTTTGGGGCTATTGTCCAACAATGATGAATACAATTTGTAAATTTTCAAGGCTCAGGGGTATTGTAAAGGTGTCGAAGTTCGGAGGGAATTTTGAGCTATTATTACTTTTTCTTTTTTACACTAGAAAGCGAGCATAGGCTATTCGTTTTTTCGGCGTGAACCATAGGCTTGGATGAGATTGAGACATCCCCTTTTGCTCCTCATCCTTAATAGTAAAAGGTCGTGCTTTGGAATATATCTTTTACAACTCTTCGATAGTAAATAAAATGAATATTATTGAGATGACATAACCATTCATTATTTTAACGTATGGGTGCCTACACGCTTCAACCCATCAATTTCCTCTTGTATTTTTGTATTTCTCAAAAGAAAGGAATACCCTTTATGAGTTTTACATCAAGGGATGCCAAGATCTGCATGAAACCTAAAACTAAACAGCTTAAAGACCTACTTGGATCCATGGATTCGTCACTTCCTTCGCTATGCTTTTTCTTGGATCAGCACACAATTCCTCTTTCTTTTTTTTCCATTTTTTGAATTTATTCTTTTCATTTTGTAATCATGGGTGTGAGAAATATGTCATATGTGGCCTCCGGAGCAGGCCTAAGTGACCTAAAAACTAGAACACGCGGATGAGTTCGCGCTTGGGTGGGTCATTCAAAGTTGCGGCCTACTTGAGCCAATCCCCGGGTCTGCGGGGGCATGCCTAGTGTGACGGTGAGAGTTCAGCCACAAATTTATTTTGTGGAAACCGGTAGACTTCTTAAACAGGTTTCAATTTTTGACTCTGTTTCCTTTTCTTTTCTTTTTTTACTTCTATATTTCCTTATTACAAGCTTAAATATAGAGACAAAAATCAGAAGAGATCCCACTGAATCAATGCTTTTAAATATTATTACTTTTATATGTTTCTTTAAATAAGACAAGAAAATCATTCTTATTTTATGCATAAGGCCGCTGGAGAGTTCTTTTATAGCAAGTTGATTCAAGCGAAAGGAATGAGAAACCATTTCATTGCATATTAATTTCGTTATTAGTTGCAAAGCTAAGTTTTTTCATCTTTTAAATTTAATAAGTCTTTATAATGACATTAATGATTTCTTTTTAATAAGTGATAATATTTTTGGTTAATATCACAAAAAATCCAAACCGGTACACATGTGACAAGTTTACTAAAACTAATTTTTTGATCACGAAAAATTCCAAATTGGTACACCTATAATAAATTTACTCCAAACTAATTTTTTAACCACAAAAAACTCAAATTGATACACTTGTGACCAATCACTCTAAAATTATTTTTTGACCCACGACAAATATGCACTCCGTTAAATTGGATTAATATCACAAAATTAGTATGTCTGTTATAAAACGGACCGTTACCATCTAACTCGGTAATTTGACAGTAAAATTGAATAAAAATTAGAAAAATGGTAAATTTGTCACAAGTATACCAATTTGGGATTTTTTGTGGTCAAAAAATTAATTTGAGGTAAATTTGTCTTTTGTGTATTAATTTGGGATTTTCTGTGGTATTAACCAAAATATTTTTCTACTTATAATTATTTATATTTTGGTATTTAACTTATTTTCTCTTTCGGTTTTCTGATTTTTGTCTCTGAGTTAAAAAAGAAGAAGAAAAAGAAACAGAGCCAAAGATCGAAACTGATTTAAGTATTATACGTTTTCCACTAAATGGACTTGTGGCTGCTTTCTGACCGTTGCACTGTCATTTGGCAGTGGACGGTCATCCTAGCGGAGCCCATATTGGATGTGATTGTGACATTGGGGGTAATCACGCGCATAGTTCAATTCCCTTCACATAATAATGTAAATATCCATGGACATACACGCTCCTAATGGGCGTTACAGGGGCTACAACGACACACTCCTCCCACTAAAAAATAAGTTAAAAATAAAATTAAAAGAAGACTCCTCTTATTTATTGCTTAAGCGAACGCCGTCGAAGTTGGCCAGCCGGCGACTAGGGTTTGGAGGTGGGGCGGACAAGGCAACAGACATTGTAATAATCACATGGTCTTTTAATAATATGAGTGTGCTTATGTATACTTTGCATGTGAGTTGCAGGGGAATTGCAAGTTCAGTGCAAAAGATGAAGGATTAACGCGTCCATCACAAAAGAGATGTACGCTAGAGGGGAGATCGGGGGGAGACCCAGGGAAGGGACAGCGCTCGAGAGGGTCGAGACGAGGGGGAGGGAGCTGGTGGTTCGCAATTTAGGAGGATGGCAAGCCAAAATCGAATTTAAGTATTATGCCTCAAATTCAAAAGTAAATCAAAGCGAAAGATTCGATTTTGTAGAAGGAGGCTTGTGCTTATACATAAAGAGAGTAAAGATGAGACCACCTGCCTAGGTATTTTCCTGTTAAGATTGCGGACGATTTCACAAATCTTGTAATCTATTGATGTGTTTAGACGCTCCCGTGTTGACTAAATTAATTGCTCTCTCGTTCAAAATGATTGGTTTTCAAGATTTTAATGACTAAAAGCTGTATGTACTGAAATTAACTTAATCATATGGTTGCCAATCGCACGACTCAAATATTATAATTCGAGCTCTGGTATTTGCAGAATTCCGCAGGAGCGAAAAGAACAAAAAGATCAAGCCTTCATAGACCACCTCCAGAAGCTATAAGAGGAAATCTTCAAGTTGGGGTCCATGGACTTCGGACAATGAAAACGAAAGACATTATCGGCAACGCATTATTAGTTTGTTCTACAGTAGAGGAAAGAATTCTGAAAAGCGACCTCAGCCCACAATTCTCGAGTAAGTTCGAGACTTATCTGCAAAAGGGAGAAGACCTTGAACAAGAAGTTAAAGGCAAGGGGGTTAATCCATCTGTTGATCATTTAATCCCCAAAGTTTGATCTAATCCGACACGATGATCTCTAATTTGATATATCATCCCGAGACAATGCGTTATAAGTTTAGGGTGCGTTTGTTCCACGAAAAATGAATAATTTTAAAACCGTTTGTAAAAAAAAATGAATAAACAAAAAATATTTTTATTATCTATGAAAATATTTAAGACAAATTATTATCAATTACGTAACCATTTTTCATTGACTAATATTTCAAGCGATTTAAGTAATTATTTTTGAGAAAATATTTAACAAAATAACCTTCCATTGTAAGTAGTTCTTGTTTCAAAGTTGTTCATAAGGCCTAATTAGGGAAAAGTGTTCGAAAAATCCTGAACTTTTTTTGTGTTGGTGCCAATTTAATAATAAACATTTTATTGATATCAATTTATATCAAAACCTTTCGACTTAATGCCAATTTAGTCTCAAACGTTTTGACTTGGTGCCAATTCAGTCTTTTCAGTTAATTCTGTCGATTGACGTGATATGATCGACGTTGACATGAGCAACCTTTAATAATGTGTAATATATTTTTCAAATTTTTACAAACTAACCTTCCGTTATAAGTAGTTATTGTTTCAAAGTCGTTCATGAATCCGTGTTAATTAAGATATGATTGTCGGAAAAGATTTTGAATTCATTCGACATCTTCAGCAATCCCTCTCCTCTATATAACATATAGCTTCTCCTAGCTCCAACTAATCCATCTCTCCCTCCCTTTCAGAATTTTTCCAAGAAAAACTTCGACATCGACCATGAAATGCATGTTCTCTTGCTTCTGCATGGGCCCGAAAGCCATCGCGGCCTTCCACCCTTCGCGTACTCACACCTCGGCTTCGAGAAGCACCTCCGTCTCTCCTTCGCCTCCGAATGTGTCGGCTTCGCCTGTTCCTCCTTTTCCCGCTTCGCTCAAAGATGATCATCAGATTACTTCTCCTTCTCCTCCTACTTCACTCCCCAGTTCACTTCGAACTCAGAACAATTGGGTTTACGAAACCGCCCTTCCCAATCAGCACCACCTCACCACCACCCTCTCCTGGTACACAACACCCACCGGTGGCCGCGAACTTCTTGCTAGTCTTAACGTCATTGCCGGCGATGACCCATGCACTCTCTTCGAGTACAAAGTCTGCATAAGCCCCAGCGTCTCTGAGCAGAAAAGAGGCCGAGAGCTCACAAAGTACAAGTGTAGCACGGTGTTCCAAACGCTCGATTTCTTTCTCGTTTCACAAGCGGAGTGCACATTGTCCTACGAAGACAAAAGGCTCCATGGCATCGAGGCTCGGCTCACTGGAAATGGGCCATTCGACGATGTTCTGATACAATGCAGAATGGAGACGGAGGGCCTGGAGGAGAATCCATCGTTGTCCGTTCATATCGGGAAGGAGCTTGCATTGAAGGTGAGGAAGTTGCATTGGAACTTCAGGGGACTGCAGACCAAGGTTTTGGCTGATGGCTTGGAGGTCGAGATTTCGTGGGATGTGCAGGCTTGGCTGTTCGGAGAAGATGCAAAAGGAAAGAAGAATCCACCAGAATTCGCGACGTTCACTTTCGTGACACGACATGGATCCAGCATTTTTCACTGTTGCTTCGCATGAACAGATGATGCTTATTCCTGTTCCGAGCTTGTTTCGTGTTTTTCGGGGTTTCTTTTGTATCCTCTTCCTATTCCAAACGTTGTCGCAAAGTTTATGATGCTCTTCCTCTCTGTCAATTTTAGAAGATGCAAATACTTAATGTAATAATAATAAAATCTTTTAATCACATGAATACAATATAAAATTAATAAATTTAACGTATCCGAATTAAATGTAACCATTATTAATCTAACGAGAAGATGTCTTTCCGTAAATATGAATCTTCACTACTCTTCTCTATTCCTAGCGATAGCAAGGCAAGCTCAACACTAGCTGGCCGCCTCAATCTGGCAATCAACCCTCCTTTCTAGCCGGTGGTTGAAGCAAGAGGAAGAAGGAGAAAGGAGGAAAAAAATATAAAACAAAAGGAAAAAAAAAATAAAAATAAAAAAAAAAAAATAAAAAATTAAAAAAAATTGTCCCTTGGCTCCGGCCAGCATTCACATCAACATTGACCGTGGCCAAATTTAACCAGATGGACTAAATTAACAAAATTGGGAAAGACTTAAGACTCAATTAACAAAAAAAAAAAAGTTTAAAACTCAATCAGTACAAATGCAATAGGTTATGTACTCTTTTGATAATTCCCATATTTCAGGATAACATTCAAGGAAAATACAAAATGCATTGAGAATGATTAGGATTATGGTCACATAACTTCAATATGAAACTCCAACATACAAAAGTATAGTCACTAAACTTTAGCGCAATATGCAATGTGGACTTTGAAATTTTAATTAGTTAAATGTAATCCCTGACATTTTCGGTACATGATTAATATAATCCATGAACTGTATGAAAATATTTAATGTAATCTAGTCTTCAATTGATGGAAATGGACTACATTAGATATTTTTACACAGCTCTTGTATCCATGTCCCTTGCTAGATTCCGCGAAATGAGCTTGTTAAGCTCCTCTCGGATAGTTAGTTAACCAATTATGCAAAACTCCATTAGAGTTGCAAACCGATCCAATCAAGTGAACCTTAGTTCACCCAGAAGAAATATGGTACTATTGCCATCAAATTTAGTAAGGCCAAAGAAGAATCCTCCTCTATTTTCCCTACCATTCTTCATTTCACACATTGTCCTATTGATCCCATTTCATGCGAACCAACCAACAAACCATTTGTCCAATCTTTTGGTTCACAAAGACAGCCAATTCACTTCTTCAAAGATCATATGGCCACTATTTCTAGGATACTGATTGTGCTTGCCATTCTTGCACAAAATTTGAAGATAACAACGACAAGCCATGTAAGCCCAACAATTCCCCTTCACCATCACCAGCCAAACCAATGACCACTTCACCATTTTATAGGCCCATTCAGAAATGGGTCAAGAAAAATCATTCATGTCTCATAAACTTACCTAAGCCAAATATTTGTATACCTAAGCCCGAACCCCTCCAGTTCTACCCAGTATATGCATGTTCTCACCCAATGATTTTCTTCTCCACTGAAAGCCAAAGGAGCTGAATCCAGTACACCCAAATTCCCATCATTGGAATGATTTTCTGACCAGCATTTTTTTTTTTGAAATTATTTTTCTAATTTTTTTCTTTCTTTTCCTTTTGTCTTTCTTCTTCCTTTGCCAGTAACCGGCCTAGAAATTAAAGAATGAAAGCGCAAAGAACCGTAGCTGGATTGAAAGGGGTGGTCCTTCACCGGACAAGGGTCCTTCATGCAATGATAACACACCTTGTTGCTACAAAGGTCGCATGCCTGGCAGACCCCAGCTGTGGCCTCGGGTTCCTTGGCCAAGTGTTCCAGGCGGAAGGATTGGGGCGAGGGTGGCGCTCAGCAACTTCCGGCGTCCACACACGAGTCGATCCGAAGGACCACACGGGCACAGAAGCACGTCGGGGGAGCCTCGGCAACTCTCGGCAAGCGCACAGGAGTGGGTTGCGGGGGGACGGCCGCCTCCGAAGATCAATTTCAAAATAGCAGGGAAAAAATTATGGAGATTGATTTGAACGGATTCGATGGTATTGGTAGCTTCATTGTATCTTGTGTCATTGCGTTTGCCTGAACGTGGGATTTATATATGACTTTCCTCTTCCTTTTTCCCCCTTTTGTTATATCAAAACGTCACTCTCCTGCCAGAATCGATTCGCAGTATTTAACACCGATAATTTCTTGGATACGAAGTATTGATTAAATTTTAATATTTGTTTTTTCATTTATGACATGCTAAAAGTAAAGTGTATTTCAGTACTTTTAGAAGGCATTGAAAGTTATTCTTTCTACATTCACATGTTTCAATTGGGGCAACTTACATTTGCATTGGCAACCATCCCTACTGCGTTTCAAAACGTATATTATAAGTTTAGTTGATTCAAATTAATGCTCGCATTTTGCAAAAACAGGTAAGCAAATAAGTAAGCAAACGTGCTCGCCTTGTCCTGGTGGATATAAACTATGCCAGTGCAGGTAAGAAATAACAAGTCGGTCAAACTAATACTCGACGTTTAGTTGATTCAAACCAATGCTCGGCTTTGGCAAAAATAGCAAAAAATAAGGATTTTGAATAAAAAATAATTTTATAATCATTTAATTATATAAGATGCATAATAAACTCAATATCTTTTATGCATTGATGTGTAATTCCCATGTAACAGATATGCAACTCACATGCAAAGTACGTGTATAAACACAATCATATTATTAAAAGACAATGAGATTATTTCAATTTGAAATATGCCGTTACACCACCACCCTCCTCGACACTCCTCCCTCCTCCTCGAAGACCACCACCTTCCAGAGTCTCCTCCCTCCTGAAAGACCGCCTTCCGCACGCCCCCGCAGCAGCCCGAAATGGTGAGTTAATGCTGGATTCCGACCATGCATCCGAAATCCTGTCCCCAATCCCACGACCTGCATTAAAAGCAAAGTGCACGTGAGGCAACCTACTCCTCGGTCGGGGGCAAAAGAGGATGTGACGAGGCGAAGGAAGATTCCATTATTGCTTCTTTGCCAGTTCAACACACAGAGAGGATGACGACGAATCAGTGAGAATCGCATAGTTAAAAATAAAGAGTGACTTACATCCCATGCGGAAAGATTAAAATATTTGAAGATTTCATATTTTTAAAGAAGATTGTTGAAAGTCTTAGAACACGTGAGATAAAAATCAAATTGTTAATTACCTATTCGCTCTCAGATAAAATATAGGCAGAATAACCAATGGAGCACATATTTGGAGAGCAAACAAAAGATCAAGATTCCTCAAAATTAGTTTGCCTTATAGATAATGTCTATATGATCGGATGGATTTATACTTCACCTCCTTCCCACCACCCCACACTGGGTTCCCCACCCTCTCTGACCCTCGACCCCTACCCATCTGGCGCCCTCACTCCCCAGAGTCACCACCGACCCTCCCTCCCTCGCCCTCGCCCTAGCCCTAGGTCCATGGCTCACCTCGACATCCCGACGGCCATTTCGGACGGTGAATCAAGTGCATCTTTCTTGGTCAGAGAGCACCGTCGTAAAAAATAGGACCCTATTGTTGCTTTAACAAAGAGCTGACCGGACAACTATGGAGGAAAATATCTAAAACTAGTGCCCCCAATTCAACACAAGGAAAGGATTTTCCAAATGCCGAGCTGACAAGAGCTATAGCAAACTCTTCTTGGTCAAAGAGCAGACGACGATTTAACCGGGAATTTTCTAGTATAATAGCCTTTAGAGATATTATGAGAATAAAAATTTGACGATAATCACAAATTATTAAAGGAACGAGCCCAACAACCATTTATATTTATTTATTATTTAATTTTTTTAATTCAGAATAGACTGTTATTCTCACAATATATTAAAAATCATCACATAATCATTTTTAATTAGCAATAGCCTTATGAAAATCACAATGTTTAAAAAAAATGACTTTGGAAATGTAATTTATATTTTGAAACATTGAGTAGTTGGTAAAACATATTATTGATAAAACTACACAATGATCCTAGGAAATTCTATATGTGGAAAGATAAAAATATTTAAAGATTTGAAATTGTTAAATTCAGCTTAGCATAGTAGCTTACAACATACTAAGGTCGGACATCAATGACATGATGTGGACAATAAACACTCCCATTACCAATGATGTATACCCATATGAAACATGACTGCAAATTTTTGAAACCAACCCCCTAACAGGACTCCTAATATTGCTATCGTTGTTGTTCCACTGCAGTGACCAAGCCTTGATTTAGAGACTTTCTCAGCCGTGCACTTCGTTTGCGATGAGTTCGGCCCTGCTTGTGTTGTTCCCATTCATGTGCTCCTCTAAGCACACGATCGCCACAGGCCTGTAAGAATTCGGCTCCATTGTATTAAGACAATGAAAAGCACCTTTGCAGGACTAGTCGAAGGACAGGCCAAATTCAGGGGGAAAATAAAAAAATAAACAAGAAAAAAGAACTCCACACAATACTCTGGGCGTTTGCTTACATTGCATATATATTGAGTCCACAAGTCTCTTTGCAGGAGATTAGTAGCAGAGCCTTTTGGGCCCTCAACATCAGGCATGATGCCCGCTCTTTCTTCATAAAAGATCTTATACATTGCACAGAAGGTTGAACTACTTGCTTGATCCAGGAGTCTTCTGACCGACCTAAAACAGGGAACATTACAAGAACTATCATGAGAATAGAAAAACTGACAGCAAAACGAAATCGCTTAGAAAGGAGATTTTTATACATGAGATAGCTTCTGTTGCATCCACATAATGGATGTTCCACCCAAACAATGTCTGCAGTCGACGGATCCTCCTTTTCTGTGAAACAACAGAAACTTGTCTCAAAGAAAGCAGCCACAATGATATCACGCTAGAAAATGGAAGTTGAAAGATCTGAATCTTTCATGCTTCAGTTCTCAAGCAATCAAATATACACCAGCACCTCAAGAAAGACATGAAAAAAAAGGAATCCTGGTCTGAAAATGAGTAAGAACAACCTTCACTACTTGAACAGCACATAAACATTATTGGTAAACCAAAAGGCATCTGGCTTCAAGCAATTAAATAAACTGAAGGTGTTACACATTATAACAGTTTTCTTAGTATATATTGACTGATTATCATGACATGTATTCCTAGAAGAACAATTTAGGTTTTGGCACCATTCACTAGGTAGAAGGGATAGCCTGAAATAAAAATATACCAAAGTTGATGGAATATGGATCACATTACTTACATGCTTCACTACAGTATACTCACCTGTCGACGCACAAGTCTTCGAGTGTTTAGTTTAAACTTGTCAACGGCTTCTTGTAATAACACTTTTAGTTGACTTGTCAGCGGGGATGCCAAGATCAACCCAATGTTTTCTTTCAACATATTCTCATCATGAGAACTGCTTGTTTCAGAGTTGCCAGCATCAGCAATGTAAACCTGCAGAAAATCCTCAAACTCTCTAACCCCAATTGCTTGCCGCAGACCTCGAGTGTAATCTGAGTTTGGGCAGTAGATGTCGTAGACTTCATTAAGCAATCCGGCTTCCATCATGCAGTCAACTCTTTGCTCCACATATTGATCAAGAACAGGAAGACATGAATCCACACATATAAAACAGCAATCATACTTTGAATTCTCAACATGCCCCCAGTTCTGCCCTGCCACAATGAAAGGAAAGGGTATCCCTTTCTACGTCAGTGCTATGATGTAAGGGGATAAAATTTCATTAGCCACTTCTCTAGAGTATATCTGATGTGACTTTTATTTTTGACTTATTTTCCTCTTTCAAAAATTAGGCGCATGCATATTGATTTTTCTAACCTTGAGTACTATATATACATGTAAATTCACATCCTTATTTTTATAAAATTTTGAAATTTGAATTTCACTTTAAAATTTGGTGGGAAAATCAAAATAATTACTTTTGATTTTCGAGAAGTCAAAATAAAAAAACCCTATATTTTAATATGAAGGATTATTTCAAAATATTGCAACCACCAGAATCCAAAGACTGTGTTCACATCAGAAGCTATTCATGCATCAAGTGCAAGAAATTTACTTCCACTTAACTTGAACAAATCCATTCCTAGGATAGCATTAAAATTTCATAAGAAGTTACGGAATAAAAGCAAACTGAGGTAAAGGCAGCTTTAATGAGTCCTATCACTCCCTGCCTATGCAAGGTCAATTCCCAAGTTTTTTGGACACTGTCGATACAGCAATCATTCATTAACAAGATGAGATGCAGACAAATATTTTCAACAAAAAAAAAGTTTGAAGATAAAATACCCAGTAAAACAATTATAGATTAATAAATGTTACCAATAAAAAAGTTTGTTACTCTGGTGCTTCAAGTTAATGCCACTACAAATATGTCATGATAAAAGGGTACCAAATGAAATCTAAAGACCAACTGATTGAGCTACTTAAGTACAGAACTGGACAAAATTTGTAGATGTTCCTAATCATAAACAATAAGCAAGTTGACCAACCTCTAAAATTCTGCTCTGGAATAGTTCACTGGGGAGGAGCCCAGATTGAGCATACAAATTAAGATATTGATTGATCTGCAAAGGATCCAGCACAATGAGCTTCAGTCAAACAATATCTCTCTGCCTATGTGAATCAATTTATAGTTAGAGAAAAACCAGGAATTCTAAAAGGTCGGAGTACAATAACTTCACCATGCAAAAATAAGAGGAAAAGACATGAACAGAATACAGAGACATGATCCAGCAATACTAATCACCAGTGACTACAGTGGGATTCAGAAAACACTACAAATCCTTGCCAAAAATCTGATTTGACATCAGAATTTCCCTATCATCCTTTTATTTGGAAAATCTGCAGCAAGGCATGCTGCCACTGTCATTGGGACTGATTTTGAGTTCATTTCCAATTGAAATGTATAGGTGCTATTGAAAGTCATCAAAAAATTCCTTTTGACAACTTTCAAGTTCTATGCAGGCAATCACCATGAAAATAATTGCTTTTCCACTGTGGCATCTATAAGCTGCCATATCCTATGAACTAATTGCATTTCTGAATTGGCAGAAACTATGGAATTCCATGACCATGAGTCTAATAGTGTGCATAGACCTAAATGTATATGAAAATATAACATGCTGAACAGGGATATGTGCAATTGAAGTGGGTGCAAATCAATTTGTTGACAACTCCTGCTTTTGTACTTTATTGAGTATGAATTGAATCTTTCCCTTCATTTAACAACCTCAAATATGTGAATTTTTCTCAAGTGAGCTATTAACCCTGGATTACAACAAAATATATAAGTTCACAATCAAAACTGAAGTGATACAAATCAAAATATTCACCTAATTCATAAATTCCAGATTTTGATTTACAATCGTATCTTGAATGACAACTACACTAACATCCATACTTTTCTCTGGTTATTTGGATGAATTCTTTGAGCAGCAACTGGATCAATGTCTTTCAAGCGATCAAAGGTGGGAGCCTCCCTATCTCTATTGAAGTCAACTTCACAATCGTCATGCTCATCACCTGAGAGTCAACAAAGCAATCATTAATGTACAATAACTGCAGGGGAACAAGCAAGAAAGTGACAATTACCAGGAGTTTCATTTAAGTGGCCATCATCCATGTGATCCATTGAATCATCCAAAAGAAACGGACTCACGAGAGCCTAGTTAGCAACAACAAGACAAAGGAAAATTAACCAAACACCTAAAGAGAACAAAATTCTCCCAGGATATACCCATCAAAATCCATCTCCCAAACTACCAATTACTATGGATTCAAATTGAGTATAAAAAGATCAAAAGTTCTGTTTTCCTGCAACAATGCTTCACTGAAATTTACATTGTAGAATCAGATGAAGCATCAGAAGTACAAAAGCCATGCAGGAGAAATAAAGACATTAAATAGCTATCCTTCATCAGGCATTGGCAACTAAATAATCTCATAGTCCAGAAGCTGACCAGTTGCATTCAGTCAGGAAACTAAGTCCAAAAGTTGGCCTTGACGAGGGACAGACATAAAGTGACAAAATTAATGCGAACCCATCTTTACAATCTTGCGTGAAGAGCATAAGGTCTGTATACTCTACCTGGATGTAGTAATTTGTACCCCCAACTATGACTGGCAAGTTGTTTCGAGACAAGATCTCATCAATGAGCTGAAATTCGCGAAAAAAGCAGAATGTTTTTAATCTCATCAAAACACAAAATGAGATTCACATGTAATGGTCGGTCAAAGAAGGCCAACTCACAGGAACGGCAGAGTCCCTAAACGCCTTGGCTGTGAACTCCACGTTCGGGCTCACGGTGCCCAGAAGATGATGAGGCACTCCTGCACAATATCCCACCCATATTCGGGAAAAACTCCGAAAAGACGACAATCGAACACCACGCGCGCGACGAGAGAGAGTCACACAAGGCAAGAGGGTTTCGAGGGAAGACCTTGCTGTTGATCGAGGGGGACTTTGTTGGTGAGCACGTCGAGGCCGCGATAGACCTGCATGGAGTCGGCGTTGACGACCTCCACGGGGAAGTGCGAGGCCAGGTCGATGGCCAGGCGCGACTTGCCGGAGCCGGTGGGGCCCATTATGACCACCACCTTCGGCTTCCGTCGGCCGGAGGCGGGGCTCCCATCGCCAGGGTTCGAGCTTCGCTCCGATGCAGCGACGCCGTCCATCTTTCGGGTGCGTTCGGATCCCTCCAGTCCAGCTGAAGGAGGAAATCGGGTCCACTGACCCGGATTCGAGGCAAGTATTTCTCCGGAGAGAAAAAGAGAAGAACTGGATGGGCCAGGCCCTTTGGGCCTAGTTAGCTTCCGCAATACAAACAAAGCCCTGGAATTATTCACTCTTGCAAAATTCCAAATAAGGGTATAATGTGCTATCATTTTCTAAAATAAGAGTATGAAGTAAATATTATTTTAAATAAGGATATGAAGTATCCTTATTTTTCCAAATAAAGACATTAAGTGGACATTGTTTCAAATAATGGCATAAAATGCCATGTTAGTTTCAAAAAAGAGTATGATCTCACCAAATAATCAAGGGCATTTATGTTACTTATTTTTTTTTTTCATTTTTTATTTTTATTTTTTATAAAAAAACAAAAAAGAAAAAAACTTAAAACTTAAAAAAATGAAATGAAAGAAAATTTAAAAAGAAAAGTAAATGATGATCATTTAATTAGACTCTTTTTTGAAACTGGTATAATATTTGAAGCTATTATTTGAAATAAAATTCACTTACAGCTCTTATTTGAAAAAACAATCACATTTCAAGCCTCTATTTGAAATTTTTCCTTAAATTTTATTATTTAAATTCAAAATCAAAATGGATATTGTATTTTCTTTTTCTTTTTATTTTTAAATTTCTTATATTTAAGTTCGAATCAAAATGGCCTAATTAGCTTTAAAATTCAGCCATTGTTTCTGTCGCCATATGAGGTGACCCCAACTACACGCCATTTGAGAAAATGAGGGAGGGAATTGATTCTTTTTCGAAGGAATATATTTATTTGGTCTTACATTCCCATAGTTTCTCATTCTCATAAGAATAAGGTTCTTTTTTCCAACTAGCTGTCGATAAGGAGAATTTCATCATTCCTCGCCCTCTGCTCATACATAACCACGACTGCCATGGACGCACCCAACTCGCCCATCACCGGTCCACGACGGCGAAGTATCCTCGCTAAGCTTGTCGGTAAGGAGGTCATTGCCATCGGGCCTCTGATACAAGGACCGGCCGGAGGTGATGCGAGAGATGACGAAGGAGAGATAATGGGGTGGCTGGAGGGGAGAGAGAGGGGCTCGGTGGTGTTCGTGTCGTTCGGGAGCGAGTGCTTCCTATCGAAGGAGGAGATAGAGGAGGTGGCGTGGGGGCTGGAGCTCGCAAGCCAAGAAGTAGGGTTCGTGTGGGTGGTGAGGTTTCCTGGAGGAGACAGAGAGAGGGTGAGTCTTGCTGAAGCTTTGCCTGAAGGGTTCTTGGAGAGGACGAAGGACAGAGGCATGGTGGTCCAAGGATGGGCTCCTCAGGCCAAGATCCTCATGCACCCCAGCATAGGTATTTCGTGACAACAAAGCTAATGCTACAGTATCAAAATCGATTTATTCGATTTTTGTGACACCGTGACTGGTGATGTAACAGGCGGGTTTGTGAGTCACTCTGGCTGGAGCTCGATGTTGGAGGCAATTGTCTTCGGCGTGCCCATCATAGCCATGCCGATGCACCTCGATAAGCCCTTCAACGGCAAACTAGTGGCAGATCTTGGGATCGGTGTGGAGGTCCAGAGAAAAGATGGCAGGTTCCACAGGGGAGGACGTGGCGAAAGCGATCAAGCAAGTGGTGGTTCAAGAAGAAGGCGAGGGAGTCCGTAGAAGGGCCAAGGAACTGAGTGCAAGGATCAGGGAGAGGCAAGAAGAAGAGACGAGCGCAGTGATGAAGAAGCTGGAACGACTTTTTGGAGAAGAACAACTTTTAATCTTGGCGAGACTCTGACTTGACATGGTGGACCAAGATTCTGATTTCCTAGTTGCTGGCATAATTTATATAGTTGGAGGCATAAATAAGAGGAGGAATCAATGCATTTCGGATTATGTTTCACGAGTCTGTTCTAGTTCTTGATCCTTTCCAAAGTCTTCGATTTCCATGGTCTAAACAAGAAAGCTGTCTAGAAATTCAGGACGAGTTGTAGATGTAGGCTAACTAGCTACATACTATATAAGCACCGACTCTCCTTATCAAGGAGGTAAGTGTCATCCCTTCTAATCTTTATCTGCTATGAACTTGACAAGGTTTTCAACTTTAAAAGAGACATTCAATTGGACATCCGCACAAACGTTTTGAGTTCGTGGACCATTGCTTGATTCAGATCCACTTTGTATGTGATGTAGTTCATTCTGTCCAGAGCTCTGTAAATAGGCTCACTGGTATAGTCTTGACATATATTGAGTTCTTTACTTTACTGCTGCGATACGATATGAATGGTTAAACAATACTAATTTCCATTCCAAGCTTGTTTTGTGTTTTTAGGGTTTTGTTTGCATCTGCCTATTGCCAAACGTTGTTGCATAGTCTATGATGCTCTTTCTCTGTTGGTAATTTAAGATGGAAATACTTCTATCATCAGTTGATCTTTTATCCTTCTTTCCCATCTTGTTGGGCTGGTGTAGAAGGTTGTAAGTTTTCATGAGTGAGAATTCCATTGGTGTTGTCTTTGTTGCGTGAATGTTTGCTTGGTTTCTAAGGGTTCAATCTTTCAGATAATTTGAAAATTGCCCCGCAAAATTTTGCATGGTATCACAGCGGAAAAAGAAAGAGTATAGTAGAAATTTTATCTTTGACCATCCCTTATATAATGGTATCACAGCAGATTTCCAAGGATAAGGAGCTTTACGCACCACAATATCACAGAAACAAAAGAATGGCAAATCAAGCCGAGCAAAATTACAGAGGAAAAAATAATTGTGCTGGGAAGAAAGAGAGGAGGAACAGTTTTCTGATCTCCATATGTATTTGACCATATGGCTATATAGTCAGCAGTCCTATGAATAAAAAGCTCACAAGTTCTACTTCTTCAAAACAAGAAGGTTTCTCATCTCCTCTGGAAGTTCAGGAACTTGATACCGTAGGCAAAGATAAAGAAGAAGCCCAAGACCCAACCAATATGGGCCAAACCATGGGCACGAGGAAGTCATGATCGAATCCGAGGCTCTCCTTCAGGACTTCATCCACTGGTAGTGATGGTGCTCCTTCTAATTCTAGTGGTGTCTTCTTATCACCAATTTGGGATGCGAAAATGCCGTAGATGGTCCAAGTGACGGGGGAGCACCAG
Source organism: Angophora floribunda (assembly GCA_014182895.1). Classification (NCBI taxonomy): domain Eukaryota; kingdom Viridiplantae; phylum Streptophyta; class Magnoliopsida; order Myrtales; family Myrtaceae; genus Angophora; species Angophora floribunda. The sequence goes on from CM024714.1 coordinate 6,160,026, forward strand.
TAGTACCATCTCGCACCAGTAGTACCATCTCCACCACACAGGGATCAGCTGTGATAAGAGTGATTTTAGCATGAATGTGACATTATTACGAAAGAAGATGATGCTCTCAATAAGAAATGAATGAAGACTAGAATTAGGACTGAGGTAAGGTGACTTACAGGTCGGGGATGAGGAAGCCTGAAAACAAGTTCCAGAAGTTGAGGAAGAATGACATTGTGATGGCAGCGATCTGGTGGCCGGGAGTGAGCGCAATAACCATCATGCCGTACATCGAGAAGTAGGTATAGCACATGAATATGAAGTAGTAGAAGTACAAGACCTTGCTGATCTTCCACTCAAAACCGATCATTGAGTAGAGAATGAGGGAATAAATAACAGTCTGAATCGCCACATAGATTATTTCGATAGCCACCTGATACAGAAGGCACACCATCAACAACAGAACAAGAAAATACAATTGTAATGAAGTGAATTGAATAAGATTATAATTATTCAAAATGGACAAAAAGAATAATACCTGAGCAAACGCATAAGGCAACTCTGAATACATTCCAGCTGCTCGTTCACGGTAGAAGACGGTTCTTTCGATTGCCACGACAGATTGGACTGCTGAAGGATTAGTGGCTCCGAGGAAGAGAACAGCAGCATAGGTGGCACCGAGTAGATTGATCAAATCTTGTTGTTTATGTCTATTGGGATAAAAGGCACAGAAACTTTACGTGAGCGAACTCTTTAAGGTAATAGCAGCAGCTCAAACTTCACAAAAAGAAAATGGTATTTCGAAATGCAAAAGTTTGTGCTTACATTTGGTCTCCTTTGGGAGTTCCTCCAGTAGGACCAGTTCTGTTTGCAGAAGCAAGCATGGCATTGAGTTAGGAAACCCTGGGAGTATTGGGTGGGGAAGTAAAGGTCTTCTGAACCGGGCTGTGGAGTGCTCAGCTCTTTGACGAGCTCCTGGTTTCTCCTAAAGAAAAAAAAAAAAAAAAACAGAGAGAGAGAGAGAGAGAGAGAGAGACAGAACGGTGCAACAAGGCACCGAGTTCAGTCCAAATTCATGATCGGAATTTGAAGAAATTACAAAGAGGGCACGTCTCTCACCTATAGAGGTCAGAATTGGCATAGATTTCTGCAAAGTCGACATCCAGTTGAGTTTCGACTGAAGTAGAACTGACATCCAACATCCATGTTGCAGGATTGTAGCCTTCTTTGATCTTGGGGACATCGGGAACAGCCTGCAATTGGTGTTCACAAATTAAACTCTATTCAGTTATACCACATAGCCTTGTCGGTAGGTGAGTCATGGATTTTTCAGTCATGTGGGTTCCTTAATTGAAGTTATAAGACAAGCACCTCGAAATATTCGACAAGCTTGTAAGACCGCTCACCAAGAGGCCCTGCATAAATGACTTGCCCTCCTCTTTTCATCAGGAGAAGCTGCAAGAAGAACACACATCATCAGCTCAGGGATATCTTGAAGAGAGAATCCTGAAAGCATGGAAGGAAGACAGGGAGTTCAATTACCATAACCCTACCTCATCAAAAGCCTCAAAGATGTCTATACTAGGTTGGTGAATTGTGCACACAACAGTACGCCCAGTATCCACAGTGTTTCTCACGGTACTTATGACAATTGCAGCTGCTCTGGCATCGAGACCTGACGTGGGCTCATCCATGAAAATAATTGAGGGATTAGCAACCAACTCGATGGCTATCGTGAGCCTCTTCCTCTGCTCAGTCGAAAGTCCGTCAACTCCTGGAAGCCCAACTAGAGCATTCCTCAAGGGATGAAGCTCAACTAAATCCACGACTTCCTCCACAGACATCTGCAAAACCAAGAAAACTCACGTTTAGTCATAATTTCCACCAGGTCCATTTACTTGCTTGAAGGAAATGTTAATGCAGAAGATAGTATTGCAGTTACGTGCCTTCCTGGTTTCCTTGTTTACGTCCTTAGCGAGACGAAGCCAAGCTGAGTATATGAGAGATTCGTAAATGGTGACATATGGAGAGTGAATGTCATTCTGCTCACAGTAACCGCTCACTCGAGCAAAAGTGGCTTGGTTCTTGGGATGACCTGAAACAGTTATACTTCCTTCATTATATCCACCAGTTTTTCTTCCAGCTAACACATCCATCAGTGTGGTCTTTCCGGCTCCACTGACTCCAACCAATGCGGTCAAAATGCCCGGCCTGAAAGCTCCACTGGCAACTCTTAGGAGTTGTAGTCGGCTTTCCTCAACCCCTTGAGTCTTCATTTCCTGAAGCACACAAAAACAGACATTTATTTCTGAATCTAACGTTGGGTGGAGATAATTTACAGTTTGCATTCTGGTAAATATGCCTCAAACAAATACTTTGACGACCAGATCTTCCCTAGCCTTTTGCTATCTGAAAATTCACTCGTTTCTATCTGCAGTTTTATGTGAAATTACGAAACAACTGTCATTGTGTTAGGGCATGCTTGTGTCATTTCATTGCTGCAAGGAACTTAGGGAGTCTTAAGTTAAAGAGCATTGGATTTACCGCAGGCATATCCACATAGTAATTGAGATGGTTGAAGGCAAGGGAAAGGGGCTGGAAAGGCAGAACCATTCCTCTCCTAGCCTGGGTGCTTTCACTGACAATACCTCCGTTTGCTCGGGCATTTCTTACTTGAATAGGAGTACCTGTCCATAAAATTCCAGTCTTATACAAGCATCTACACATGATAGTTTTTGAGGCATCATTCCAAATTTCTTTTTTTCTATAGAGACAGTTGACAGTTCTGACCATAACAATCACTTACCTTCTGAGCTAGATTGTCTCCTCTTCTCGGAATCATCATCCACAAGTACTGCTTTATTATCACCAAGAGCTGAGATACAGCTGGAAAGTAATTAATCAGTACGTACTTTTCATTTTAATTTGCAAAGAAAAAAAAAAAGACAGGAGCATCTACTTACGATTTAAGAATGTCAATGCAGCAGTGAAGAGAATGTTGAAAAGAATAGAGAATGTGAAAAGTGCCATGATACTGATCCAGTGCCAGCTCTCGGTCCTGTAAACGCCTCTTTGCTTGAGAAGGGCCTTTCCAACTGTGGGTTCAGAGGAGTTGGGGGGCGAAGGCTGTGACATCAAAGAAGTTAGATTTAGATGTATCCTGCAATATTAACATCTTCAGAAGACTTTTGAAGTTCCATCGGATCCTAAGCCTTGTAGGGAACTTACCTTGTTCCATCTATCAGACAAGAACTCATTGATTGCAATGGCATTTTGCCCATAACTCATGGGCGAAACGTAGTATCCCCAGATCATCCCACTTGAAATGTCATCTGTCTTGCGCACATTAATTTTTAGAAGTTTATCACCAAAAACAATATATAGGTGTGAAACATGAAATATCCGAATGCTGTTATCAGCCAGTGTTTAGAATGACAATGCCAAATGCCAAAAAGAAAACACTTCTAACCTTTTGCGACAATGAAACCGCCAAGGATGAATACCAGCAGCAATGTGAAGGTACCGAGTGTGTTGGCGACAACTTGTGTTCTTCCAACAGCCGCTATGAAACGGAAGAGAGAGAGCCATCTGATTCACTCCAAAGAAAGCCAAGAATTGCTTGAAAAACCTGCACAAGAAAAAATCACCAAGATTAGCAAGAGGACTTACCATTGTTTCACAATGCAAAATTTACCAAACGGTATTTGCATTTCGGAAAACCCCTTTAACCCAAAGGTATTTGCATTTCCCCAAATGCATTTTCCCAAAGCCGAACCAAATGCACCCTTAGTAGATAATAAACCAAAACAGTAAGGGCCAACTTATGAGAGAGCAGAAAGAGTGGTCATACCTAATGGGAGATGGGGCGAACCCAATGGTGTAGTAAGTGAGGACGATCCAAATTCCAGATTCAACTAGTGAGACAGGAATTCTGAGCACCCAAATGGGCAATGCGAAAGCCCAGGCAGGGTACAACATGAAATCTCTCTGCTTGAAGAACACCGGAAGCCTGAAGACCGTCATTGCAAGCTCACTCATCCCATTAAACATGACATTCACAAGACTGTAAATTAGAGCTCCCCAAAATTTTGTCCCGTCGTATTGTGCCAGTTGACATTCCTGTTCTGAAGAACACGGTGAATGCAAAGAAGGCCATGATCGTGATCTGAGTGGTCTTGAAGATATACACGAAAGAGCTGCGCTTCATCAGCAGCCATTCCCTGGCAAAGCAAGCTTTGAAGAGCTCCCGGTTAGAAATTCCATACTTGTCCTTCACCAGAGCAGCAGGGTGTGCCCTGGTTTTGTCATAAGGGACTCTAAGCTCTTCGAGAAGGCGCTGACCGACATGGAAGCTATTGAAAGCCCTCACGAATTCAGCCCCCGAGATGTATCTATAAGGTTGGTCCTTCCTGTACCAGTATTGCCCTTGGTCGTTCATGGAAGTCACTTCCTGCAGAAAGTCAGGAACCCCCTTTCTTTCCGGGCATTTGAAGCCCACGTACTCAAAGAACTCGAGAACATTCTCTCGCGGCCCTTGGTAGACAATCTGTCCCTCCGAGAGCAAGATTATGTCATCGAAGAGATTGTAAGTCTCGGGAGCTGGCTGCAAGAGGGAGATGACCATGGTCACATCCATGATATGGACCATCTGCCTCATGAACTTCACGATCTGAAAAGTTGTGGAACTATCCAGCCCTGTCGATATCTCGTCCATGAAAAATGCTTCTGCCGGTCCAACCAACATCTCACCTGTAGTGACACGTTTCTTTTGTCCACCAGAGATTCCCCTCCTCATGTCATCTCCAACCATGATATCAGCGCAAATATCTAATCCGAGGATCTGCCACAAATATTAGAGATGAGATTTAACCTCCCACATAAGCTTATACAATGAAACGTCAAATTTGAAGCAGGATTGAATGGACAAGTTCTGCAAACCAACCTTGAGGACGTAGTCTGCCATCAAACTGGTTTCTTGGCCAGCAATGGCAGTGGCCTTCATGAAAGCATCGATTTCAGGGTCCGGCTTGATCCCTGCCTCTCGTTCTCTCCTTGACAGCTCTGCCAACATCTCATACCTAGTTCTGACTCCCAAGCAACGGCCCAAAAAGTCCAGTGTCTCACGGACTGTCATCTCACCATGGTGAAGATTATGCTGGCTAATGTAAGCGCAGGTCCTTTGAGGAACAAATTCTTTGAATTCGTGGCCGCAGTAGGTGACTTTTCCTGTTATCTGTATCGTTGTAGCAGAACAAATTAGTTCACGCTAAGAACTAGAGAACCTGAAGACAGCAAGCAAGTAAATGCATACGGATAGGTCAAAATGCATCACTAACCCGGAGATCATCATCAGACTTTCCAGCAAGTGCTTGTAGCAGTGTTGTTTTCCCAGAGCCGGGAGGTCCAAGAAGCAAGGTCAACCTGAAAAATGAATATTTTTTTTCATGTGTATAAGCTCTCAAATTAAGCGCATAGAACTGCATTCGTTTATTTAATCAGTGAGATTAGGATCATCAAGTTGAGGACCCATGAATTTACCTTGACGGTTTGATTATGCCACTGACATCTTGAAGTATCTTTACCACTCTTTTCTTCGATGGAGAGAGTCCGATCATGCCAGTAACTCCCTGTTCACATATATATTATTATTGAGGAAGGCATCATGCATAGGAAATATGAAATTCACTTCATTTAATGGATGGGACCTTGCCATTACCCTGAAGCCATGAAAAGAAATAAATAGATTGTTTTATTCATCTTTGTGCTTAAACACTGAAACCGCTCTTAAGTTGTGTTGCTCTTCTGTACTTGTTTCAGCTTCACATAACATTAGCATTTTATTCAAGTACGACGTCGAGATGCATGTTTCCATTTTCTACTTAAGCAATAAAGATGCATCATTTCACTATAAGGTCCTCTTTTTGCCTTCATATTTGCAAAATCAATATAGTCAAAGTCGGATCCGTCACAGCCACATATAAGAAACTGGCAGGAATTTCCTAAAGTCTCTGAGACGAATTAAAAGCCAGACGTAACCAAATACCTCTACCCGATCTAGTCACCTGAGCATTCTTGCCCGACTAGCTACAACCCTTTTGAGTTTGCCACCGATACTTCACCAAACAACACTCAAGATCAAGTGAACATGAAAAGAAATGTCAGAAAATAAAAACTTCTCTTGATAACCAACCTCAATGGCATTCAAGGTAGCGTTGAGCAGAGTTGGGAGTGCCCTTGTCCCCACGTAAGCCTCCCCTTCAATACACAGGTTCTGGAACCTCACTTCGATCTTCGGGACCTCTATACCAACCTGGTCAATCCTGTTCCGCAGCCTCCTCAGGAACTTCTCGTTATCCTCCTCCACTACTTTGAGTATGCTCTCCATCAGGACCTTCTTGTCTTGCGTCCCAAGCTTCGTCACATCGACCTCATCATGCACCACCCTCCCGCTGCTCTGCACCCGGGTCAGTATCCCCTTCCTCAACTGGTTGTAAGTCAGCAACCGCTCGATGGCAGCCCACCGGAGCTCCTCCTCATCATCAGCCACCTGCCGGATGCTCCGCTGGAACACATCCTGCGCGTTCCACATCTCCCTCACACTGGATGACCGCCAGCTGCGGCAGCTGCTCATCTGCTGCATGAGGTCGTCTGCCATTGTCAAACTCGCCTCTGTCTCTCCGGATCACACGTAAAACTGAAATATGCATTCCTTAGTGAAGTTCTTGGACCAGAGTCCGAACAAGAACTCAAAGAGCAAGAATTGAACTACCAAAGAATGAATATCTATGCACTCGGTTAAGCAGAAGCACACTTTTTCTTTTCTGTGTGCGCTCTTATGAGAACATCGAGGACACAGGAGTAGAAAGAGAGATATATCTTGAGGCGGTGGTTCTGGAGGAGCTTTATATATGGAGAGAGTTGAAGAAGAAGAAGCGGGAGAAGATCAATCCAGAGCAAGAATATGAATCTGTGTGTTTGTGTCTCTGCGTTGGTCGTCGGTCAGAATGCAACGAGTCGTTCCCGCGAGGCAAGCTAACTTGCGAAAGGCGTTGAAGATTCAACGCCCCGAATCCGATGTCTTGCGCATCATTCGCGCTGTTCCAGAAGGAAATCTTCTGGCCTTTGGATTTGGGGGACGAGGGTTGACATGTGAAGGAGAGGACCGATCCTGCGGACGATATTGAAAGAGCGCATTAATGGGAGGCATGAGATCGAGGACACCGGACCAAATGATGCACGTTTAATATCCCCTGATCCGTTATTGTCAAAATTCTGAATTTTTTATCTTAACTTTAAAAATATTAATCGGGCTTATGGTCCAGATTCCAGCTAATAATAAAGGAAAAATTGTTGAAAGAATTAAGAGTAGTTCTTGACTTTGAATATGGTTTATGGAAACTTCTATGCTTGATGAATTGAATCCATGAAAAAAATAAGATTTAGTCAGTAAAATAGAGTTTTGAAATTGACTTTGGGTTATTGAAGAATCTTGTTAGTGAACCAAGTTCATATTGCTATGATTATAACCCATTGAGGGTTAAGTGTGCATACTTTATCACAAAACCCTTCTTGGCCAAAACCCCAACTAATATAGGTGAAGAGATAGTCAAGAAGATAAACTTGGTCGCTTTTGTCACTAGCATTAAACATCACTTTAGTTAGATATTTAGCATTAGATCAATTGATAAAATGGACCATTAACGTTTAATTTGATAGAGACCGATCAATAATATGAATCATTGACAATTGATTTGTTATTGTTGATTTGATATTGTTATTTGATCTAATATGCAAAAAGTTTTGTTGAAAAGATATAATCCACTTTTGATATATTATGAAAAGATATAATCCACTTTTCATATGGAAGATGGGGAGAGGGAGAAAGATTGATTATGTATATCGTATTTGTGTTTATAATTATTACCCAAACTAGATGTTTTTTTAACTTGTATGTCATATATTAGAGTTATGATATTGTTTTATAAAGATGCATAGTGGAAGTTCGATCTACTTAGAAGAGACATAATACTCATTGAGTAGTGGTTACTCATAGTATTTGTTCCAATTTTTTTTCAAAAGTCTTCAATTAATGGCAAGTACAACAAGAACATTATTGATGGAGACTTTTGGTAGTTGGATTTTGGGCATGGTCTAAGGCAATTGCATATATGCCTAATGATATTTGTTGGATTTAGTTGAGTTTGGAGTTATGAATTGTCTCAAATGGATTTTAGAATTCTGATTATGTAACCAACTCCTTGTTTTATAAAATAATATATATATACTGATATTAGGTTTGTTTTTGAGATTGCATCTTTTAGGTAGAAGAATAACCGTGTCAAGCCTCTATTCTTATAGAATTTGGGATGTGATATTTGTTAATATTAACGCTTATTTTATGATCTTTTGGGTATAAATTTTACGGGACGTTTTGAGCTTGTGTGTTTGTTTATAACATGCTTAGTCCTTTTGTTTGGTTTTTAAGGTGTAAATCTAACTTCAAGTCTAGGTAATAATGGGTTCTAACTCAGAGACGATTTTTCATCTCAAAGAATAATATAAGTTAGTGAGTCAATACTTGAAACATTATAAATGTGTCTCAAGGTTCTTGTGGCGCTAAAGTATATTTGATTGAGTTGTTTGGTCTCAGTTATCTTCTATGCTTAAAAGGTGATCAATGATTCGAGTTATTCAAGTCCTTCATTTAAGATTGGCCGAGGATATTTAGCACCACAAAGAGTCACTTTAAGGATAAAATCAGAGTGCGTGGCTGTGATAAAGATATATTTATTATTTGAGGTTTATTATGGACACGAGTTGAGGCTAAATATGTTAAAGTGACAAAATTCAAGGTCTAAATGGTATGATAAATTTAGGCCAGACAAAATTGATTTGACTAGAGTTTGTGAAGCGATGGTTTCTCTATCATTGACCTGGGCCCACAGAAATATGTGCTATGGATTATAAGAATCTGCGATTTTTTGTGAGGCCTTAAATGAGTTGGGACCCACAGTTACGGCGTTCGAAAATGAGGGAATTGATTCTTTTTCGAAGGAATATATGATAAATTCAAGGTCTAGCACTCCTACTTTAGATATCTGGAGATCTTCATCATTCCTCACCCGCTGCTCGCAGATGGACACACCCAACCCGCCGATCACCGGCCCACGGCGGCGAAGTATACTCATGTTGCCCTGGTTAGCCCACGGCCACATCTCTCCCTTCCTGGAGCTCGCCAAGAAGCTGTCTCTTCTTCTTCTCGCCAAAACCCCTTCCTCATCTTCTTCTGCTCCACCCCCGTCAACCTCGCCTCCCTCCAAACCCTCCTCCCTCCCCATCTCCCCCCTTCGATCCGGCTCGTCGAGCTCCACCTCCCGCCGCCGCCCCCTCCACTCGCCCCCTCCCTCCCTGCTTCCACACCACCCGCCACCTCCCTCCCCACCTCATGCCCTCCCTCAAGTCCGCCTTTGACGCAGCTGGCCCGGCCTTCTCCGACCTCCTCGATGCTCTCAAACCCGACACGGTCGTCTACGACTTCCTCCAGCCCTGGGCCCCGAGAGCAGCTCGTGAACGTGGGCTTCCCGGGGTTGCGTCCCTCTTCTTGCCCTGCGGTGCGGCGGCGGTGTCGTTCCTGACCTTCCACAGCATGGACCCGGACGGGGAGTACCCCTTCCAGTCATTGAGGGTCGAGAGGGGCGAGTGCGACAAGATAATGCAGTTCATGCACAGCAAGACGAATGGCGTGAGGGACATGGACCGGGTCTTAGAGAGCATCAGGAGGTCGGAGGACGCGATCCTGATCAATACTTGCAGAGAGATCGAGGGCAAGTACGTGGACTACCTCGCCGAGCTTGTTGGGAAGGAGGTCATCACTGCCGGGCCTCTGATTCAAGAACCGGCCGAAGGCGATGCTAGAGATGACGAAGGGGAGATAATGGGGTGGCTGGAGGGAGAGAGAGGGGCTCGGTGGTGTTCTTGTCGTTTGGGAGCGAGTGCTTCCTATCGAAGGAGGAGATGGACGAGGTGGCGCATGGGCTGGAGCTCGCGAGCGAAGAAGTGGGGTTCGTGTGGGTGGTGAGGTTTCCTGGAGGAGACACAGAGAGGGTGAGTCTTGCTGAAGCTTTGCCTGAAGGGTTCTTGGAGAGGACGAAGGACAGAGGCATGGTGGTCCAAGGATGGGCTCCTCAGACCAAGATCCTCATGCACTCGAGCACAGGTATTTCGTACCAACAAAGCAAATGCTAGAGTTTAAAATCGATTCGTTCAATGTTGTGACACCATAACTGGTGATATAACAGGTGGGTTTGTGACTCACTGTGGTTGGAGCTCAACACTGGAGGCAATAGTCTTCGGCATACCCATCATAGCCATGCCAATGCACCTGGATCAGCCCTTAAACGCCAAACTGGTGGCGGATCTTGGGGTCAGCGTGGAGGTCCGGAGAGAGGAAGGCGGGTTCAGGAGGGAAGAGTTGGCAAAAGCGATCGAGCAAGTGGTGGTTCACGAAGGAGGTGAGAAGGTCCGGAGAAGGGCCAAGGAACTGAGTGTGAGGATCAGAGAGAGGCAAGAGGAAGAGACGAGCACAGTGATGGAGAAGCTGGAACAACTTTTCGGAGAATAGAACAACTTTTTATCTTGGCGAAACCGTGACTTGACATGGTGGACCAATATTTGGATTTGCTAGTTGCTGGCATAATTCATGTGAGTTGGGAGGCATAAATAAGAGGAGGAATCAATGCATTTCGGATGATGTTTCCAAAATCTGATCCGGTTCTTCATCTTTCCGAGCTCTTCGATTTCCATGGTCCAAACCAAAAACCAAAAACTAAGTAACTGTCGAATACATAGATGTAAGCCAACTAGCTACATACTATATAAGCACTGGATCTCCTTATCAAGGAGAGAAGTTTCATCCTTTCTAATCTTTATCTACTATGAACTCGATAAGGTTTTCAACCTTACAAAAACATTCAAATTGACATCCGCACAATCATTTTGAGTTTAAGGGGGAGACGCAGATATTTTGGACCGGGACCATTGCTCGATTTAGACTCACTTTGTATATGATATAGTTGGTTATGTACAAAGGTTTGTAAATAGGCTCACCGGTATAGTCTTGACATATATTGAGTTCTTTATTTAACTGAGACATGATATACATGACAAAAAAATAGCTAAAGTTCACCTTTTCATTTTTGTGTAACGAGGATGGCAAGCCAAAATCGAATTTAAGTATCATTTCTCAAAGGGAAAATTGTCAAAAAAGTCCTACAACCATTGCACTTTTACTAATTCAATCATAAACGTTTCAATTTTACCAATTCAATCCTAAACATTTTCATTTTTTGCTAATTGAGTCAATCCGGCTAATATGTTTAAATAGAATTGCATGTGATATAGGTTAGTTTTAGTTTCAAGATAAAAGAAAACCCCAAAATAATTTAATGCTTTGGTGTGTTTAATTTCTTTTCTTGCAATTTGATTGCTTTATTAATTAATTGTTCTTTTTAATGGTTGCACACCTCATGTTCACTCCCTGCATAGTAGTATCTAGGTTAAAATCAATCCAAATCATCTAATCAAATATTTTCAAAATAAAATAAAACTGTACATAAAAGGGCTAGAATAATCTAGCATAATCAAGTCCCTACACTCATTGAATCTCTGGTTCGTAGAGATAAAGTAATTCTCCCACACTTTATATAGGTACCTAATTAACTCATTAAAAAACTAATTAATGGCAACTCCAAGATAAAATCGATTCGCATGTTAATAGCCAGAGCCAACATTGTGAATTGGTATGGATTTGGGAGAATCCAAGTTAAGTCTAGATTTAGTATTCCATTAGACAAACCCTAAGATGGTTCACCATTTAGAGGAGGTCACAAGCTGCGAGAATGGAGAGAGCACAGCAACATCATCGCAGGTAGAGCACAAAGGTAGTGGACGGCAACAACATCGTCATAGAGGTGGTGTCTTGGCTACAAAGGGGTCTTGGCAAAGTGAGGCTCAACCACGACCCCTCTCTCCTTTTTCTCTCTTTTTTGTGTTTTTTCTTTGTATGTTCTCAATTCTCAAATTGTCGACCTCTGATTAATGAGGACTTAATATGCTTATATAATGAAAACCTAGGTTTAATTCTCTTTGCAGGCTTAATTTCGGCCTTATTGAAATAATGGACTCTAACAACCTAAGGCATTTTTATTAATTAAACTCTAATTGGCTAAATTTAACTCAATTAAACTTAGTAACCCCCCTTTTCTCCTTGTCATGCATACTCTATGGGCTTGGCCGAAGTTTGCTTCACTTGTGGGCTTAGTCCGAATAGTTCAATTAAGCTCAAAACCTTAAACCACTATCAGTTCAATTTTAATGAAATCATATGCAAATTTATTACAAATGAAATATGCTCCTATTAATTATATGAAATGTAAACAAAATTATTGTTGCTAGGGGTTGGGTTTGATCCATAATGCTCTATGCAATAAATTCCTAAATGATCAACCAAAATTTATGTGTTAACATATTTCAAACAATACAAGTAATTATTTTTATAAAGATATTTTTACTGACCTTTCGTTAGTATTTGAAAGCTGTTCATGAGGCCCAAGTTAAACGTGTTAATTAAGAGATGATTATCGGAAAAGATTTTGAAATCATTTAACTTCTCCACTAGTCTCTCCTCTTTTCAACATACCTTCTTCTAGCTTCGATTGATCCATCTCTCTCTCTCTCTCTCTCTCTCTCTCTCTCTCTCTCTCTCTCTCTCTCTCTCTCTCTCTCTCTCTCTCTCTCTCTCTCAACAAGAAAAACCTCAACGTCAACGTTGAAACGCAAGTTTTCTCACTTCTGCAAGGACGTGAAAGCGATCGTTGTCTTCAATCCTTAGCGTACTTGCACCACTTCAGCTTCAAGAAGCGCCTCCGTCTCTCCTTTGCTTCTGAATGCGTCGGCTTCTCTTGTTCCTCTTTTTCCCGCTTCGCTCAAAAATGATCGTCATATTACTTCTCTTGCTCCTCCTACTTCACTTATTTCAAACTCAGGATGAATTTTGATGACGAAACTGCCCTTCTCGATCGCCACCACATTCTCCTGGTACACAACAGCCTCCAGTACCCGCGAACTTCTAGTAAGTCTTCGCGTCATTCTTGGCGATGACCCGTTAACTCATTTCAAGTACAAAGTCTGCATAAACCCCAGCGTCTCTGAGTAGAACAAAGGCCAAGAACTCACTAGCTACAAGAGGTCCAGCAACCTTCGTGAACAAAGTATGGCCATTATGAATTTCTTATCATGCATTTTGGATGAACAAATGCAACTGCTGCTTTTATTGATTTGATGAATAAGATATTCGGGCAATATCTAGGCAGATTTCCTGTGATATTCATCGATGATATTTTGGAATACTCAAGGAGTTTGGAGAGCACGAGCAACACTTAAAGTTTGTATAGCAGACCTTGTGTGAAAAAAAAAATTGTATGTTAAATTCAATAAGTGCGAATTCGATCATATAGAATTGTTGAGTCGTATAATTTTTGCCACATCCCAAATCTACAAGAAATGGGGATGACACAGTTGTCCTTCCACACAAAGGATGCAGTCATAAACATAACCAATAATCCGATATCAACATATATATATAAAAGATAAACCAACAAGTTTGTTATAATATCAAAGTTTCTAAACCTTTAAAAGAATATACACAACTAGAACTCAACTAACCCAATAAATAAAAACCACTATATACACCACTTCATTAAACCATACCCAAAAAGAAACCAAAAGTTTCACATCGACAGCACTCTTGCTCTACTCGCCGTTGACCGAGAAATTTAAAAACATGAAAGACGAGTAAAATGAGCAATCATAGCTTAGTAAGCTAATTCATATCTCATAAGCATATCAAGCTTCCACAATACACATTTAGAATTCAAAGACATGACTCATTAAAGCTAATCCAAAATACAACAGCCTATAGAAATAAAATGAGTTATATATTACTTCAACTTAGCTATATTAAATAGTAGAGTTTCATGTCCATCCATAATATCAAAATCAATATCACTAGCTTGATTTAATAACTGAACTCATCATTTTTCATGTCAATAGTTCATTATATTAATCAAACTCATATCACGCATCGTTGGTATATTCCACCAATAAATCTTATAGCACATCATAAAGTCCTAGAGGTGACTCCCATAAGATCACATCATCGCATAACATTTAGCCCTTGAGTAATACAAGGCCCTAAAGGTGGCTCCTACGAAATTACATTATCTTGTAGAACTTAACCCTTGCCTACAAGGCTCTGAAGTGGCTCCTACGAAGTTACTTTATCGTATAACACTTAGCCATTTTCCAACACATATCAATTATACAAGGCTTTAGAGGTGGCTCTCACGAAATAACGTTATCATGTACCATTTAGTCATTTATCAGTCCATACCACAATTTGCTTCATGAACCAAAATATAACCTTTCACAAATTAATTCTCTCCACAAAACCAATTTAGAATTCGCATCATAAATCGGTTTCGTATACCAAATCAAATCACCCTTCATAAACCATACTCAAAGTCAACATAATTCCTTCATAGAAAAGTTTCACAAACCCAAAGTAAATTCTCTTTTGCAACCCTGCTCATAAGATAAAATATATAAATTTCACAATATATTTCTTCTACTATTTTGAAATGTCTTTCTCATTAAACTTTTCCCAAATCTTTGAAGAGCACATTCCATGAATTAGTTCTTTACATAATCCACACATTTAAATTCTCACGACACCTTCCATAACCCGTTTCTCAATCCATTCTCAAATGAATAAAAATAATGAATGCCCGAACCGAAGTCTTGCATCAAATATGTTATGAAATTAAACATACCTCATGCTTTTCATTTTCAAAGTGTGAGTTTACAAACTCAAGAAAGATATAGGACCACTCACTTCATTGCCTATGATCAAACATTAAACGATACTTGTATCATCAAACTCATGGCCCTAACAAATGATCGAGGAATAATATTAAAATCAAATAAAACTCTACCCCAACTATGAAACGGGTAAACTACGCATTAATGCTAATAAAATAACTCTTTCGAACTAAAAAATCGCCTATCTGAAGTGATTATTCAAAACCGTTCGCAATGCAAGGCTTGAGCGTGAAACCTGGTTGCACCATAACTCTCACCCGAACTCCATTCCAAGCGATCTTATAGTCAAAATGAAGGTCATTCCAAGCACTAGAAGACCCACAACTTGGACAACCCAAACTCGAGCCGAAAATTGACGAAATAAGGCCTTGAAGTGGCTGGGCACGTGTTCACCACGAGTAGAAAACCTCAAAATTTTGTTTTGGGCAAACCGCAAACTCAAATCCAGTTCCGTAAAATCATACAACTCCACAACATCCTAAAATATCATTTCTATAAATATACTAGCTCGACGACTCAAAGATCGGACTTCGCAGCTCAATTCTTCTAAAATTCCGAATTTGAGCTTTAAACTTGAAAAATAATTCGATTGGACAAACAAAGGGCGCAAATATTCACTGGGCTTTACGTTACATAGTCGAGTCAGTTTGATCAAGCGTCCGTGGCGATTACACGCAAAATCTCTCTTTTTCCTCTCTTTCTTTCGTCCTTCTTATTCTTCTTTCCCTTCTTTCTCTCTCTCCTTTTCTCTCTTTCCCGAGGTGCTTCGGCCTTTAAAAGAGTGAGCGTCCGCTTCCTCACTTCTTTTTCCCCTTCATTTTGTCTTTTCAGCCCCTTTTTCTTTTCTTTTTTTTCTAAAACCAAGTGAGTCCCACCACTTCTTTTTGACTTTGCCGAAAAGGTAATATTACAATTTCAAAGGATGACATTTCAGTTGACGAAAGAAAATGGAAGCAGTCCTGTCTTCCTATTGCCAAAAAATGTTGCATATTCTATGTTGCTCTTTCTCTGTTAGCTGTTGAAGATGTAAATACTTCAATCATTAGAAGATCTTTATCCTTCTTTTGATCTTGTTTGGCTGGTGTAGAAGGTGTTGATAAGTTTTCATGGGTATGGATAGTAATGGCGATGTCTTTATTGCATTATGTTTGCTTGGGTTATAACGATTCCATCTTTCAGATACATTCCACGATTTGGCATGGTATCATATTCAAAGCGGAAAATGAAAGATTAGCAGGAATGTAGATACTTACCTTTACCAAAAAAAGTAAAAGGATTTTATTTTCCATCATCTCTTATGTAATGGTACAACAGCAGATTTCCAAGGAAAAGAACAGCTATACATTACCATATCACAACAACAACAACAAAAATGAGTCAAGCCAAGCAAAATTACAGCAAAAAAGAATTGCACTGACAAGAAAGAGAGGAGGAACAGTTTTCTGCTCATCTCCATATGTATTTGACCATATTGCTATACAGTCAGCAGTCTTATGAGTAAAAAGCTCACAAATTCTACTTCTTCGAAACAAGATGTTTCTCATCTCCTCTGGAAGTTCAGGAACTTGATGCCATAGGCGAAGATGAAGAAGAAGCCCAAGACCCAACCAATATGGGCCAAAGCCACAGGCACGAGGAAGTCGTAATCAAATCCCAGGTTCTCCTTAAGAAATTCATTTATTGGTTGTTGTCCCAATCCATCTACTGTTAGATTCTCCTTCTTGTCACCGATCTGGGATGTGAAAATGCCATAGATGGTCCAAGCAACGGGCGAGCACCAGTAGTACCATCTCCACCACACAGGGATCAGCTGCAATCATAGGGCATTCTTAGCATTAATATGAGACGTTTACAAGAGAGGATGATGCTTTCAATGAGAAATGAATGAAGACTAGCATTAGGACCGAGGTAAGGTGACTTACAGGTCGGGGAAGGAGGAAGCCCGAAAACAAGTTCCAGAAGTTGAGGAAGAACGACATTGTGATGGCAGCGATCTGGTGGCCGGGAGTGAGCGCGACAACCATCATGCCGTACATTGAGAAGTAGGTATAGCACATGAATATGAAGTAGTAGAAGTACAAGACCTTGCCAACCTTCCACTCGAAACCGATCATCGAGTAGAGAATAAGGGAATAAATAGCTGTCTGAATCGCCACATAGATTGTTTCGATAGCCACCTGATGCACAAAGCACACCAATCAACGACAGAAAGAGAAAATACAATAGTAAGGAAACGAATGAGATTCTAATTATTGGAAATGGACAAAGAGAATCATACCTGAGCAAATGCATAAGGCAACTCCGAATACATCCCAGCTGCTCGCTCACGGTAGAAGACGGTTCTTTCGATTGCCACAACAGTTTGGACTGCTGAAGCATTAGTGGCTCCAAGGAACATAACGGCAGAATAGGTGGCACCGAGTAGATTGATCAAATCTTTTTGTTGATATCTATCAGGATAAAAGGAGCAGAAACATCATATGAGCGAACACTTTTAAGGTAATAGCAGCGGCTCAAACTTCACAAAAAGAAAATGATCTTTCGAATGCAATATTTTGTGCTTACATTTGGTCTCCTTTGCTCCAGAAAATGAAGCCAAACATAAGACCAATGGCGATCGTCATGACAAAACGAATGGCATTAAACCGGGAGTTCCTCCAGTAGGACCAGTTCTGTTTGCAGAAGCAAGCATGGCATTGAGTTAGGAAGCCCTGGGAGTATTGGGTGGGGAAGTAAAGGTCTTTTGAACCGGGCTGTGGACTGCTCAGCTCTTTGATGAGCTCCTCGTTTCTCCTGCAAAGTTAAAAAAAAAAAAACAGAATGGGGGAGTAAGGCATCGAGTTCAGAACGTTAATGATTGGATTTTGAAGAAATTACAAGGAGTGCACGTCTCTCACCTATAGAGATCAGAATTGGCATAGATTTCTGCAAAGTCCACGTCCAGTTGAGCTTCGACTGAAGTAGCAGTGACATCCAACATCCATGTTGCCGGATTGTAGCCTTTTTGGATCTTGGGGACTCCGGGAACAGCCTGCAATTTGTTTTCAGACATTAAACTCTATTTAATCAAACACATTGCCACATTGGTAGTTGTAGTCATGGCTTTTTCAGTCATGTGGGTTTCTTAATTGTAGTTACAAGATGAGCACCTCGAAATATTCGACGAGCTTGTGAGACTGTTCACCGAGAGGCCCTGTATAAATGACTTGCCCTCCTCTTTTCATCAGAAGAAGCTGCAAGATGAACACACATCCTCAGCTCAGGTATATCTCGAAGATAATCCTGAAAACACATGAAAGGAACATGGAGTTCAATTATCCTAACCGTACCTCATCAAAAGCCTCAAAAATGTCTATACTCGGCTGGTGAATTGTGCACACGACAGTACGTCCAGTATCCACGGTGTTCCTCACAGTACGCATGACAATTGCAGCTGCTCTGGCATCGAGACCTGACGTGGGCTCATCCATGAAAATAATCGAGGGATTAGCAACCAACTCAACAGCTATCGTGAGCCTCTTCCTCTGCTCAGTCGAGAGTCCGTCAACTCCTGGAAGCCCAACTAGAGCATTCCTCAAGGGATGAAGCTCAACTAAATCCATCACTTCCTCCACAAACATCTGCAAAACCAAGAAAACTCGCGTTTAGTCATAATTTCCATCAGGTCCATTTTCTTGCTTGAAGGAAATGTTAATGCAGAAGATAGTATTGCAGTTACGTGCCTTCCTGGTTTCCTTGTTTAGGTCATTAGCGAGACGAAGCCAAGCTGAGTATATGAGAGATTCGTAAACGGTGACATATGGTGAGTGAATGTCATTCTGCTCACAGTAACCGCTCACTCGAGCAAAAGTGGCTTGGTTCTTGGGATAACCGGAAACAGTTATGCTTCCTTCAATGTATCCACCAGTTTTTCTTCCTGCTAACACATCCATCAGTGTGGTCTTTCCGGCTCCACTAACTCCAACCAATGCAGTCAAAACGCCCGGCCTGAAAGCTCCACTGACATCTCTTAGGAGTTGGAGTCGGCTTTCCTCAACCCCTTGAGTCTTCATTTCCTGAAGCACACCAAAACAGACAATTATTTCTGAATCAAACGTTGGGTGGAGATATTTAAAAGTTTGCATTCTGATAAACATGTCTCAAACAAATACTTTAACGACCAGATCTTCCCTAACATTTTGCTGTCTGAAAATTTACTCGTTTCTATCTGTAGTTTTATGTGAAATTACGAAAGAACTGTCGTTGTGTTAGGGCATGCTTGTGTCATTTCATTGCTGCACGGAATTTAGGGAGCCTTAGCTTAGGGAGGAATGGACTTACCCCGGGCATATCCACATAGTAGTTGACATGGTTGAAGGCAAGTGAAAGGGGCTGGAAAGGCAGAACCATTCCTCTCCTAGCCTGGGTGCTTTCACTGACAATACCGTCGTTTGCTCGGGCATTTCTTACTTGCATGGGAGTGCCTGTCCGTAAAATTCCAGTCTTATATAAGCATCTACACATGATACTTTTTGAGGCATCATCCCACATTTCTCTTTTTCTAAAAATCCAGTTTGACAGTCCTAACCACAACAATCACATACCTTCTGGCCTAGATTGTCTCCTCTTCTCAGAATCATCATCCGTGAGAATTGTTTTATTATCACCAAGGGCTGAGATACAGTCAGAAAGCAATAAATCAGTACCTACTTTTCGTTTTACTTTGCTAAAAGAAAACCAGACGAGAGCATCTACTTACGATTTAAGAATGTCAATGCAGCAGTGAAGAGAATGTTGAAAAGAAAAGAGAACGTGAAAAGTGCCATGATACTGATCCAATACCAGCTCTCGGTATTGTAAAGGCCTCTTTGCGCGAGAAGGGCCTTTCCAACTGTGGGTTCAGAGGTGTTGGGCGAAGGCTGTGACATCATAAGAAGTTAGATTTAGATGTATCCTGCAATATTAACATCTTCAGAAGACTTTTGAAATTCCTTCATATCCTGAGCCTTGTAAAGAACTTACCTTGTCCCATCTTTCGGACAGGAACTCATTGATAGCAATGGCATTTTGCCCATACATCATGGGAGAAATATAGTAACCCCAGATCATCCCCTTTGAAATGTCATCTGTCCACCATTGCGCACATTAATTTTTAGAAGCTTGGTGTGAAACATGAAATATCCAAATGCCGTTATCAGCGATGTTTTAGAATGCCAATGCCAAGCACCAAAAAGAGAACATTTCTAACCTTTGGCGACGATGAAACCACCAAGGATGAATACCAGTAGCAATGTGAAGGTCCCAAGTGTGTTGGCAACGACTGGTGTTCTTCCCACAGCCGCTATGAAACGGAAGAGAGAGAGAGCCATCTGATTCACACCAAAGAAAGCCAAGAATTGCTTGAAAAACCTGCACAAGTAGAAATCACCGAGATTTGTCAGCAAGAGAACTTACCAGAGATTATTTTCGTCGCACTAGCGTTAGTAGCTTATAAACCAAAACAGGAAGCGCCAACTTATGAGAGAGCAGAAAAAGTGGTCATACCTAACCGGAGATGGGGCGAACCCAATTGTGTAGTAAGTGAGGATGATCCAAATTCCAGATTCAACCAGTGAGACGGGAATTCTGAGCACCCAAATGGGCAACGCAAAAGCCCAGGCAGGGTAAAACATGAAATCTCTCTGCTTGAAGAACACCGGAAGCCTGAACACTGTCATCGCAAGCTCAGTCAACCCATTAAACATGACATTCACAAGACTGTAAAATAGAGCTCCCCAAAATCTTGCCCCATCATCTATTGCGCCAGTCTTCATTTCTGTTCTCAAGAACACGGTGAACGCAATGCAGGCCATGAGCGTGATCTGAAAGGTCTTGAAGATATACACGAAAGAGCTGCGCTTCATCAGCAGCCATTCCCTGGCAAAGCAAGCCTTGAAGAGCTCCCGGTTGGAAATTCCGTACTTGTTCTTCACCAGAGCAGCAGGGTGTGCACTGGTTTTGTCATAAGGGACTCTAAGCTCTTCAAGAAGGTGCTGACCGACATGGAAGCTATTGAAAGCCCTCACAAATTCAGCCTCCGAGATGTATCTATAAGGTTGGTCCTTCCTGTACCAGTATTGCTCTTGGTCGTTCTTGGAAGTCACTTCCTGCAGAAAGTCAGCAACCGCCTTTCTTTCCGGGCATTTGAAGCCCACGTACTCAAAGAACTCGAGAACGTTCTCTCGGGGCCCTTGGTAGACGATCTGTCCCTCCGAGAGCAAGATTATGTCATCAAAGAGATTGTAAGTCTCGGGAGCTGGCTGCAAGAGGGAGATGACCATGGTCACATCCATGATATGGACCATCTGCCTCATGAACTTCACAATCTGAAAAGTCGTGGAACTATCCAGCCCCGTCGATATCTCATCCATGAAAAATGCTTTCGCCGGTCCAACCAACATCTCACCTGTGGTGACACGTTTCTTTTGTCCACCAGAGATACCCCTCCTCATGTCATCTCCAACCATGATATCAGCGCAAATATCTAATCCGAGGATCTGCCACAAACATTAGAGATTTAGCCTACCGCACAAGCTTATACAATGCAACGTCAAATTTGAAGCGGGATTGAATGGACAAATTCTGCAAACCAAACCTTGAGGACATAGTCTGCCATCAAACTGGTTTCTTGGCCATTAATGGAAGTGGCCTTCATAAAAGCATCAAGTTCGGGGTCGGGCTTGATCCCTGCCTCTCGCTCTCTTCTTGACAGCTCCGCCAACATCTCATACCTAGTTCCAACTCCCAAGCAACGGCCCGAAAAGTCTAGTGTCTCACGGACTGTCATCTCACCATGGTGAAGATCGTGCTGGCTAATGTAAGCACAGGTCCTTTGAGGAACAAATTCGTTGAATTCGTGGCCGCAGTAGGTGATTTTTCCACTTATCTACATAATTGTAACAGAAAAAATTAGTTCACGCTAAGAACAAGAGAACCTGAAGACAGCAAGCAATCAAATGCATCCAGATAGGTCCAAATGCACCACTAACCCTGAGATCATCAGACTTTCCGGCAAGTGCTTGTAGCAGTGTTGTTTTTCCAGAGCCAGGAGGTCCAAGAAGCAAGGTCAACCTGAAAATGAATATTTCCATGTTTATAAGATCCCAAATTAAGCGCGTAGAACTGCACTTGTTTATGTAAGCAGTGAGACTAGGATCTTCAAGTTGAGGATCCATGAATTTACCTTGATGGTTTGATTACGCCGCTGACATCTTGAAGTATATTTACCACTCTCTTCTTCGATGGAGTAAGTCCGATCATGCCAATAGCTCCCTGTTGGCATAAATATTGTAATTGAGGATTCATAGAAAATATTGAATTCACTTCATCTAATGAATTGATCCCCGTGTTTCAACATTTGAACCACTCTTAGGTTGGGTTATCTCTCCTCTACCTCTTTCAGCTTCCTATAACATTAGCTTTCCTTCTTTTTCTAGTTACTTAAGCAACAAAGATCCGTCATTTCACTAAAAGGTCCACTTTTTGCCTGCAGATTCGCAATCAAATGTTAGATCCTCCGTCATCTCTTGCCTGCCGAACCTGCCTACTCGATATAGTCAGAGGCAGTATCGCAGCAACATATAAGAAACTCACAAGAACTTGTTCCTCCTGAAGTCTCTTAAAAGCCAGACGTGACCAAATACCTCTACCTGATCTAGTCACCTAAGCAATCTCACCTGACTAGCTACAACCCCTTCAAGTTTGCCACGGATGCTTCACTAAACAACACTCAAGATCAACAGGACATGAAAAAGAAACATCAGAGGAAGTAAAAATTCTCGTGAAAACCAACCTCGATAGCATTCAAGGTAGAGTTGAGCAGAGTTGGGAGTGCCCTTGTCCCCACATAAGCGTCACCTTCGATGCACAGCTTCTGGAACCTCACTTCGATCTTCGGGATCTCGATACCGACCCGGTCAGTCCTGTCCCGCAGCCTCCTCAGGAACTTCTCGTTGTCCTCCTCCACCGTTTTGAGTATCCTCTCCATCAGGACCTTCTTGTCTTGCGCCCCAAGATTTGTCACGTCCACCTCGTCGCGCACCACCCTCCCGTTGCTCCGGACCTGGGTCAGTATCCCCTTCCGCATCCGGTCGTAGGTCGGCAACCGCTCGATGGCAGCCCACTGGAGCTCCTCCTCATCGTTCACCGCCTGCCGGACACTCCGCTGGAACACATCCGGCGCGTTCCACATCTCCCTCACGCTGGCCGACCGCCAGCTGCGGCTGCTACTCGTCTGCCGCATGAGGTCGTCCCCGGCCAATGCCGCCGCCATTTTCGAACCCCGCCTCCTGTCCCTCTGGATCACACGTGAAATCCGAACAGAATACTCCTTGGCGAAGTTCTTGGACCAGAGCTGGAACAAGAACTCGAAGAACAACAAATGAACTACCAAAGAATGTCTCTATATGCCCATGGTGAAGCAGGAGCACACTCCTTTTCTGTTCGTGTGCTTATGACAAAACTTGGAGGACACAGAGGAGGAGAAAGAGATATTTTGACGAGCTGGTTCTGGAGGAGCATTATATAGAGAGGAAGAAGAAGACCCATCCCGAGCAAGAACAGCAGCACGTTTTTGTGTGTGTGTGTGTGTGTTGGTCGACGGTCAAATCGAGACAAGTCGTTCCGGCGGCTTTGAGCTAAGAAACTTGCGAGAGGCTTTGAAAATTCACCGATCGATTCCGGTGTCTCGCGCTCCATTCGCGCTCTTCCAGAAGGAAATCTCCTGGCCGTCGGATTCGGGGCCACAAGGGTTGACATGTCAAGGAGGAGGTCCGATCCTGCGGACGATATCGGACGAGCGCAGGGTATCAACTTGTGAGCGTGGAGTCGTCTTTTCTTCTCGGCAATAATTTAACGGAAAGGCATGGAATGAGGTTGAGGACACCAGTCCGCAGGCCGCCGCCGCCGCCACTGGCGACCATCTAGACGAGGTAGAAGACAGGAGGAAAAAGGAAAAGAAAGTTTCAAAACATTACTAAAAAAATTAAAAAACATATCACATTATAAAAATATTCATGAGTCGTATCAAACGCATTTTTATTTTTTTTATTCATGAAATATAAATATTAGTCATACTGCCGCCTCTGGCAAGGTGAGTGTAAGTTTGGTACCAAGCTCCCCCTTGTTGTATAGCCATACTAGTGAAAATCTATAAATATTTACCTTACCAACAAAAAAATATATTATGTAGTTACCAAATGCATTATTTTACTCATAAAAATTTCAAAAATAAAAATAGAAAAAACTATTTCTGAAAAATTGTTCTTTAAAATAAAAATATTACCAAACACACCCTAATATTACATGATTAATATCCCCTACTCCCTCATTTGTCAAAATTTCGAATTTTTTATCTAATTTTAAAATTATTAATTGGGTTCAAATTGATTCGATTTCTTTCAACTTTAATTTATCTTTTGCACCCAAAACCTTATCATTTCCAAGGAAGTTGGAGCAACAATTATCAAAAATATATTGGTGTATTTGCCGTTGATGGACTTCTTTCTTCTTATTATTTTTTCATATAATCAGTACTTATAGATGTTCTTATAAGTTAAATATCTATACTCCTAGTAACTTTGCTATGCTCGCCTTTGGTAATATTCTCACATCCGACGGATCTTATCATATCATAAATTACGGTCATATTCATGTTCCATCACATTTAGATAATTAGTCAAGGGACAAGGGATCTATGGGGCAATAACCAGAACATTGTCTTCTTTTGGGACTCGAACACAAGGCCGCGTTTCTTAAAAATGCAATCTGATTTGGAATCTCAACGAACTCGATCGACCTATTAAGTTGATAATTGGAGCAATGTGTGAATGCAGATACTTTTATGCACGGTTATGATGGGAATAGATAGCTAAAAGAAGGGGTGCGGAGACATTAAACTTCGGAGTAGATTTTTATCAAAAGAACTATATTAAAAATAAACATCCATGTTGAATAAGCTCTGAGTGCTAGGTTTGTGCCGCTGAACAGTTAACTTTCTAATGCATGACATTCAGTCTAGCGCAAAAATATCTAAGAAAAGAAAGTTCGTTTAATCCATTGGAAACTTCAAAGCACTCCAAGACAAAAAGATATCTAAGTGCCTACAGTAGTCTCCCGCGTGCATGACTTTATCAAAGACGAACCAAAAAGAGATGAGACGACCAACTTTATATTTAAATTCGTCGATGAAGAAATTGGAAACGTGATTGAAGGTGCAGAATGAGTTTTTCCACGACCATTCCAGATACAATGGAAGCATCTTATTGACTAGTATTCCCAAAGACACTTATTAAATATGAGATTCTTTTCTGCCCATAGCACAAAACTTTCTATCTTTCCATGGTTTTACATGAAAGAAATAAGATCATGCAGTTCAGGCGCAGCGAGGTCGATGGCACGAGAGACGTGGACCGCGTTTTAGAGAGCATCAGGAGGTCCGAGAGCGCGATCCTGATCAAGACATGCAGAGAGATCGAGGTGAGCAGCCGAGCTTGTTGGTGCAATATGCTGGTGGTGGGACCCGCGAAAAAAATAAAAAAGAAAGAAGAAGAAGAAAAGGGTTGAAAAGTCAAAGAAGTAGAAAGTGGACGCTCGACTAAGTATTTAAAGGAGACGAGAGCTCACAAGAGAAAGGGGGAAGAAAGAAAGAAGAATAAGAGAGAGACCACACACGTTACAGGGATCTTGCCAAGTCGATTCTGGTGGCCTGACAAGTTTATTTTATTGGGGGGGGGTGTGCACAACACAACATAAGCTTAATATCTTCATTTGGAGAGATCGTGAAGAGGGATCTCAAATACGAGTTTGTCAATATATCTAGTTGGATTCACCTTCACTCAATAATTTAAATCAATAAGTTATTGGCCGACTTTAATATATTAACTGCTTTGCACCATATTATTTATCCGATATAGGACTTCTCTCCTCCTCATATGTGAGCTCATGTTAGATCTACCCGCTCTTAATTGAGGTATCTTTCTACATCATCTTATTTCATTACAATGCATTTGTGACTATGCATAGCAACCATTATCAACTGCTAACAACTTGGGACATGGTCTCTATATCTTGCAACACCAAACCAACTGTCCAAGGTCTCTCCTCTCGCTAGACCAACCGTGATAGCAATTTCCTCCTGAAACAAGTGTCATCTCTCTTCTCACCAAACCAACCGTGATAGTAATTTCCTCTCGAAACAAGCATTGATCTTAAGATTTATTTCTTTATGTTGACATTTAAATTTTAGAGATTTGTTTTAGTATTTATTAATTGCATTGGAAAATTAGAGATTAATTTCTAATCCCTTAACAAAAAAATTATTTCATTAAAATTGCATTGCATATAGACATTAGGAGCATTTGCATCACTAGTTTTAATTTTTAAAAAATCGAATGTTTCTATAAAAAAAAAAACATTGGAAAAAACATTGTGGGTCCGGGCCAGGGCTGGGCCTGCCCGGCCCCTTCCTTTTCTTCTTTTCCCTCCCGCATGGGCTTGGCCCATTCTTCTTCTTTCCTTTTTTCTTCCTTTCCCGGCCCGTCCGCTTTCTTCTTGCTCCTTTCTTCTCCACGTGCGGGACCTGCAGCAGAAAGAGAAGGCAGCAAGTCAGAACAGTAGCAAGTCAAAGCAGCAGGTTGCAGCAGAGGGGGCAGCGAGGCAGAAGCAGCAAGTCAGAGCAGAGCAGGGAAAGCGGAGAAAAAAAGAAAGAAAAAGAGAAGGCGAGAGTAGAAAAGGGAAAGAGAGGCAGCGGGGCAGCGAGGAGAGTTTTTGGTCGAGGCTCAGCTGAGAGAACTGGGTGGGAGAAGACAGAATAAAAGAAAAGACGAAGACAGAATCAAAAGGGGGGAGGTCGAGAGAGATCGGGGACGAAAAAGGCGAGGTAGCGGAGACAAGAAGAGAGAGCGAGACCGAGAGGGGGAGGAGGGAGAGCACGAGAACAAACCTGATAGTGAGAGTGAGCTGCTCGAGAGGGGTTCTTCAGAGAAGAATCCGGAAGAGAAGAATCGGAGAGCGAGGCCGAGAGGGAAGACACGAAAAAAAAAAACAGAAAAAAAACGGACAGTGAGAGAAACCGAGAGAGGAGAGATCAGAGTCCGAGCAAGGCAGCAACTGAGGGAGAGCGAGAGAACTTCAGCTGACGCCTCGGCCGCGCACAAGCTCCGCCCAACAGCCCTTCAGTCGGCGCCCTCCAACTGTACCCGGTAGGTCCTTCTTTGTGTTCTGTTTTTACCCTATTCGCGCATGCAGGGCCGGAGCTCGCGGCCGTCCGGCTCAAGCGAACTCCGGCCCCGCCGGTTCCCCGTTGAGTTGTTCTGTGTTCTGGCTTGCTTTGTCGAGAGTCCCCGCCCTAGTTCGAGTCTCGAATGCACTGAGAATCACTCTTTTCCATAGCGCACATCAGGTGTTCGACATAATGCTTAGACTAGATCTGAAAAATCTGGTTGGGAATCTCCGTCCTCGACGTGGCTGCTGCGTCTATGGCCGTCGCTGTCTCTTTCTTTGTTCAAGTCGACGCGGGGGGAAGCGTCTTTGCGGAGTCGTTTTGGGCCAGTGGGGGTGTCGGGGCTTGAGTTTCGAGCTCGGATGGCTGTTCGGTCGTTTCAGCCGTGAGGGGGTGGCGGCGGTGGCTGGCGTCGGTCGAACCGAACGACCGACGCCAGGCGATGGCCTGGCGACCTCCCGAACGCCGGCAAGGACTTGCCGTTGCAGCGGCGTCGGCTCCGTTGTCTTTAAAAAAAAATTGCAGGAGTTCCGACAAAGTTGAAGACGCCGGTGCATGGGGGTGCACGGGGGAAGATGCAGAACACGTGAAGAAGAAAAAGAGAAACAGAAAAGAATAAATAAAAAAGGAAAAATAAAAAGATGTTATGAAATACATTGATGAATATTTATTATATTCATGTATTTATTATGATACATTTGTATCATACATTTTGAGTACATCTTCATATCCAATGAATGTTCATCTCCCTATCCAATGAATATTCATCTCCATATCCAATGCATGTATCCTATGTTCTAAGTACATCTCCTTATCCGATGAATGTCAACCTCCCTATCCGATGCATGTATTATCAGATACATTGATATTTATGATAAGTGCATCCTTATAAATAAGAGCGCATCCTTATAAATAGGAGCACAAATAGTGAAAAATAAAGATTTTCGCTCCTAACTTTTTCTCTACTATATTTGGTGTCATTTGTTTTCTTTACTTAATCTCCATCTATTCTCTTTATTATATTATTGCAACGTGATATTTTACAACAAAAGAAACAAAAAATAAAAATAAGACAAGAAAATGGACTTCGTCTTGGGCTTGTGTACTCCGGGTTGGGTTCATTGCGGGCCGAGAGCAAAAAAAATCTATAAAAAATGAATTTTCGTGGACTTTTTTTTATAAAAAAAAAAAAAAGAGAGAGAATTTCGTGGGCCTTTTTTAATCCCTAGTGATTTTGGGTCGGCCCAGTATTTTGTTGCCCAACCCGAGCCGACAGGACTTGAACCGGGTCAATGGGGGCCGGGTCTCCTAACCCGGTCCGAATTATCTTTTTTTTTAATAAAAAATTCTAAAAAATCAAAAATCAAAAAATATAAAAAAATCATAATTCGAAATATCAAAAATTCATGGAAAATTCAGAAACCTAAAAATTTATAAAAAATTTTGAAAAATATTTTTTTTAACAAAAATTGAAAATCTTAAAATATTAGAAATTCCAAAAAAAAATCAAAAATCCCAAAAAATTCCAAATTTGTTTTAGAGTTCCTAAAAAAAGCTCTAAAATAATTCCTTGGACAATTTTCTCTTAAAATGTGTCAGAAAATCATCAGCTTAAGATTGTGATTAAAATTGAACAAGCCCTTACGGCTTCACCTTAGAGTTTTAATTATCCTCGGATACAATTGTCCTTGAATGCATGCTTATGATGCAATGATTACGGTTTCTCCCTTAGTTTAATTAGAATTGTCATTTATTTATCCTTAATGCTAGGTGTTTATTTTCGCCTGCAATTTATTTAATGCTTTCTTTAATTGCTAATTACTATTTTGATGATTGTGCACCCACATAGTCACCTTACATGTTAGTGGTTAAGTGTAAAATCAATCCAAACTGTCTGACAAAATTCTTTTCGAAATGAACAAGATTAGGTACCGAAATGGCACTAATTGGCTAATTAGTGTAATCAAGTTCATCACCCTAAATCCTCTGATTATGTAGAAAGTGAGGTATACTCCTATGCATTGCTTGGTTTCTAGTCGACCCCAATAGGCTAGTGGCGATTCCTCATTTAAAAATTTTTATGAATACCCAATGTCACGCGGGGTATGAGCTTGGGAGAGCCTATATCTAATGAGGGTCTCGAACCCTCCTATTTATTTAGATATTTATTTCCCCTATCAAGACAAAAAAAATAGGTCACGACACTTTATATATTCACCAAACATTGAAAACAAATTAGATTGGGAGATCGCCAAGAAGGAGCCCAAGTCCGAGTTTATCAACATATTCAATTGAACCCACCTTCACTCAAAAACCTAAACCTAAACCAATAAGTTATGAGCTAACTTAGATATATTAATTATTATAAATCACATCACTTATCTGATGTGAGACTTCCTAACAAATTCAACTCCAATTCTTGATGCCGCTAAGTGCTAGCACCATTCATTCATCCAAGTGAAGAATTTTTCAAAATTAGAGTTTAAATTCGAAGTTTTGTGAAATTCAACTCACAAAATTTGTTTTTTGAGTTGAGTTTTGGGATTTCATGGAAATGGTGAATGATGACATTGTGGTACCATGGTTTGCTAGAAATGTTTTAGAGCAACGGTTTAGTCGAAGAGAAATTTTAAAGTTTCCCATGTAAGTTTTGCATTGCATTTAGGTTTGAATAATCGATTTGAGTGAGAAATTTGTTAGGTGTGGGAGTCAGTTTTGTTAGTGTTTGAGTGTAGTTTAGCTTATTTGTAGTAAAGGAAGAGTTTTACACAATTTTGACGTGATTCTCGTTTAATTGTTGAGATTACAAGATTGTCGACTCCTTTAGCTATGGATTGGGCATTCCCAAGTGAGTAATGTTATTTTTTCTTTGAATTTGTAAAATTATATTTTGAAAATGAAAAGTAAAACGCA
The DNA here is from genome assembly GCA_014182895.1 of Angophora floribunda. Classification (NCBI taxonomy): domain Eukaryota; kingdom Viridiplantae; phylum Streptophyta; class Magnoliopsida; order Myrtales; family Myrtaceae; genus Angophora; species Angophora floribunda. The sequence goes on from CM024714.1 coordinate 6,190,093, forward strand.
TATTATGTGCAAAGTGTAATCTGGTTAGGAAGCAAAAGTGATTTTTATAGCACCTTTTATGCATAACTTCAAATTGAGCATTCACTACCTTATTTATTATTTGAAATGGTTTAAAAGTATTTATGAAATGAATTTGCAAAAGGTATTACAGTGGATAAGCTGAGCTACAAGAGATTGTATGCTTTGTTTTCTAAATGGATTTGTGATATTGATTATGGATTTGGCTTCGAGGATTGTCGCGACCTATTTTTCAAGAATATCTCGAATAAATAGGTTTAGATTGTATGCTTTTTCAAAAAGATTTTTGTTTTTATCAAAATAAAACCAACAATTAAAGAAAACATTAAATAAATTGCAAGAAAATAAACATAGATTAAACCATAATTTGGCATGCGAGGATTATTAAGGATGTTGTAAATTGGTATAGTGCTCAATATCAATGTGAGTCCATTTTTTATGATTTTTTTTATGTTTTTTATGATTTTTTGAATTTTTTGATTTTTGATTTTTTTTTTATGAAAAATAATTCGACTTGTGAGTATGCATATTAATTTACAATATCTAAACCATTCCCGGAGCTACGCAAAATTTCGTCGATCCGAATATACACGAATATTTCCTAATAGCCACATAAAACACAAAGAATCTGGGCAAAGGAAACAGTTTTTAACAAACGTAGGGGTTAAAATGATTCAGTCTTGCATTAAAACATAAACTGGTTTTTAGATCTTCTTTAAAGCATTTTGTCGAACATGTGGTGTGCATGAGTAAGACAAGGGGTTCACAACTCGAGCCAAGCTCCAACCGGGCCTAAGCTTCTAACTAAGCATGAAAGTACGCTGAGAAACATTTATGGAGGTGCATGATAATCATTCTATTTCTAGGCAGAATTATTTTTTTTTTAAAAAAAATAAAAATAAAATAAAATTAATTAATTATTTTTATTTTTTATTTTTTTTAATTTTAAAACCAGTGATGCAAATGCTCCTAATGTCTATATGCAATGTTTAATGAAAGAAATTTTTGTTAAGGGGAAATGAGTTTGGAACAAAAATGTGAGTCCATTGACAGACTTGTGAGTATGCATATTAATTTACAATATCTACACAACAAAAATCTATTTAATAACACAATTTCATTTTTCTATTTCTAGAACAAATTTTTAGTAAAAAATAAAAATGTCCTACTTCTATATTATGGAACAAAATTCCCATTACTCATCTTCACAACTAGCCAGCCGCTCATCTGCCGTCCGCCGCTGCTTGTAAATTTTGTGTCATTATCAAATGAATTTCTATTATGAAAACGAAAATTTTGTATTATTATTAAACGCGTATTTTTACTCATAAACTCATCTATGAATAGAGATATAAAAATCTATTTATATTCTAGAAATCAATTTTTGATTAGAATGATTATCATTTGCGGCCTCACTAGCCACTTGCAATATATGTGGAAACATTGCTAAGGGAAGCCTTGTCACGGGAAGTTATGTATGATCATGGTTAGATATCTAAGCACGAGATTGACCAATGTAATGGTCCATTGGCATGTGATTTAACGAGATTGATCAATGGGTTAGACCTTTGATATTAATGTGAAATTAATATTTTTACTATAAATATAACTATGTTGAAGCAAAAATAACTTATTCTCTTCTTATAAGTTATATCCTAAAATTTGGTGTAATGAGTTATGTTTTGTGTCTTAAACATGCATAGTAAACACTCGATCTGCTTAGGAGAGATACACACTACTGTGAGTTGTGGTTACTCACCCCTTTGCTTCTTATTCTTTTTCAGGTTCCTGATTAGCAGCTAGTAGAGAATCACGAGGACTTTTAGTAATTAGATTTTGGGTATGGTTTGAAACTGTGTCTTTCTGTGGAAGGACGGTTGTGTCATCCCATTTTCATTGATTTTGGAGTGTGATAATTGGTAAGGAGGTTGTCACAGGCAACTGATTCATAAACCAGCCGGAGGCAACGCTAGAGATGATGAAGGGGAGATAATGGGGTGGCTGGAGGAGAGAAAGAAAGTGGCTCGGTGGTGTTCGTGTCGTTTAGGAACTGACTGCTTCCCATCGAAGGAGGAGATGGAGGAGGTGGCACGTGGGCTGGAGCTCGCAGTGGAATTCGTGTGGGTGGTGAGGTTTCCTGGAGAAGAGAGAGAGAGGGTGAGTTGTTGAAGCTTTGCCTGAAAGGTTCTTGGAGAGGACGAAGGACAGAGGCATGGCGGTCCAAGGATGAGCTCCTCAGGCCAAGATCCTCATGCACCCGAGCACAGGTATTCCGTGCCAACAAAGCTCATGCTAGAGTTTTGAATCGATTTGTTCAATGTTAAGACCCTAGAACTGGTGATATAACAGGTGGCTTTGTGAGTCACTGCAGCTGGAGCTCAACATTGGAGGCAATGGTCTTCGGCGTACCCATCATAGCCATGCCGATGCACCTGGATCAGCCCTTCAACGCCAAACTGGTGGCGGATCTTGGGGTCAGTGTGGAGATCCGGAGAGAAGATGCCAGGTTCTGGAGGGAGCAGGTGGTGAAAATGATCCAACAAATTGTGGTTCAAGAAAAGGTGAGCAATTCGACCAAAAAAAAGAAGAAGGTGAGCAAGTCCAGAGAAGGACGAAGGAACTGAGTGTGAGGATCTGGGAGAGGCAAGAGGAGGAAGAGATGAGCGCAGCGATGAAGAAGCTGGAACAACTTTTGGGAGATCAGACAACTTTTAATCTTGCGAAACTGTAACTTCACATAGTGGACCCAGATTTGGAATTGCTAATTGCTGGCATAATTCATTGAGTTGGAGGCATAAGTAAGAGGAGGAATCATGCATTTCGAATGACGTTTCACGAATCTGATCTAGTTCTTGATCTTTTCCGAACTCTTTGATTTTCATGTTCAAAGCAAAAAACAAGAAAGCTGTCGAGAAAATCAGGACGAGTTGAATACATAGATGGAAGATAACTGGCTAATTATACAGCACCGACTCTCCTTGTCAAGGAGACAAGTTTCGACCTTTCTAGTCTGTTTACGGTGAACTTGATGAGGTTTTCAATCTCAAAAGAGACAATCAATTGGACATCTGCACACACGTTTTGAGTTTAAGGGGGTGACACAGATTTGCAGACCTGGACCAATGATTGATTCATATCCACTTTGTATATGATGTAGTTGATTCTGTACAAAAGTCTGTAAATATTCTGACACGGGACCGGAACCCCTCGAGGGGTTCTCCCTTCTGGTCATGGTGGACTCACAAGCAGCTTTTCTTCTCGGGGACGTCCCAAAACAGTGCACCACGGTGTTCCAAGCGCTCGATTTATTTCTCGTTTCGCAAGCAGAGTGCACATTGGCCTGCTAAACAAAAGACTATAGGGGCATCGAGGCGAGGCTCAATGGAAATGGGCCATTTGACGATGTTCTGATCAAATGAAAAGGAATGGTGACGAAGGGTCTGGAGAAGAATCCAGTGTTATCCGTTCATATCGGGAGCAAGCCTGTATTGAAGGTGAGGAAGTTACATTGGAACTTCGGAAGAATGCAGACAAAGGTTTTGACGGGTGGCTTGGAGGTCGAAATTGCGTGGGATGTACAGACTTGGCTGTTCAGAGAAGAAAAATCAGATGCGAAAGGAAAGGAGAATCCCCCAGAATTTAAGACATCCGCTTTCATGACACATAACATGGATCCAGCATTTTTCATTGTTAATTCGCATGAACAGGTGATTCTTATTCCTATTCCAAGCTTATTTTGTGTTTTTGGGGTTTCTTTTATATGCCTTCCTATTGCCAAACGTCGTTGCATAGTCTACGGTGATCCTTCTCCGTTAGTTTTTGAAGATGTAAATACTTACATCGTTAGAAAATTTTATCCTTCTTTTGATCTGGTTTGGCTGGTGTAGAAGGTGGTGATAACTTTTCATGGGTAAGAATTGGAGTTGTCTTTTTTGCATAATGTTTTCTTGGATTATAAAGATTCGATCTTTCAGATATGTTCCACAATTTTGCACGGTGTCAATGCCTAAAAACAAAGAGAGTACTAGCACGTAATTGTGGAGTATAGGTATTTTATTTTCCATCAACTCTTATATAATGGTACAACAGCAGATTCCCAAGGAAAGAAAACAGCTATATATTACAACAATATCACAGAAAAAAAATGTGGATTCAAGCCAAGCAAAATTACAGAGGAAAAAATAATTGTATTGAGAAGAAAGAGAGGAGAAACAGTTTTCTGCTCATCTCCATATGTATTCGACCATATTGCTATACAGTCAGCAGTCCTATGAGTAAAAAGCTCAAAAATTCTTCTTCTTCAAAACAAGATCTAGTTTCTCATCTCCTCTGGAAGTTCAGGAACTTGATGCCGTAGGCAAAGATGAAGAAGAAGCCCAAGACCCAACCAATATGAGCCAAAGCCACGGGCACAAGGAAATCGTGATCGAATCCCAGGTACTCCTTCAGAAATTCATTTATTGGTTGTTCTGCTAATCCATCTAATGACAGCGGTTCCTTCTTGTCACCGACCTGGGATGTGAAAATGCCATAGATGGTCCAAGCAACGGGCGAGCACCAGTAGTACCATCTCCACCACACAGGGATCAGCTGCAATTATAGGGCATTCTTAGCATTAATATGACATGTTTGCAAAAGGGATGATTCTCTCGATGAGAAATGAATGAAGACTAGAATTAGGACCGAGGTAAGGTGACTTACAGGTCGGGGAATGAGGAAGCCCGAAAACAAGTTCCAGAAGTTGAGGAAGAACGACATTGTGATGGCAGCAATCTGGTGACCGGGAGTGAGCGCGACAACCATCATGCCGTACATTGAGAAGTAGGTATAGCACATGAATATGAAGTAGTAGAAGTACAAGACCTTTTCAACCTTCCACTCGAAACCGATCATCGAGTAGAGAATAAGGGAATAAACAACTGTCTGTATCGCCACATAGATTGTTTCGATAGCCACCTGATGCACAAAGCACACCAATCAACGACAGAACAAGAATATACAATTGTAATGAAAAGGATGAGATTCTAATTATTGGAAATGGACAAAGAGAATCATACCTGAGCAAATGCATAAGGCAACTCCGAATACATCCCAGCTGCTCGTTCACGGTAGAAGACGGTTCTTTCGATTGCCACAACAGATTGGACTGCTGAAGCATTAGTGGCTCCGAGGAAGAGAACAGCAGCATAGGTGGCACCGAGTAGATTGACCAAATCTTGTTGTTTAATACTATCAGGATAAAAGGAACAGAAACATCATGTGAGCAAACACTTTAAGGTAATAGCAGCGGCTCCACCTTCGCAAAAAGGAAAATTATCTTTCGAATGCAACAGGTTGTGCTTACATTTTGCCTCCTTTGTTCCAGAAAATGAGGCCAAACATAAGACCAATGACGACCGTCATGAAGAAACGAATGGCATTAAACCGGGAGTTCCTCCAGTAGGACCAGTTCTGTTTGCAGAAGCAAGCATGGCATTGAGTTAGGAAGCCCTGGGAGTATTGCGTGGGGAAGTAAAGGTCTTTTGAACCGGGCTGTGGAGTGTTCAGCTCTTTGATGAGCTCCTGGTTTCTCCTGAAAAGACAACCAAAAAAAGAAACAAAACGAGGGAATGAGGCGCTGAGTTTGGTACACATTCATGATTGAAATTCGAAGAAATTACAAGGAGTGCGCTTCTCTCACCTATAGAGGTCAGAATTGGCATAGATTTCTGCAAAGTCGACGTCCAGTTGAGCTTCGACTGAAGTAGCACTGACATCCAACATCCATGTTGCCGGATTGTAGCCTTCTTTAATCTTGGGGACACCGGGAACAGCCTGCAATTGGTTTTCAGACATTAAACTCTATTCAGTTCGACCACATACCCTCATCGTTGGGTGTAGTCACGGAATTTTCGGTCATGCGCGTTTCTTAGTTGAAGTTATAAGATAAGCACCTCGAAATATTCCACGAGTTTGTGAGACCGTTCACCGAGAGGCCCTACATAAATGACTTGCCCTCCTCTTTTCATCAGGAGAAGCTGCAAGAAGAACACACATCCTCAGCTCAGGGATATCTTGAACAGATGATCCTGAAAGAACATGAAAGGAACACGGAGTTCGATTATCCTAACCGTACCTCATCAAAAGCCTCAAAAATGTCTATACTCGGTTGGTGAATCGTGCACACAACAGTACGCCCGGTATCCACGGTGTTCCTCACGGTCCGCATGACAATTGCAGCTGCTCTGGCATCGAGACCTGACGTGGGCTCATCCATGAAAATAATCGAGGGATTAGCAACCAACTCCACGGCTATCGTGAGCCTCTTCCTCTGCTCAGTCGAGAGTCCGTCAATTCCTGGAAGCCCAACTAGAGCATTCCTCAAGGGATGAAGCTCGACTAAATCCATGACTTCCTCCACAAACATCTGCAAAACCAAGAAAACTCACGTTTAGTCATAATTTCCACCATGTCCATTTACTTGCTTGAAAGAGATGTTACTGAAGAAGATGAGATCGTAGTTACGTGCCTTCCTGGTTTCCTTATTTACATCCTTAGCGAGGCGAAGCCAAGCCGAGTATATGAGAGACTCGTAAACAGTGACATATGGCGAGTGAATGTCATTCTGTTCACAGTAACCGCTCACTCGAGCAAAAGTGGCTTGGTTCTTGGGATAACCGGAAACGGTTATGCTTCCTTCAATGTATCCGCCAGTTTTTCTTCCTGCTAACACGTCCATCAATGTGGTCTTTCCGGCTCCACTGACTCCGACCAATGCAGTCAAAACGCCTGGCCTGAAGGCTCCACTGACATCTCTTAGGAGTTGTAGTCGGCTTTCCTCAACCCCTTGAGTCTTCATTTCCTGAAGCACACCAAAACAGAGATTTATTTCTGAATCTAAAGTTGGGTGGAGGTATTTTACAGTTTACATTCTGATAATTATGTCTCAAACAAACACTTTTAACGACCAGACGTTCCCTAGCCTTTTGCTGTCTGAAAATTCACTCGTTTCTATCTGTAGTTATATGTGAAATTACGAAAGAACAGTCATTGTGTTAGGGCATTGTTGTGTAGCTGTGTCATTTCATTGCTGCACGGAACTGGGGGAGTCTTAAGTTAGGGAGGATTGGACTTACCGCGGGCATATCCACATAGTAATTGACATGGTTGAAGGCAAGCGAAAGGGGCTGGAAAGGCAGAACCATTCCTCTCTTAGCCTGGGTGCTTTCACTGACAATACCATCGTTTGCTCGGGCATTTCTTACTTGCATGGGAATACCTGTCCATAAAATTCCAGTCTTATATAAGCATCTACACATCATACTTAATTGAGGCATCATCACGGATTTCTCTTTTTATAAATCCAGTTGACAGTCCTAACCACAACAATTACATACCTTCTGATCTAGATTGTCTCCTCTTCTCCGAATCATCGTCCGCGAGTATTGCCTTATTATCACCAAGAGCTGAGATACAGTGGGAAAGCAACAAATCAGTACATACTTTTCGTTTTACTTTGCAAAAAGAAAACAGACGAGGGCATCTGCTTACGATTTAAGAATGTCAATGCGGCAGTGAAGAGAATGTTGAAAACAATAGAGAACGCGAGAAGTGCCATGATACTGATCCAATACCAGCTCTCGGTCCTGTAAAGGCCTCTTTGCGCGAGAAGGGCCTTCCCAACTGTGGGTTCAGAGGAGTTGAGGGGCAAAGGCTGTGACATCAAAAGAAGTTAGATTTAGACGTATCCTGTAATATTAACATCTTCAGAAGACTTTTGAAATTCCGTCGTATCCTAGGCCTTGTAAAGAACTTACCGTGCTCCATCTATCGGACAGGAACTCGTTGATAGCAATGGCATTTTGCCCATACATCATGGGAGAAACATAATAACCCCAGATCATCCCCTTCGAAATGTCATCTGTCCACCATTGTGCACATTAATTTTTAGAAGCTTATCACCAGAAAAAATCTATAGGTGTGAAACACAAAATTTCCAAATGCCGTTATCAGCAATTGTTTAGAATGACAATGCCAACCGCAAAAAGGAGAACATATCTAACCTTTGGCGACGATGAAACCACCAAGGATGAATACCAGCAGCAATGTAAAGGTCCCGAGTGTGTTGGCAACGACTTGTGTTCTTCCCACAGCTGCTATGAAACGGAAGAGAGAGAGAGCCATCTGATTCACTCCAAAGAAAGCCAAGAATTGCTTGAAAAACCTGCACGAGTAAAAATCACCGAGATTTGTCAGCAAGAGAACTTACCGGAGATTATTTTGGCTACACTAGTGTTAGTAGCTTATAAACAAGAACAGGGAGGGCCAACTTAAGAGGGAGCAGAAAAAGTGTTCATACCTCACAGGAGATGGGGCGAACCCAATGGTGTAGTAAGTGAGGATGATCCAAATTCCAGATTCAACCAGTGAGACGGGAATTCTAAGCACCCAAATGGGCAATGCAAAAGCCCAGGCAGGGTAAAACAAGAAATCTCTCTGCTTGAAGAACACCGGAAGCCTGAACACCGTCATCGCGAGCTCACTCATCCCATTAAACATGACATTCAGAAGACTGTAAAATAGAGCTCCCCAAAATCTTGTCCCGTCCCCTATTGTGCCGGTCTTCATTTCCGTTCTGAAGAACACCGTGAACGCAATGAAGGCCATGATCGTGATCTGAGTGGTCTTGAAGATATACACGAAAGAGCTACGCTTCATCAGCAGCCACTCCCTGGCAAAGCAAGCTTTGAAGAGCTCCCAATTAGAAATTCCATACTTCTCCTTCACCAGAGCAGCAGGGTGTGCCCTGGTTTTGTCATAAGGGACTCTAAGCTCTTCGAGAAGGCGCTGACCAGCATGGAAGCTATTGAAAGCCCTCACGAATTCAGGCACCGAGATGTATCTATAAGGTTGGTCCTTCCTGTACCAGTATTGCTCTTGGTCGTTCTTGGAAGTCACTTCCTGCAGAAAGTCAGCAACCCCCTTTCTTTCCGGGCATTTGAAGCCCACATACTCAAAGAACTCGAGAACGTTCTCTCGGGGCCCTTGGTAGACGATCTGGCCTTCAGAGAGCAAGATTATGTCGTCGAAGAGATCATAAGTCTCGGGAGCTGGCTGCAAGAGGGAGATGACCATGGTCACATCCATGATATGGACCATCTGCCTCATGAACTTCACAATCTGAAAAGTCGTGGAACTATCCAGCCCCGTCGATATCTCGTCCATGAAAAATGCTTTGGCCGGTCCAACCAACATCTCACCTGTGGTGACACGTTTCTTTTGTCCACCAGAGATACCCCTCCTCATGTCGTCTCCAACCATGATATCAGCGCAAATATCTAATCCGAGGATCTGCCACAAACATTAGAGATTTAGCCTACCGCACAAGCTTATACAATGCAATGTCAAATATGAAGTGGGATTGAATGGACAAATTCTGCAACCCAAACCTTGAGGACATAATCTGCCATCAAACTGTTTTCTTGGCCAGTAATGGAAGTGGCCTTCATGTAGGCATCAATTTCGGGGTCCGGCTTGATCCCTGCCTCTCGCTCTCTTCTTGACAGCTCCGCCAACATCTCGTACCGAGTTCCTACTCCCAAGCAACGGCCCGAAAAGTCTAGTGTCTCACGGACTGTCATCTCACCATGGTGAAGATCGTGCTGGCTAATGTAAGCGCAGGTCCTTTGAGGAACAAATTCGTTGAATTCATGGCCGCAGTAGGTGATTTTTCCACTTATCTAAATAGTTGTAACAGAACAAATTAGTTCACGCTAAGAACCAGAGAACCTGAAGACAGCAAGCAAGTAAATGCATTCAGATAGGTCAAAATGCATCACGAACCCTGAGATCATCATCAGACTTTCCGGCAAGTGCTTGTAGCAGTGTTGTTTTTCCAGAGCCAGGAGGCCCAAGAAGCAAGGTCAACCTGAAAATGAATATTTCCATGTTTATAAGATCCCAAATTAAGCACGTAGAACTGCACTTGTTTATATAAGCAGTGAGACTAGGATCTTCAAGTTGAGGATCCATGAATTTACCTTGACGGTTTGATTACGCCACTGACATCTTGAAGTATATTTACCACTCTCTTCTTCGATGGAGTAAGTCCGATCATGCCAATAGCTCCCTGTTGGCATAAATAGTGTTATTGAGGATGCATAGAAAATATTAAATTCACTTCATCTAATGAATCGATCTCTGTTTTTCAACATTTGAACAGCTCTTAGGTTGGGTTAGCTCTTCTCTACCTTTCTCAACTTCCCATAACATCAGCTTTCCATTTTTTTTCTAATTACTTAAGCAACAAGGATGCATATTCGCAATCAAATGGTATATCCTCCGTCATCTCATGCCTGCCGAACCTGCCTAGTCGATATAGTCAAAGGCAGCATCGCAGCAACATATAAGAAACTCGCGAGAAATTGTTCCTCCTGGAGTCTCTTAAAAGCCAGACGTAACCAAAGACCTCTACCCGATCTAGCGACCTAAGCAATCTGACTTGACTAACTACGACCCTTTTGAGTTTGCCACTGATAATTCACTAAACAACGCTCAGGATCAATTGAACGTGAAAAATAAACATCAGAGAGAAAGTAAAAAATTTATCATGAAAACCAACCTCGATAGCATTCAAGGTAGCGTTGAGCAGAGTTGGGAGTGCCCTTGTCCCCACGTAAGCATCCCCTTCGATGCACAGCTTCTGGAACCTCACTTCGATCTTCGGGATCTCAATACCGACCCGGTCAGTCCTGTCCCGCAGCCTCCTCAGGAACTTCTCGTTGTCCTCCTCCACCACCTTGAGTATGTTCTCCATCAGGACCTTCTTGTCTTGCGTCCCAAGCTTCGTCACGTCCACCTCATCGTGCACCACCCTCCCGTTGCTCCGCACCTGGGTCAGTATCCCCTTCCGCATCCGGTCGTAGGTCGGCAACCGCTCGATGGCGGCCCACCGGAGCTCCTCCTCGTCGTTCTCCACCTGCCGGACGCTCCGCTGGAACACGTCTGGCGCGTTCCACATCTCCCTCACGCTCGTCGACCGCCAGCTCCGGCGGCTACTGCTCTGCCGCATGAGGTCGTCCCCAGCCAATGCCACAGCCATTGTGGAACCCCGCCCCTGCCTCTCCCCGGATCACACGCCAAAACCCGTATTGAATTCTCCTCAAAGAAGTTCTTGGACCGGAGCCCGAACAAGAAGTGAACTACCAAAGAATGAATCTATATGCGCTAGGTGAAGCAGAAGCACACTTCTTTTCTTTTCTGTGCGTGCGCTTATGAGAAAACTTGGAGCACAAAGAGGATGAGAAAGAGAAAGATATTTTGAGGAGGTCGCTCCGGAGGAGCTTTATATAAGGAGGAGGAGGAAGAAGGAAGAAGATGGTCAATCTCGGACGGAAATATGAATGCGTACTAGTGTGTGTGCTCGCTCTGGTCGTCGGTCAAAATGAGACAACGAATCGCATCCCGCGGCTTCGAGCTAACCGGCGAGAGGCGTTGAAAATTCAACGCCCCACCGAATCCGGTGTCTCGCGCACCGTCCGCGCTCTTCTTGAAGGAAATCTACTGGCCGTCGGATTCGGGGCGACGAGGGTTGACATGTCGGGGAGAGGTCCCATCCTGCGGTCAGTATCGAACGAGCGCACGACATTAACTCGCCAGCGTGAAACCGCTTGTTCGGTAATATTTTAATGGTGAGAGGCATGAGATCCAGGACTCTGTCCGTACCTCATTGATGACTCCTACTTTGATAATACACTAAATTTCCCTCCTTGGACTCAACAGCAGAATTATGCACGATTAAATTCCCCTCATTCCTTTATTATCAAAATTTCGAATTTTTAATATAATTTTAAAATTGTTAATTGGGCTCGTGGTCCAGATTGATTCAATAACTTTTATCTTTAATTTATCTTTTGCCCCAAAGACCTCGTCATTTCCAAGGAAGTTGGCGCAACAATTATCAAAAATATATTGGTATTGCCGTCCATGGACTTCTTGTTTTTTTATGATTTTTTCATATAATCAGTACTTATGGATGTTCTCATAAGTTGAATATCTTTACTCCTAGTAACTTTAGCTATGCCCTCCTTAGGTTACATTCTCGCATCCGACCAATTCAGTCGTGTGATAGATTATGGCAATCTTCATATTCCATCGCAATTAGATAATTAAGTCAAGGGACAAGGGATCGATGGGGGTCATACTGAGGACATTGCCTTCTTTTGAAATTCGAACGCTAGGTCATGCCTCTATAAAGTGCTATCTGATTTGGAATCTTGACGAGCACATGTTGAGTTGATGAGTGGAGTGATGTGTGCACGAATCACAGTTACTATATGCACCGGTTATCAAAGTGCTTGAAAATCGAGAAGTCCACAATTGTCAACATCAATAGCCAAGACAAAGATTTCTAAATTTGCCCAAAAGTCTCCAACTGCATGACTTCGACAACAATGAACCAGTAAGAGATCAAACGACTATCTTTATGGTTAGATTCATTGACAGAAGAGAGAATTCGAAAGGCTGAGGGAAGGTGCAAAATGACTTGTCCCGTGGCCACTTCACATATCATAGAAGCATCTTATTGACAAGTATCTCTAAGACACTTATTAAATATTATAAGATTCTTTTCTGCACTTTACACGAGAAATTTTCTATCTTTTCAGAGTTTCACCAGAGGGAGATAAGATCATGCAGTTCCTGCGCAACAAGGCCAATGGCACGAGGGACGTGGACCGGGCCTTAGAGAGCATCAGAATGTCCTAGAGCGTGATCCCTATTAAGACATGCAGAGAGACCGAGGGCAAGTACGTGGACTCCCTCGCCAAGCTTGTTGGTGCCGTAGGTGGCGGGACTTGCGAAAAAGAAAAAAAAAGGAAAGAGAAAGCACGATCAACTTAGGACCTGTTTGTTTTTAGGGAGAATGCCACGAAAAACCCAAAACTTTGCCCATTGTGACACATTTACCCTAAACTTTTTTTTGTGACACGAAAAATCCCAAACTTTGCCCTGTGTGACACATTTACCCTAAACTTTTTTTTGTGACACCAAAAACCCCAAACTTTGCCCTGCGTGACACATTTACCCCAAACTTTTATTCTAAAGGGCATTTTCGTCTTTTACTTTTTATTTTTACTTTCTTTTTTTCCCTTTTCTTTCTTTCTTTTTTTTTTCCGCCGGAGGAGCCGCCGCCGGAGGATCGCCGGCGTCCAGATCCGGCGAGGGCCGCCCGACGCCGGCGAGGGTCGCCCGGGCTGGGCCGCCCTCGCCCGTCACCGGCTTCCTCCATTCAATAAAAAAAAAATAGAAAATAACTAAAATGACGAAAATGCCCTTCAATTCAAAAAACTTTGGGGTAAATTTGTCATAAGTAATATAGTTCAGGGTAAAATTGTCACAAGTGACATAGTTTAGGGTTTTTGGTGGCACAAAAAAAAAAGTTTAGGGTAAATGTGTCACACGGGGCAAAGTTTGGGGTAAATGTGTCACACATGGCAAAGTTTATGGTTTTTTGTGTCACAAAAAAAAGTTTAGGGTAAATGTGTCACACGGGGTAAAGTTCAGGGTTTTTCGTGGCATTATCCCTTGTTTTTATTCCAACTTTTTTATTATTTTATTCTTTTGTTTTTCTGAATAGAAAAAATAGAAATATATTTGATAACATCCGATAGTATTTCTATTCTCTCGGACAAATAGTTTGTTCCAGAAATAGATTTTGAATAAAAACAAAAAATAGAAAAAAAAATAGATTATTATTCTTGGGAACAATTTCTACAAAGTTATTTTTTGAGTTGCCGCTTTTTGTGATCACTGACATAGCTGCCGTTGGTTGTTGCCTACCGCCGCTCGATGTCCCCTTGCCGACGGCCATGATTAGCATCTGGTGATCAACAATCGACACCCATCCACCGATCACTGCTGCCATTAAAAAAAAAAAGAATAGAAATTTTTGAGTCGGTACCAAATGCATTCATATTCTTTTTCTATTCCGAGAATAGAAAATTTGTGCAATTATCAAATTGATTGTTTTACTTAGAAATTGTTTCGAAAAGTAGAAATAAAATGGAATTATTTCTCAAAAAAAATTATTCACAGGAACAAAAATGTTACCGAATGCACTAGTTTGTAAGGGAGACCTAGAGCTATAGAGAGGGGGTGAAGGAGAAGGCGAGGAAGAAGAGAGAAGGAAAAGAAAGCGTGCGCACACCATGGGACCTTGCCAAGCCAATTCAACTTCAATTAGTAATGCTCCGTTAGTGTTCCTAGCCATTTGTTCATCCAATCCAAGAAGTTTTCCGAACTAGAACTTAAATTCGAAGTTTTGTGAAATTCAAGTCGTGAAATCTAATTTTTGAGTTGAGCTTTGGGATTTCATGGAAATAATGGATAATGGTGTTACGGAGCCATGGAGTTTGACGGAAGTCATTTTAGAGCAACGGTCTAATTGGAGCAAGATTTTAGCGTTTGACTTGCAAGTTTTGTGTTGTGCTCAAGTTTGAATAATTGTTTTGAGTGAGTGATTTATTAGCATGTAAGAGTCATTTTGTTAGTGTTTGAGCATAGTTTAGCTTATTCATAGTTGATGTATAATTTTACTTGGTTTTAATGTCGATTCTCGTTTAGTTGTTAGAATTTCGATATAGCTGCTCATTAAGCTATGCAATTTTTGGTTAGGGCATTCTCATGTAAGTGGTATTATCTCTTTTTTAAGTTTGTAAACTCATATTTTGAAAATGAAAAGTCTGAGATATATTATGTGCAAAGTGTGATTTGGCTAAAAAGCAAAAATGATATTTATGGTAGGAAAAATGACACAAATTAGTTCCTAAACTTTGGCTCATTGTGCAACTTGATCCCTGATCTAATATGTTTAATTTGATCCCCGAACTTTAGCAAATGTGCAATGTAATCCTTGAACTTTTAATTCATTCAATGTAATCCTTGAATTTTTTATATATATTCAATATAGTCCCTGAATTGTATAACAATATTCAATGTACTCTTTTTCCATTATTTTAAGACTAGGAATTAAATTAAGCATTTCATATAGTTTAGGGAATATATTAAACAAATACCAAAAGTTAAGGGACTTCATTAAACAAATTAAAGATTTAGATACCACATTGCACATTGAAGTAAAGTTCAGGGACTAAGGTGAGCACATCAAACCAACCAAACTGGGAACCACCCGAACCATACCGAATCGGCCGGTTGGTCCGATTCCCGGTTCCATAAAAATAGAACTGGTGATTTTTGGTCCACTTCCTGAGTCAGGGGGGAACCGTACCAAACTAGGCCGACTATTTTTTATTTAAAAATATATCTTTTGATTTCTTAAAAAAATGCAATAAACCCTAAAATAATAATGATTCTAGTATTTTTTTTTTTTTTTTGTTTCTAAGCGATCGATTCCATTGGACCGAACCGGACCGGACCAATCAGTTCGGTTTGGTTCCCAATCCTAGGACCCTCCAATTTAGTCTTCGTTCCCAAAAAATGGGAATCGATCCTCCCGATCCAGTTCTCGGTTCCATCTTGGAACTAGACCAAACCAGGAGTTGATCACTCCTATCATGTGCCACATTAATTAGATTAAAAGTTCAATGACCAAATTACACAATAGGTAAAAGTTTAAGGACTATTTGTGTCACTATCCCTATTTATGGTAAATTTAATACATAACTTCGGATCAAGCATTTATTGTCTTATTTGTTATTTGAAATGATTAAATGAATTTGTAGAAGGTATTTCGATGGATAAGTTGAACTACGAAGCTTTGCTTTGTAAATCAATTTATGATATCAATTATGGATGTTATTTTGAGGGTTGTCAAGGATATTATTATGAATTGATGTTGATACTCAATATCACTATAAAGCCATTAAAGGGCTTGTGGGAATGCATTATAAGTTTAGAATATTATAATGAGCCAGCAACCAGCAATATAAATGAAAACTTTATTAAGAGAGAGCTTGATCGCCTTGTCATAGGGCATTATGCATAATTATTGTTAGATATCTAGGCATGAGATTGGCCAATGCATTAGCATATGATTTTGACGAAGTTGATCAATGGACTAAACCATTGGTATTCACGGTGAGTTGAACACATAGAGGTAAGCAAACTAGCTACATACCATATGAGCACCGACTCTCCTTCTCAAGGAGACAAGTCAACGTTTCCAGTCTTTATCTACTACGAATTCGATAAGGTTATAAACCTCGAAGAGACATTCAAATGGACATCTGCACAAACGTTTTGGGTTTAAGGGGGAGACTCGGATATTGTGGACCTGGACCATTCATTCATTCAGATCCACTTTGTATATGTAGTTGGTTCTGTACAAAGGTCTGTAAATATTCTGACAAGGGACCGGAACCCGTCGAGGGGTTCTCCCTTCTGGTCATGGTGGACTCACAAGCAGCTTTTCTTCTCGGGGACGTCCCAAAACAGTGCACCACGGTGTTCCAAGCGCTCGATTTCTTTCTCGTTTCGCAAGCAGAGTGCACATTGGCCTGCGAAACAAAAGACTATAGGGGCATCGAGGCTCGGCTCAATGGAAATGGGCCATTTGACCATGTTCTGATCAAATGAAAAGGAATGGTGACGAAGGGTCTGGAGAAGAATCCAGTGTTATCCCTTCATATCGGGAGCGAGCCTGTATTGAAGGTGAGGAAGTTACCTTGGAACTTCGGAAGAATGCAGACAAAGGTCTTGGCGGTTGGCTTGGAGGTCGAGATTGCGTGGGATGTACAGACTTGGCTGTTCAGAGAAGAAAAATCAGATGCGAAAGGAAAGGAGAATCCCCCAGAATTTAAGACATCCGCTTTCATGACACACAACATGGATCCAGCATTTTTCATTGTTGATTCGCATGAACAGGTGATTCTTATTCCTATTCGAAGCTTATTTTGTGTTTTTGGGGTTTCTTTTATATGTCTCCTATTGCCAAACGTCGTTGCATAGTCTAGGATGATCCTTCTCCGTTGGTTTTTGAAGATGAAAATACTTCCATCGTTAGAAGATTTTTATCCTTCTTTTGATCTGGTTTGGCTGGTGTAGAAGGTGGTGATAACTTTTCATGGGTAAGAATTGGTGTTGTCATTTTTGCATAATGTTTTCTTGGATTATAAAGATTCAATCTTTCAGACATGTTCCACAATTTTGCATGGTATCAATGCCTAAAAACAAAGAGAGTAGTAGCACGTAATTGTGGAGTATAGGTATTTTATTTTCCATCAACTCTTATATAATGGTACAACAGCAGATTCCCAAGGAAAAAAAACAGCTATACATTACAACAATATCACAGAAAAAAAATGTGGATTCAAGCCAAGCAAAATTACAGAGGAAAAAAGAATTGTACTGAGAAGAAAGAGAGGAGAAACAGTTTTCTGCTCATCTCCATATGTATTCGACCATATTGATATACAGTCAGCAGTCCTATGAGTAAAAAGCTCAAAAATTCTTCTTCTTCAAAACAACATCTAGTTTCTCATCTCCTCTGGAAGTTCAGGAACTTGATGCCGTAGGCAAAGATGAAGAAGAAGCCCAAGACCCAACCAATATGAGCCAAAGCCACGGGCACGAGGAAATCGTGATCGAATCCCAGGTACTCCTTCAGAAATTCATTTATTGGTTGTTCTACTGATCCATCTAATGACAGCGGTTCCTTCTTGTCACCGACCTGGGATGTGAAAATGCCATAGATGGTCCAAGCAACGGGCGAGCACCAGTAGTACCATCTCCACCACACAGGGATCAGCTGCAATTATAGGGCATTCTTAGCATTAATATGACATGTTTGCAAAAGGGATGATTCTCTCGATGAGAAATGAATGAAGACTAGAATTAGGACCGAGGTAAGGTGACTTACAGGTCGGGGAATGAGGAAGCCCGAAAACAAGTTCCAGAAGTTGAGGAAGAACGACATTGTGATGGCAGCGATCTGGTGACCGGGAGTGAGCGCAACAACCATCATGCCGTACATTGAGAAGTAGGTATAGCACATGAATATGAAGTAGTAGAAGTACAAGACCTTGTCAACCTTCCACTCGAAACCGATCATCGAGTAGAGAATAAGGGAATAAACAACTGTCTGTATCGCCACATAGATTGTTTCGATAGCCACCTGATGCACAAAGCACACCAATCAACGACAGAACAAGAATATAGAATTGTAATGAAAAGAATGAGATTCTAATTATTGCAAATGGACAAAGAGAATCATACCTGAGCAAATGCATAAGGCAACTCCGAATACATCCCAGCTGCTCGTTCACGGTAGAAGACGGTTCTTTCGATTGCCACAACAGATTGGACTGCTGAAGCATTAGTGGCTCCGAGGAAGAGAACAGCGGCATAGGTGGCACCGAGTAGATTGACCAAATCTTGTTGTTTATTACTATCAGGATAAAAGGAACAGAAACATCATGTGAGCAAACACTTTAAGGTAATAGCAGCGGCTCCACCTTCGCAAAAAGAAAATT
The DNA here is from genome assembly GCA_014182895.1 of Angophora floribunda. Lineage (NCBI taxonomy): Eukaryota > Viridiplantae > Streptophyta > Magnoliopsida > Myrtales > Myrtaceae > Angophora > Angophora floribunda. Next base: position 6,208,578 of record CM024714.1, read on the forward strand.
ATCTTTCGAATGGAACAGGTTGTGCTTACATTTTGCCTCCTTTGTTCCAGAAAATGAGGCCAAACATAAGACCAATGACGACCGTCATGAAGAAACGAATGGCATTAAACCGGGAGTTCCTCCAGTAGGACCAGTTCTGTTTGCAGAAGCAAGCATGGCATTGAGTTAGGAAGCCCTGGGAGTATTGCGTGGGGAAGTAAAGGTCTTTTGAACCGGGCTGTGGAGTATTCAGCTCTTTGATGAGCTCCTGGTTTCTCCTGAAAAGACAACCAAAAAAAGAAACAAAACGAGGGAATGAGGCGCCGAGTTCGGTACACATTCACGATTGGAATTCGAAGAAATTACAAGGAATGCGCTTCTCTCACCTATACAGGTCAGAATTGGCATAGATTTCTGCAAAGTCGACATCCAGTTGAGCTTCGACTGAAGTAGCACTGACATCCAACATCCATGTTGCCGGATTGTAGCCTTCTTTAATCTTGGGGACACCGGGAACAGCCTGCAATTGGTTTTCAGACATTAAACTCTATTCAGTTCGACCACATACCCTCATCGTTGGGTGTAGTCACGGAATTTTCGGTCATGCGCGTTTCTTAGTTGAAGTTATAAGATAAGCACCTCGAAATATTCCACGAGTTTGTGAGACCGTTCACCGAGAGGCCCTACATAAATGACTTGCCCTCCTCTTTTCATCAGGAGAAGCTGCAAGAAGAACACACATCCTCAGCTCAGGGATATCTTGAACAGATGATCCTGAAAGAACATGAAAAGAACACGGAGTTCGATTATCCTAACCGTACCTCATCAAAAGCCTCAAAAATGTCTATACTCGGTTGGTGAATCGTGCACACAACAGTACGCCCGGTATCCACGGTGTTCCTCACGGTCCGCATGACAATTGCAGCTGCTCTGGCATCGAGACCTGACGTGGGCTCATCCATGAAAATAATCGAGGGATTAGCAACCAACTCAACGGCTATCGTGAGCCTCTTCCTCTGCTCAGTCGAGAGTCCATCAATTCCTGGAAGCCCAACTAGAGCATTCCTCAAGGGATGAAGCTCGACTAAATCCATGACTTCCTCCACAAACATCTGCAAAACCAAGAAAACTCACGTTTAGTCATAATTTCCACCATGTCCATTTACTTGCTTGAAAGAGATGTTAATGAAGAAGATGAGATTGTAGTTACGTGCCTCCCTGGTTTCCTTATTTACATCCTTAGCGAGGCGAAGCCAAGCCGAGTATATGAGAGACTCGTAAACAGTGACATATGGCGAGTGAATGTCATTCTGCTCACAGTAACCGCTCACTCGAGCAAAAGTGGCTTGGTTCTTGGGATAACCGGAAACGGTTATGCTTCCTTCAATGTATCCGCCAGTTTTTCTTCCTGCTAACACGTCCATCAATGTGGTCTTTCCGGCTCCACTGACTCCGACCAATGCAGTCAAAACGCCTGGCCTGAAGGCTCCACTGACATCTCTTAGGAGTTGTAGTCGGCTTTCCTCAACCCCTTGAGTCTTCATTTCCTGAAGCACACCAAAACAGAGATTTATTTCTGAATCTAAAGTTGGGTGGAGGTATTTTACAGTTTACATTCTGATAATTATGTCTCGAACAAATACTTTAACGATCAGATCTTCCCTAGCCTTTTGCTTTCAGAAATTTCACTCGTTTCTATCTTTAGTTTTATGTGAAATTACGAAAGAACCGTCATTGTGTTAGGGCATGCTTGTGTCATTTCATTGCTGCACAGAACTTGGGGAGTCTTAAGTTAGGGAGGATTGGACTTACCGCGGGCATATCCACATAGTAATTGACATGGTTGAAGGCAAGCGAAAGGGGCTGGAAAGGCAGAACCATTCCTCTCTTAGCCTGGGTGCTTTCACTGACAATACCATCGTTTGCTCGGGCATTTCTTACTTGCATGGGAATACCTGTCCATATAATTCCAGTCTTATATAAGCATTTACACATGATACTTAATTGAGGCATCATCACAGATTTCTCTTTTTCTATAAATCCAGTTGACAGTCCTAACCACAACAATTACATACCTTCTGATCTAGATCGTTTCCTCTTCTCAGAATCATCATCCGCGAGTATTGCTTTATTATCACCAAGAGCTGAGATACAGTGGGAAAGCAACAAATCAGTACATACTTTTCGTTTTACTTTGCAAAAAGAAAACAGACGAGAGCATCTACTTACGATTTAAGAATGTCAATGCCGCAGTGAAGAGAATGTTGAAAACAATAGAGAACGCGAGAAGTGCCATGATACTGATCCAATACCAGCTCTCGGTCCTGTAAAGGCCTCTTTGCGCGAGAAGGGCCTTCCCAACTGTGGGTTCAGAGGAGTTGACGGGCGAAGGCTGTGACAATGAAAGAAGTTAGACTTAGATGTATCCTGCAATATTAACATCTTCAGAAGACTTTTGAAATTCCGTCCTATCCTAAGCCTTGTAAAGAACTTACCTTGTTCCATCTTTCCGACAGGAACTCGTTGATAGCAATGGCATTTTGCCCATACATCATGGGAGAAACATAATAACCCCAGATCATCCCCTTCGAAATGTCATCTGTCCACCATTGTGCACATTAATTTTTAGAAGCTTATCACCAGAAAAAATCTATAGGTGTGAAACATGAAATATCCAAATGCCGTTATCAGCAATTGTTTAGAATGACAATGCCAACCGCAAAAAGGAGAACATATCTAACCTTTGGCGACGATGAAACCACCAAGGATGAATACCAGCAGCAATGTGAAGGTCCCGAGTGTGTTGGCGACGACTTGTGTTCTTCCCACAGCCGCTATGAAACGGAAGAGAGAGAGGGCCATCTGATTCACTCCAAAGAAAGCCAAGAATTGCTTGAAAAACCTGCACGAGTAAAAATCACCGAGATTTGTCAGCAAGAGAACTTACCGGAGATTATTTTGGCTACATTAGTGTTAGTAGCTTATAAACAAGAACAGGGAGGGCCAACTTAAGATGGAGCAGAAAAAGTGTTCATACCTAACAGGAGATGGGGCGAACCCAATGGTGTAGTAAGTGAGGATGATCCAAATTCCAGATTCAACCAGTGAGACGGGAATTCTAAGCACCCAAATGGGCAATGCAAAAGCCCAGGCAGGGTAAAACAAGAAATCTCTCTGCTTGAAGAACACCGGAAGCCTGAACACCGTCATCGCGAGCTCACTCATCCCATTAAACATGACATTCAGAAGACTGTAAAATAGAGCTCCCCAAAATCTTGTCCCATCGCCTATTGTGCCGGTCTTCATTTCTGTTCTGAAGAACACCGTGAACGCAATGAAGGCCATGATCGTGATCTGAGTGGTCTTGAAGATATACACGAAAGAGCTGCGCTTCATCAGCAGCCATTCCCTGGCAAAGCAAGCTTTGAAGAGCTCCCAATTAGAAATTCCATACTTGTCCTTCACCAGAGCAGCAGGGTGTGCCCTGGTTTTGTCATAAGGGACTCTAAGCTCTTCAAGAAGGCGCTGACCGGCATGGAAGCTGTTGAAAGCCCTCACGAATTCAGGCACCGAGATGTATCTATAAGGTTGGTCCTTCCTGTACCAGTATTGCTCTTGGTCGTTCTTGGAAGTCACTTCCTGCAGAAAGTCAGCAACCCCCTTTCTTTCCGGGCATTTGAAGCCCACATACTCAAAGAACTCCAGAACGTTCTCTCGGGGCCCTTGGTAGACGATCTGGCCTTCAGAGAGCAAGATTATGTCGTCGAAGAGATCATAAGTCTCGGGAGCTGGCTGCAAGAGGGAGATGACCATGGTCACATCCATGATATGGACCATCTGCCTCATGAACTTCACAATCTGAAAAGTCGTAGAACTATCCAGCCCCGTCGATATCTCGTCCATGAAAAATGCTTTTGCCGGTCCGACCAACATCTCACCTGTGGTGACACGTTTCTTTTGTCCACCAGAGATACCCCTCCTCATGTCGTCTCCAACCATGATATCAGCGCAAATATCTAATCCGAGGATCTGCAACAAACATTAGAGATTTAGATAACCGCACAAGCTTATACAATGCAACGTCAAATTTGAAGCGGGATTGAATGGACAAATTCTGCATCCCAAACCTTGAGGACATAATCTGCCATCAAACTGTTTTCTTGGCCAGTAATGGAAGTGGCCTTCATGAAAGCATCAATTTCGGGGTCCGGCTTGATCCCTGCCTCTCGCTCTCTTCTTGACAGCTCCGCCAACATCTCGTACCGAGTTCCTACTCCCAAGCAACGGCCCGAAAAGTCTAGTGTCTCACGGACCGTCATCTCACCATGGTGAAGATCGTGCTGGCTAATGTAAGCGCAGGTCCTTTGAGGAACGAATTCGTTGAATTCGTGGCCACAGTAGGTGATTTTTCCACTTATCTAAATAGTTGTAACAGAACAAATTAGTTCACGCTAAGAACCAGAGAACCTGAAGATAGCAAGCAAGCAAATGCATCCAGATAGGTCAAAATGCATCACGAACCCTGAGATCATCATCAGACTTTCCGGCAAGTGCTTGTAGCAGTGTTGTTTTTCCAGAGCCAGGAGGCCCAAGAAGCAAGGTCAACCTGAAAATGAATATTTCCATGTTTATAAGATCCCAAATTAAGCGCGTGGAACTGCACTTGTTTATGTAAGCAGTGAGACTAGGATCTTCATGTTGAGGATCCATGAATTTACCTTGACGGTTTGATTACGCCACTGACATCTTGAAGTATATTTACCACTCTCTTCTTCGATGGAGTAAGTCCGATCATGCCAATAGCTCCCTGTTGGCATAAATTTTGTTATTGAGGATGCATAGAAAATATTAAATTCACTTCATCTAAAGAATCGATCTCTGTTTTTCAAAATTTGAACAGCTCTTTGGTTGGGTTAGCTCTCCTTTACATCTTTCAACTTCCCATAACATCAGCTTTCCTTCTTTTTTTCTAATTACTTAAGCAACAAAGATGCATATTCGCAATCAAATGGTATATCCTCCGTCATCTCATGCCTGCTGAACCTGCCTACTCAATATAGTCAAAAGCGGCATCGCAGCAACATATAAGAAACTCTCGAGAAATTGTTCCTCCTGGAGTATCCTAAAAGCCAGACGTAACCAAAGATCTCTACCCGATCTAGCGACCTAGGCAATCTGACTTTACTAAGTACGACCCTTTTGAGTTTGCCGCTGATACTTCACTAAACAACGCTCAGGATCAATTGAACGTGAAAAATGAACATCAGAGAAAAAAAAAAATTTCTCATGAAAACCAACCTCGATAGCATTCAAGGTAGCGTTGAGCAGAGTTGGGAGTGCCCTTGTCCCCACGTAAGCATCCCCTTCGATGCACAGCTTCTGGAACCTCACTTCGATCTTCGGGATCTCGATACCGACCCGGTCAGTCCTGTCCCGCAGCCTCCTCAGGAACTTCTCGTTGTCCTCCTCCACCACCTTGAGTATGTTCTCCATCAGGACCTTCTTGTCTTGCGTCCCAAGCTTCGTCACGTCCACCTCATCGTGCACCACCCTCCCGTTGCTCCGCACCTGGGTCAGTATCCCCTTCCGCATCCGGTCGTAGGTCGGCAACCGCTCGATGGCGGCCCACCGGAGCTCCTCCTCGTCGTTTTCCACCTGCCGGACGCTCCGCTGGAACACGTCCGGCGCATTCCACATCTCCCTCACGCTCGTCGACCGCCAGCTCCGGCGGCTACTGCTCTGCCGCATGAGGTCGTCCCCGGCCAATGCCGCAGCCATTGTGGAACCCCGCCTCTGCCTCTCCCCGGATCACACGCCAAAACCCGTATTGAATACTCCTCAAAACAAGTTCTCGGACCGCAGTCCGTACAAGAACTCGAAGAAAAAGAACCGAACTATCAAAGAATGAATCTATATGCACTTGGTGAAGCAGAAGCACACGTCTTTTCTTGTCTGTGCGTGTGCTTCGGAGAAAACTTGAATCACACTGAGCGGATGAGAAAGAGAGAGAGAGAGAGATATTTTGAGGAGGTCGCTTTGAAGGAGCTTTATATATAGAGAGAGTTGAAGAAGGAGGAGGAAGAAGAAGAAGAAGAAGATCAATCCCGGGCAAGAACATGGATGTGTATGCGAGTGTGCGCTCGCTTTGGTCGTCGGTCAAAATGAGACAACCAGTCGTTCCCGCGGCTTTGAGGCTAACTTGCGAGAGGCGTTGAATATTCAACGGTGCCTCGCGCCCCACCCGCGCCTTTCCAGAAGGAAATCTCCTGGCCGTCGGATTCGGATGGAGGGGGCCGACGTGTTAAGGAGAGGCCCCGATCCTGCGGACGAGATCGAGCGAGCGCATCGTATCGAATCGTGAGCGCGGAATTCGTTTTCTTCGCGGGCAATATTTTAATGGGGAGTCCAATGCTGTATTTCGCTGACCCGAAAATGGATGCTTCGATTCGAGGACAAAAAAGAGCGTCACAGCCACGCGCGGCTGAGCGCGCGTGGGGCCGGAGGGGAGGTGACTTGTAATATTTTAATTTTAATTTTTTTGGTCAGATACACAGTTAATTTAGAGGGCAAGTTTCGACCGCCGGGATGACCGAGTCCAGTGGACCTACTGTGCTGCCCTCCGTACCTGGTCAGATGACTACTTTGACAACTACGCTAGTTGCCTGTTTGGACTCTAAAGAGCCTAATAATGATGCACGGGTTAATTTCCCCCTAATCTTTCCGACCCAAAAAACAAATAAAAAATAAAAATTCACCTAATCTTTAAAAAGCAAAAAGAAAAATAAATTTCCGCTAATGCTTCGTTGTCAAAATTGTAATTTATTATATCTATTTTGAAATTATTGGTGGGAATCGTGGTCCAGATTTCCACCTTGACAATAGAAGAAGATCCCCCCACCCCATGATTCGATCTTCTTTTTATTTTCTTATTTATTTTTTTTGAGCCAAAGTCCTTATCATTTCCCATGGAATTGGAGCGGCATATTCCAAGACACTATTTCCTCGTGATTTTGAGTCTCCACAAGCTCGGCCAACCTATTGAATTGGCGATTAAAGTGTGGTTATCATGGGCATAGCTAAAGCGCGGTGATTAAACTCGGGGTTATCTTCTTCTTCTTCTTTTTCCATCAAAGTAATGAAATTGAAGGCAGAAAAAACATGTAAAAAATAAAAATAATAATTTTTTGAGTTTTCTAGAAGGATTTATGCCTCTGAACATTTAATGTCCGATGCGTGACATGTTTCAGCCTTACATTGCAAGTATCTCTCAAAGGAAAGCTCGTGCCGTCCCTTCGAAACTTACAAAATACTGGAAAGTTGAATAGTCCACAATTGTCAACATCAAAGACATCTAAACGTGCACCAACAGTCTGCAGCGGGCACGACTTTGACAAAAACGAACCAACAAGAGATTAAAGGACTGCCTTTCTGGTTAAATTCGTTGACAGAAAGAAAACGCGAATCGCGAGGGACGGTGCAAAACGACTTTTCGGGCCATTTTCACATATGATATCAGGGATAATATTACAAAAAAAATTCTTAACTAGTACGTTCATATGATATTTATTCTTAACTAGTACATTCATATTTACCTAAGACTGATTTTCATGTTACAAAAAAATCCAAAACTTGTATATTCATATCGCATTTACCCTCAAATAATCTCAAATTTATCATAATATGGGGTAATTATTGCTAATTTGGAATTTTTTATGATATATAAAGTAACTTAGAGCAAATGCAATATGCCTCTAAATTGTGACATGGATGTTTTTGGGTAAAATGTGGTATGAGTATATTAATTTGAAATTTTTCATAATATCAACTCTACAATATAAGGATCTTATTAACAAGTATAAATACTTATTGAGTATATAATATTAAGAAATACATTAATTTTCAATATGGTAGTTACAACGCGACCCGAGAAACGCGGTCCATCGGAAATTACAGTCGTCCTTTAAAGGACTTCGAACATAAAAAATAAAAATAAAAATCCACGATACGACTGTGTGAATGGTGCTGAAGAAAACGTGGAAAGGAAGAAGTGAACACGCCATCCCGGAGGGGCTTCGACTTTCAACGCCTTCTAGAAACCCGATCAGCTCCCCTGCTACGGAAATTACACGTTAATCGAGCGGGGAATTTCCATCGCGAAGTTGACTAATTAAATCAAATGATTGCAGGGGATTAGAGTTTGCTTCTTCGAGTGGTTAAGACTAGCAGTGATTAATACATAAAAAATCATCAAATTTAGTGAAAATATCTTTGGAATTGCATGCATGCATGCATGCAGAACATCGTCCCGCTTGATGAACAGACGATGCCGGCACGGACGTGACGCGGGTCCCCGTCTCTCATTGAGGTCCTCCTCTCTTTCGGCTCCTATGTCCACATCCTTTTAGTTAGGAACCAATCAATGCTTGTTGCCCGCAAATTCTGAATTGGTCCGACGGCAATTCGAAATCTAGTAAGTATATTTAATTAAAAGATATTTCGTTTTTTCTAATGTACCGACTATTGCATATGGAACGCGAGAGAGACGGGGGGAATTTAGTCTGGAAAGGGGTCATTCGCGAATGTAAATTTCGTCAACAAGTGCTCAACCCACCCTCGAGGCACTAGGGTTCGCACTGGTTGAGCATTTACAAAGAGAAATTTCATCATTTTTCGAAGTCCTGTTCTTTCTTGTGTTGTGCGTAGCAGGTGCGTCGAAGGTGGAAAATTCTGCGCCCACTAAGCATGATCGACGAGTGCTCCAACGCCCATTAACGATTTATTTAGAGGTTGACCTGCCCACTTGTCGTAGGGGTGCGATGTAAAGAGGAGATGTAGAGCCAATAGTAGACAATCTCAAAAAATCTCCCTCGACTGCCCGACCTGTGGAGGGAGAAAGAGAAGGAAGAAATGATTAAAATCGATGGTGTCAAGTCGAGTCACCCTCAATGACCTCACTCGCTCTACTTAGCTCCTATCACTAGAATAGGAAAAGCACGAGGTGGTTACTATTTTATGCACTTAACCATCCCTACGCGCACCGAAGACGACCGGAATGGACGAAACACCGGTCCTAAAAGTAGCAGAGCAAAAAGAAAATCCACCGTCTTCACTTGAGACATGTCGAACGTACGGCCAACGGCTGACGAGGTGCGATCGACGAATCGCATAATTTGCGCGCCCTTTAATGTCGCGCGGGTCCCACCTGCCGATTCGTCCAGGGCGCGACCATCGGGCAGACGGTATGGTACTGCCTGCACTTTCATTATTGTTAATTTTCCCGAACGAGGGAATAAACTCATTTGAACATCGTGGAGCACGTGCGAAAATGGGGCTTTCTTTTATAATTGTTATTATCGTCTGTCTCGGTTTTTCAGCATCTCCAGCCTAGAAGGTTCCCCCTTGCTTTCCGCTTGCCAATAGACTAAGCAGGAACCACGACCGACGGTCCCATAATAATAATAAATAATGATGATGATGATGATGATAATTGTCCCCGACCATTAAATTAATTTCGGACCGACCCACCTGCTTGCGGCCCCCGATCGAGAAGTTCAGACGGTGGGACTCCGTCTCTCCTTACACGCCATTGTCTTCTCGTGCAATACGATCTCTCGTCCTTCACAAATAAAATAATAACAACAACAATTATATTCTTTATTGGTTGTAACTATTATAATTATAATGTTAAACCATTTAACCCAAGAGAGAGAGTCTGGAGAGAGATGATTTAGTCTACTAAGGGATTAGCTCAAGTGACGGGGCTTTTCCTGGAACGGATCTGATGATTCTCCGCCGCGTTTTCTTCCTAATCTCCCTCCTATGGTTCCAAATCGTTGATTAATTTGTATGACCGTGGAGGAACTTATGTCCCTAAGTTCTTTTATTTGGCCCAACGTATGGAATGCGGAGGTATCTTTCACCTAGCAAATGAATTTTTTGGTAGGCCGCAGCATCAGGTCAAGCTCATTGACCCAGTCAGCTGCCCAAAGTGGAACGCTGTTTCCGATCTTCCGTGACGAGCTAGACCCCGAAGGGGCCTCGATTTCTCTCTCTTTTCTCCCGTAGTTTGTCGTGTGGTTTTGATGATTTTCACTCGCGGCTGGTGGACGGAGGGGAAAAAATATCTTAAAAATCTGCCGAATGATTCGATACGTTGGACCCTACCCGAATTTTTGGAATGCCGATGGCGATGCCGAGTGGAGTAACGTATATGGAAATTCGTCGAGCGAGCGATTTAATATGGTGCGCGCATCATTTTCCGATAATAAAAAAAAAATTGACAACTCACTCGTCGGGGCACCGTTGGATCGACAACGGTCCTTGACTTTTGTGGCCATCCTGCTGAAGTCGACGTTTTCTCGACAGTTGTTTCCTGCCCGGATTGAATTTCATTATCCGTTCTAGATGTGTGGCGCTTCTCTTCTTCGATGCTGGTTTTAAGATTGCGAGAGACTTATTTGCAAGTAGCGCCGACGGCTCAGGGATAGGCCACACATTCAAGGCAGGGTTTGTTTTTTTCTAGGGATGATTAGAAGTCAAAGGAGGGCTGCTGCTAGTGCCATGTTTATCTGAAGAATGGCAAAGCATTATCTTTCTACGCTTTCAATGGTCAAATACCGAGCGAAAGGGACAATGTCAAATGTGGCGTTCTCCGGATTATAGTATAATTGTCAATTATTGCGAGCTTCGCAAAGCCAGCTTCCGCCTTTTGAAAGCTTTTGCTTTGGTCCCAGTTCGACGCTGTCCCCTTCCTGTGATCTGTCCTGCCCCCTTTTATAAGAAAAATCGATCTAGATTCTCTATATCTTAAACATTTTCCTACGTCCTCGGTGGACCGCCGTGACGCAAGAACGAAGCGTTCCATGTGGGCAACTTGTGTCGTTTTCTGGGAAGATGTACATTGATTGGAGTCGCCACGGGACGGATGTTGTCCTGCAACTCACGCCCCGCAGGCAAAGAAGCCAGTCAAGTGCAGCCAGTTGAGCCTGTGCTGCGTTTCTGGTCGATTCGCGTCCCTTTTCCCTGACCCACCGGCATGAAGTTATGGCCGAACCACGTGGTTGACTAGTTGGCAAGTTGCGAACCTTCACGTTCTGTGGTTGCTTGTAGCACTTGATCAGTTACCTTCATATCTGCGCTTTAGTTATCTCGAATCGAGTCTAGAACTCCATTCGTTTAGATAGAGCTGCTTTTACCCCGACCCGAGGCCACCTGCATTGATCCGTCGATGACGGCTTCAAACCCATGCCACGCCCTTGCACCTTTGAAGGCGGGCACAATTGCACCACCGGTTCATCATATTGAAGATGCTCCATTCCAATTACAGCAGCCTTTTTCTCTTCTGAATCCGAGCTATGGTCATTGGCATCTCGAGATTGAATTCGACCCAATGCTTTGGCTTTTTGTCCTAGTTGATCCTGGTTTCGACATGAGAAGTGATGCTGATTTTGTATCGTTAAGAAAATGTCACATTCGCGATGAATGATACAATATGTTCGACCACAATCCAAGTCATTGCACTGCCTTTGGCTGAAAGGAAAGTTTGACATTTGACATGAGCATTTCCATGAAGAGATGGGAGAATGAAGATGAGGACTCTAGCTCGGCTTTGCTGCGTTGTGCAGACCGATTTGAATCCTCCAATGAGTCCGCAGCGCGCGTACCATGAAAATGTAAAGATTCTATCACCCAAATCTAAGGAGAGAACAGAGAAGGGGAAACACAGACTGCAAAGAGGAGCATGCAACACCATGCATGAGATAAAACAATCTAGTCAGTACAGTAGATGCTCAGGCAGCAGCAGCAAAGTTCGAGTATGGACCGGCTATTTAATCTGGGAATAAATTATTTATGCAATCGATATTCAGAAAATGATAATTTATCCGAGCTTGGAAACTTGAAACTAGAGAAGCAGCCAGGTATTCCAACTGAATATCAATTATACTCATTGCCACAGTCAGTCAAGACGAACCTAGTCAAGAATTGTTTGTCATTCGTCAAATCTGATCGTTTTCTCTTTCAGCTTTCGGCAGGGCGGAATACGAGGCGGAAAAGTCGCGGGGTGGCCCCTAGTAAGGAGTCGAATTGCTTGCATTCGTCAACCTGCTTGTTTCATGTTCACATTTAACTCAGTCCGTGAATACACAGGAGAAAAATTCCAACATGATAAAGCCCAAAGGGCTACAGGAGGATTTAAAAAGCCGATTTGATTGGCAAAAGGACATATGTATTTGGACCTTGGTGACCCAATCAGCAATCTTATTTGCATCCCTATTGCAACTAATTCAATCAAAATAGATCATAAACTCATTCTTTAACTCATATTTAATGTTTGACCAAATAAACTCATATTTGATAGGCTAGATTGTTATATGAGTTAATTATATTCAATAATGGATCATAAATGGATTTAGAATGATAAAACCCAAAATAATGTATGTTAACTGAGTTCATAACTTATTTAGACCCAACCCACATCTACAACCCTTTGACCCTCACTTTATTTCGCAATTACTCATTTCATACTCTCAACTCAATTTAGGTATGTGTTTTTCTATATTTGATTTTAAATATGGAAGTGTTTTAGTAATATGGGTTATGTCAAATATGATTTGCTAAACTTGAATTTTATGAAAATGAGTGAAAACAAATTGAATGTGTCAATTCGGGTCTAATCATTTTCGACTCGACCAGAACCACCGAGTCTAATTGCAGTGGGCTAATTCAAAACGAGAAAAATGAGTTGTCTTCTTGGGCTTGACTGACAAGCACTGTGGCATCCCATCTAAAGTGATCCGCAGTAGTTAAAGCCCATATCAGATCCAAGTGGTATGTTTTTAGTTGGAGGAAGTTCATCTCATCGTGGAAAGAGAAATTCTGGGGTTTCCACAAGCGCCGAGTGCTTCGGCTTGTGTTGTTGATAGCCTGATTGCACCTCCACTATTCTTGCAAATCCGCCCCCGTAATGATCACGGCATACCCAAGCTATCGCTCTGTCCGTAGCTCCCTCACTCGAGGAAAGAACCATCAATGTCCATCTTTAGGACTCCCTGTTTCTGGCTGCACATGATTATCTTCTAAACAGAGACATCATATAATGCAGGAGTTAATTGCAAAACTTCATTTCATGAGACAAATCACGTCTTGGCCCCCGAGTTTTGAGGATCGTTGCCAAACTCACAACCCCCCCCAACCCCAATGTTTGAACTTTGCCAATTTGCCCCCGAAACTTAAATATTGACTGCATTGCATTCTCTGACATCAACTCCAACCAAGTTTTGTGGTTTAGCTTAAAGCTCCGATCACATGACAACAAGCGACTGATTATGGAGAACAATTTCATCATATGTGATATACATACAAAAGGTAGAAGAATAATTCCAAAATATGTTACATGTGGGGGCATGTGATTGAAGTTTCAGAAATTTGATAGGAGTCAACGCCAAATGCACATCGATATATATAAAATTCTGAAATATATTTTTGAGCAATCCCGTATATGTACACATACTATATGACTAGTTTACCTTCCATAACTAGATCAGATATATGAGAAAAATTTGGCTGAAGTCAACATTAGGAGGCACATTGCCACCAATTTCAAAAGGCCAAGAGGCATATGTTGAAAAATTGAGAACTAATGGGTAAACTTTTGCCACAATCCCAAAAACTCGGGGGCCAAAACACAATTCTCTCACGGTTGAGGACAAATTCTTGGAGAAAATGTGAAATATAGCAGAAGATGGCTTGATGAGATTCATCCGATCGATGCACAAAGCATAGCCTCTGCATCAACAATGCGCTCACCCCACAACTTCCTCAAAGTGCTGGTACATCTACATCCCCCGTTGCGAGCGGTCAATCCAAGTCAAGAAACTGTACATATCAGAGTGCATCATAAAGTTCGGATGGAATTCATCTAGCTTCAAGCCGACTTCAGAAACCAAGTGAACATCTGCTCAATTTGCTCATCCGAGCATTCATATTTCAGTTGGTAAATCATGACAGACCAAAGTTGAGTGACTCAATAGAAAGCAAGCGTGCTATCGAGTCGCTATCTACACAACCTAGAGTCTTTCACTCCGAGCATTCATTTTCCCGTCCTACGATGCAGTCGGCATGCAGGATGAAGGGAAACAGAAAGAACAATCTGGCAAAAACTCGCTACGCTGGGAAGAAAATAATCCGGCACGCTGGGCAGCACCATCCAGATGCATTACTTGCCCAAGTATAATACATCAGAACATTGCATTTTGCATGACCCTTCCCGTACGCGTATAAAAGCCTGCATCAAACCTGATAAACTCAAGCTAAGGCCGAAGCACCGGTCTTACCATCGAAGGTGAGTCCATGCTTGCTTGCACGCCCCAGAAGCAATGAGCAGTGAGCCCAACTAACTGCATATCTACCCTTAGATCAGGTAACTGCATATCCACGTGGATCCCATGTCGACCAGGGGCCGGCAACATCTTTTCAAGTATCTCGCCCTTTTCCTTCTTAATGTAAAAGACGAGTGAGCAAGCTAGCATCCCTATACCAGTTGGGATATTTCCCTCGCGGCAGAATGAGAATGTATGATCTAGATCATGTTCCTACATATATTGAAGCAAAATGTTGTAAATGCTCAACATTTCACTAAATAATCAAAGGATCAGTGGATCCATTTTGGACAGCTGATGTGAAACATAGTCTCTACATCCAAAAGCCTGAGGGGCAGCGTTCATTTGTCCTCAATTTTCTAACATTATGTCAGCATAAGGCTATAGGAACCTCCTCCATTGATCTAGTGTTCAAATTGCAACGATCACTTCTACAAGGCAAGTTGAAGAAGGACCATAGTGACAAAACTTTGTATCCACATTCACCTAAATAAGTAAATCCCCTTGAAGCCAATCAAGAGCTTGACAATCATGTCTTGATGCAACCATTGATCCATGACAGCAAACAAGCGAAGACTGAAAAAAGCTAATATCATTAGCTGGAAAAGAGAGTATCATTTAGAACAAATCAAAAAGAAGACTAGAAGACAATATTGTCAATCCCATCACTGCGGAAAGGAATGAATCTATGCAAATTATTCCAGGACACGGTACTTCAAAACAAAACAACCAGGTTTAAGGGATTCATCCCATTAAAAAGCAAACATATACTCCACTTCCAAATAGAAATTGCAGACTCATTCCTTTTTCCCAATCCCATGGGACATGTTATAGATCCCGCGACCCTGAACAAAACAAAGAAAATGAAACTCAGTAACCCATACACGCAAGGAGCAGAAACTCTGACACCATGAATGAAGGCCAGTGAGAAGAACTTTGAAAGAGAGACTTACAATCATATACAGCGAAGCAGCTGCCAGAGCAAGGGGAATTGTCACGGAGGTAATCTTATCCATAGGTCCTTTCAGATAAGTATGTCTGTGAATGTTCTGAAAATATTGCTGCCTCTCAACAAGCTTCTCCCTGGGTCTAAAAGGTGCCTCTGTCATTCTGCTTCATACATATATACATATATCAAGACCTCAAATTATAGCCCGACAACATAAGAAGGATGAGAAAAAAAAAGCACCGTTAAGGTCATGCCAAATGCAAAAGCTCTACAACCATGCAGCCTCCACTTAAGGAGGGGAAATAAGAAGGATTGACAAAAATCAAGACACCATTTCACGCTTCTACGACAGCAAGAAGGGAAAGGAGCCCGAACAAGTGTATAAAGACATTGGAGACAAGATGTGAGGAAAAAATCATTTCCATGTAAAAGTCGACAAGATAGGACCTGCAACCTCTCCATTTATGGACCAAAAGTTGCAAAATGATCAGATCATTGCAGAAGTCAGATTTAGATCATGCGTTTACACATCTATCTTGACAGCCGTAGCAAGTAAACACTGAGTAAGTGTAGACCACAGGCATAAAGCAGCTCCCATTTACATAGCATCATATAACAAGATATAAACTAAAGCAAAAGAGGTCCAGAGAGGAATCACCACACAACAAAACATCAAAGCTTTTTCACTCTTAAGATTTAAATTCGCATCTAACATTGAGATTGGCAGCCTTGCCATCTCAAATTAACAGTTTAATCTACAACCCCTAGTACAACTTGCAGGAATCCACCTCTGTATATGTGATCAAGCAACAATGCGCCAGCAAACATGCCTGAGCCTGGACAAACCTAGAAGCCTACCTTCCCAAGACCCCTTAATCTCCGTCACTCTTCATTGTTAAACGAATTTGCGGAATCAGCTTCGACATAATTAAAAGAAATATTTTTCGTTCAGCCCATAGCATCCAATATGACTACTGCAGAAGCACGCATCCCGACCGAGCTCAGATCATCCCAATTCCATCAAAAACGTCCCCACGTAAACCCCATCTTCCAGACATTAGATGAGCATCTAAATCACTGTAAACCCAAAGCGGAATGGAAGCGAAAACAAGGTCCCGCGAGAAAACCGCAGCCGGGGGGAACAAATCCCAACTTATTCAATCACCCATGTGGCAGAACAGAGCACACAAACAATCCAAAGATCCATATCCAATCAACTGAACAGACCCAAAAAAAAAAAAAAACTAGCAAGACCACCACATCTGAAACCGAAAATCAACGCTAGCAGACAACGTCATCGACTGAATTACGAGGCCGACCCAGGATCTAAAACATTCGACATCGTAAGATGAATTCGCTGAGAATCGGGTGACGATACTCACGTGAAGTCGAGAGAAATTCGAGGCTCGAGAGATGGTCTTGGGGAGGCTCTTCAGGAAAATGGCAGATGGAGGAGACGAGAGGGATGAGAATCAGTGGAAATCAAGCCGTGTGGGCATAGGGTAATGGGGAGAGTGCGAAGGATCCGAACCCGGTTGGGCCCGCACAGCCCCCTCTCGGGTCGGGCTTAGGCCCAGATTATGAACAGTGGAAAAGTTTTATCGGCGATTCCGCTTTTCTTGTTTCGGCCCAAATCGAACCCGCTACTAGAAACGATGCTGCAGATTTCTACGTTTCATTGCTAATTAGACTATAGTATGTATCGAAAATATTCTTGTGAATCTATTTTTCATTTGAACCCTCGATTCACATCTTGATGACGTGCCGAATCACATGATAGTAACCTATCAAATCATTGGTGAATTTGTTATTTTGTTTGTTTATTAATATTTAGCCTCATGATAAATAAGTCACTTATCTTTGACGGATCAAGAGTTCAATTTACATTGTGAACGAAGTTTTAAATAATCCATGTTGCATTGCCTAACTATGGCATATATCATGTGGAGAGATTTCCTAAATAATAACGTCACGATGTGAGATTTCCAAGCACGATGGATTGAGGGAGTGACTCAAATGATCGGGTGAGCCTTAAATTGATGCTTCTTGTATACTCTAGAATATTCTTAAGTAAATATGGAAAGCGTGCATTATTCAAGAGTGTTCGTATAATTAATATGAGTAGTTGGTAATTGGAAAGATGGAACCTCTACCATTAGGGAATATGGAAAGTGTGTATTATTCTAGAGTATTCTTGTAATTAATGTAAATAGTTGTTAAATGGGGAAATGAAATCCTTACTTATAGATCAAGAAGAAATCTACTATTGCATGTGTTTTTGTATAAATAAGGTCCCTCTCCTCAATTGCATCTTTTTAGAAGTAATAAAAATTTAGAACTTCTCTATATAGGTTTTGCCCTATTTCTTGCGAGTAAAGCTAACTTAAGAAGAAGAGTAGTTTCGTTAGACGACATGGATAAAAAGGCTAAATCAATCAACTTGTGACACCAGCATCTCAATTGGGTTATAAACACCATATTGCCAATCTCAAACTTTTGGGTCTCAAGTGGTGTGAAATAATTATGGACTTTACACATTGTTTAATCAATATTAGACCCCTACGCTAACATTTAGCAAGGTTGCTATTGATAGTTGTCAATCCCAAGCTTTCAACTACTAAACAAAAGGATGAATACTTTGAAATTGCAACACTCAAGGTGTGTTTGGTAACTATTTTGTCTTCGGGGACAATTTCTGCTGAGAAATAATTTTTCCTAATTTTGTTTCTTGAATGAGTATTTTAACATTTAAAGACATTTGTTAATTGTACAAAATTTATATTCCCATAATAGAAATACACTTGGTATGAACCTCAATTTTTTTCCTTGTGATTTATAATTTATTTTTATCTTTTAATAACTTTATCACATTTTTTTTTTTTTTATTCCTTTTCTTTTCTTTTTTATTTTATTTTATTCTTCTTCTTTCTTTAGCAGATCATCGAAGCGTTGCTAGCCCTCGGTAAGCCCGAGGCTCATCAGCCCAAGCTTCATTGGCTTGAGCCTTGCCATGGTTGGGCAAGGTCAACTTCGCCTAGATTTGGCAAGGCCAAGCTCCAAGCTCTCCTAGCCACCGACAAGACTTAACCTCACAAGACTTGGCCATGGCAAGGCCCACCTCATGGTGGCTTGGTGAGGTTGAGCCTTGCCCAATCTGGGCCAGGTCAAGCTTGCTTAGCCACAACAAGACTTGACCTTACTAGGGGCTAATGACATTCTGACGAGGTTGTCAACCCTTGTTTGGTTGGTTGCCATCATGGCCGAGGCCGGCGACTGACTAAATGAAGAAGAAGAAGAAAAGAGAAAAAAAAGAAAAGTTTGACTCTAGAATTGTTCCTGGGAACAAATAATCAACTTTTTTTACTTCTTGATTTAATTTTATTCTAAATCTATTTTCATGAATAAATTTATTCTTGGGAACAAAAAAACTATTGAACGGATTTCTATTCTCTTTTTGTTCCAAATAACAAAAAAAAATTCAAACAATGTTTGGCATATTACCAAACACAACCTTAATCTGTAGATTCTATCTTAGTTGTTATAGCTTCATTTTATTTTATTTTGGTTTGATACATTTTAATTTTGAAACATTCATCTTTAGGTGCAATCAAATTAACAAGACTTAGGTTTGTTGATACGATGTTTGTTTCTGTAAGCTCTTATCGAATATGCTAGGTAAACCATATCTTTTAATTTAGGTGTTGATTGTTGATTTCCTCATTTTTGCTTTTAGTGTCCTTCAACTAAAATCTCATTGTCTTCTCATAATCAATTTGCGTTTTAGAATTTATATTTTACATAGAATGATTGACTTAATCATACTTTAATTTTCACTAATTTTTAAATTATCTCATTTGTGTATATTTTTAAAATTTGTCCTATCAAGGTTTTTTGGTTTTTTTTTTTCAGAGGGGCACCGATGACATTTGGCTTATAAGAAGGCACTATGCATGACGATCTTAGAAGATTCCGAAGTTACCATGTTTATGCAAGAAGAAACTACAAGAAAGCAAGCCTACAGATAGGATCAAAGAAAGAAGGAAACGTGTGGTAGGTTGATGATGTTACTGATGATGAGCTGAAATCTTAGGATAGTGACTTATTAGTTCACTGGATTTGAGATTGAGATGGTATCGCAATTCAAATTTTTTCTGCAATAAATCTTATGTGCATTTGATTTTGATTTTAAGTAAGTGTTTGTTTGAGTGAAATTTTTTTCAAGAATCTGTATTCTAGACTTTCGCATGTTTGGTTTATCGAAAATAATTGATTGACAAAAAACCATTTAAGGTCAAAGAAAATATATATGCTTAAAGTTTTAAAAAATGAATTTCTTAATCTAAAAAGGG
Organism: Angophora floribunda; assembly: GCA_014182895.1. NCBI lineage: Eukaryota > Viridiplantae > Streptophyta > Magnoliopsida > Myrtales > Myrtaceae > Angophora > Angophora floribunda. The sequence continues at coordinate 6,228,233 of CM024714.1, forward strand.
ATCAGAAAGCATTTTATATTATTATATAATATTTTTGTGAAGCAAACAGAGTCCTGGTGATTTTTTTTTTTTTTTTTGAATACTTTAAGTCATGTTTGGTAACCATTCTATTTTTCTTTTCTTTTTTTGTTCTTTTGTTCTCTTGAATAGAAAAAAAAAACATAAATCAATTTAGTAAAGTCAAGTAATTTTTTATTCTTGAAACATATTAGTGGCCATGAAATAAATTTGGAACATAAATAAGAAGTTGAAAAAACCTACTTCTCTTTCTCGAGAACAAAAAGAAAAATAAGGCCACTTTAGAAAACAAGCTCAATTTCTAATGTTCATCTTTACACAATCGACATAAGGTCCAATCTCATGACCCAATCTTAGTCCTCATTTTTCGAAATAAAAATAAAAATTCAAAATTTTAGGAAAAAATTAGAAATTAGATATTGAGTAGTTTTACTAGATTTTAGTATTAATTCCAGTTTAAAATTAGTTTAGCATAACAAATGTGAAAATCTTTTACTGAAAATTGGATTCAAAATTACATAAGGTTTTAAAGCTTTACTGTATGGATTTTTGAATGCTATTTTCTTTTAGAAGCAAGATTGTGAAAAATTTGTGACTCCAAACTTTTTGCCTTGAGATTATATTAGAGACATCCTTTAAGATAATCTATAATTATGTTTTAATAGATATTTAGATAGCTATGAACAAGTCTTTTGCATTTCTATTTGTTTTGTGTTCATAGCAATTGAATAAGTTTATACTCCATGAATTTTCAATATTATTTACTTGAAAATCTGATGAGTTTATGCAAATAAGTACACCAAAGGTCGCCTTCATCTTCAATTATTCTGTCATTACCCATTTCTACCAAGTAATGTTTGCTCCCTTCTTGCAACTAAAAAGGCTCAAAATATCTATGCATGTGTTTATCGTAATGCCTAAAGATTTATTATTAACCTCCTCATATTGTGAGTTATAAACCAGTAGGACTCTTTGCTTCATTTCTAGTCATCCATCTTTGACAAATTATTATGTTGGATTTTCTGAGGCTATCTTAGAATATCTTGATTAAATAAATCCTTACAAAAGTCAAATTTTATTCAATATGAATTGTTAAGTCTCTATTAACATTTTAATAATTAAATAATAAATTTTAAGATCATACCAAATGCATTTCTAGTCTTTTTCAATATTCGATAGAGAAATTTTGTATAGTCATCAAACTCATTCTTTTACTCAAAAATTCATTTAAGGAATTGAATTTAAAAAAATTATTTTTGAACAAAAACTGTTTCGAAAAACGAAAATACTATCAAACCCTTTTGTTATTGGCGTATCTCTTAGGTGCATATGTCACGGGCCGATTGATCTAGCGTTCCCTTCGAACCCGTGCGGCCTTAGGATTTCTCCCAAACAGCCTTCCCCTCAAACTCACAAGATCTTTAGAGAGAGAACTCTAGAGAGAGAAGCTCTGTATTCTATTAATTGTGTAGAATGAGATGATTACAATGAGGGGAGGAGACCCCTATGTATACAAATACAGGCAAAACCGTATCCGTAGATCTCTCCTTGATCTAACGGTGGAGATCGTATCTCCCCAACTACCTCAATTACCGTATCTACCGCCCCTAGGAATATTCTAGGAACATTATGAATATTTTAGGAACATTCTGAATATCCTAGGAACATTCTAAATATGCTAGGAACATTCCGGGAATATTCTGGGAGACTCAAGAAAACCCTAGAACTTAAGATCAACGGTTGAGGATCAGTCACGGCATTGATCAAAACCCTCTCGGACCGTTCATATTTCCGAGCCGTGACATTCTCCCCCACCTAATTGGGCGACGTCCTCGTCGCGTCTTCAGCATGGAATGCTTCAATTTGTTTCTTGAATTGCCAAAGAGCATCCGCAGGTTCCCAACTTGCTTCACTCTCCGGAAGACCCTTCCATCGAACCATATACTCCCGCTTCGGTGCACAATACCGCTTTCGTATGACTCGATCTGCCATGATGTAATCCACTTCCCGATCATACGAAGTCTTCGCTCCCAATGGTGCCCGTTGTGACACTCCCCCATCCGGATCTTCCTCATCTACATGGAAAGGTTTAAGCATACTCACATGGAAAACCGGATGTACCTTTAGTTTGGGTGGTAATTCCAACTTATATGCGACCTTCCCGACCCGTTGAAGCACACGGAAGGGCCCCTTGTAGCGTCGGATCAACCCCTTGTGTACATCCTTGTAACGAAGAACCGCGTGTTGCTTGGCTAACACTTGGTCTCCAACTTGGAATTCCATGTGCCGACGCTTTTGGTCCGCCCACTTCTTCATGCGCTTCGATGCCTTGTATAGGCACGCCCTTGCCAAGTCTGCTTGCTCTTGCCAGTCTTTCGCGAACTTGAAGGCAGGAGGGCTACTTCCCTTGTAGCCCGATGCAACCGCACTTGAGGTTTGCGGTTGTTGTCCCGTCACGATCTCGAACGGACTCTGGCCGGTCGACTCGCTCCGTTGCAAGTTGTAGGAAAATTGGGCCACGTCGATCAACTTTGCCCAATTCACTTGCGTCGTGCTCACATAGTGCTGAAGATAAATCTCCAATAGTGCATTGATCCGCTCCGTCTGACCATCGGTTTGGGAATGCAAACTCATGGAGAAGTTTAGCTCCGACCCTAGCAGCTTGAAGAGCTCCGTCCAGAATCGCCCAGTGAATCGGGGGTCACGATCGCTCACGATCGTTTGTGGTACTCCCCAATACTTGACCACATGCTTCAAGAAAAGCTTGGTTGCCTCTTCGGCCAGACAATCCTTCGTCACAGGCACGAAAGTTGCGTACTTGGAGAACCGGTCAACCACCACCATAAGCGTCCGACACCCTTCAGACTTTGGTAGGTGGACAATGAAGTCCATGGAAACGCTTTCCCATGGACGAGCGGGGATAGGAAGTGGCTCCAAAAGCCCCGACAATGATCGTTGCTCGAGCTTGTCTTGTTGGCATACAAGACAAGTCTTCACATACGCCTCGATGTCGTCCCTCATTTGAGGCCAGTAGTATTGTTCCTCGACGAGCGCCAATGTACAGTGGATCCCTGGATGACCCGCCCACTTTGAATCGTGGCACTCTCGCAGCACTTCCTCCTCAACTTCCCATGAAGCGGCACGTATAGTCGCCGTCCTTTGGTATAGAGGAGCTCATCTTCATACCAGAATTGACGAGTCTTGCCCTCTTGTGCGTACCATAGGAGTCTCTGAGCCCTTTAATCATGCTTGAGCCCCTCCTTGATACGGTCGATCCACAGGCAATTCGGCCGACTCACGATGTTGGCCAGCTCCACCTTTCAACTCAGTGCGTCCGCCATAGAATTGGACTTCCCAAGCTTGTACTCCAGCACATAGTCAAATTCCGCTAAGAAGTCTTGCCATCGAGCTTGCTTTGGACTCAGCTTCTTTTGTGTTTGGAAGTAGCTCGTGGCCACGTTGTCCGTCCTCACAACGAACTTGGCTCCCAAGAGATAATGCCTCCACGTCCGAAGGCAATGGACCACCGCGGTCATCTCCTTTTCTTGAACGGTGTACCGACGTTCGGTATCGTTCAACTTCCGAGACTCGAACGCAACCGGATGGCCATCCTGCATAAGAACATCACCAATAGCAAAGTCGGAAGCGTCAGTCTCTACCTCGTAAGGTTTTGTGTGATCGGGCAACGCAAGACCGGCTCCTCGCCATGGCTTGCTTCAACCGATCGAACGCCTTTTGGCATCGGGTGGTCCACTCGCACGGCTTGTCCTTCTTCAGCATGTCCGTGAGTGGCACCGTGATGCTTGAATAGCTCCGAATGAAGCGTCGATAGTAGTTGGTGAGGCCAAGGAATGACCTCAACTCCGTCACTTTGGTCGGCGGCTCCCATTCGACTACCGCTCGGATCTTTGCCCCATCCATCCGAACTTGACTGCTCCCGACAATGTGCCCTAAGAAGGGAACTTCTTTTTGAGCAAAGGCACACTTCTCGCGCTTCACGTACAGTTCGTTCTCGCGCAAGACTTGGAAAACTTCCCTCAGGTGCTCAATGTGCTCCTCCAACGTTCGGCTATAGATCACAATATCATCTAAGTAAACAACTACGAACCGATCAAGGAACGAATGGAGTACCTTATTCATCATGGTACAGAAAGTAGCCGGAGCGTTGGTGAGGCCGAACGGCATGACGAGGAATTCGTACAATCCGTATCGCGTCACGCAAGCGATTTTCGGCTTGTCCCCTTCAACGATTCGAACTTGATAGTAGCCCGATCGAAGATCCAGTTTGGTGAACCATCGCGCTCCTCCAAGTTGATCGAATAAATCTGCGATGAGAGGGATCGGGTACTTGTTCTTCACGATGAGTTTGTTCAGCGCCCGGTAGTCAATGCACATTCGGAGTGATCCATCGTGCTTCTTTTAGAACAGGACCGGCGCACCGAACGGAGACTTAGACGGCCGGATGTGCCCCGCATCGAGCGCTCCTTGAGTTGTCTCCTCGCTTCTTCCACTCGGGGTGCCATGCGATAGGGTGCCATGGCGGTGGTCGAGCATCAGATACTAGCTCGATCCGATGATCCACCTCCCTTCGAGGTGGGAGCTTCTTAGGAAGTTCGGATGGCATCACGTCTTCAAATGCGTCGAGGACTTGGGTCACCTCGGTGGGAACCTCCTCCACCTTGCCCGCATCTTCCTCAGCTTTCAACGTGGCCAGGAAGGTCACCTCACCCTTCCGAACTCCTCTCGAGAGTTGCATGGCCGACAACATCTTCCGATCGCGACCCGATGCACGATGGATCGGAATCATGCATTGGCATCATTTATCCAGAATACAAATGCAATCCGCAAATGGTAGCACACCAAAGATTGATTCTATCGAAGAATCCCGGACCTAGCACAAAGTCATAATCGTCTAGGGGAATTACCTCGATGGTTTCTTTACTCGACCATGGACCAAGGTGAAGCTCCACGTCCCTAGCCACGCCACTAGTTGGGACCTCCTTAGAGTTCACCGTCTTGAGCCAACCAGCTCCTCTTTCGACTCGAAGATTGAGTTTTTTCGCGGCCTCTTGGGATATGAAGAGGTCAGATGCCCCCGTATCCACGAGTGCATTCATTGTGGTGTCGCCGATCTTCACATCCACGAACATCATTCCCTTAGACTCTTTGGCTTTCTTCGTCTTGAGGGAACTAAGAATTCGCAACGAGCCTAGTCGCGATTCCTCCATAGGCTCCTTTTCCTTGCAAAGGGCCGCCAGCTTGGCCTTGTTCGGGCAATCCCGTGCCATGTGTGGACCATCACAGAAAAAGCATTTATATGTGCGTACCTTCCTTTGTCCTCCGCCGCTCGACTCCGCATGAGCCTTAGGAGGGCCCGCCGGTGGTTTGCCTCCATTTGGGCGATTGAATCTCCCTCGATCTCCTCCACCGTTGGTCTTGTCCCTCGGACGAGAGTCCAGCTTGGATGCAGAAGGCGCCTTGTATTCAACCAGCGATTCGGCCACAGTTATGGCCATCGTGAGATCTCCCACATTGCACCGTTTGAGTTCCTGTTTGGTCCACGGCTTGAGACCACTCATGAACTGGTGGTACGCCTCATTATCACTCATCGAGGGTATTTGGAGTAGCAACTCCGAAAATCGCTTGATGTAGTCGCGCACCACACCTCTCTATTCGAGCCGCTTTAGCTCGTTTCGAGCATCCTCCTCCGCTTATGAAGGGTAGTACATTCGTCGAAACTCCTTGACGAATCCATCCCATGTCGTGATAGGATCGCCACTCCTATCATCTGACCGACGACGCCACCACAACAAGGCATTATCAACTAAATACATGGATGCGTTTACCCGTGTGAGGTCATCGTTGATTCCCATGGCTTGAAGTACCGTTCCATATACCACGGGAAGTTGTCCACGTCTTTGGCCACCCGCGAGCCTTTGAACTTGTCCGGCTTGGGTGTGTCCGTTCGTGGACCGCATGCACCGTGACCACCCCGTTCACGCGTGCCGCTTCGATTCGATTGGCGAGCTTCCCTTTGAGTTCTTCTACCTCCGCGCGCATGGCCGCCATCAGGGCTTCCAGGGCTTCATTCCGCTGTTCCAGTTCCTACCTCAGGGTCCCCAGCAACTCGCCTCGGAGCTCTCCCATGCCGGTCTTGAGCTCTTGCACCTTGGCCTCGAGCTCCTCCTTTCCGGCTTCCACTCCTTCGACGATGCAGGTCGGGTCATCGGCCGATCATTGGATCTCGGAGGCGAATAATTCCACCCTCGTCACCCGACGATCCGATCCCCTAGCGCATCTCTTGAACCAGAACCAGCACGGTTCTTCTTTCCCTTGTTGCCACCTTTTGTGGCAGCCCTTCCACGATCCTCGTGATCAGCCTCCAGTGCGAGCAACACCTCAGGACGAGAATCAACCATTGCGCCTAAGAACGAACTTGCTCGGATACCACTTGTCACGGGCCGATTGATCTAGCGTTTCCTTCGAACCCGTGCGGCCTTAGGATTTCTCCCAAGCAGCCTTCCCCTCAAACTCACAAGATCTTTAGAGAGAGAACTCTATAGAGAGAAGCTCTGTATTCTATTAATTGTGTAGAATGAGATGATTACAATGAGGGAAGAAGACCCCTATTTATACAAATACAGGCAAAACCGTATCCGTAGATCTCTCATTGATCTAACGGTGGAGATCGTATCTCCCCAACTACCTTAATTAACGTATCTACCGCCCCTAGGAACATTATGAATATTTTAGGAACATTCTGAATATCCTAGGAACATTCTAAATATGCTAGGAACATTCCGGGAATATTCTGGGAGACTAAAGAAAACCCTAGAACTTAAGATCAACGGTTGAGGATCAGTCACGGCATTGATCAAAACCCTCTCGGACCGTTCGTATTTCCGAGCCGTGACACATAGTTATAGGTGTTGAGCTGTATCTAGCTATACATCTAGAGTACTTATGACATGGAGGCTAGCTCGTGATTCATCTTTAGCTTTATTTTTATTGGTTCAACACATTTCCTTTTTTATCTTTTATATTCATCTATCTTTAGGTGCAACATCTATGGCAATCTTCCACTAGGTGTCATCTAATAATTCTGGGAGTTTTTAATGTGCAATTTCATATAATTTTCATTCAAACTGCGCCCCTTCGCTCCAGGCATGGAATCATTGATTACGTAATTTTTCTAATCACTTTTTTTTTAACTAAAATTTCCAAGTCTTCTTGCAATAAAATATGTATTACAGTTTATATTTCACCAGATTGATTACTTAATTATATTCTTTATTTCCTAAATTTAAATTTCATCTATTTCGCAGAGATTTTGCTCTAACATGTTCTATCTTGGTTAACGGCAACCTTAATAACTTTTCTAATTACTACATTTATATAAGATTGGATGTCCCGACGGAGAAAGCGAACAAGTACCTTAAAAAAAGTCGAAATTCATACGAGTTTCGCAAACCCGGCCCGCTTAAATAGGACCCGGGCCCGGTTTGTCCGTCTTATTCTTCTTCTCCCTAGCTGAGAGGAGAGAGAGAGAGAGAGAGAGAGAGCGCTCCTCCGACGACGCAGCAGCAGCAGCAGCAGCATAACCACCGTACCTTTCCGCAAATGGTGCGGCCTCGTTAGCGATTACACCGTCTTCACCGTCTCGTTCGCAGGACCGAAAGCTCAGGATGCGACCCAAGGACAGGATTTCCTACTTCTACGATGGTACTCTCTCTCTCTCTCTCGCTCCCTCGCGTGTCCAGTTCCCTCCTGGACCTTCGTGTATTTTTTTTTTTTGTTTCGCGTGGACCAGTGGGATTTCTGGGTTCTTTTCCTCCGGAGCGCTTGTCCAGTTCTGGTTTCGGGGGATCCGAGACACTGGCTTTTCGTTTAGTGGGTCTCTGCGAATGTCCGAGCTTGCGCCTTAGTTTTGGGAGGATAGTGCTGGAGAAATGAAAGAAAGCATCCGTATGTGGGCCGCAGAGGAAGAGAAGGGATCGATCCTAAAAACCCATCTCTGAGCTGAGTCTAGCTGCCGTTGGGAGCGAGAGGGTTTTGCTAGATCCTGGTTTTTGGTTTTTGCGCATGAATTTGCTTCGGTTTGGTTCGGGAATTGTGAAGTTTTGATTAAGTGGTAATTTGGCACTGCAGGAGATGTGGGCAGCGTCTATTTTGGGCCGAATCATCCGATGAAGCCGCACCGGCTCTGCATGACTCACCATCTTGTCCTCTCTTATGAGCTTCACAAGAAGATGGAAATTTATGTCAGTTGCCGAGTTTCCATCGTTGACTTGCATCTTTTCTCTTTCCATCCCCCTTGAAGTGTGTCTGATTGTTTTCTTGAATGATCCAGCGGCCGCACAAAGCCTACCCCGTTGAACTCGCCCAGTTCCATTCTCCCGATTATGTCGAGTTTTTGCACCGGATTACGCCTGACACCCAGCACTTGTTCTTAAATGAGTTGCCAAAATGTAAGGTTTTCGCACAGGATGTATTATTCTATTACCCGTTTAAAAGGTTGCAAGCATTTCTAATTGAGATTCTCTTTAGGGGTGTGGAAGTCTGAGAAGTTTTCACACATTTCATGATTTGCAGAGCTCAATTCTGTCATAAGATGGAGATTCAAGCAGGTTATTTTTGTTGAACTGGGAGATTATCTACTGTAGCTTTGGTAACATGAACTTGATAGTGTCTCGGGCATAGAGTTCGAGCAGTACCCTCTTTGATTGATTTCCAAAAATTTCTCAGGTCTAGTTTCCTAGTAGTCGCGTGGCATGGTTAGTTTTCTGCATTATTCTGGTGTTGATTCTCTTGCCTGGCAAGAGGTATCAGATGGGAACTTGTTTATCCATTACTTCTTCCAATCCTTTCTTCATTTTATTGATAATTTTGACATGTCTTTAGACAGAATGGTCATGTATAAATGTATATAGTGCTGCCATTGCTATAATATTTATGTTTCAGTGAGTTTAGCTAAAATACACTGACTGGAAGCTGAAACTTTCCTTCTTTTTCATCAGATAATCTTGGAGAAGATTGTCCTGTCTTTGAAAACTTGTTCGAGTTTTGTCAAATATATGCTGGGGGCACGATAGGTAAGTTTTATGGTTAGTAGTGTTACCAACTTTGGGGTAGTCTCTTTTTACTTTATCTAATTGGCAGCATCTGAGCACTGTTTGCAGATGCTGCAAGACGATTAAATAATCAACTCTGTGATATGGCTATTAACTGGGCTGGAGGATTACATCATGCCAAGAAGTGTGAAGCATCTGGATTCTGCTATATAAATGACTTAGTTTTGGGAATATTAGAGCTGTTGAAATATCATGCACGTGTTTTATATATTGACATAGATGTGCATCATGGCGATGGCGTAGAAGAAGCCTTTTACTTCACTGACAGGTAATTGTTTTTTCGCATAAATGAGCAGAAAGCCCTAAAAATTCTTTGATATGTTGCTAGGTAACCCTATCATCCATTATCTCTGTCTTTAAATTTGCTTCCTGTGGAAAATTTGCATCCAAATAAATGTATTAAACTGAAGAGGGAAAAATGAGGTGCAATAAAACTCACTGCATGCATACCCTCCTTCAACTCTTCTCCTCTTTCTACCCACATATATCTTCTTTATTGTTGCTGCAGGGCTACAACCCTGGGCTTTCTAGGGGCCTTAGATTTTGTTGGGAAACTGAAAGTGGGAATTTTTGTTTTTGTTTTGCAATATGAGATATCATCCCAACCTATGATATCATTCCTAAGATCTTGTAAATGGCTGAATATAGATGAACCGAATCTCAGAATTAGAAGATCCAGGATATTCATTTATGTATTGATTGAAGGTATCTAAATTAATTATACTTGAGGAACTACTTTTCTGGAAACTGGCAGTTTGAAATAACTAATTGCAGTTGGTTTCCTTAAACTATTCATTGCCCTTTGAACTCTGATCAGAATGGCAGTGTTATTGTGGCAGGGTAATGACTGTTAGCTTTCACAAATTTGGGGATATGTTCTTTCCAGGAACTGGTGATGTTAAGGTGATTCCACTACTTGGCATTTTTATGTCCAAATTTCCAGATGCTCTTTCTATCTTTTGCATTCACTTGAATATACCCTCTTGGAGCCTCATGTTATCCACTTAAATCTTTTTGATTTAATAATTTGCCAAGCCCTCTGGCTGATTCAGTCTATGGTTTGTGTAGAATGCAAACTTTGTGCACCGACTGGTAAATATATCTTTCATGTACTTACTAGTGATTTCATATGCACCGACGGAATTGAAGCTTTCGCTCATGATTGTTGAACTCTTCCTTTCACCATCCTATTCATTTGGTATGAGACTGAAGTCAAGTTTATTCATTGAGATCATTTCAATTGAAGGAAATAGGAGAAAAAGAAGGAAAGTTTTATGCTATTAATGTCCCACTCAAGGATGGAATAGATGATACTAGCTTCACTCGACTTTTCAAGACTGTAAGTTTTGCATAGGACCTTGTGAATTTTCACTTCGTGTCCTTTTTGTTTCCTAACGGATTGTTTTCCTTTTTTTCTTGTGAATGTCTCTTAGATCATTCAGAAAGTCGTCGAAACATACCAACCTGGTGCTATCGTACTCCAATGCGGGGCAGATTCACTTGCTGGGGACCGCTTGGGGTGTTTTAATCTCTCTATTGATGGTGAATATCTTATTGTATTCTTTTTCATGTCCTCTGACATCAGACTTCATATACTTGCTGATTGATTCTTCTGTGGAGCTAATGTTGTTGTGATTGATTTGCTAAAGACAAGTCAGATGATGACTATCTGATTATTGTGTCATTTATGTTTTGTACAGGACATTCTGAGTGTGTTAGGATTGTCAAGAAATTCAATTTGCCCTTATTGGTATCCTCTCTCTCTCTCTCTCTCTCTCTCACACACACACACACACACACACAACACAAATGCACACAAACACCAACTCCCCCCCCAAAAAAAAAAAAAAATTCCTCCAACCAACACCAACACCACCTCCATGTATACTCGGGTTTTATTAACTTTGCATACATGGCTCTGGCACATGAAGATTGTTTACTGTTCAGGTTACTGGTGGTGGAGGATACACAAAAGAAAATGTTGCTCGATGTTGGGCAGTCGAAACAGGAGTTCTCTTAGATACAGAACTTCCAAATGGTATGCCCTAATGTCAATGTCCTGTTACAATTTGTGTTGATTTGACATAACCTGAGTGTTGTCAGGTGTCATTCTGAGACAGGTATTGTTTTGTTATGCGCATTGTGCATTGAATTCATCAACCTTTTTCATTTTCTTCCACTCTGTCTTCTGTTGTTTGTGGGTTGGGGATTCAAGGAAGAATTTGTGTTGCGCCAACTTATTTACTATCTAGTTATGCCATTTTTATATCAAGTTTCTCATGCCCAAATACTTATCAAAGGTGCTTTCTTTTTGGCAGAGATTCCTGAAAATGAGTATATCAAGTACTTTGCTCCCGATTATTCATTGAAGATTCCTCGTGGAAATATAGTACTTGTAATTATTTTCCTTGTTCATTTATTTTCTTTTAACTGTGTGTGATTAAAGCTAAGGTTGGGGTGCTAAAAACATGCCAAATCTTCATGTTGATAGTATTATTTCTCTTGGTAAATTGAGCAGGAGAATCTAAATAGCAAGTCCTATCTCAGTGCAATCAAAACGCAAGTGTTAGAAAACCTTCGTAATATTCAACACGCCCCGAGTGTACAAATGCAGGAGGTTTGTATCCCATACTTGGCAACACGAAGAATCTTTTCTTTATTAAAGTGCTGTTTGCTTGAGACCAGATCAACAGTGTTGTTTCTGGGCTGTAGCGGTTGCGTGGTCATCAACCAAATTTTCTTGTTACATGCATGGAAATGGTCTTTTGATCAAATTGCTCATAGTAAGCAGCCTCAAATAGAATGTTGCTGAGGGATCTTACGTTGACATTGGCTGAAAAAGAATCATCAGAGATTTTTTAAATCTATAATTTTGCTCCTGGCTTCTACTGTGCGAGTATGATTTGGTTGTTAAAATGATGACTGCTCCAGTTGATAGTGATTACCGCATGGCATATGTGACAGCTATCATTTCCCTGGTTTGTCAATAGGTGTTGTTAAGAGGTTTTCATGAAGACTGCTGAGTGATTTATCTAGAGAGGAATATGATGATTGTTGGCTATTTTGAAAAGGAGTGAGAACCATGCCCTCTTTTTGGTCAAAAGCTTTGGATGTCACTGTAATTCTAGCTCACCAGCATGATAGAGGCTATGCTCAGTTTGCTTGTGCACTGAAGGATATGAGCTCCATCTTTTACCTGTTGATGGCAATACAAAGTCAGGCTTGTGAATAATCTTTTGGCCTAGATCCCTTGATGAGTCTAATTGCCATCGTCTATTTTGCCAATGATGAAGGAGAGCTATCACGAACAAGAGTCATAGATTAATATCTAAGCCATTGCTTGACTATAGCACGTGATTAATATTCCATTCAGTTGGTGTCAGAGATTATGAAAACCTACCCATAAGGCTAATTTAAGGTCTGGAAGTCTTGTTAATATTCTCACTCAAGCTTAGGATTATAATGTGAAGATAGCTTATTAAACAGAGGAAGCAGCAGTCTACCATGTAGCTACAGGCTAGTAAATGTACTTAATTAAGATTGTTTCCTTTTCTTGGCCCAGGTTCCACCTGATTTCTATATTCCCGATTTTGATGAAGACGAGCAGAATCCAGATGAACGAATGGATCGTAAGTGAATTTATCCAAGGGACCCTCTACTTTCCTATCTTGCTCGCCTATTCTCTCTCCCTGCCATTTCATGTTTCAAAATCGTGATACCACGTTCTTTTCCTTCTAATCTCCAAATAAAATTTTGTCTCCACAGAGCATACCCAGGACAAGCAAATCCAACGAGATGATGAATATTATGATGGGGACAATGATAATGACCATAACATGGATGATGCGTGATGCCAAGCTAAGCAATATGTAATTCTTTCTTCCAAGATATGACATTTGAATTGTCGATCAGAGTCAATACTCAAGCAGGAGGTGTAAATATATTTCGTCCGAATTTTGTGAAGAAGATTTTAGTTCCTATTTTTGTGAATCCTGACTTATTTTCTGAAGGATAGAGGATTAGTACATGTCCTCATTGTTCATAGTGATTTCAACTCCGTTCACTGTGTTGATGATTTGCCTTTGCTTATGTGATTTTTTTTTTTTTCCCAAAACTTTCAACGATCCAAATCACAGACTATAGGTTATCCGTAATTGGTAAATTTCAATGTGATTGGAACTTTTGAAATGTATTAGCAGTCTGGCATTGGTCACTTTCATTATTGTATCAGTAAATTCCTGAAAGTGCTAGTTAATGTGATCGTTTTTTTCAGAGAATCCTCCTAATTTTGCATCTCCATTATTCTGAGAGTTTGAGAATCTGAGCACGGTGATAGAACTGGCCAGATTTTCTGCTACTCAGATGACATTTGCATTACCTTTGTGTAGATTTCATCACGATCCTTTTCTTCTCATGGATTCTAGAGGTTTTCGCCGAGAATAGACGAGAAAATTGGAGTGAGAAAATTATAGGAATTGGGGTTTTCTGGGTCCGAGGCACTTGCGAAATGCTTGGCCGACTTGTTATTAGTAAGGTCCGCAGTTATCCGATTATGATGCCATGCGAAGAACTGATTCCGTTGCAACTACCACGTCTTTTACCTAATTACAGATGCAACTAATCTCTTTGAAATCATGTTAATGAGTTTGAATTTTACCCTGATGGTCTGGGGATGGATTGGCTTTGGTCTGTCGATTTTCGCTTGTTTCAGTTTGCCCCCGAGTTCCCAAAGAATAGATCGGCCAAAAGTTCAATAACGTTTCACAATCATTTGAGGGCGCCCAAGCATGCATCATACGTCCTCTCGTTGTATAAAATGGAACATGCAATCGAGCTTTGAACACGAACTTAAAATGGGTTGGCATTATAAGATATAAATGAAAGAAACTTAGCATCTTTTTGTTTAAAGGAAAACTGTTTTTCGACCTTTTAGTTCTTGAACTATGGAAAACTGATTGATTTATAGAAAATATTTTTTTTGAGCTAAAAACAACAAGCTTGGATTGGGTAAAAACGAATTTCCCTTCTATAAAAAAGGAAAACACTTTATCTAAATCAATGAACAAATAAAAATTAATGCTTTACCTTAAAAATGAATTTCATAGATAAAACAAATGCACCCCGGATGTGTTTGTTTGAGTGGCAAGGTTTTTTGAGAATTACTTTTCTAGTCTTTTTCGTGTTTGATTTACTGAAAATAATTATTAAAAGAAAAATTATTTATAGTCAAATAAAATATACATGTTTAAAGTTTAGTAAATTTCTTAACTAGAAAAATGAGAAAACATTTTTTGAAAAATATTTTCTTTTATAGTGAAAGTTTCTCCCAAAACAAAACCACATCATTTCCAACAATTTTTAGGACAAATTGAGATGTATTCAAATTGAGCCAAGTAAAACTTGGTGGTCCAAAGTTATACAATTCTAAATTTACAAGGGTTGAAAAGTAATTCTTGCAAATTTATGTGCCATGAACAAAAAAGGTGGTTGACAAGTGTACCATGATTGATTTGGGTTGATAGAGACTTAAGGGCTGCATGATAACTGGCCAAATAATATTTAATTCTATTTTTTTCCGAGAAATAAAGTTGTATAAAAATCCGTTTAGTAAAATTTGTGTTCCCGATAATAGATTTAGAGCAAAATCAAGAACTAAAAAAAAATGATTCTTATTTCTATAAATAATTCCAAAAATCAAGTCCAAGTTTTGTTTTTCTTTCCTTTTATTTTTCTTCTTCTTCATTTTAGTCCCAGACCTTGGCCATGGCTAGCAACCGGCCAAACTAGGGCCAACGAGCCTTGTCCATGGCTCATGTTGCCACGACCTTGCCAAATTTGGGCGAGGCGATGTCGCTAGCCAAAGCAAGGCTTGGGCCAACAAGCCTCCTTGTGGCTTGGCATCGTTAGCTTGAGTCAGGCCAATCGTCGAAGAAGAATGAGCTAAAAAGGAAAAAAAGGAAAGAAAAGAAAAAGGAGAAAAATGTAATAAAATCATTAAAAAAATTCCATCCCGATAATAAAATCATTAAAAATTTCAAACTTTCTATTATTTTCAGAGAATAAAAATAAATATCTAAGTAGACGAATAAAATTATAATTATGGATGTTTAAATTTCTTTTTGGAACTTAGAAATTATTTTTGAAAATAGAATAAAAAAAATCAATATCTGAGTAAAAACAAACTAGTTATTTTGAAAAATAGAATGATTGTTATTCCGGGCGATCCAATTCTCCAGTATACTTACCATCTTCTAACTTATAAAAAGAGAAAAAAAAAAGAAAAAGAACAAAGAAATGGAGACAATCTGGAAACTCGAGGAATCGGGAAAAAGGTTCGACCCATGTCGTTCCGACAGGAGCGCGAGAAAACCAAACTCCTCGGTGAGAAAAAATTCAGCCTGGGCGGTGCTCCTCCAAAAGCTTTCCCGAGAAAATTGATCCCGGTGGCTGTCAACTCAAGCAAACTCGAACGGCAACAGGTACGGTCGCTTGCTTTCAGGAGCTTCTGCTCTTCGTTTGCGGTGCTTTGGGCGTTTCCTCGTTAGTGTGAATTGCATGCGTGAACGGATGGGATTCGTGATCGATTTGACCTCTCTTTCGTCGCTCCGAACCACGAGGAAGCGAAGCCGAGCACCGGGCGTAGGTGGGTCGGCGACGTACCCTTTGACGTAGGAAAGTATCTGGTTAACTTGTCCGTAACGCTTCGTTTAGTTTAGTTAGATTCGAGTTTGTGTCAGTATTGGAGCTGAAAAGTATTGACCTTTTGGCATTTTCGTGCTCAGTTTTCATTCAGTGTGCCTATTGGGGTCGTCTGGAGGTTGCATTAATTAGTGGAGAAAGGAAGGAAAGACGTACACATCGAGGAGTCATTGCTTATCGATTCATGTTTTGAGTTGATTCGTAGTAGAACTGGCTTGTTTCATCGCTGAAAATGATGAAGCAACGCTGACATCTGGATATTGAAATTGTTGTCTTTTTCATTTCTTCTCATTTACATTTCTTACTTATAAACATATGGGTCTTGTTAACGAGTGCCCCTAGGACACTTGTTAAGCATGCTCAATAGGGTATATTTCGATTTTCCAAGCGTTGATTACACAAAACCCGAAAAAAAACCGTGTGTTGGAAAATTGCAAACTTTATTTATGTGGTTTCTTAACAAGTCCCATGGGGGAATTTTTTGACAAAATCCTAAGCACATACACGTGTGAGCTGTGTGCTCTCATGTTTGTGTGTCTCTGTACACAACCACATACTTCTTGTGATGATTCATGGATATGTCAACAGGCACCTGACAACACAACTTAGGCATTCCACAAGACTTTCTTTACATCATGGCAATGGCCTCTCCGACGGGATGTCTACATACATTATCTGGTGTTCCACACAGCCTTCATTATCGCCTCTCCTTTTTGAACTATATCAGCCCGGTGTTTTCTCTTTCAAGTGATGAAAATTATGATCAGAGAAGAGACTTAAAGCAGATGCATTGGCACGAGACTTCAACAATGTTAAAGCATCAACCTAGGGTGCATTCAATTCCCAGCGTTGGTTGTACTCCTTGGCAGTATTCCAAACTTATCAGGTCTCATTCTTTGATTTGCAAATGCCAACGGACAGAAAGTAATAGTGGCTGGTCAGTTGATTCTGGAACAAAACCTGATATTTCTCTTAATGGCATCAATGGACAACCGACTGTTGAAGAATCCGAGGCACTACTAAAATTAAAAAATGGAAGTGAAGATTTAGCATCAAACGGAATGCATATGCAATCAGAAGCAGCTAGAGAGAAGGTGCAAAAGATTAGCTCAAAATCAATTGAGGATGAAGCCTGGGATTTATTGCGGGATTCCATTGCTTATTACTGCAATAATCCCATTGGTACAATTGCTGCAAATGACCCAAGCTGTTCAAGCATGCTCAACTATGATCAAGTTTTCATTCGTGATTTTGTTCCTTCGGGGATAGCTTTCCTTTTGAAGGGAGAGTTCGATATTGTAAGGAATTTCATCCTTCACACTCTTCAGTTGCAGGTACTAAATTCTCTTTTGTTAATTTCAAAGCTGTAGCAGCTCTTGCATTTACTGTTACCAGGAAGTTTTGCTAATTTAGTATAGATCAAATGTTCTGTCTTCATCTTTTACCTGATTTACATGTAATTTTTTGAAGTTTATGATGTGATTACTGCTCAAAATTACAGATTTGATGGAGTAGAATGATTCAATTAGATTGATAAGATCCATTGGCAGTTAGAAAGGTTGCAGGCTTTCCTCTTTATTATTCCCCTGGTACTTGGAATTAAAATGCTACACCTTAATATGTCATCTCATGAACAGAGCTGGGAGAAAACCATGGATAGTTATAGCCCTGGCCAAGGTTTGATGCCTGCCAGCTTTAAGGTTCGTACTGTTCCACTTGATGGTGATGATTCTGCAACTGAAGAGATATTAGATCCAGACTTTGGTGAAGCAGCAATTGGCCGTGTGGCACCTGTTGATTCAGGGCTCTGGTGGATTATATTGTTACGGGCGTATGGAAAGTGCTCTGGTGATCTTTCAGTTCAAGAGAGAGTTGATGTCCAAACTGGGATCAAAATGATCTTGAAGTTATGTCTGGCTGATGGTTTTGATATGTTCCCGACATTGCTGGTCACTGATGGTTCTTGCATGATTGATCGTCGCATGGGAATTCATGGCCATCCTCTTGAGATTCAGGTACATTTTCTTCAAGCTGTTAGAATATCATTCTCAACCTTGTTCTGTGTCACTTCATGCTCATAATACTTCAGCATTGAACTGATCATTCTGCAAAAAGGACTCTTTACTGGGGTAGTTTTTCAAGGGGGAAAAACAGATTGGTCTCAGTTATAGTCATTTTGGTATCAACATGGGGCTGTGCAAATAACAAAAAAGAAAGGATACTGGATCATAAGACCATGGTTTGATGCAATCGCAGGACCATCTGCTTTTGGCAGAAGTTTTCTTGCGGAGTTACTAGTGGTAATTTGTGGCGTATCACTTATCCATGTAAATGCCTTATCTGAATTTTTGTAGCATTTATCTTCAGATTATTGATTGATATACTTCCTTCATTGATGTGAACCATTTTTAGAATGTACCTTAGTATTTAATATTGGGGTTTTAGTCATGAAGAAGCTTCTGCCTTGTTGTAGCTGATAAGAAGTTTCATTGTAAAGAATCATGCTGGAGCACGTTTTCCTTCATGCTTTTGTAATGCAGATGGAATTGAGGTAGGAATTTTCATTAGTGTGAACTTTCAGTTAGAGCAGAAAAAAAAAAATTTGTTGGGGAACCAGGGTGGCTCATTTCTCTTTGCTAAGAAATGTGCTAGACTTACATTTTGGATCTGTTTCCTAAAAGCTTAAGTTTTTTGGGGAAAATGTTTCTATCATATGGTATCAGTATAGTTGTCAAGAGTTTGAACCAAAGGACTTCTCATAGACATTATGTCAGTTTTGCTAATATTGTTTTAGTTTCCCTTTATCTCGACATTGTGGTTTTGAGTACATGTATCTCAGTAATAAGGTCATCTAACTTACACGCAAGGGAAGCATTGAGGAAATGGGCTGGATATATTTGTCTAAATGTAAAAGATATGCTAGATAAACATTGTGTGCTGTTTCCTAGCAAGTCCTAAGGAAATATGGATATCTAACACGCTTATTCAAAGTTACATTTACTTGTCTGAAACTATTTCATATGTCAGTCCTAGGAAAGTCATCCTTGGGTCAGATATATGTGTCTAGAGTAATGATCCTATTACAGCTTAGCTATGGGTAATTTTTTATAGAAATTTTGTAACTTATTTTTGCTTGTTCTTGCAGTCATTGTTTTATTCAGCATTGCTCTGTGCACGGGAGATGCTTACCCTGAGGATGCATCAGCTGATCTTATTCGAGCACTTAATAATCGACTGATTGCACTATCTTTTCATATCAGAGAATATTACTGGATTGATTTGAGAAAGTTAAATGAGATCTACCGCTATACCACAGAGGAATATTCCTATGATGCTGTTAACAAGTTTAACATTTATCCAGATCAGATTCCCCCATGGCTGGCGGGTTGGATGCCCAATAAGGGTGGTTATTTAATAGGAAACCTCCAGCCAGCTCACATGGATTTCCGTTTCTTCTCACTTGGGAACTTATGGTCTATTGTAAGCAGTCTTGCTACGGTGGATCAGTCCCATGCAATACTAGATCTTATTGAAGCAAAATGGGCAGACCTTGTGGCTGACATGCCTTTTAAAATATGTTATCCAGCTCTTGAAGGCCAGGAATGGCGAATTGTCACAGGCAGTGATCCCAAGAATACGTAAGACTTATTCTTGATGCTGGTGGTATTTCTGCAATCACTTTTTTAGCTTTTTACTCCACTCTAATTTTTCTTACATAATCATGTCCTGGGCAGTCCATGGTCCTATCACAATGGAGGTTCCTGGCCAACTTTGTTGTGGCAGGTTAGTTCTTTGTCTCCGAGTCTTGATTATTGACTGGTGCAATTAGTATGCAGAATCTCAAAGTCCATGTTTGAATGGGGGATAGCATATGTTCCTCTTATCAACTCCTGATCTTTAACGCAGAACCCCCTCTGTCATACATTCTACTTCATCCACAAAATGGCTTTGATAAGCAACATCATGGGTTCATTCCACACAAAAATTTCCAGGAAATGACGTATAAGGTCTTTGTATTGATTCTCAAAGGCAAATGAATTGGGTTATAAGCGTCAACTGTTATAAGTGCCCTATGAGTGGAAATCATTGGAGGGAAAGAGGACCAAAGATGTAACTAAATGTATTAGGCAAAAATCTAAAAGTGCTTGCTGTCCCAAGCTTGCCTCCATATGACTGACTCCACTCTTTGGCATGAAAGATGTGCTCTTTTCATAAGCTAGATTCATACAATTAAGCCCATTACTATTTTTGGTCTCCGATGTAGTGTCCACTCCTTATCAGCTACTTAAAACCTGTGTTATTCTATTAAAAGCACCACGACACAACTGTTCTTTGAAATATTTGTTTAGCGCTGCTGTATTTTCTGCAATTAAAAATTTGCTGCTAGGGAAAACATGAAGTGTATACCATGATGACTGATTGATTTTGAGCTTTCTACAGCTCACTGTGGCCTGCATAAAGATGAACAGACCAGAGATTGCTGAAAATGCCATAAGGATTGCTGAGAGACGCATATCCAAGGACAAGTGGCCTGAATATTATGACACCAAGCGTGCTAGATTTATTGGAAAACAGGCTCGCCTCTTTCAAACATGGTCGATTGCAGGGTTTCTTGTGTCAAAGCTTCTACTCTCTAACCCATCTGCTGTGAGGATTCTGGTAAATGAAGAGGATGTTGACCTTGTGAATGCCTTCTCATGCATGATGAGCTCAAATCCAAGACGAAAACGTGGTCGGACAGCAGTTGAAAAGAGGTTCATAGTGTGATTTTTCGAAGCTAGCAGGCCAATAGATGATTTCATGAGGCTCTGAATTATTGCACACTGAACAGAGGAATACTGATGATCCAGACATCACATACAACTGAGTCATTTTCAGCAGGGTGGTCACTTGCAACAGAATTTTGCATTGTTCAGGTTTGTAAAATAGTTCACCTTCTAGCAGGATAAGCACATACAACTGCGTCAACTTGGGCTGGGTGGTCACTTGAAAACGGAGTCATGTGTTGTACAGATTTATAAAATAGCTTTCCTTCTGGCAGGATCTGCAGTTTTCTACACTGCTAAGGAACGGAAAAATCATGTATGCTTACACAGCAGCATGTGCTTTTTCACAGCTTTAGATCAAGATAAGATTCTTAATGGTCGTTTCTTGCTGCCATTTCACTCAGGTAAATTGGTTGAGTACGATCATTTTGTGAGGATTTTCAAAATGTTCCTGTAGCCTCGTACTGCCGTTGCTTACGCTGGGTCTTGCATGTTTTGTCTTTAAACCTCGATTCGAGGTTTTTTGGTTTTGGGTTTATCATTCAACCCATTCTGCAGAAAGGTCATGTTTGACGTCAACGATGAGTTGAAGGACAAAACTCTTCTTGGATACTTCAGTCATCTTTTGTTACAAAGTAGGACATATGTACATTGAACAAGAAGCATAGAAGAGAAGAAGATGCCGAGGCATAAATGGAAGTTTACGTTCTCGTCCTTGTACGTAAAATCAGGTCCGCGATGTGCTGAAGGCATTCATATGCCTCTTCCTGAAGGGGAAAACATTTTGTGGGAGGGACGATCATCATCTCCTGACCAGGCGTCTTCCGGTAATGAGACTGTTTCAGGACTTGGTATCCATGAAGAATGGGTGAATAGCTGTAATTCCAACTAATTTCACTTGGTAAAAATATATCTGCTTTGTGTTGACTGCCCCCCATACGATTTTCTTGAATTTAAGTAGCAAAACCTTCGTGATCGCTTGTTCGAATTGAATTTCAGTTATGGTCATCCACTCGGATATTGACTTAAATCTAGCTCATGAGATTGGTAGGGTGTTTTATGAACTCGGCAGCTTCCTACTAAAACGGGTTTTCTCATAATGGATCATAAAGAAAAATTTCATTGTTGAACAAAAAGAAAAATCATGACAGACGCGAATGACACATTCAGATCCAACCAAGCTCCCTGAAGACAATAAATTTTCGCTTTCATTTCATAGTATGTAAAATCCCAGTAAGCAGAGAAATCTATGAAATCCCGATTGAATGAATAGCCCTTGGAGTGCAATGAACCAAATAATGACCGAATGTGTATGGTCTTTCGACTCTCTAGCTGTGCTCGCAACATCACAGGCGTAATGAATACACCGGTGTATGCTGCAGAGCAACAACAAAACGGCGCAATTTATTGGCGTTGTTGAATCCTCCAAGTCAATGAGATCTTAATTTTAATTTTGACTTTTCTCAGCCAAAATGCTGTCCAACAATGACTCGCAAGCATCATCCAGCATATCCAGCACCTGCAATGAGAACAATGAAAACATCGTTAGTTTGCTTCTGCCTCACATACGGTGCAACCTGAGGACAAATGGATGGCAGTGATCTCAACTCGATGAATAATGCGATGCAGTCAACCCACATTATAACGACAAGGAAAAGACACAAACGGATAGTGAGGTCACAGACAAGATTGGCCAATATTGTCGGCAAGACGAGCACATGAAGAAAGCTAACAGTAGTGTAGTGACAAAGACAAACTGCAATTAATCAGAGAGGACATAGAATCGTAGAATTAGAAACTATGCTTTGTTGAGAAAGTTGTCTTTCTGAAAGGTTTTCTCATGGCTAACTGAGGTAAAGGTCTTGGTCAGAGCTATTGGAGTGAATGTCACTTCCAAACTGAAACTTAATTCAATTAACCTAGCAACTCGATTGCCACATTACTCCTCGAGTAGACACTTCATATTTGCAAATTCCTCCAACTGCTATCGTGGTTTTTTACTCAGAACTCCAATATAATCCCTATTACCTGACCACCATTCATCCCATCTCACGCTGGGCACCTCTAGATAATGGTAATTAAGCACCGGGAAAATTCCAAAAAAGGGTTTAAAGTCCTCTCAGTTTCTCAAATAAGGGCTCGAAGTTGATATTGTCTTAAATAAGGGCGCAAAGTGGCGCTAATAATTGTTTTTGAAATGGGCCGACTCGCCATGGCCACCGGCCGGCTAAATTTTCCGACCGATCATGGGCATTTTTGTCATTTGCCACTTTTCTTTTCTTTTCTTTTTCCTTTTTTTTTTTCTGTTTCATCTTCTTCATCATCGCCGGTGGCCGGCCGGCCACCGGCGACGCCCACAGAGGGCTGGGCGAGGGCCACCCTCGCCGGCCATCCGCGAGGTCGGCCCTCGCCGGCCGCGGGTGAGGCCGACCTCGCGGATGGCCGGCGAGGGTGGCCCTCGCCCAGCCCTCTGTGGCCCTCGCGGATGCCGTCCGCGAGGTCGGCCCTCGTCGGCCGCGGGCGAGGCCGACCTCGCCTGATCTGGCGAGGTCGGCCCTCGTCTCATCGGCCGCGGGCGAGGCCGACCTCGCCAGATCTGGCGAGGTCGACCCTCGTCGGCTGGCGAGGGCGGCGGCCAGCCGAGGGCGAGGCGACCCTCGCCAGATCTGGCGGACGGTCGGGCCCTCGTCGGCCGCGGGTGAGGGCGGCCCGGACGAGGGCGAGGCGGCCCTCGTCAGCCCTCGTCGGCCGCGGGCGAGGCTGACCTTGCGGACGGCCGCGAGGGGCGGCCTCCCCAAGGGCAAGGGTCGCGAGGCCGTCCCTCGCCGGCCACCGGCGGGCGGCGGTAGCCCTCGCCCAGCCCTTTGTGCGCTTCACCGGTGGCCGGCCGGCCACCGGTGATGGAGAAGAAGATGATAAAAAAAAAAATTTTAAAAATAATAAATGACAAAAATACCCTTAATCACCGGAAACGGAGGCCCTTATTTGAAACAGATATAACCACTTTATGCCATTATTTAAAACAAGATTCACTTCAGACCCTTATTTGGAAAAATAATAACACTTCAGGCCCTTATTTAAAACAAAGTTAAGTTTGGGCCTTTATTTGAGAAATTGAGTAGACTTAGAGTCCTTTTTTGGAATTTTCCCTTAAGCACCAAAAGGATACCAAACCCTTGCTGCCTCTAGGATAAGTATCTCGAACCTATCTATATGGGCTGGCTAAAGTAGTGCCACTTAGTAAACTATAGAGTGTTAAGAGAAAACTCTGGTTAGGAATGAGCTTTTTTTCTTTTCTTTTTTTTAACTTCGGATGGCTAAACTTTGCAGGAATAGACTGCCCTAAATCTAGCTATCATCCCTCTTTATATCCATCTTGAGAAAATAAAATGCAGGAGAGCGAGTGAATCCATCCTACACGTCTGGTCTACCTTCAAGCCAGGCAAAAGACTAGGTCAAGAATGTGGATATAATTGCAGAATCAGAAAGCATAATGCCTTCTACGCTATTTACCAATATGGAATGATTCTACCAATGAGCAATGCCCCACTAATTGATTTTCAGAAATAGTAAAATTTAAAATTTAATTGAACTGATTTTTTTAACTTAACTTGCATAAAACAAATGTTTAACTACATACTAAGACCAAGTAATTTGAAGATTTGAACTTCTGCTCTATAAGTCAAATGGCTTCAAACTTGGATAAATTTCTCAGCCAACTAGATATCCCAAATAAGCTATAGTTCCAAGACGCTTGCAAGCCCATTTCTCACAATCATATGAAGCTTGGGATATCTAAGAAGTTCGGCATCTGTATCGGAAAAACAGAATAGAGAGGTAACTAATAGGTTATTATTTTCAGGCTCCACCACAAGTTTTTATAAGATTGATCAGAGATTATTCTCCATGTGATAAATGTTACTGATCAGAGATTATAATCCACGAGAGAGATATCATTACCTTCTCAAAACCCTGGGGTCCACCATAGTAAGGATCTGGTACTTCGCTTTCGTCATGCTTCTTGCAATATGAACACATCAACTTAACCTGAAAAACCATCGCCATAAGTTGAGATAACACCCGCAGCGGGGTATGTTTATTCCTCCAAAACTCCATCATTACCTTCTTGTGAGCGTCTTCAGGTAAGGTCTCCCTAAATTTCCACCTGTTGAAGGCTTCCAATATATCCTCTGACAAACATGAACACCACAGTATGCTTGAGACCACATACAGGATATCGAAAGGAGCATAGAGTGTTCCAAACCGAGCAATCAGAATTTTGCAAAAACTCGCTAAACAAAGTTGAAGTACATGTGGAAAACAAAGTACCTCTGTTTTGCTTATCCATCGCGAGGATAAGATCGAAATCCGTAAAATCAGATGGCCTTATCGGCCTCGATATGGATGTGATCTCGACGCCGCGCCTCTTAGCTGCAGTTCTCATTCTCGGATCAGATAGATTGCCCTTCACAGACATGAAAGATCGACAAACGTCAACAGCACAGCACGACACAACGCAACGCAACATATAATACCTCAATAATCCCGTTCGGATGCCAGAATGATCAAAACAGGCTGACAGAGAACTACGAATGCAGCTGATCCCACTCCCTATCACGGCCTATTCAGTCGACCTACCTCATGGTAATCGATGGTGCCGGCAGAATCGATGGTGAAGGTGGAATCAAGCCCTCTCTTCTTCACCAAATCCCGGAACACGCCCTCGGCGGCGGGGCTCCGGCAGATGTTTCCGAGGCACACGAAGAGCACGGCGAAGGGCTTCGCCGCCTCCGCGCTCCCCGCCGCCGCCGCGGCGGACGGCGCCGTCGAGGGAGGAGAGGACGACGGCATCGAGGAGCGGATCGAAGGACCGGAACGGCGACCGAGCCGGAGAGGAGCGCCGGAAGGCGGCGGATTCGAGCTCCAGAGAGAGGCGGGGCGGCGCGCGGGCGACGGAGGTGGGAGGGGGAGAAATGGGGAGCGCGGGGAGGGAGAGGGGGCGGAATGGCAAAAGGGTAAATAAAGAGGCGTTGCCACTCGGACACTGGGCGACCTCAACGGCCTCATCCTTCTCTCTCTCCTCCCCTAACCGTCGAGGAACCTGGATGTCGAAAGAAGAAACAGCGTCGAGCTAAAAAAAAAAAAAAAAAAAAAAACAGAGAGAGCGCTCGTGGGAAGAACATGCGTTCTAATTTTCATTTTCATTTTCATTTTCTTATAAAAAAAAAAGATTTAATAGCACGAATAATCTCAAATCAATACACCTAAAAAAGATTTACTTTAAATTAATTTTTTGATTACTAAAAATCTCAAATTATTATATTTGTAATAAATTTATCTCAAATTGATCAACAAAAACTATAAACTTTTGTGACAATTTTACCTCTTTACAAAAAATCGCAAATTAATACTCTTATAACAAATGAAAGGTAAGACCTTAAATTGGGTTCGTTAACTATCGTATGCCATCTAATTGAATAATTTGATGGTAAAATTTCAACATGCTGTCTAATTAAGTCATTTGATGTAAAAAATTAATAAAAGCTAATGAAAATTAAATTTGTCCCTATACTAATTTGAAATTTTTTATGGCTAAAAATTAATTTAAAGTAAATTGATTACATATATAAATTTAGGATTTTTAATGATATTAACCTTTAAAAAAACAGTATTTTAGCTCCGTTCATGATTTTGACCCAAATTCTTTAAATTCAACTTTAACTCAATTACCAATTCTGACCCAAATTGTAATATTTTTTTTCCTCATAAAAGGCATCAGCTTTTGATCGGTACTCGAATTTGAAAATGAAAGAAAAGACTTCCGAAAATAGTAGAAGAAAAGCGTCGATATAGATCCTTTCGGTTCTCTCGCAAAATTATATTATTTCTAAGCACCGACTGAAACCCCCTTTTTCCTTGTATCTTAGGCTGTGCTGTCAGTCCTAGTTTACAGTACCTTGAAAAAGATGAAACAAAAATTCCCCAGATATCTCTCCTACATGATTATATACAATAGGATCCTACACATATGTAAAGTTACAGAAATCAATCTTAAAAACTGGAAAGAACATGACAAAAAATCTTTCTTTCCCGCCCGCAAAGAACCCGGCTCCGAAATGCTGAAGGGCTAGAACACCTCGAATTCCATTTGCTCCTCTATGTTCTGAAAATCCTTGCACTTCGCCGCGTCCGTCTGGGTGGAATTTGTGCTGACGCCGACGTCGAAGTACCTCGGCAGCTCGGGGGGTACCGCGCAGCGGATCAGAGCCCAGTTGAGGCCTTCGAAAGAAGGGGTGGTGCTTGATCTCTGCGGCCCCCTTCGCAGATCCCAATCGGTTCTCCGGATCCTTTATCAGGAGCCCTCTGATCAAGTCCCTCGCGTGGTAACTCACGACCGGGCTGCTCGGGAATTTGAGGCTTCTGGAGACGACGTTGGTCAATGTCTCCTCATTTCCAGGACCTTTGAAGGGCGTCTTGCCGTATAACAATTCGAACAGAAATATCCCGTACGTCCACCAATCGACAGCGCTTCCATGGCCCTCGCCTTTGATGATTTCAGGAGCGAGGTACTCGTGGGTCCCGACGAAGGAGTTGGATCTGGCACTGGTCGGCTCCACCACAAGCTGCGGCAGGGGGCTGACCTGAGCCGCCAGATCAGACTTCATTTTCCGACCTTTCGTGGCTATTGACAAAAGTCTAGGAGTGAAGCATGGCACTTGAAAGGATGGGTGGAGGCAGAAAGGGTCGATGCAGCTGGATTCCGTGCATGGACTAGATGTCTTTCTCGTGGGCTCTGTGTCGGGTGACGATGAAGTCACCACTGTCGGAATTACGGCACATCGGAGTGATAAGTCAAAGTCCGAGAGCATGATGTGCCCGTCTTCTCGGACCAGTATGTTTTCCGGCTTTAGGTCTCTGTACACTACTCCAAGCATGTGCAGGTACTCCAGTGCAAGGAGAATTTCAGCAACATAAAACCTGCATTCCTGTTATGTTAGATGTATATCATGAAAATGCTCTCAAGCTCCCCTCCATGAAGAGGAAACAAAAGGAAAAAGAAACAATAAATCTGAGACCCAAACAATTTCTGATGAATCAAGATCTTTGAGCATATAAAGCAACTTGCCAAGACCGCCGCCTTTTTTCCTCAATATTCTATCTGACATAGCTTGTTTACTTACTAAAACCTTGCCATTGCTATTTCGAGTTCACTTTCATGGCTTCTCATTTCTCATAGAATGCCTTTGCTAATCTACTCTATCATATGCTGTGGCATCTCAATTCAGTGTTCCAACATTGCCAAAAGAACAAAGGTGGTGAAAATCAATTAGCAGTCAAAGACTACAAAGTGCTATTTTAGCATAGCCTATACCAAGTCATTCCAAACCATTAAGAGACCGCCCAGCGGTGAAGCATCCTCAGTAAAATCTCAGCGACATGTTTACCCAGCATAATCAAGGAGGAACTACTTGGGTTTCCCATACACCGATTGACAAAGATACATAATGAAATTCCGGAGCACAGCAGAGCCTCTCAGTTAACTGTGCATAGTTTTTCCAAATTTTTCATCTGTTCCTCAATTTTACTTTATCCATTTGGCATATGACCATTAAATTCAATTTTTTCCTATATAAGCTTGAAAGATCTGACAATTTCTTCGAAAACCTGAGACAACTCCAGCAATAGCACTACGGCACTTAAAGAGTTCCAAATGTGGCTTCAAAGGCATCATCTGCAACAGATGGATGTGGAACCATGATTTATCCAACATTCCAAATAAGAACAGGCCATCCCACATATGACATGAACAATATCGATACATTTTGTTACCTAGCCAGCTGAAATTCATTCTTCACATCAACAAATCAGCCACCAAATGCATCAATAGTTCAATCAAGACCCATCCTCCAGAAAGTAAACTAAGTAAAGAAATAACAATAATTTATAGGCAGGGTCCTTTTGAAATAATGATTAATCACGTGAGACATTCAAGTCCTATGCTAAAAGAAGTAAATCCCCCAAAAAGGCAAACACATGCACACCCAAAACAGTGAAAGATCATATGCAAAATAGGGTTGGGCTCATGCTGTCAGTCATTCGGACAGACAATAAAATTGTCAGATAAAAGGTGTCGTTCAATTGGCATGGCTACAAGTAGGCAATGTCAAAAGCATTGATTAAATGACAGAACAGGGATTCAATGGGAACCTAAACTGACATATTTTGCAAAGTACAAGAAAAATCAGAGTATGATTAACATCTGCATTCCTCGTATTGATTTAATGGAAGCAAAGAAAGACGCTGGCAGAGTAATAAAGGTGCATGCACACTAGTGCTTAATGACTCAGCTATGATGCTATATAATGCAATTGGCAGTTGGACAAAAAGAACAAGGCTTTTCTGCAGCCAGGGACAAGAACCAGAAGCACCAAGCAATGCTCAAACTAGAGAAAAGGCCAAATTAAAGCAGATTGATTTTGAAAAGATTGATGCTATGAATCAAGCCACAAAAGCTCATGAAATAACAGAATTTATACCAACCTCGCTGCTTGTTCAGAGAAACTCCTTGTTGGCTGTTTCTGCCGCAGAACATGCAAATCACCACCTGGACAATACTCCATGACTAAACATGAGAGTTTGTCTGTCGAGAAGTGGGAATACAGTGTTGGCAGAAATGGATGATCTAGCATTTGCATTATCTCTTTCTCAGTCTGGGCCCTAGCCATTTTCTTCCTCTTTACCAAGAACTCAAGGTCCATCACTTTCAGTGCAAAGAGGCAGTTAGTACCTGTCAATTCAGCAAGATAAACAATTCCGATATCCCCACAGCCTAGCTTCTTAAGCAGTTTGAAGTGTTTCAAGTTTATGCTTCCACTCTGCATCTGAGCAGAACGGATAGCTTCCCACCTTGAGTCTTTTGACATATGAGGCCTGCTCCCACACCGATTGGACCCACTAAGATTACTTGTTTCACTAATGCTAGTGCTACACCTGTAGTCCCCAATGCTACTTTTTGAGCTCTGAGAGAATTCACCTTTCTCTCTTGATCTGAAAACTTCATCAGCCTTATTATCCAGAGATTTAATTCTGCTACTGCAGGTCAATGTAGACTCTATGTTGCTAGAACCTGTATCAGCTGAACTTGTATTCACTTCAATCCTCTTATCCATAGTACCTGAATCAGAAGAATCCTTTTCAACTTCTTTCCCCTCACCGTTGGGAATACAATTCTTTTCTATGACATCCATGCGAGGACCTGAAACACCACCTGATTTCTGAATACAGGGACTAGAACTGCAGGAAGCAGAAGTCGATTCGTGTTTTACTTTCTTCTTCATGAAGTTTTTGTTCCCAAAGACTGGCATAACAAAGCATGGATTGTTGGCACTGGATTTATTTCCCCTCTTACCAGCAGATGGGGCCAAAGGGCTAGATGAATAAGATGTAGCATCTAAATTTCCCTTTTGTCCATTGCTTTGAGCCAGTTTTGCTGGTGGAAGTTTAAGTTGGGCGGCATCTTGCAGATCATTAAATGCGAGTTTTTCGCCACTATCAAGAAAAGATGAAGGTTCCATAGATTTGACCTTTCCAACTTCTGTATTCACTTCCGCACCAGCAGATTTTGTTTCCAAAGGACGAACTTTATCTACCAAGGAAGATTTTCTGATCATCAACTGCGGTACTTTTGCTTTGATAGATGAAGAAGGATGAGCCTCGTGATGACTTATGTCTGTGGATGGTATCTGAAGGGGAGACTCAGACACTCCCTTAGAAGTATTTGAGCTGACACCTTCAGATACAAGGGAAATTTCTAACACCTTCCCTTCACCTTCGTTTAAAGGAAGGCCAGATCCATTGGCCTCAACCACCACTGCCCTATACAACCTTTTAATAGTTCCGGCTTCTGACAAGGTTGGAGAATTAACTGGCTTTGACAGTCGCTTCATAGCTGCCATTTCTGAAGCTTGAGAGATGCATAATCCCCTCAGAGCCTGCTTCAAACTCAATGGCTCTGATATTCCAATACTTGATGCCGGTGATGCACCACCTCGCATGGGTCTCTTTGAAGCATTTTTCCGTAGAGACTCTCTGCCAGCTTCATTCAATAACCCCGAACTCCTAGATGAATTTCGGACATTGAGCGACTCAAAGAGGCGATTGATATCATCTTCAAGTGAAGATTTGTTCGACGACTTTTGCAAGCAACTATTTCCACCTTTCTCATCCTGCTTACACATGGAAGCGAATTCTTCTGCTGACTCAACAATTTCACAAGTACTCGAAACTGTGGCCATCCCCAATGAACTCTTGAACTAAAGAGGAAGATTCAGCCTCCGAATGTACACCAATGACTAACCCAATTCTGAAGAATCACTTTGGAGATAGGCAAGTGCAGCAACCAGGAAGACACAAACTTTAGAATCCTCTCCAATCATAACGATAGCCTCATTTATATGGTCAAATCGAATTGCCCTCAAAATTTTAGCATGACACATCAGATCCTGCATTTAATACAAATATCATAAATTTAAGGTCTTGTCAGCATTAAAATACGGATGATACAATGAAGGCGCCATTTTATGTCACTTCTTCACATTTCGTTTTCTCTCTAGGGAAAAGTAAAAACCACACACACACACACGAGAGGTGATAATTGCCAAAAACCCATAGAAACGCCAATTAAAGATTATCACAGAAAACAAATTTTTTTAGTATTCAATCACATCGAACATTCTTTTGATTGCGTGGCTTCCATCAGTCGACGGCTGTAATTAAGCGACCAATTTCATTACTAGGAACTCAGTATGAATGTAAGACCACATATGCAGAAGCGAATGTCTCCCTGAACAACAGTTAAAGGTTACAATATTGAGTCAACATTATGGTCCCATCTTCAGAAGCTATCAAGCACATAAAGTTTCCATCAAAATTGGACACGTTAGCAGGCATGTCAAGTTGTCCAAACCAGCAAGATGTGGTCAATCAACGAATTGATAACAAAACCAGTCCATAGTTTCGGATCAACTATGATTCCCAGAGAATAAGCAAACAACGAAGTAAAAACAAACTGGGCTATAATATCAAATCAGTTAAACCGCGATGGAACCGGCCAACATGATGTTTCTTGTCCCCTTTCCTTCAAGATTTTCAGTAAGTCAACATCGGCTCCATTATTTAAAGCGAGGGAAATTGCCCGCGTCCTAACTCCCCAGCCCAGACCCACGAATCAATCAACCTCGCCACTCAAAAAAAGTCACGGAGATTCCACCGATCTGCTCACCAAACGAACAAAAGGAAAAAAGCAATCCTGACTCACCCACGAC
The DNA here is from genome assembly GCA_014182895.1 of Angophora floribunda. NCBI lineage: Eukaryota > Viridiplantae > Streptophyta > Magnoliopsida > Myrtales > Myrtaceae > Angophora > Angophora floribunda. The sequence goes on from CM024714.1 coordinate 6,260,171, forward strand.
CATCCTTCAAGCTAAGCGAGACAAGACACCTCGGAGTCACTCGCTCCTGGATTGAAAATCAGAACCGAACCAGCGGAGAGAAACAAGAAAAAAACCGCGCGAACGAACGCAAGCCGACACGATGTCCACGGAATCAAACAAGAACTCCCCCACCCACAACTCGATTCCGACCACACCCATCTGCAATGGCGAGAAGACAACACAACACTAAAAACCCAGAACCCAAAACGGAGACCAGGACCCAAAAAAAAAAACAAAAAGGGCAGGCTGAGCTCACCTCGAGCAACGTCAGGACGACCCCGGCCGAGCCAGCCAGCGAGCGACCGAGCCAGCCACACAGAGAGAGCGAGCCACAGAGAGAGCGAGCCACAGAGACAGAAAGAGAGAGAGAGGAAATATTCAAATGAAAGAAGGAAATTAGGTGGATGAGTATGATGATGGGGAGCTAGGTGAGGGGGGACACGGGAGAGAGAAGGGGGAAAGTGAATGAAGAAAGAGAAAGTAAAAAAGGTGAGAGAGAGAGAGAGAGGGATTGAAATCACGAGAAGTATGGCCTCGTAGTAGCCGTAGTAGCTCTCGAGCTCGCCTCCCCTCGCGACTGTCTCTGCTGGCTACGATACAGTGGAGCGAGCGATGGCGGTTCTCCCGTAATCGTCTCCTGCGGCACTGTTCGGTTCCTCCTCTGAAATGGCGGAAAAACAGAAGGACAAAAAACGAGGAAGACGGACGGATGCTCTCCGCTCGTTTCCCTTCCCTTTTGGTCCGGACCGGTCCGGTCTTCCCATTTTCCTGCGCTCATCATCTTCGTTTTTTTGTCCTTTTGCGACTTCCTTCCGAGACTCATGCGGCTTGAGGGCCAACCAAAAAAAAAAAAATTGCGGAAAAAAAAACGAAACATTCTGTTGCGGAATTAAAAATGACTCGTGAGAAGATGCAAGGTATTATTATTTAGATGTACTATGAGAAGTACTTCGAAGGCATTACGTTGTCTAAATAAAATCCACATATTTGAACCTTGAGTTATAAAGGGGCAGATTGGTTAGAGACTTATTACGAAATCGTAATGAATTCTAAAATTTTGAAAAGAGCAAATAAATCATAAAAATTATCAAATTTATGCAATTAAGTCTTTTCACTAATTTCATTTAATTTAACTAAAGAAAAATACTGATGTGACTTTTTTTTAGTATTTTCTCTCTCGTACGTGGCATTAACGTGTCTAAAACGTGAAAAGTAAGACTAAACCAAGACCTCTTTGGTCCAAATTTAATTTTTTGATCCATTGATTTAAATTAGATAAAAAAATCAGTTAAAAATTAAAAAAATGCACATCAGGATTTTTTCTTAATCAAATTGGATTGAGTTAATAAAAAATTTAATTGCACATTTTAAATGTTTTAGTATTCGATTGTACTATCTTAACGATTTTGAAAAATTTTAATGTACTTATCCATAAATAAAATAATAAACTTCTTACAAGCATTATGAAATTCTTATTGGCATAATGATGATATGATTATGTATAGCATATTCATGTTTTACTTGAAAAATCTAGCTAGCAGTCTGATTTTAACGAGACAATGACATTTATATTTCAAATGTCGCATCACATATATATAGTTGATTGGTCAAGAGTGCAAATGTAAAAAATTTCATAGTTTAACAAGAAAAAAATTCATATATTAATCATACATACTTTTCTTTTCGATTTGCAAATTAGTAAACATTTTTATGCGCACACTATCTTTGTCGTGTCATGATTATTTGAAAAATTGTATGTTCAACCCGAGCCCCAAGAGCATTTTTGTGCTTCGATTCGATCTTGTATAAAACTGTCTTGTAATATTTTCTGAGCTTATGAATATATGCATAAATTTTTTTTACTCATCTCGAACTTTAATAATCTCTCCACCTGCTTTTAAATCACTCGTAACACACCATGTTACATATTCATGCAATGTCATACGTATATCTCTAATTCATTAATTAAAGTCTACTAAATTCCTCAATCACCTTCATATGCATGGAAAAAGAGTATATTGTCTAGTTTATTTAGTATTGCTAATTCATGGTTAAGGAACGGACTTGTACATGCTCTTCTTGAAATTTCTCATCATAGAAAAAAAATTAGGAAATTTTTGTGCCCCGTTATATGAAAACGCATTCTCATTTTTTATAATGATATTACCATTGCACAGGATAACACCAATAAAACGTCCGATCAATTAACACTGGACTTGATGTAAAATCTCGAATCTACTAGATCGACATAGGGGAGTACGCTCTCGAGATCGTCCGAGAAAGCGGATCAATCTGGATGCCCCAAACTAGCCCGGCCTCCAACCGACTGCTAAATAAATAAATAAATAATCACATAGTGTCTCAATTATTTTTACGATGGCAAACAAATTAAGAAATTCGGTTTTGGAGAAAACTTTGATTTGCACGAGTAATAAATATCTCCGTCACCCGCCTTCTTCTGAATTTGCACGAGCAATAAATATCATATTTCATTTATAACTTTCGAACGCACACGTATCTTCTCGTGAGCTCGGCTACAAAAATAAGATTTTTTTTTTTATCATAAGAATTTTCGCTCAGCTGGATTTAAATGGAAATAAATCGTTTAAATCGTCAGTTAATTTATGATACTGATCAAGATCATATGATGGCTTGGGCCGGTTGGCAGTTGATTTTTTTTTCCCCCTTTTCAGCCAACTCACAAAATGCAATGCCCAATCTAACCTTCAATTTCAACTCCCAGGTCATCCCGAGCATCTTAAAATCAACAATCTTCAGATATTTCGAGAAAAATCGGAAAAAAAAAAACGTATTTCGTTTTTAACCCAGTAATCACATACCTCTAAGAAAATTCCTCACATTAAAAAGATCAAATTGCCCTCGAGGCAAACTCAATTTAGCATATTTTTTTAGGGTCCCACGTGAAGCGGGCTAGCGGGTTATCGTAAGTAAAGAGTCCCAAACAAAAGAGGGTCATTTTTAGTTGGTTTCAAGCTTCTTTTCTTTTTATTGGCGTAGGAATTTAGGATTCGAGAATCAACATTTGTCAGAAATATAATGTCAATTCTCATAATTAGGGGCACCAATGTTAATGTGCAAAGTTGTTCGAGCTATGTTCATGACATAGGAGATTGCATGATTTGTAGAGACAAGCGCGGCGACTTTGTAGGGTCGTGGCTTTGGACTTGGATCATCTGCTTTGGCAAGTCTCGAAAAAGCAAAATTCGAGCGGTGGTCTATGAAAACGATCTCTTGCTTTTGTATGAGTCTCCATCGCTACTCACTTATGTTGTCGACTCGCAACTCTATTAACTTCCTCCCCCGTCGGCCGGGGATTGATCGGCTACGGCAGCATCCCAAATCTTGCCTAAGGTGCAAAGGATATCGTTATTGGGAAAATTTCAAATAAAAATCTAAAGACTATATTTAAAATTAGGGTCTGCAGTGGAAATTGTTTTCTTAAAAGAGAGCCATGAATATACTTTGTCTCGAGTAAAAAATTAAAGTGGCAAACTCAATCTCAAATGAGGGCTTGAAGTCCTCCAGCAAGTGGTCATATCCAAATCCATCGGATTCAATGGTAGATGCACACAATTACAAGTTTAAGTAGGCTCTAAATTTAACTTGCAAAGTTGTCACTTCCAACATTTATTTGAGGTTAAATTAATTATTTTAGCCCTTATTTAAGATTAAGATAATCGCTTTCAGATTCTTATGCAAGACAATGTTTACTATGGACTTTCTTTCAAGGAAAAATATCACCCTAATTCTAACCCTTCTATGAAATTATTGGAAAAGTGCAGGCCCATACAAGAACTATCATCAAAGCACCCCTTTTGAGGCTTGAATCACATTTAATTGAAGTCATCATTTGTTACTCATGGCGTTTTCTCGAGAGATAATTCGATTTTTTTCTATATTCAAAATTATTCAATTGTATAAAATCCCTCATATCTCATAAATAGCGCGACCAAATCTTTTTTTTCTCACGACACACGTCATCACGCCGATGCACGTGCTAACACGTCAAATCTCAATATCAAAGACCCAAATAATTGATTGCACAAATTGATAAGTCAAATAATTCGATCACACATGTTAAAGTATTGCAGCCCAACCTATTTTCGGTGGACCGACAAGGGAACTTTACCTCCACAAGTCGAGTGAATTTTTTTTATTTTATTTTCTAGCCATGACTTACCCATCAACTTATCGCACTGTACTTTTTCTGTTATTGAAAGTTGCACAAGCCTGTCAAATTACAGACTTAGCATCCCACCCAATCAAGGGTCGATCTCGATTCTCAAATCTCGATCCGTCCTTTCCATTGAGAAATAGACAAGAGGGCGTTCAGATTTTTTTGGGGCAATTTGACAAGAAAGCTATACAGCACTATCGAGTCTGGAGTCTTTCCCTTTTTTACCGGTGCCTTTTACTCAAGATCTACAGACCACGAATATTAAAATACAAATGAGGTAAAATGGAGGGGGGGGAGCTCCTTTAATCACTTTTTTTCCAGAAAAGTGCCATGCAGAAAATAGCACAGTGCAGAGACTCCAGATGGTGTCGCCAACTTTGTTGCGCCCCGACAAAACGGAATGAAGTCGAAAGTCATGAACTCATGATGCCTCGCAGCCATTAAAAAAAGAAAAAAAGAAATTCCTTTCCCCATCATGACATGCCCTATGAAGGCTAGGATAGAACTTGACCATTGTCAAAAGCGCCTCGCCTTAGTTGTCTCCGAAGATCATCTGTTGTTTTTTTTTTTTGTTTTTTGTTTCAAATAAATAGATAAAAGCCATTGAAATCCTTAAATTATGTTAATCGTAACATGATTATCCATAAGTTTTATGATACCAAAAACTCTAAACTTATATCTATGTGACGCATTTTTCCCAAACTTCTATAGCGTGACACTTTTACTGTAAACTTCTTTTTATGACAAAAAAAAATCACAAACTTGTATCTGTGTAGCATATTTATCCCCAAAAATTAGTGTTATATAAACAATTTAGGATTTTTAGTATCATAAAATTTTGTTGGGTAAATATTCACACAAATATAAATTTGAATCTTGAAAAATTGGGGTTAAATGTGCCATAATAGTACAAGTTTTAGATAAATGTGTTACAGTTAATAAAGTTTAGAGTTTTTTCTAGCCTTTTCCCTTTATATATATACATGCAATCTTCCTTTGCCTAATAGTTTACTCATGCGGATCGAGATTCTTAACATAGGACTGGAGTCAAGTTCTATCCTAAGAGGGGGTGTTAGAAGTGTCCGGTATTGCTTATTGGTTTAATAGCACACAAAAAGCCCATATTGTTATACTGTGACAAATTTACTATAATCTAATTTTTGATAAATTTAACCCAAACTAATTTTTTGTAAATTTAACCTAAACTAATTTTTTAACCGTGAAAAACCCCAAACTGGTACTTCTATGGCAAATTTAGCCCGAACTAATTTTTTGAAAAAATTCCAAACCAATACATCTCTGATAAATTTATCCTAAATTAGATGACATGTGACAACTGATAGATGTACCAAATTAGGAGTTTACTTTTCGTTTGTCGCAAGTATGCCATTTTTGTGATTTTTCATTATATTAATCCAATTTAACAGAAGATATATTTGTCACAAATGTACTCCATAATATTAATCATTGCTTATTTAGAGGTCTATATACTCCATGTTATTCATGCGATTTCCTTTTCTCAATCAATTTAAGTTTTTGAATTGAAAATTCCGACCTCATTTTTTTTGGAGAAAAAATGGTTGGGCGAATCTTTCCATAGATTTTCGTCGCGCCGGTCCTTGCTTGCGAATAAACCTTTTACGCACCTGGCCATGGGAAAGGGCAAGCAAAGATCACATGTTTATGAAACCGGTCTTTTAAACATGATTAGACTGGTCTTAATACAAGAATAGTCCACAGATAGGGCCACGCCACTCCACGCTCCACCATGAAAATGTGGAATTTTTCTTCTTCTTTTTTTTGGAACTTTTTTCTTGGTGGGTGCGAGAGTTATTATGCGCACGCTTTTTCGATTTCACCCATCCTCTCAGTTCTCACTTACCTACGGGTAAAAAGGATTTGCGGTGAACCGGACCGGTTGGTGTTGGTGGTGCGCAAGCGGATGGGGACGTGGTCCGAAATTGGCATTTTCCGTCTCTTTAGGCGGGAGAGTTGTGGAGTTTGAAATGCTGGGGATATGCTATTGTTGTTAGAATGTTGGGTAAATACTACGAAAAAACTTTAAATTAATACATTTACGATAAATTTTGACCATTAAAAATCCAAAATCAGTATATTTTTGACAAATTTACCTCAAACTGATATATTTGTAATAAATTTACTCTCTATTAGTTTCGTTAAATTTTACCGTTAAATTATTAAGTTGATTAATGCGTAACAGTCGACTGGTTAATTGGTGTACTTGGTTGGAATTTCACTCACCATTTATCATAATTGTACCAGTTTTGTGATTTTTGTTATATTAACCTAATTTAATAAATGGTATATTTAACATGAATGTATTAGTTTTGGGTTTTTTGAAGTCAACAAATTAGTTTGGCGTAAATTTGTCTCATTTGTATTGGTTTGAATTTTTTTTTATTGGAGTAAATTTGTCATAGATATGCCAGTATTGGATTTTTCGTGATAAAAAATTAGCTTAGGTAAATTTGTTATAAATTTACCAATCTAAGGTTTTTCGTGATATTAACTTTAAAATATTTGCATATGTATGAAAATCGACAGTATTTTTCAGGTTTAATTGCTTTTGTCTGAGTTATATTCCTATCAATGCATCAGTTCATCGTAATTCTTTTTCTTTTTTCTCCTTTTAGCCGATTGTTATTGCTTAGGAAGAAGGAAATTTGCATGTAAGGACGGTTAGCGCCAGGAGAATTAGGATAGGGATGGAGCATTCGGTTCTTAAATATTTTTTTTTCAGAATATCAATGTGATTTTGAGAAAGGTAGTCTAATCTACAATTAGAGGTATTGACTTCTAATAAACGCTCTTTGTTTTTTTACGAGGGATAATGGCCATGTCTTTCTATAAATGAATTTTTTTTATATGGCTTAGTATTTGACAAAATCGAGTAATCCTTAACTGATGGAGATAACTCTAAGGTATATCCTATGGATCTATCACACATTCAAATGTTAAATTCAAATAATTCTCATCCTACATTAGTCTAAGTCAGTTTCTGAATTGTTCAAATCTGTTTTGTCTAAATATGTTTCGAATCCCATCCAAATATATGTGTGTGTTTCGAATATTTGAGCATTTCCACATTATATTTTCTTTTACATTTGTAACGAGTGTGCCTTTTGCTATTTGTTTTGCCGGAAAGTGTACATTTTTACCATAATTCTTTTTGCTCGCAAAAAAGTTTAGACAGAAATAAGACCCTACTCCACTCTTTGTTAGAAACATTGATTTAAGGTGCTAAGGAAGCAAATAATTTCCCACTAAAACGAGTGGAAAACTCAAAACTGGTTATACAATTAAAGCCCGACACTTGTCTTTCGTAGATAAATAAAGGTTTCTTGAGATCAGAAATAACTGAGGAACAAAGCCTGCGACTTCGGCTTACAAATCGAGTCTCGGACCACTCGATTAACCACCCGATTGGTCTACATTCTATGTTGAGATGATACTCATGATGAGTTTCAATCATCAAAAGCCCTTTCCCTTCTTATTTCCACCTTCTAGGAAAATGGGCCTAAAGAACATCAATTGGTCAATACCCACATACGAGCCCATTTTCCCGATTGGTTGGACTTACTTTAACATTTGCGACTAATCGGGCCGGATCCTTTACAAAAGCACAGCTCGGCGCTAACATCAACGATAATAATCATTAGCGACGGTCGGTAGTGGAAGACCGAAAGGATTGAAAGAAGGGTTCTATTCTTGGAGTTAGCTTATAATAAAAAAGTTAATCATGTGCATAATCGATTTGTTAACGAGACTCCATAAGCTATGGAGTACTCCATCCTTTTCCATACCTCAAACATAGAGGTGATCGGTTTCAAGATAGACAATTTCCACCTTGGATGCCCATTGTGAAAGCGTAAATCGGCTACTAAAGATTGATTGTGAAAAATTGGAACTAGAAACCGCCTATTAGTTTCATGTACTCACTACAACCTAGTTCCCGGGTGAATCTATTGAGGAATGGGAAAATCTTTTATTTTCCTTTTATTTCTTGTTCTTTTCTTTTTTGTTTCCTAATTCTCTCTAATGATTGTCGGTCACAGACGATTGAACTGATATTGGTACAAAAAAAATTTAATTTTAATTTTTTGGTGATTTTCTCGAGCATATCTTCTAAAGCAAGTGTGGAGAGGGATGAGAGATCTTTTTCGCCTTTGATCATAAAATGTTGGAGGGAACAAACCCAGCTGACGCAAAAAGATAAGGCGAGGCGACAAAAGGATTGTCATCCAGAACTTTGATGTGCTTCAAATGCCGATGGAAGTCAAGATAACGACGCGGTATCGAACAACCTTAGCGATTTCAAAGCATCGAAAGCTCACGAGCAATCGTTGAAAAAAGCGAACCCGTTCGATTCCAATGACTTTTTGGCGACGACGACGACGACGATCCAATCGTCTTCCACGTGGAATCAATTCGATCCACTCCTTTCCTCCGTCCATGCAAAGCGAACATTATGTAAGCGGATGGCGGTGACGTTGAACAGGAGTTAGGCGGTGGATAGGAAAATTCAAGTACAGTGGTCGGCTCGATTCGTGCCGGCGGAAATCGAGCCATTTTCGATCCGACTCTATCGAAGATTGTGAATGTAGGCATGGGTAAGAATTGGAAGCACCTCGTCTAGGATCTAAAGCGATTGTCTGGTTCAGAAGGAGCGCTTATCTGAGTAAGGTAAAAAGTTTCTTCTCTCTTGACAAAAAAGGGTGCAAAGAGGCAATCGAAATTAACGATCCCCGTTCTTTTCTCTCTCTTTTTTTTTTGTCAAAATAACAACCCCCATTAAAATTATTGTAAAGTTCTCACATTTGCAATGGAATGTTTTTTATTACAGTTATGTTTAAATCGAAAAGGTTTTGTAATTGGGTTAATATGATGAAAATTTCAAACTAGTGCATTTGTGATAAATTTATCTCAAATTTTTTTTTTTGAAAATTAAAAATCATAAATTGATAAACCGGCAACAAATTTACCATTCGTTAGTTTCCGTTAAAATTTATCATCAAATTGTTGGGTTGGATAATACGTGACAGTTGATGTGCGTATCGGTTTGGGATTTTATACTTCGTTTGTCATAAGTTTAGCAATTTGAAGTTTTTCATGGTATTAATCCAATTTAACAGAAATTAACAATAGTAAATTTATCACAAGTGCATTATTGTGGGGTTTTAGGTGTTCAAAAAATTATTTTATGGTAAATTTGACATTGACGTATCAATTTGAGATTTTTAGTGGTCAAAAAATTAGTTTTGGATAGATTTGTCATTGATGTGCCCATTTTGGGCTTTTTAATTTTAATTTTGCAGATAACCACTAGAAGGAAAACTTAGAAATCATCCTAGAATTCTAGTTACTTTGTAATTTCAATTTCGAAAATAGTTTCTCTTAATTTTGCGTGGAAATTATTTTAAAAAATGAAGCTAGACGCAATTACAAAGTGTTTTCACATGCTACGCTGCCGACTGAGAATTAAAAACGAATAGTTAAGAAGCAAGCAATATCTTATGGTCTACGCAACGCGGCCCACCCATTGTCTCCAAAATCCCCGCAAAAGTCCAACCGATCACGATGGGCCCACCCAACCACATGGCCCAACTTATCTCCTCTTTGCCGGCCCAACCTCCATTACCACTCTCTTCAAATCCTCTCTCTCACTCCCTCTCTCTCATTCTCTCTCTCTCTCTCTCTCTCTCTCTCTCTCTCTCACACAGATGGAGCCGTGGCTCGGCGACTTAGCCGACGATCTACAGAGCCTGAGCTTCACCTCCACCGCCACCACCGCCACCACCGCGGATGTCAACCGGAGCACGAGCTGCAGTTCCGACGCCACCCTCACGGTGGCCTCATCCTCGGCCCACGGCTCATTCTCCTCCTGCACCGCCAAGCCCGGCCACCGCCCCCGTCCCCACCTCGCGCTCTCCGACCTCCGATTCCTCCACCGGCTCGGCTCCGGCGACATCGGCTCCGTCTACTTGGCCGAGCTCAAGTGCGCCTCCGCATCGGCGGCAGCGGTGGCCGGCCGCGGCGGCGGCGACGACTGCCCGGTGTTCGCGGCCAAGGTGATGGACAAGCGGGAGCTCGCGAGCCGGAGCAAGGAAGGGAGGGCGAGGACGGAGCTGGAGATCCTGGAAATGCTGGAGCACCCGTTCCTGCCGTCGCTCTACGCGAGCGTGGACTCCCCCAAGTGGCTCTGCCTCCTGACGGAGTTCTGCCCCGGCGGCGACCTCCATGTGCTTCGCCAGCGCCAGCCGCTCAAACGGTTCGAAGAATCTGCCATCAGGTGCGTCACGTTCTCTCTCTGTAAATTTTTTTCACTTGCTTCGAGTAGTAGTAGACTAAGGCCCGCGTTTCCGCACTCGCTCGCTCCGAGAAACTTTCTCGAATATCACACGCCTTGAACAGCGGATGATTTGCGTATAAAACAAATCTTAGATTAACAAATAAAATAATCAAAGATTCTACATCACGGATTTAGATACGAACACCGCCGGAGTGCTCTCCCGGTGGCGGTGGTGTGGATTACGCCTCCGCCGTGCCGGTCCGCGTATCAATCCGGAATCCGGCCGGTTCCGATTGGGGGAACGGGAAATTGAAGGTGGAGACGGAGCGGATGCGGAATCCGGGCCGTGTACGTGTGGGTTCGCCATACGTGCTCGGATTTTGCAGTTTTTCTATTGAGGAATGGGAAAATCGCCGTTTGGCTTAGTTACGCTACATAATGCCCCAGAAAACGACGCGTCGTACGGCGGGCCCCATCGCCTGGCAAAAGCTAGTCCAGTCGAGGTCGCGCGAGCGGGGGTCCCACTAGGGTCGTTCTGAGATTTGAAACGGAAACGACTGATCGATGGCATACGGTTTTGCACTGGAATCTTGCCTGTACTTTGCGTAGTCTGGTACGGCGAGCAGCTCCTTCTTCCTTTTCTTCCCCTGAAGATCGTTTCATTAAAGATTGAGAAAATTAGCGTCGAGGAAATTACGGCGAGGAAAATTTAGGAAGAGATCGAAACGATCATGTGTGGGGGGAGGCCCCACTTCGAGCTTCGAGCCTTCAACGCATGGAATCGCCTAGTGGGAAGGTTGCAGATTCAGCATGTGCCCCATTGAATACTCTGCTTTCCGCAAGAGCTTGCGAATAAACTAACATTGCCACGTTAGAGCCACTATGCTTTGCTTTTAATATATCTATATATGTGTGTGTGTGTGTGTGTGTGTGTGTGTGTGTGTGTGTGTGTGTAATTGGTGAACCAGCTCGAAGTGCGACATTGTTAATTGTTCCGTGTCTTCTTTCTAACTTGCATAAGCGGTCGTGACTCTAGAACTTATCTGAGGCGATGGGACTGCAAATGTTACTTGGCTTAGTTTCGTTCCTGTTGACGCGATTTATAAATGGGTTAAAGATGCTTATGAGCTTGGACGCTGTGGAAACTAAAGATGCTTCTTTTTGGATGGGAGTTCTACATGGTTGACTTTTGGGTATTGGTTGACTGCCCGAACCGTTTACTTTCCTTGGTCGTCGGTTAGGTCATCGGTTTATATCCCCGCCCGAATTGCATACGGTGCTGGATCAGTTATCACTGCACGGACTCATTTATTAACCTGATGCTGACGCTTTGAGTTTTTGAATTCCACCCTCTGCTTGTTTCGTTTCGGTGCTTGTATCTATGTCATTGATGGAATGGCTGTAGACCCAATGCTATGAGCTCATCCTTTTTAGTACAGTGGGAGTTCTTACTTCTTAGGCAGTCAGAAGGATGTAAGGTCAAGTTCTGCAAAGTTTGCAGTTTTACTGGCGTCAGCAAATTGACTAATCTGCATGAAATGTGATAATCACCCGGTCTCGATCGCACGGGTAATTCGTAAAGTCAAATGGGATCTGCGACTTTCGAGACTGGGGGAACAGTCGACATTCATTATTGGTTCCGTTTCTAGAGAAGCCACAGGGAAGAGGAAAAATGTCTTCCAAAAGGACGGCAAACAGCTCCCATCTGTACAGCACCATCCCCACTGCAAGACCCAGAACAGTATAGCTAGTTTGTCCTTTTTCATTTGGCTCGGAAAAGTCCTTCAAAGAAACTTAAGCTGGAGGAATCCCCGCAGGGATATAATAAGCATGAAATCATTCAGCTTTTCCCTGAAAGATGTCCACAAGAGTTCAAGACCAGATGTTAGTCGTTAGGTAGATAAGCGTTCGGGCATGCCCCCATTGGATTGCGCAGCTCATGTCCCAAGTGGGATGTCGATTATTTTTTCCCGTTTCCTCTAATTATTAATCCAATTTTTCTCCCGGAAATCACGTCGCGTAGCTTGTTTTAGTCTTTATGACGCCGGGGACCGTGGCTCGAGCTCTATACCTTTTTTTAATTGTCTCTTAGCTTAGATTAGTGCTCGTCTTTCTTATCTTTATGCGCTTTTGGTCTTGTGTTTTTTTTATATGTTTGGCGTTTAATGTCTCAAAGTCTCGTGATCTCCCCAGGTTTTACGCTTCGGAAGTGGTGGTAGCTCTTGAATACCTTCACATGATGGGAATCATCTACCGTGACCTGAAGCCTGAAAATGTGCTCGTCCGATCCGACGGCCACATCATGCTCACTGACTTTGACCTCTCCCTGAAGTGCGACAGCTCAACATCGACGGCCCAGATTGTCTCTGACCGGAACCCGCCGGTCTTGGCCCCTCAGACCGACAACCCGATCAATCCTCGGCCGTTCAACTCATCCTCGTGCATTCTCCCTAATTGCATAGTCCCTGCCGTGTCTTGCTTTGGGCCGAAGCGGAAACGCAAGAAGAAGCAGGGGCGCTGCGGCGGGCCGGAGTTTGTGGCCGGGCCCATCGATGTCCGGTCCATGTCGTTCGTCGGGACCCATGAGTACCTGGCCCCGGAGATCATCTCCGGCGAGGGCCATGGGAGTGCCGTTGACTGGTGGACGCTGGGGATATTCATGTTCGAAATGTTCTACGGGGTGACCCCATTTAGGGGGATGGACCATGAGCTGACCCTGGCCAACATAGTGGCTCGAGCTCTCGAGTTCCCCAAAGAGCCTGCCGTACCGGCTGCGGCGAGGGACCTCGTAACCCAATTATTGGTTAAGGACCCGGCCAGGAGGCTGGGGTCGATGATGGGCGCGTCAGCCATCAAGCATCACCCATTTTTCCAAGGAGTGAATTGGGCATTGTTGAGATGTAAACAACCGCCGTTTGTACCCCCTCCCTTTAGTAAAGACATTGTATCGGACGATAGTTGTCCGGAGACCCCAGTTGAGTACTATTAGCCAGTTTAACGCAATAAATAGAGTACACACATGAGCCTGTGGAAAATGGCCTAACGCACATGATGGTAGGGTTATTTCTTAAATTGGTGCGTTTGCCTTTTCAACTGCATTTGATTGCCTGAATAAAAGGGTGAATGGAGACGGTATTAAACTGCTATCTCCTCCTCCTCCTTCAGAAAAATATTTTGCATATGATGACCATGATCACAGAAGATGTCTTTGCTTTTCTCGTGATTGTTATCTTAAACATATAAGGTGGAGGAGAGAGAGAGTCAAGTAACTAATGCCACGATAGTCCCTATATATCCATAATTGTGTCGTTATTCATGTACCGGAATGAAATGTCACCTCCATCCATGAAAGCGGTGATCCAATCTGAGTAAATTTATAATCATTTCATCCTTAGACCCTAAATACTTTATCCAAGATTTATCTAGTCTTAGCCGAATTTATGCAGTCCAAGACACGACACCAATTATAGATTTTATATTCTATCCCGAGCCCTATTTCAGGCCGGCAAATGGAGCCAAGCATATAGCTACCTACGCAAAGAAATCCCAAATAATATTGTCACATACATATATTACATGTGGTGCAATAAGTCAAATGGGAAGAAAGGACGGGGAAGAAGGAGGGGGCATCATGTGGATTCCCTAGAAAAGGAAGCCGAAGGTGTGGGGGGTTAGATATCAACAACCTTGGAGTCAGCCCCCATTCCCCCCGTGGAATAAGCACGTCCACGTGGGGGCCGTGTTGGGGGGGGTGGGCAGGGCCATGGGGTTTCTCGTGTACAAACACCGGATGCACCGACCCTTCTGTCCTCCCGACCCCGACCCGCATTTCATGCACTGCCTATCGCTCTATTCTCTTATTTCAACCATGCGTTTTCTTCTCCCCGTAAAAGCCAAAATAATCATCCATCTTGCACTGCCAAGATCCGGCGTCGTGGACACAACCGGTTAAAGTACATTTGTTTGACGATAATTAAATAAATAAGAAAATATTTTTTTCAAAATGATCATTTTATATCGCTGACAAAAAAATAAATAAATATTTTCACTGTTTACAAAAATGTCCAATCGAAAATCATTGTCAATAATGAAAATATTTTTCAATAAATAATTATTTCAAGAGATATAAGTAATTATTTAAAAAAATATATTTTCAAAATCATACAATTTTTGCAAAGCAAATGTGATTTTAGAATTGCGATGGAATATCGTAATTGCTTCATCTATAAGGAGGAAATTGGCGGAGAATTATTTTAAGCAAGTAGTGGTCATTCAAAGATGAATATTTACTTATGATTAGTATTATCAACTCTTGCTTGACGAGACAAGAGACTGATGTTGGTCCACATTGCTCTGCGATGCTTTCCCTATTTGATGTGAGGTCGATTCATCTGCAAACATTCTAAAAGCATGTTAGAAGCCCACACTTTATTCGGGCAGCTCTCTCACCCTCAAGATCACTTTTTGCCCCCATCAAATTGGCATGTACCTAGTCCTCAAATTGCAAATTTACTAAAGGGGAGTCATGCATTCATACCATTTGCAAGTATATAGCCCGATATGTACATCCTAATCCCTTCTTCTACCTTGTCCCATTGTGAAAAAACAAGCGATCCAATAATAATATAGCATGGAATAAGAAAGATAAATCGGATATCATATTATATAATTCGATAGGTGTGACGTACTTTGCTGGGAGTGTAGCAAAAGATTGACCACATATTAAGCAATGGAATAGAGACTAGATCTTACACTAGGATTATTCCTATACACTCTGTGCTTACAATCCCCACCTACATGCAATGAACTAAAACAATGAGCAGGCCTCATAATCTCTCGTGCAGTAATTCCTCAATTTCACAAAGGAATAAGAAAATCTTACTCATAAAACTTAACTGGGTTTGATGCATGTGGATTGCTTCAAGATCCCTATGCACACTTTGAATGTAAATGCCTATATAAAACACTATTTGACTTAGGATAAGAAATATGTGACAGATTTGCCCTGGGTAAGAGATCCTGCAATCTCACTCCATATTCCCATACCCAAGAAGAAAAAAATTGGATGGTAATTAGGAGGACCTACGCTAGTGAAGGCCCAAGTATAAAACATTATTTGACCCGTTTTAAAGTATGGGCTGGCCTTAATATACACTTTCGGACCCTAATTTCGGATCAGGCCCGCCCATCGAGTTCGAAGGCCCAAAAATGAAAAGAAAAAGAGATCTTCTTCTCTCGACGAACCGACCTGTCGTCGCTTATTCTCGAACCCGAAAAACGGCGCACCGGCGAACGCCGGATCAGCAGAGCACTCCCTCCGCCTCGACTCTCACTTCTCCACCTCCACCTCCGGAGCTCCGGCTGCTGCTGCTCAGCTCGTCGTCGTCAAACCTCGCGAGTTCAAGGTCGCGGCGCGTTCCGATCTCCGCTCGAAGCAGAGGGTTGAATCCATCATGGAAGAAGCTCCACCAACCAACGGCGCTTCCGTAGCCGCGGACGCCGAAGAGGACCAGATGGTAGGGCCGGGTCCGGCCCCTCCAGTCCGGCGGAAACGCCCCCTCCAGTTCGAGCAGGCCTACCTCGACGCCCTCCCATCCGCCAACATGTAAAATCTTACTACCCTTGGGGCCGTCGTGTCTAGGGTTTAGGGTTTTTCGATTTCTCAGCGCCTTTTGGGGGCGTCTTAGTCGAACGGAGTCTCGCGCGCGTGCCTTTGAATGCGTCTCAGTCGATTTTTTTTTTTTGGGTGGTTTTTGGATGATTGCCGCGTTAGATTATGGGATTTCTGATGTTTGCTGGGCTTATTTCCGTTGCCAATGCGCCATCAGTGTTCTGCCTTACAGTGAAGATATGGTTTTGATGGAGTTGTGATGCTTTCTCCATCTGTAATATATCCTTCTTCATTAGGCTGGGCAATGGTTTATAATCTTTTATCCCGTAGTACTGGATGCTTATTTTTGCAGTAAGCGCTTCGTTAAATGTTTTATGTAATGATCGAGGTAAACCATGGCAGTCTGTTCCAAGCTGAAATATTGTTTCTGCACGGTTTTGCCTTTGATGAGGGGATTGTTTAGTAACTCTTAAGTCTTTAAGAATCTTCTGTTTGTAGTCTCTTCTGGCTGAATGTATGCTCATGTTTCCTTCTACGGTCTATTTACAAAGCACTTGAGATCAATGTTCAAAGAATCTCTAGTGATGGAAACGTACTCTATACTCATTGAAGTGGTGCCATAGTTAGTGATACTTCTACACAACTAGAGTTGTGCAAAATGGGCTGCCCAAACAAGGAACCGCCTGGACTGGATTCGGTTCAGTTATTAGGAGTGTCGGTCTGGTTCCCAATTTCTTAAAGTGGAACCGGTGTTCAGGTGGTTTGGTTCCCGTTCCAAGAAGGAACTGGACCGGACCAACTACATATACTGTTTTTTTTCTTATTTCTTCAAAAAAATTAGTAAAATTGAACTAAATACTATCTCTTGTCTAATGGTACCACAAGTTACAACATAATATCTTTTCACTCATCATTGCTTCCATCAATAGTTTAATATTCATCACTCTCTCTCGTTGTGCGTGGCCACTCTTTAGTTGGAAAAAAAAGTGGTTGGTTCTATTGGACCGGACTGGAATCAACAGTCCGGTCTGGTTCCTGGTCCTCGATTTCCAAAATTGGGAACTGGTCTTCCTAGTCCAGTTCTCGGTTCCATCTTGGAACCAGACTGGATTAAAATCGGATGGGACTGGGAACCAATCACCTCTATGCAAAACCACGTACTGTGGTCCTATAGTTTTACTGGCAGGAGTGCAGGATAGCTTCCCAATTAGTGCTTTGAGTTTTTTTTTTTTTTTTATCACATTTTAATTTTATTTCTAACTTCCTTACAATCTTTAAGCTTGTATGAGTCGTATCACCAATTTTTATCAGCACTACTTGAAACTAGAAAATTATATCTCGTAGATACATATGCAGACATTCGCTATTCTTCTGAAATTCTTGATGTCTGTATGTGCAAGTGAATATATTCTTATTGCATATCATCATATTTCAGGTATGAAAAAAGCTATATGCATCGAGATGTGGTTACTCATGTTGCAGTGTCAGCTGCAGATTTCTTTATAACTGGGAGTGATGATGGTAAAAATGTTATGAACTTTCTAGCGTTTCAATTTTTCGTTGCTATATGTTTGAACCCATGTTGGAAATGCTTTGTATATCTTTATGTTGTGATATGAACAAAATGGAAGATGATATTTATCGATATATATTCAATCTCTTTATTTATTTGGAGCAATTTTTGCCCCTCACTCGTGGCCTCCGACCTGCTCGTGTTTTTTGTGTTTCCCCTCCCCCCCGCAGGACACCTAAAATTCTGGAAGAAAAAGGGCACTGGAATTGAGTTTGCAAAGCACTTTAGATCACATCTTGGACCTATCGAAGGATTAGCTGTGAGTTTCCCTCTTTCTTCTCCTCATATGACCTAGTGTTTGTGGACTTGAACTTTTGTCTCATGGTTGTCACTGACTTTTCTGTTCAGCTTTCATTGAAAGAATTTAGTTAATAGTCATTTCTACAAATAAAGACACCCGAAATAGTTTTATTTCTTCTTCTTCTTCTTCATACATTATGGTTTTACGGAATTAACTCAACCATTGCAATTTGTTGAAGAGAAGTTAGTATCTGAGATTAGTTAAATGAGATTAAATTGTAACTGTATTTTTAGTTGTTCACTTCTTCTGATTGTATCCTGTTCATGCATTTGTGCTCACTTTTGCTCTATAATGTCTCTGTTTAATTTCTGGTTTTATTATGTTTCGCACATTTATCATGATTACTAAATTCAGCTACGCAGGTTAGTATTGATGGGATGCTTTGCTGTACCATCTCAAGTGATCGATCGGTGAAGATTTATGATGTAGTCAACTATGACATGATGGTCATGATTCGTCTACCATATGTTTCTGGAGCTGTGGAATGGGTATACAAACAAGGGGAGGTTAAAGCTAAGCTTGCCATAAGTGATCGTGATTCTTCTTTTGTACGTATATATGATGCTCGTGCTGGTACAAATGAACCCTTGTGTTCTAGAGAGGTAATTTGGGCCATGAAGTTTATTCAAGATACTACTTCACTTCCTTATATGTGGACCTCATTACTCGTGGTTCCTGTTAGCTTATGCTTTCATTGCTATGTTTGTTTGGCCTTCAGATCCACATGGGTCCAGTAAAAATTATGAGGTACAACCATGCATTTGACACAGTGATATCTGCTGATTCAAGAGGCATCATTGAGTATTGGAAACCCGACACACTGAAGTTTCCAGAGGATGAGTATGTGAATCATCTCATGTTTTTATATCCTCGAGAGTGTGTCTATTCACTGCATGTTTTCTAAGTGCATGATTAGTAGTTAAACCTGGGGTAATAACTTTTCAAGTTTCCTTGCTAAAAGCATATCTGTGTGAGTTTCATCAATTTCTGTGGTTGTCAAAGCTCTTGAATTAGTAATTGCTTCCATGAATTGATTCCTAGTACTTGATGATCAACCATATATTGAATCTCATAAGAAAACTCTGCTTTGAATGCCCACCAATGCGCATGGTCACAAAGAAAATGAGTGTTTTGTGTCCATTCACATATACCTCCTTAATGTTCGTAGGTTTAAGTGGGGTGCAGCTGCCCCTAAGATGGTGCTTACCAGTGAATGCTTGTTCCAGAATTGCTATGCTAGCATTAGTATGGCTGATGTATGAATGCTCTAATTTTATTGGCAAACCCTTGTTGGGCTTTTTGTTGCAAAAGAAGAAGATTCTCTGGATTGGGAAGTGTTAAATGGTATTCAAGTTCTTGCATGAACATGACAACTGGGTTGTTGAAGTATAGCATTCGAGTTCCTGCATGAAAATGACAATAAAGTGATTTCATAAGTTGACTGTCATTTGATTCTCCTATGACGTTGTCCTTTTCCTTTGCATTTTTTTGGGTTTTGAAGATTATTTTACCTCATATGAGGCAGGCTCTTCTTTTGCATGAATAAGCTGTATAACATCTTCTGCTCTTTTCCATGTTGATTGCAGGGTGAATTTTATGTTAAAGAGTGATACTAATCTATTTGAAATTGTGAAATGTAAAACAAGCGTTTCGGCTATTGAGGTATTGAATTTGTTCTTTGTGAAGCATTCCATGTCCTTTTAAATGCTTAGGCTTATATATTTACAATCTAATGTTGTTTCCTGGTAATGCCTGTTCAGGTGAGCCCTGATGGGAAGCAATTTTCTGTTACATCACCTGATCGCAGGATCAGAGTTTTTTGGTTCAAGTCTGGTAAGCTGAGACGAGTTTATGACGAGTCTCTTGAGGTAATTTCACCTTTCTCGATGTACTTACAATGCAGTCTACTTTTCATTTCAGATGTGATAGTGTTTTCATTTGTCAATTAGGTCGCGCAAGATCTCCAGAGAAGTAATGTCCCTCTATATCAGCTGGAAGCCATTGATTTTGGGAGAAGGATGGCTATTGAGAAAGAAATTGAGAAAACAGAAAACGTACCACAGCCAAATGCAGTCTTTGATGAAAGTTCAAATTTTCTTTTGTATGCAACATTACTTGGGATAAAAGTGAGAAGCTACTAACTTGTCTTACTTCATTTTTCTTTGTTGCAAAGCAACTCTATCTGTAGCCATGGTTGTTTTGACCGGTATTATTATTTTTCCATCCTTTGTTCTTAATTGTAGGTGGTTAATTTACACACCAATAAAGTTGCCAGAATACTTGGAAAAGTTGAGAACAATGACAGATTCTTGAGAATTGCCCTGTATCAAGGGGACAGAAGCAGCAAAAAAGTTAGAAAGATCCCTGCTGCCGCCGCAAATGCGAATGAGAACAAGGAGCCACTAATGGATCCTACACTTTTATGCTGTGCATTCAAGAAACATAGAATCTATTTATTCAGGTATCATTTTATTACAGGATTTCGTTGTTTTTTGGGTAAATGCATTTGGTACTTGCTTCCCAACGTTCAGCATGTCTCTATTATCTAATGTCCCAGTATCTCTTGGATGATCAAGTTCTGCAGTATTGGCTAGCGGTGTATTTTTAACTCATTTAAGCATTGTCAGATATACTGCTATAATCCCATGGCACAACATGTTACTTTGTTTGTGAGAAGTTTGCTTCTACACAAGTTTTTGTTTGGATCAGTTTTGAGTTCCCTTTGCATTTGATTATAGTCGGAGAGAACCTGAGGAACCTGAAGACGCAACAAAGGGGAGGGATGTGTTCAATGAG
This sequence comes from Angophora floribunda, assembly GCA_014182895.1. Taxonomy (NCBI): domain Eukaryota; kingdom Viridiplantae; phylum Streptophyta; class Magnoliopsida; order Myrtales; family Myrtaceae; genus Angophora; species Angophora floribunda. Next base: position 6,280,981 of record CM024714.1, read on the forward strand.
AAGCCTCCTCCTGATGAGCTTCTGGCTGTATCTGATATAGGAAAATCGGTTACTACTTCACTTCCAGACAATGTGGTGAGTTTCTTCCTCCTTACGTTGTGCTTGACATTGTAGAGTAGATTGTTCTTGTAAAGCTCAACTGGATTAAGGACATTATTGTGGGTCATTCTAAATAGCAGATTTTTCTCACCTTTCTCCTCCAGTTCTTGTCCTACTTATTGTTAACTCTGAGAGAAGCATGTGGAGAAGCAAAGAGTGCTACAGCTTTTGTATTTCCAAATTGTAGTTCATATAGAATTTGCTTCCGAACTGAAGGTGCTGCTATTGGTAATGGAACTACTGTGAACTACAGAATGTTTTAAAGAATTCTTTTCAGATGGCTAGGTGGAAAGGAATATGACGTTGGAAATGGGAGAATGCCAAGAAGGGAAAGAAATGAAAAGGAAGGAGGAAGGGGGGGGGGGTGGTCAAAGGGTGGAGTGGTCAACCTTTTTTTCTTACTAGAATTTAGGGGAAAGTGTTGAAGTACAAAGAACAGTCGACTACATAGAATAGACGCCTGCAATGTCAATAAAACAGAGATAAATTACTCGTCCTTCTGTGAGTGTGAATCTGTAGAAATGTCAGTCTGGAGCACATTAAACCAGGAGTCTTAAGTAGTGAAATGATCTTGAAATTTCATTTGTGGCCTTGTTGAAGTGAGACAGCAGTCAGTTGTAAAATCTATTCTGAAATATGAAATAGTTGGTCACACTATGTGTAAATTAAATATAGTTTTTCAAATTGTGTTGCAAACACATAAATGGCACTGTAAGAAGTTTTTTTTTTTTTTTTTTTTGAACTCTTCAATTTCCATTTTGCTCCATTTCCTCTCCCAGAGTGCAAGATACAAGTATCTTCCTTCCGCCTAATTTCCTGTTTTATGGCCTTCTGAATTTTGTCATTTTTTCCTGGATCATGATGCAAGACATTTTTGCTATTTGTTCATAAGCTCTTCAGTGACTTCTACATATATCCATTCTCTTAGTGCTTTGCATGGTGAGCTTATGACATTTGCTTGTGTGCTTGTTTGCTAGATTCTTCATACAACAATGGGCGACATTCATATGCGGCTGTACCCAGAGGAGTGTCCAAAAACTGTGGAGAACTTTACCACTCACTGCAGAAATGGCTACTATGATAATCTCATCTTTCATCGGGTTATTAAAGGCTTCATGATACAGACTGGCGACCCTTTGGGAGATGGCACTGGAGGACAATCAATTTGGGGAAGAGAGTTTGAGGATGAATTCCACAAAAGGTGACTTTACTTATCATCAATATGATATGAGATGTATCTTTGAAGCAAAACAAGGATGTACGCTTGCTTTTGTGCCTCCCCTAAAATTATTAGTTCGTGGTCTGAGATTGTAAATGCAAATATTAAGCAGGTTGTGGAAGTAAGAGTCTCAGTTTAGGGATGAAGTGTCTAGTCAGTTCATCTTTAAAATATTGTTAACAGCTACGGAATTGGACGCTCTTTTGACTTTATTCATAGTATCAGAAGCACAGAAAGTCTACTCAAAGATTTTAAAGATTGAGGATATGAATGTTCATCTTTCCTCTGAAATTACACCCTTCTTAGCTGCTCGCTGAAGTTCTACCTGACTTTCTAGCATGTGTCTTCGAATCTCTGAAGTTGCAATTTCTGATTCAATATATTTAGATATTCTAGTTTGCTGCCAATCTGTGTCACTCGTTTTAGCAAAATTAGCTTGTGAGGTACTTTAATTTGGCTATCAACAATCCTCTCTCCCATATTGGTAGTATTTTCCTTTTGTGGGGTGTAAATCTGTCGGTCTCTTAATTGCTTCTTGTTATATACTTGCATTTCTTTTTTCCTCTTGGGTACTGTTCTGGTGGCTTTTTTGTGTTAGATGCTTTTGCCAGAAGAAGTCTGACCTTGAATTTCACTTTCTGTTGCTGCAGTTTGAGGCATGACAGGCCTTTCACAGTGTCAATGGCAAACGCAGGCCCCAACACCAATGGTTCTCAGTTTTTTATCACCACAGTGGCCACACCATGGTTAGATAACAAGCACACTGTTTTTGGTAGAGTTGCCAAGGGAATGGATGTTGTACAGGTAATAAGATTTAAGTTTCCTGTTGCCAAGGCATATATGGATAGTTGTTGACATTGCAATGCATCTATTATTGCATCACTGAGTTTGGTGCAGCGCATTAGTTTCCTTGATGGGATGCAATAATGCAATCATTGCTTGAGCTTCAGGCTATTAGTTTCTAGAGGAACTGGTAGTCCTACTATGGTCAGGAACTTCTCGATAACGAGAGAATCAGCCTACCTGTGTGATAATCGTTGACATCGCAATGCATCTCTTGTTGTGTCACTGAGTTTGGTGCAACGCATTAGTTTCCTTGATGGGATGCGATAATGCAATCATTGCTTGAGCATCGGGCTATTAGTTTCTAAAGGAACTGGTAGTCTTACTATGGTCAGGAACTTCTCGATAATGAGAACATCAGCCTAGCTGTGTGATTTGTTGATTTCTTTATCTGTTTGAATAGATTCTTTGGATAAGTTTCTGACAGATTGAGAAAAGCTTAAAACCCTTGTCATGTTGTTGCAGGGTATAGAGAAGGTGAAGGTGGACAGGGCTGACAAACCATACCAAGACGTGAAAATCCTAAATGTGACTGTCCCAAAGTCTTGAATATGGTTAATTTATCCGTGGAAGTATGGAGAGTGGACGGTTCTCTCCACCGATGTGATATCCGGCGGAACACTTGGATTCCCTCTGGCCCTTGTTGTCTGAAGTTGATTCCGAGAGGAAATGGTGGACAAATGAAATTGTCGGAGATGAAGGAAGATAATGAAGCAGGGACTAACTAACTAGTGCTTTGGATTTATCCATTGTGATTTTGAATTCATTTTTAAAATGGGTTCATACCACCCTCACGTGTCGTTCTGTTGCTAGGCTTGAACTTGATTTGCCAAGGAAAGGGAAAAGGTTAGCTCGAGGCCCGGCATTTGTGGATCAACCTAACAACAGAAGTGTAACTGTCTGTTCGTTCCTTTTTATTTAAGATGTGTTATGATAATATCTTTAAAAATCAGAAAAATAAAATAAAGAGAAAGCCCAAATTTTCTCTTTGCAAATAATCCACTGACCATTTTAGTGGCGAAGAATGGAAAAGAATTCATTGATCCTCCCTGGGATGCGGGGAGGTGAGCTTTCCATTGATCCACTAGATCCTCGGCTATAATCATGTTTAGAAATTTCAGCGCCATTAGCGAGTCGTTAATTGCTGCTTAAAGCCTTGAACGGATGTTTGCTTATGTTTTATCTCTACGCCATGATACATCTTTCTGATGTTTGAAAGTATTAGGCTATGTTTACTTATAATAGTAAATCTGGTTTTAACAGGGCATTGAGGACATATGCCTTCGTGGTTACTTGCAAACCCGATCTGGGATGGAAGAAGTTGCGACGATAATTGGTTGAACGAAGCTACTGACCAGAGGCCTTTATTCTTATGTCAGTAACTGTGAGAACTTATTTTTTCTTGACATGGGCAGCTTGAACTTGATCTGGGGATAATAATGGAAAAGACAAGTTCAATGTTCGTTGATTAGTACAGTGGAATTATAATTAAAACAAGCTAGGAAAAGCACTTAAACATGTTTGCCTTTTCAATAAAATGTTTTGCAGCTAAGGTGATTAAGATTAAATGTGGAAAAAATGCTGGAGTATTTTGGGCAGGTTAGGAGTCACTTTTTAGTCAATTGGAAATTCTCAATGCATTCTAGAATTCGTACGAGATTTCATGCCCATTAGAAACTAGTCATATAAAAATTCATTTTTCAATTTTCATTTATTACCAAACAGATTTCTAATTAATAATTGGCCTTCAATTTATCAAGGAAGACCCATTTGTTGGGTTAGAGCTTAAATACCCTGATACATTGATTGTTTTTTGCTGTTAGTTTTACTATATTCTCACTATCACTTTTAGGCTTTTACCCTGCCTTTTTGTAGGGTGTGGAGTCGAAATCCATATTTAAACTTAAATCGTCCTCATCCCAATCTCCCTGATAAGGTGGGATTTGAACCTCCCATTTTCATGTTTTCATAAGGGAAATGTGAAGTCCTTTGATATTTTTGCTTAAATTCAAATATAAGAAGGCAACAATCTCAAGTAGACTCTGGAGATGGCAATAAATTCGTCCATAAATTATCTTTTAGGGATGGCTCTTGCAATAACCTTGGCGATGGGCTTTGCAAATCCGTTGTCAATCCCTTTTAGAGGCTAATGAGCAGCGTCCTGTCGCTAATACCATTTGGGGATGGCTTTTTGAGCTTTAGGGATGGTTTGTTACTTGATTGAGTAGTTTCCTTTGTAGTGTCCTTGTATTGTCCCCTAATGATTTGCTATGATAAGAGAGCAAATTCCTTTATTTGGTTCTATTTATCCATTACAATGCTTTTCCAAAGATGGTTCACTTAGGAAAATTATGGACTTGCCAATTTGACGTGCCCATTAATTAGATAATGACTTGATTCCATTCCTGCTTTGAGACTATTTTTTCGCTCTTTTCTTCATCAATGTTCCCGGAAAAGATTCCTAACTAGCTCATCCCCTCAAAAGGGTGGTTAAGGTAATAAAGATGGAAGGAGCTTCCATTTACAATCTCAACCCCATGATTGAGAATGAATTTGGTAAGACTTTATCTTGAGCTAGATGTGAATAAACACTTATTTATCTCTCCAGCTACAAAATGCTCATACAGATATGAATATGCTTGCTTTCCTCATTTGATATAAAAAAAAGTTGGGTTTTGAGTACGTTGGAAACTTTTTTTTACCAGGCTAATTGCACCTCCTCAACCCCACGATGAGTTTCTTGCCTTATCAAGGGATTTTTCAGACAGTAACCGCAGCTTCGATCAAAACGAGGTCGCTCCCACTCCAGTTCGAACTGCGCTCGAGCGAGTTACTAAGTTCCAACCTGGGAAAAACGACAAGAACACAGAAGGAGTCGTTGGAGGGAAATGCGCTTCGCAGACTCTCGGCCTGGCGGCGCGTGGAGCGCGTGCACCTCCCTTCCATAACGTCCCACCTTCCTCTCCCCATAACGTATCGCCTCGCTCGGGCCGTACGCAAGCACGTCCTGCCAAATTCGGATGCGAGCGTCAGCTCCAGGAAAAGGGATGAAACATCGGGAGGAATCGGCAACAATCCATCTCGGTGCTTCTGCAGACGGGTTGTATCCAAAAATGCACCTTTGCCACTGAAAAACACAGCGGGACTCCCCCGTCACCCTCATTAATGTACTTTCTCGTTTCTCGAGGCATACTTGACTCGCCTCTGCTTCTCCGCTCCAGAGCCAAAACCGGAAGCCCAGTAATGTCAAGCTTCCCTATATAAACCCCGCCTTCCAATCCATCGCCAACCTACCTTTTACTTCCTCACTTGCCTTGCCTACTCCATCTCTCTCTCTCTCTCTCTCTGTATTTCTCTCTTTGCGCGAGAAAAAAGAAAGGAGGAGGGAAAATGGCTCAACAGAGGCTCCAGAACTACATTGACTCCTTGAAGAGCGAGGTGACCGCTCGCTCCCCTATAGCTTCATCTCCATGGCATCTCTCTTTTCGCTAGATCATCTGTCGTCTGCACGTTTTGGATTTTGACGTCCTTTGCCTGGCGAAGAAGTGATCTCGTCCTTCTCGTTTTCTGAACGACGAGCAAGCCCACTTTAAGCTGATAAAAAAATGAGCTTTCGATCGTCTTGTCTCGGTCTATGTATATGCATGCAAGATTGTCCACCTTGACTGCTTCTTTTGTGGGGAAATGCAGATTAGTTCTCGTATACATATACCACGAGACCACCCGTAAAATTATTTCATATGATATCTTGTTTTGTGTTGTGCCGTTGCAAAATGATTTTTTTTTTTTTTTTTTCCGGATGGAGGGTTGTGGTATAGACTACAAAAGGAAGATGAACATGGTTCTTTTAATTCCTTTCCGTGGTTGGGTAATTATCTTGGTGTTAACTATATTACAGAAGATCTTACAAAGTGTCTGCATTTTTATTAGCTATTCCTCCTCTTCGAGAGTTGACAGTTCGTGTCTCGTTACCATCTGTCTAGGGTATCATGGATGGAGAGTATGAGGAGAGCAGGAAAGTACAAGACGGACCGAATCTTTCAAATCTCATGATGGATCTCATTAACTCTTTCTTGCGCGATGGTGACAACAGCATGAGAGAACTAGCCGACCTTCTGTAAACTTCAATTTTTTCGACTTCCACGGTTGTGTTCTGAGTTTTTTTTTTTCCTTTTCTGGCTCTTTGGTCGCTGATGGTCTGTGGTTGTATTTGATTGTTTTCAGGACTGCAAGGAACGTGGATTATACTAAAGTCACAACTGCTGCTCATCTGATCAAAGGAGGTGGCTACAGGTAGATAAACAATTTAATTTAATTTCCAAAAAGGGTAAATAGTCAATTTTTATTGGTATCTTACGTGTGAAATTTTCTTGAAGTTCATTTCTTGACATGAAACATTCAACATCTTAAAGAGTAGAACATTTCCTAGCACTAGTGTTCGAAGGTTTCCCCTTTTAGTCATATTATTAGCATGCTGCATTAGGAAAGATCAATCCTGTTTGAATTATGCACTTGCAAGAAGGCCAATCAGTGGCCCGGGTCCGAATTTATTGGAAAAACCGGATAACGGTAGATTTCCATATCTGTTATATAGATTTTGTTTGGCTGTGGCGCGTGTGGCAACTGTCTAGTACATTCCACTGGACCAGCGCGTGAAGAATTTTGAGCACGAGCGTTTTGAACCTCATGATTTGATCCGCCTTATTGTTTGACAACATTAGGTAACAAGAAAACTTCCAACTAAGTGGTGTGTGCAGTGCATTAATTCATCAAGCAAATCATGAACGATCTGTGATGTTGCTAGACTGTCAAGTCTGTTATGAAGGGTGCATATGACATCACATAAATAGGCTGCGAACATCTGTCTGCTTTCGAATTATATCATTGGCCTAGTTCCATGTTAACTGGAAACCACATTCCCATGCTCAATATTTGGAGGGCTACGTCTGTGTCATGGCCAAATTATCCAAATACGGATATATATGCATATGAGATATTCCAATGGTCGAACAAAGTGAAAACTTTGAAATTGGACGTTTTAAACTTTGAGTTTGTATCACATGCTAATTTGGTCAAATTTACTGAGATATAGTTTGAACAACGATATAACGATGATTAGTTCTTTGTTGGAGGCTTCAGACTGAAATCAGTGATACTCATTTTAATATCTAATTTTTCTGAGTTGTTAATGACAAGTTATTTTCTGAATGACACCTCATTTACTATAAAAATGACTTGTTTTCCGTACTCATTGCTTGTGTTGTAGCCTTGGTGGTTGCCGGGTTGTTGCAGCAGCTCGTGCTCTTATAAATGCTAGCATTAATCAGGACAAGCAAAGGTACAAATTGGCATTTTCACATATCTGCATAACCATACCATGTGAATTAACCTACCAAAAGCTATTAAGTTTATTGCTTGCATTCCTTATTTTACGGTTGTGCATTTTAATGCCTGGTGATTAACATCATTAGTAATTCAAAGCATTGTCTTTTAATAGCATGAACTGTCATTACTGTCTCCTTGATTGATGAAAGGGTATTTAGGTTAGAATCACCCAGAGACTTCTCTAAGAACATAGAGCCGTAGTTTAGTCAAAGCCTCATATCAAGTGCAGTCGAACCGATGTGCATGAAACATTTAAAAGCTTTTGCTAAAATTCTAAAGTTGTGCCCATTATGCACTAATAGTCGTGTTGTTAGCACTTGGTTTTCTCAGAAGTTCCAAAAGGTGTTAGGTGATTTTTCTAGATTGCTCACTTGAACTTGGTTTAGTGCTTGTCTGTTGAGTGACTGGCTCTAGGTCTCTCAGGCCTGGATTTGGCTGTGGTGATAGCTTTTAACTTTTGGCTTTAGCTGTAAATTTGATCAAAGATACATTATGCGAAGTTATCTATGATGCCTGAGTCTAGAGACTCTTTGGTGTTTTCAATAATTTGTTGTATTCACTTTCATTGAAATAGCAATTTCTCTTCCTTAAAAATACAGTATCAGTGGTCTGCATCCAATGAAGATCTTCAAAAGCAATTTACTGACACAAATATCTGACTTTGAACATGAGAAGCTTATTTACCTGTGCATGTGATTTAACTTAACAATGCGTATGGTTCTTGCTGAGTTGCTTACTGTTTTACCATGTGCCAACCACTGAATGCATGCAACATGAGCTTCTCCGTTAGTTTTTGCAAGTTTTTCAGAAATGATTGCCTATGTATGATGGTCTATTTGACACTTATGTCTCTGTGGTTCTCTTCTAGTTGCGAGACATCATATGAATGGGTGGTGAATGAGTACTACCACTTTCGTGACAAACTCAGAACCCTATACCAGGTACTGCCTCTGTTAAATGAATCTGCTTATGCTTCTACTGAAAGATCCAAAGTATTCTCAGTTCCTTGTGATTTTGCCAACAACTCTATATAATATATGAATTTAGGATATCGAACGCTTTAAAAACTTTAAAGGAATGAATGTTGAGCTCAACAAGGCCATCAATTAATCTGGAGAAGTGCTTAGAATCCGTTAGTTGGGACTTGAAATTTCCTGACAAACATGAGACCACCGAGCAATCCTTGAAGACGAACAAGAAAGAGAATATTGTTATCAAATATGAGGTGAGCTTCACATCTTAGGGAAGCAAATTCGAGGTTGTCATATAGTCTTATTGCTTTTTCCAAACAGCGGTACTTGTGAATGAATTGTGGAACTCACAATGGAGATGCTTATCTATGTGGTTAAGCCCTAATCAGAGTCTCATGCCGCCATGGTGGTATCATGTTGCAGCAGTACTCCATTAGTAGTGCCATTATTTTGGTTGAACAGGTTTGAGGATGGATCTTCTCTCCGTGGTAATGGATGTAGAAACTGATAGAGCTCATCAGAATATTATGCCATATAGAATGAACAGCTTCTGAGTTTCAGCACTTCGTCTTTATCCAATACATCATCCTGAGATTTCATTTTGATGCCTAATATGATTCATTTGCTGCTCCAGTTACAATTACTGATCCGACTGTCAATTTGTTTTCTGCAGATGGAGAGGGCAATTGTCAATGCAGAGTCAAGAAGGAGAGGATAAAAGCTGTTGCTGTTTCGCTCAGTTGAGTATACAGATTTAGAAGATTTCATCTGTCTATGCATAAGTTGTTGATGAAGTTCCTCCTATGTCTAAATTAGTAGAGACCAAGTGCTTTCTTTTGGCTTTTGGAACATGCACCAAGTACTTTGTATGTGTGTCTATCGTTCTCTAGTAATGAACATCTAGGCCTTCAAAAGCGGTAAAGTTGATGTTGGGTATTTGAGAAATCGTTCGTTCTCTAATCAACATGGAAGAATCATGCAGAAACCCGTTGCTCACAAGCTGAAAAGCCTAAAGATCAGTGGAGGATTATGTTGGAAATAAAAGAACAGGATTCTTGGAAGAACATCGACTCATAGGATTACTTAGGATTTTATCTTGCATGATTTTGATCGAACGTAGGAAATTAGACACGTTAGTCCTTCTGGTTCCCTCTGGTTTTGCTCGGCAAATTGCAAGTTCGATGATCGCGACAAGTCTTTGTTTGGGTTTCTCCAGCTTATTCCCGCTATGTCCATTCGTCCGTCTGCGTTAAGTTACTCCTTCTCTTTTGGGTCTCTTGAGCTCATCTCGTGTCTCATTCTCCAACTATTTGTCGTCCTCTTATAACTCTAAATCTGCTTCAATTCATTCGTATGTTCCAATGGAGTTTCGTACTTGCTCCAAGGCTCTGTTCTCTGGATAGCTACCCTCCCAACTCTTCCCAAATATATAAATCTGCCCAAATTGCGAAAACTAGCCCATCTTGCATATTGATGTATCATTCTTTCTGGTAATGTATTCATCGTTCTGCTCCCAACTGATCCTTTCTTTTATCCAAATACTCGGGAGTCTAGGGCGCATGTCAAACCAGTGTGGAACGTTAATGCCTGTGGACTTCTTTTTGGGGCATGACTGCCTTCCTACAGGCGAGCGGCTTCTCGAGGAGCAGCATTTCCTAATCCGTGATTTCCTAATAATCGCTTATTTTACACAATTGAGCCTCTAGCGTTCCGTTCTCTTCCGGTCCTCCACTGAAATTGATCTGTCTTTTATTAATGGTCAACTTAGAGAGAGACACAGAGAAGTTCAATAGCCAGGTGAGATAGAAAAGGTATTGGGTAGGCTTAGTCTATAACTGAATCTAGAATTCTTCCTATCGCACCAGCACTGGCCTCGACAGCACAGAATGCCCGAACGCCTAACTGACGGAAGCATTTCTCAATAAGAAAAGCTAGAAACATGACCAAGTGGGTGATGTGAAGACCCAATGCGGCGTTTCAACAAATTAACCATTTTCGTCCATGAATCAACTCGTTCGAAACCTCAAACAGGTTAAGTGCAGCTAACGCATCACTCTAAAGGGCTTGACACTTTTTGAGTTAAAAAAGAGACGAGAATAGAGTAACGAATTTCACTATTGAAAATCACATTTGGGAGAAGTTACACATATCTCTTGAAAGAAGAATTAGCTCGTGAAGCCTACATATAAATATGTAAAACTCAATTTCAGTCCCTTTTATTACTTACTAGTGCTGATATGATTTGCACTACCTGTCGACCATAGCTGATCATCATATCATATCTGAACATGACTCTTCGACCCACATTCTCTACCATGCATTTCTTGCTTGGCATTGGGGGAATAGCAGGTAAGCTGGTGCTTATAAGTCATGTTTCTCTGAAATCACTCAGTCCCACCACACCCATCAATTAGTTGGAGTGACAGCATCTACCCTTAACTTCTAAAATAAAGCTCATAATATGCAGACCTCGACCAAGCAGATTCGTAACTGAGAAAAAAAAGGACAAGCAGGTTTCAAAATTACTTCTATAGATCACTAATATATCATTGTTATCATAAGCCAGATTTCAGTCTCCAGTACAATCCAAAACCACACTGAATAAGGGTTGACACGTTGGAAACACTACCTCTATCTTAGTCAAATAGACTGAAGCCCATATCCTGCAACAAATTAAAAAAAATAAGTCAGACATAATGAAGAGTTGACCCCATAAAACTTTCTCATGCATTTGCACGTAAGTGTTAGTGGGAAACCCAAAAACTTTGCCAGATGAGCATTTTTGCATTGTCAAAAATCCACTTAGATGACTTGAACCCTTTTAACGGTAAAAATCACTGTTTGCTAGTTCAGGTCATGTTGTGACATGCAATGCAAACATACAGGCCCTCTGTGTTAATGCATGTGTCATGTTCCGTACATTCAGTGTTAGAATCTTGAAATGCAAGAGGCAACCAGAAAGAATGCAAAAGGCCATTCGAACTAAAATTCCCAACGAAACTTACGTCATCGGACTCTTCCTTCTCCTCGACTTTCTCCTCCTTCTTTGCTTCAGCTGCTGGTGCGTCACCGCCACCTCCCCCACTAACAGGAGCCGCTGCTACAGCAACCCCACCACCACCGGAAGGCACCGATGCCAACTTCTCCCTTCCAGATGCAATCAGTTCAGTGATGTCTTTTCCCTTGACTTCGGACAGGAGAAATTCAATTTTATCATCGTCGGCCTCTGCACCAACTGTGGACCCAAAAAGCCAATCTTTTAGTGTGAACCCCAAAATGACATCCATTGAAAAGAAAATTCACTTATAAAGCGCTTTGATAGAATTGCTCCAATGAATAAAACAGATTCCAGGTAAATCCGGAAATTAATTCAATTTTCTCTAATAGGTTCGATTTCTTTTCTTTCTTCTTCTTTATTCCCCCTGTGTTCCTGTGCTCCATGTCTCTGTTACATCAGCAGTTTTCTTAAATAAGAAACATATCATGAAAAAGAAAACATCATGATCCAGAGCCCTATGTGTGATTTGACCAACTTCATCACAAGTTCTGTCATTAGAGCTTTAGCACGAATGACTTTCCAATTCATGAGACCATGCGAAGTTCATTAAACACATGAACATGGAAAGGAAACCAAACCTAGGACATACTAAAAATTTCACTTCCAAGTAAGTAATGGGAAAATCTAACAGAACAAGCATTATGCACTCTAACCAACTACTGGGTTCTTATTGCCGGGACAAAAGACGCCAAAACGAGACAACTTCAGAAACGAGAAACCAAAATAAAAGCAAAAAAAATCACTAAAAAGTCCCAACAAATTATCCACAAACGTTTCCAACATCAAACCACCTAAAGAAAATCTACATTTTATCAAAAGCAAACTAAGGAACTTAATGCGCATGCACTACCTGATCCAAGAATGTCCTTCAAGTCATCAGCAGTTGGGGTAGTGTTCCCCCCCAAAACAGCCAGCAAGTAAGCGGCAATCACCTTCATCTTCCCTGCTCCAACGCCAACACAACAATAATCATAACGGTCTCCATGGCAGGTCAGAGAGAGAGAGAGAGAGAGAGAGAGAGAGAGAGAGAGAGAGAGAGAACCTTAAGAGCTGGATGAAGATGGCTGTTGGCTCGGGACTGGAGAAGGGGATGAAGATTTAGTTGAGTTGCTCCTCGTTGCTGCTGGGGCTCTGGTTTAGGGTTCTTGAGCGGAAGAAGTCAGGTCAGAATTATTAGCAGGATGATCTCCGAAGATGGGCTGGTCTTAGAGTTCAAGGGTTTTTGAGTGATGGGCCTTCTGTTTAATTGGGCCATGCGGCCCAGTTGGATCCAATACATTTCATTCTCATCTCTTAAATGTTCCTCCGAGCATTATTGATGGGTGTATACTTTCTATTGACGGGATGACAAAAGAGTTTTGCTTTTCGGTGAGTGGGTGGGGGCAATAGCGTTCTTGAGTTGCTGGAGCGATTTATAGTTTGAACCCATATTTAAAAGTGAACCAGGATAAAATCTTAGATGTCAAATTTACTTTCTCGATTTTTTTGTGATTATGTACCTAATTCTAACAATTATTGAGTAGAGATCTTTACGACGGTACTGCCACATTACATATCCTTTTGGTATCACTGCAATCGTGTCATACTATGAAAGTAACATGCGATATGCATTTCACGACAAATGCTCTCTTAAAACTACAACACCATGGAGCCTGAGGGTACCGAAGCGACCCGCCAAGGGATTTCATCGGTGAGTGTGGTATGCTTTAATTTTCAAGATTTTTGTCGAACATCTTGAGGAAACTGAATCAAATGCTATCGCAGGCCAATTCGTCAACAATAGACGAGTAGGGCAATGTCTCCGGTCAAGTGACATGGGGCGGACCCGAAATTTACCTTATTTACGAAGTTTATCGCTTGTGGAATAGTAGTTTTTCGCACATACAAATCCTTGCTTCCACATGAAAGATAAGAAAACGCGAGCGTCAGAACTGGAAGTCGAATTCTCATTGCTTCATGCTGCTTTATTTGTGTTAAAAGAAAGTCGAGTGGGCCGATCGCGGGCAACTTGTCAAGGCTTCAGGAGGAACATGCCTCAGACGTGCTCAACGAGGACAGAATTTGGTTGGCCGAGCATATTTTATCCAAGTCCATTAATTTCAGACCATCTACAACTCCTATAATACGGTTCACGATCTAATTCCAGATCTGCTAAATAGACAGTCATTAAGAACAGAGACACTAGATTGACTCACAGTATCACTGGCATATCACCAAAATGTCCATAAGCTACTGGGGCAAGGGCTTTATCCGGTGCCATCCAGTGGTGATTCTGCGCAAAATGTATTGGCAAGCTTCACCAAAAGAACCATCTCTTGGATGGTGCTCTTTCAACAGGCTCGTCCTTCTTTCTATTATCAATCCCCTGCTTTAGAGACTCCAATCTTTGCCTGTACAAAACTCAAACTGCATAAGAACCGTGAACCATTAAAGTAACAAATTATATAAATCTGAATTTCTCAATTATTAAATGCTGACCAAATGTATTGGCTAGTAACATGTCATGTTACCTCATAATTTTGACATAGATTGATTAAACACTGGTATGTTTGCTTGAATGAAGTGTTGCTGTGAGGTTTTGGTGGTTTTGTGTGTGGGCCTGTGGAACCACAGGGGAAAGACAAGGGGTACTGGATAGCATGCAGTAAAATTAGATTGCTCATCATGAGATCACCTTTTAGCAGATAATTCATTACTCTGTATATACATCTCTACCAAGTGTGGAGACCAGCTCTAGAGTAGCCAAAACATCTGTTTCTCATACTTGTTCAGGCTAACTTCCAGAAATACTTTATCTTTCCCAGGAAGAATTATTCCAGATCATGACAAGCTTAAATTAAACCATCTTTAATACTCCACATGCCTTATCTGAGTGACCGCAAGAATGAACAGGTGCCTCTAAGACTTACTTGGTATCTGTAAGGCGACCATGCAGACTCCATCTCTGGCGAAATCCTTCCATGCCTTCGACCCCACTAGCAAGAATTAGACGCCTGCATTTGCAAGATAAGTAAATAAATTTTTTTTATAGGCAGGTAATCTCAAAGAAAGTGATTAAATGACTGATAAAAGGACCTGATGAGAGGTGGATGCAAAGCTTCAGAAATGCATTAAGATCATGCAAATCTACCACTATGAAAGAAGATACCTCTCTAAAGATGTGATTTCTGATTGAAGCTGATCAGCTCTTTCTTTGGCCATGTCTAATGGCATCGACAACCCCAATTTGCCCTCGCTATCTTGAAGCCTCTGTCTCAATTCTTTGTCCTACAACAGAGCAAAACAAGGAATAATAGCTAGCATAATTAACTAAAAGACTGAGAGTAAAGCAAAAGGATATAGGAGAGGTAAATCCAAAAAAATAGTATCAATCTCACCCTCTTTTCTGCGCATTCTCGATACAAAGCAATCTCATCTTGGCAAAATGGCTCAATATCGTTTAATTGCAAGCCTGCAGAACACAGTGGAAATTTGTTTACCAGAAAGGTCATTTTCCAAAAGGTACAAAAATTAATTTCAAGGTTCAAATATTCTGGCACAACTTTGTCATGTAGTTTCAGCATATTTTCTTCTTCCCAAAACTGCTATATTTTGCCAGAAAATGATCCTGTCAAAGAAGGTAAGAGACAGTGGAAGGTAGAAAAGTGCCTTGCTCACTTTCAGCTTAAAAAAAAAAACACACTAAGACTTTGTGCTTCTTTTTCCTGTTTCAGATGGTTAACCAGGAAGCCCTTGGATATGCAGCATTCCAGTGATCAATTTGATAAGAAGCTTGGTTGTTTCCAAAAAGGGTGAGCATTCATGGCCATTGCTTGAAAATTTGACAGTGTCTTGAACTTCTAAATTCAAAGAATTCATGTGCCTGATTCATTCGAAGCAAAATTTATCCAGAGGAGACTTACAAAGAAACAGATTTCTCAGAATGCCATCACACAATTCAACACCTTCAAGCACATGGGAGGCAATTTCTGGTGGGATAAGGGGTGAAGGAGGTCCCATCATCAAGTCATCACCGACTAATATTGTCTCCTCCATTGTGGGCTTTGAATCAACTGAAACCCACAAAAGACAAAACAAACACGAATGTTGTCAAACACTAGAAAGCAACTGCGCAAAAACTTCAAAACAACACCCAAAGGTGGCGGAGGAAAGCTCCTCCCTTCCAAAGCACTGTGGAAGCTCTACATAGCTATCCACCTTCTTGCACATCGATTATCCACGAAAGCACAAAAATTTGAGGCCAATCAGAGTCAAACTATGTAACTAAAGAAATTTAAAATTTTTTGTACGTACCATCCATGGCTGGTTGCTTTGTGTTCGAACTTCAGCTAACTCGTATTCACTCAAGGAAAGAATAAAAAGAAAAATATAAACCTGCACCTGCACGGAACAAAATTCATTCATCTGCTTAATACAGAACAATAAAAGCTGGAAGCAGCCATCCGTCACAATTGCATATCCGATCACAACAAGGGGAAACGCAATGTCAGAAAGCCTCGAGCACCAAGCTTTTCATCGCCAGATTGACTCAGGCATTTCATCAAACAGGGCGCGCGCATAACCTCGAAGCGGACTTGGCTTTCGCGGGCCCGAATTTTGAGCATATACCAAGATGACAGCAAACAGAAAAGAACGCAGAGAGGCGGTAACATCTGCAGAACTGAACATAACAAGCTACCACGCGAACTAGACAGGGATGTTAAAAAAGATCAGCAACGCCGATCTAGTTCAAATGGAACGCACAGTCAAGCAGTTCGCGGACGTGAGAGAGAGAGAGAGAGAGAGAGAGAACCCTTTTCGCTATGGCAAGATCAAAGAGAGGAGCGCGAAGAATGTCGGCAGGTACCTTCGTTCTTCAATGTGATGCAGGAAGTACTGCACGAAGTAATGTACGTAAGAAGGAAGAAAGGGAGATGGAAAAATGCCACATGATGATGGAAGAAGTAGATCAGAAAGAGACCTCAGTGAAATTAATTTCTGACCCTCCCACAAAGTTCGGTCAAGACACATACATATTCGCGATCGATCAATCGTTATTTAGACATGTTCGCTCCAATTGACCATTAAATTAAAGCCGATGTCGTCTGGACAAGCTTCTGGGTAAAAACTTTTGGGCAAATGCATTTTAGGCGAATTTTTTTTTTTTTTTTTACTTTTGTTCCCCAACAATAAATGGTGCTTGATAAAGTGTAACTTTAAAATTTATTAGGAAGCAATTTTGATTTAAGTTGTTATTTAAGAAAAACTGCACTTTATAAAGAATTTTTGCTATTTTTTTTTAAATCTTTACTTGCAGAACTCTCTAGCCTCACTAGGTCGCTGATTCCAAGCGATGCCACCTGAGTTCTGCAACGTTAAGGACCCATTTCATGGGCGGTACCGCGTGAAGTAATGTATGCAAGAAGGAAGATGGAGAATATATCATTGGTGTGGCATTTTCCTGGTCGTTGAGGTCCATATATCAGGAAAATAAGTGGATATAACCAGTGACCCCTCAACAGTGACCCCATTTTCATTCCCAATGGATGATTACCATCAGCGTTCCGATCATGGTGGTGATAAAAGAAATTTGAAATAGGTGTGTGTCAATCGACATTTTCCGTCATGATCAAGAACGTACAAAGCGAAATGTGCATGCATATCTGCACTTTGTCGCTACGTACGAAGGTCTATGACCCTTTTCCAGCATCGTTAGCAAAGTAGCGCGGTTGAATAGATCAGATGGAAGAAAAGCAAGTGCAGGCAGCGTGCTGAGAAGTATAGGCCTGGAGCTTGACCCTACCTGATCATCCATATTATTCATAGTTCCTCATGAATTCGAACTGTGTTGGGGTCACGTAATCTGTGATGGATCACTTCTTTTCTTTGCTAGTTGTTTGACGAGCTCTGGAAGGGATTCTTCCTGTTTTATGTTCTGAATCCACTTTGCTTCGATTCGGATTGGTTCGATGCTTTGCTTCGAGTTCATGGCAAATGCGGAAGTCATTCAATCTGCAAAGAATGCTTCCCCTTCCTCGGTCTTCTTATTGCTTGAAAACTGGAAGATACTCAGGGACAACATAATTTACATAAGCTCACAAGTTTGCTAGGATCGACATCATCCGGCAGTGAGCAGCTTCCTAGAGCATGTCCTTTATTCATTTCTCCATTGGAAAATGTGGGCTATGATCTTGGTTACGAAGCGGGCGAACAGCACAGCAGTACCATGTTCGTTCAAAATGAAGTCCCGATTATCCTGTGTTCGGGAGCAAATGCCTCTTAACTGTTCTAATAATGTAGAGAATCGATACTTCAATTGGCCGGCTTCGCTCCACAGATGTCTCATGGCTCACTCCCCTTATGATTGGAGAAGCCAATGAAGTAAGAGGTGTCATCTTGCTGAATCAATCTGTCCTCAATATCGGTTTCGGCAATTCCTAACCCTCTGCTTTAAAACGAAGACAAGCCAGAAAAAAGCACATTAATCGTGAGGTCAACTGGCGAAATCTGCAGGACAACTCCTCTGGTTCGGTTCTCTCTTCTTCTTTTTTCTCTCTTTTGAAGGAAAGGTTGGTGTTCTGCCGAAGTGAGGTCTAAGCTGGCGACCCTATTGCGTAACGATTTGATCCATTTCATGTCAGGCAAGCCTCAAAAGGAGTACTTGAAGTGACCGCACAAGGGGACAATCGGTCAAGGGGGAAACTAGTTGAGTAACTTCGTCTCTCATTTCTTGTCAACATCATTCCCTTCATTTCACAACGCTGCCATTTGCACCATGGTTCATGGGAATATATAATAGAACAGGCATGAGAGCTATACAGTTGAATATATGCTCCGGCAATTCAAGCAGCCAGCAACAAAGCAAGCACCACCCATCAAAGAGAGCAATATGAGGCCATCATTCTCCAATCCTCTTAACAATTTTCAGGCAAAGTTCATCACCGACGGTGCTAAATGCAGCAATGCACGACAAGATTGCTACGGGCAAAATTGCAAAGTTCAATACAAAGCATGATTTGGACAGAAAGTCAGATACGAATGCCTGTATACGGTTAATGGTTAGAAGTAACTTGCACTGGGACGACAATAGTGAAAAGCTTCATAGAGTAATTAGGGGGCATACCAAATCTGCTGATATATTTGTGTTACATGACAAGCAGCATCATTTGTGGTGGATTTACATTTATATCACAACATACGCTAATAGCTTAATAAAACCTTCGAACATGTGCAACCTCCAGACAAGAGTCTTCACGCACGCCTGTACTCATCTCCACAGTCACCGATCACTTTAAGGAGATCTCTGCCTCTTTTGGAAACTTCCTGTATGCTGGCTACATCCTCCTCGTCGAGAACAAGGGAAAATATATCGTTTGAATCCTTAAGATGTTCTGAAAGGCCAAGTCTAACACCCACCATGGATCCTGCTACTGCAGGCTGCAATTCAGAGAGACCAGAAAGACGATCAAAAGATGCAGTGACGCCACGGATAATTACAGGCTGCTAATAACAAAGTTAGCAGGAAATTCTGAAGATTACTTGATCCAGTATGTATTTCACAGCTACAGTGGGGATTTTGACCCCGTGTTTAGAAGCTACTTTCTTCAATGTCTGAAGCACAGCTTGGAACTGACTCCACCCTCCCCATGCATCAACCATCTGCCAATCCATATCAATGTCAAAACTAGACTTGGTTTAATACCAAACCAGTTCAATCCCTCATCATTATTTCTTTTTCAAGTAGCTCAACTGAATATTAATGCAAAATCTATTTCCCAAGCATTATGTTCTCACAGAATGTATCCCAAAATAGATGTGGAAAGAAAATTTAGTTAAAACTCCAAAAACTTAAATTTTATGAGGTACATGCCCTTTTGTACTTCTGCAGGGAAGGAGTGTTCAATGGCGGACCAGCAAAAGGGATCGCCAAGTTGGTATCAAGGAACTTCTCAGATAAGAGACCACCCATTACTGTGCCATATCTGCAAATGATCAATCACACAGAATAAGCCAAAAAGGAAGTTGATGCACCCCAAGCGCGACATGTGCGCACAGAGAGAGAGAGAGAGAGAGAGAGAGAGAGAGAGAGACGTTATAAGTTTCACCCCTGTGAGCTGACAAAGCTCTGCCATCTTCTGTTGAGGGCGCATGTCAATGATTGAATGTTGTACCTGACTTGAAAATAATACTTCATCAGAAACACAATACATCTGATATAAGGTAATTAAGAGCAAGATTTCCTTTATAGGTCTGTACCTGATTGCTAACAACCGGAATTTCATGGTCAAGGATAATTTGCAATCTCTCCGTATCAAAATTAGTCAAAGCTATAGTCTTTATCTTACCTGCAAATCAATTGCTATCAATGATTATATGCTTTTACTCTATCATCGAACAAATTAATGAACATAGAGTAACCTTCTTCTTTCAGATCCGTCAGATGCTTTAATGCATCGAGGTAACCAGGATTGGAATAGTCCCACCTGTTTCAAGTGGGAGACAGAAGTATGCCATTGTTAAATTTATAATCTTCAGGTACTCTTTAGAGGAGTCAACTCCATCAGAAGATATAAGATGCACTGGGAGCATGGGGAGATACTAATTACTGCTATATATAATTACAACAAAGATGAAAACAACACTTAAATAAGATGAGCTAGCAATGACATTCCCTTTTTATGAAGAATAGATTTAACATGAGAATCTACTGAAGGTTGCCTCCGGCAGATATTCTTAATAGAACTGAAAAATATCAAGAGTCAAATAGGTTGATCATCTTAAAGTGAAGATCAACATGTCATCAGAATCCACAATAGAGTGAGATTTGCCTAAAAGAGATTGATCCATTTAACAGTCCAGAAGGTAGAACCAACGAGGAAGCGTTTGATCTTCTATAAAATAGGAAAGCAGAAAAGCTTTTGTGTGAGGAAACAAAGTTTTTAAACAGCTTGGAGTACATTTGTGTACAATGAGATGTGCCTCATTGCAGTACTAACTTTTACTTACATAGGGGATAGTTTTTTTCTTTGTCTTTCAGAAGTAGTGCCATCTGAATGCTTATAAAAAAAATCTTCGTGTTTCCAGTTCAGCATGGATGAAGTCATTACCACAGACAGCGACTAAGTCAGAAGAAAATTATTACCAATGAAACTGAAGCATGTCCAACGAAGCTACATCCATTCTCTTCCTTGAAACATCGATTGCCTCCTTAACAAAGCTACTGGTCATCTTAACTGGTGGCGGCACCCATTTAGTAAGCCTGCATGAATTGGTAAAGTGGTAATCATGATCAGAGAATAATTTCATGCCAGGATTACATTTCCAACATCGAATTGAGGAACTTAAACAGAATGAAATCCATCACTTATGACATATACACTTTACTTACCCTCTGATCTTCTCCAAGAATTCCGGTGGACGTTCCCTTCGAACTCGATTGATGAAGATGCCATACAAATCTTCAGCAGGTCCATCTGAAACGAGAAAGAATTTAAACCATGGAAGTTCTATGGACTCCAATTGACATGCAAAACCCGACAACACGATATGCTGAAATGCACTTCTTCAAGCGTGATACAAATTAAGAAATTTATTCGCTCAATTCTGTCGTAAATCCAATAAGACCAACTACCTGATATGATAGTACATATCTTCCTAACCTTCTGGGAACATCAAGAACACTATACCAACTCACACAGAACTGTTACAATTAGCGCACTATAAAAGAAAAGGCAATGGGTTTTACATATATCAGCCATGTCAAAGGTGTCAAGTCCGGCATCAGCATATCGAAGCATGGCATCGACTGCATTAGCTCTGTCCATTGTACCCCATCCACCACTCGTCTGCCACATCCCGTTGACAACCCGGCAAATATCTATCGAATCATTCCCTTTTCTAACCACGGCTCGATGCTTGTCATCGGTTAGCACACACATGCAGGCTCTCGATCCTGGGCAAGAACTTCTCGCCCTGGTTTCTCTTTTGGCATTCTGCTCGATTTTGATCGAACCGAAGATGAATTTGCTACACGGGTGCTGCAACAACTCCGCCATTTCTAGATGGAAATGCCCTCTCAAACAAAACACAACAACAAGATTGAGACTTTGAGAATCAGCAACTGATGACTTCCATGCAATGTCTCCTAAACAAAGTGTGGAGGGGTCTTGTTTTATCCTCTCAGCTGCCACTTCTCTGCTCCCAACCGTTAGTTGAGTTAGAATTCACCTTATTTGCCAAGATGGTCCTCTAACTCTTTCCTTTTAAGCATTTCAGACCTCAAATTCTATTCTTTCTTATCCAGGTCCCAGCATAAAGCAGCATTGCAGACTTGCAGCTGGGAAGTCTTAAAGCGCAGGGACTAGGCATAAAAAGAAAAATTGCACAAAGGAGGGAGCTTTTTCAATTTCAGCAAAAGACAAGAATGACGTGACTCCACGCGTCAGCATTAGACCCCGAGGAAGACGCGACGTGTTTTCGAGCAAGAAACAATTTCCGGGAAATCTTTTTATTTTATTTTATTTTGGTGCGGAAGAGGCATTTTCACATACAGTGATCGGCCATGTCGAAGGTGGTGAGCCCGGCGTCGGCGTGGCGGAGCATGGCGTCGACGGCGTCGTCCCGGTCGATCCGGCCCCACCCGCCGCCGGTCTGCCACATGCCGTTGAGGACCCTGCATATGTCGAGCGCGTCGCCGCCGTTCTTCAGCGTGACCCGCCGGCTCTCCAACTCGCTCGCCTGGCCCTGGTAGCACCGGACCCCCGAGCCGGAGCCGACCCGACGCGTCCCGGCGCGAGCCGCGGCGGACCCATGGGCGGGTTGGGTCGATTTGAGGGCGGCGAGGTTGGAGAAGAGCGGATTGTGTACGGTCGCGGCCATTGGTGTCTCTGTGCAGGTGCCTGCGTGTTAACCGGAGGTTGAGGATAAGGCGCAACGGGTGGTAGACGCGAAATGACGGCTCTGCCCCCGTCAGCGCTCCCTTCCACTCAAAATTAATATCTTCTTAAACTTTTTATGTTATTTCAAAATATTCGATCTAATCTCCCGGCTTTCAATTTGTAAAATCTAGTTTTTTGATACCATATATAAGTTTTCATAATTATGCTATTGTCCAGATTTTACGATTTCATTTTCTAATTCAACTAAAAACCTTTTTACCACCTTTTTAACTTTTCGGTCCTTATAACGTCTTAACAGTTCCATTTTAAGTATTTCCAAGACTCCAACCTTATGATCCCTATTTTAAGTATTTATGGATAAATAAATATCATTTTTCGATATCCTCATGGAAACATTTGTTGTTAAAATAAAAAGAAAAATCAACCGGACGTAAGTCTAAATGGGGTTCTATTGTCACTATTATAGAGGTTACGTAAAGACCAAAAAGGTAAACATGTAATGAAAAGATAGCATATTCTTTTGTTAATTTAAGAAATGGGTTGAAATGATTTTTTTTTAAAATTTGGGCAATAGCGTAATCATGCAAACTTACGACTCATACAGATTATTGACTTTGTTATGGAAAGTTGGCAAGTTAGATTGAATAAATT
This sequence comes from Angophora floribunda, assembly GCA_014182895.1. NCBI lineage: Eukaryota > Viridiplantae > Streptophyta > Magnoliopsida > Myrtales > Myrtaceae > Angophora > Angophora floribunda. Next base: position 6,304,084 of record CM024714.1, read on the forward strand.
AAGTATTTCAAAAACCACATTGAATATATCAAAAGATGAAGAATGACATTGCACATTAAATTAAAATTTAGGCATTTTTAGTGTTATTTTCCCTATCATGGGCAACATACTAGTAATTTGAAAACATGTTTAGAAATTCATCAACTACAAAGTGAATTTACATATATGGAATGATTAATGCTTTTGATAAATAATCTTTACGTACTCAGATTCCAGCGAATTGGGAATTTCAACTTACAGATTTGGGGAAGTTTTGGTATTGATTTGGCAAAGCTATATCGCCAGATCATTGAGGTCAGACGAAGAGAAACTAAAGAAGCCAAAGCCAGATCCATTTTTGTCCAAGAATGTTTCGTCAATACCTTTGTTCTCAGACGTCTGACCAGGGTTCAATGCGCAATCTTTCTCACTTGAATGAGCATCAATTTCAAGGATCGGCTCCATCGTTGAAAATTTAGACATGAGAAGCTTCTATCCCATCTTCCTCGGTTGATTCTGAAGTCTTCCATTTCAACTCCATCGTCACCATTTCAGACTTTCTTTTGTCTTGTCTGTTGACGGGTCGTGGCAGGTCAAGCAATGGACAGTTTCTTGGAAATCAGCAGAACGCGTCGCGCTAGTAATTTCTTGGAAATGGAGGTTCGATTTTGATTTTAAATTCGTTCAGCTTCGGAGCAAATTGTGTGCTTTCATTTGTCTGTGTGTGTGTGTGTGTGAGAGAGAGAGAGAGAGAGAGAGAGTCATGGATCATCGAGCAATTGAGATCGACGAACTGCAAGATGCAGCAGTCGAAAACAATGCTGCTGGATCTGTTGCCGGGTCCATGGCAGGGGATCAGTTCGAGTCGATGACGAATTGGAAACCGTTTATGCCTAACGGACTAACTTCACCCCCAAGGAACTACGATGAAGCCGGCCCAGGTGATGCTCCCGCAAGATCGCACAATGAGACTGTAACTTATTGCTTGGCCCGCGTTAGGCGCCGACTGGGGGAAAGGGAGAGATGCTTCCGAGCCGGGACCTCGTCTTGCACCATCTTTAGGATCTCCCCGACTCTTTGTGGGATCAATCCGAAGGCCGAACGGCCAGAGATAGTATCTATTGGCCCGTATCACAGGGGCAGGACCATTTGCTCGAGTTCGAAGAGCACAAGTGGTTCTTCCTCAGGAGGTTCCTTCACCGCACGTCCTCGAACGAGGTGAATCTCATTGAATTATTGGCGGCTGAGGAAAATTCTGCCCGGAGTTGCTATTCAGAACCTGTGCTCATGTCGAGTGGTGACTTCGTGGAGATGATGCTACTCGACAGTTGCTTTGTGCTGGAACTCCTACTCCACATTTTCAGGAGCGATGACGCGATTGATGAAGATGACCCCATCTTTACACGGCCTTGGATAATCCCGATTCTCATCAGGGACTTGCTGAAGCTTGAAAACCAGGTTCCGTACTTCCTTCTCAAATCGTTGTTTAACTTCTCAAGCTCAACAAGGGTCGAGGCGAAAACAGACTATTTGTGCACACTCGCTTTGAGAGTGTTCGATCTTGCCTATCCGAGACCTGTGGCGCTTCTCCAAGATTATGGGAATCTGCAATGCAAGCATTTACTTGACCTGTTTTACTTAACTCTCTTTCCGACAAACCCAGTCCCCCGCAATTATCCACAGAAGTACCGGCCGTCAGATCAGTCTGTACCGTGTGTGACCTGCCTTAGACCCTCAGGAATCAAATTCAAGTCCAGGAAGACGGAGAACTTCCTGGACATAAGTTTCCGGAAACGAGTGCTCGAGATACCGTCCATCACCATCAATGACTTCACGACCACCGTGCTGATAAACTGTGTCGCCCTGGAGCAATGCCAGGAAAACAGCTCCAAGTACATCACTGATTACGTCTCCTTCATGCACTGCCTCATCAATCAGCCGAAAGATGTGTCGCTCCTCTGTTCTGATGGGATCATCACAAGATTTTCTCACGATGATCAGTATGTTGCTAATTTGTTCAATAAGCTTGGGAAGAGTATCGTTTTCAATGTTCACGACTGCTATCTGTCCAAGCAGTTTGAGGAATTGGAATCGTACTACTACAGCAACTGGGCGAACATGATGCGCACTTACTTTTCCAGTCCATGGTCAGTCATATCGGTATTCTCTGCTTTCTTGGTCATAGTCCTCACTGCAACACAGACCGTTTTTGCCATACTCGGTTTTCGCTACCACTAGGATCTGTTGTTCAGTAGATGTGTCTCGGTCAGGACTCTTTTCATTCATTCTACAGGCTCCTGCTCAGACATCAGGAGTACATTTCTTTCAAATTCAGCAAGTGAGGAGTATAATGTGACAAAGCTTCTTTTCGAGGTTGGATGAACTCGGAGATGACTCTGAAAATGATGAGAGAGAAATCTAAGATGAAGCAATCAGGATTTACAAAGTCATAATGCTGCTGATGTTAATACTTCAGACGATTTGTATTGCAGAAAAAGGACCAAGCTTTCAAGTGTATTGTCCAACGGAGGAATCTTCTGTGAGGAGGGCTCGACGAAAACTATAATAGTTGCACCCCACTTACGTGCATCATTACAACGAGACCGGTAATTGAAAATTTTGCAGCCGCAACTGTATAATGCAAAAAAAAACCAGTGAAAGTGATCCAGTTCAGTATGAGGGCAGGGCTCTCTTCTTGCAGCAGATGGCGACACTGAAGTATGATGATGCGATAATCATTTAAATACGTAATTGCTCGTCAAGAAGGGACGAAAAGATTGTTGCAATAAAAAGAGTTGCTGTTCAAAGAAACTAGAGACTCAGTAAGGTTACAATCATAAACGCACTCCAATTGTGGAATACGATTGCACTCAGATTTGCTCTTTCCATCGATCCGCGTGCATTTTTCTGAGAGCTTGATCTGTTAAAATTAACCCTCGCGTTAGATCTGTCTATGGCCAAACAGAAAGAGTGGATTTAGTCAGCATTGGAAAGTCAATTCAAAATATTACTAAACTGCCACAAAAAGAAAAGGAAGTTAAAGAGTTAAGCAAATAAATTGAAAGGATGGATGGTCTCATTTGGAATCCCTATCTGGTCCCTTCAATTTTCAGTTTTTCACCAATTGTAGAAATTGCAAATAGTTTCCATTTTAGCTCTTCCTTGTGTTGACTTTCTCACGAGTGCGAGTCTCAGTCAACTGTCGAAGTCATAGGAGATCCATCATGGTGTATTATGTGTGAAGTGGATCGAGGTGATTGGTAAAGCCCCTAATGGGTCCAAATTTTCGGGCTTGGACAATCCAGTTAGTCAAGGTCTAAACTTTTAAAAAGCGTCGAAATTGGACACATGTCTCTCTTTTTAAATTGTGCCAAAACTTAAACTGCTAAATTCACAAGCCCAAGTTTATGTTTCCTTAGCCTTTCAAGAGAGGGAAAAAAAAAATCCCTTGTTATTTGCCTTGCGAGATGATTTTTATCGTGAAAAGATACTTGTTGAGCTACAGTTCATCCTTTAAAAATATAAAATATTGACCTTTCATGTTGATTTTCTTTGTAACGTGGGAAAGAATTGCCCCTTCTACTCAATTCAAATCGCTATATATCATAAATGTAAGGGAAAATTCTAAAAAAATGACCCAAAGTGCTCATGTTTTCTCAAATAAGAGCTTAAAGTAAACCTTATTTTAAACAAGTGCCACCAAAAATCCTAAACTATGACAAGTCTTTATCACTTTCTCAAATAAGAGTATAGAGTGATTATGTCTATTTCAAATAAGAACTTGGAGTGGTTATATTTATTTCAAATAGGGATCTCACTTTTCGGCGGTCAATGCCATTTTCATTATTTACCAATTTTCCTTATTTTTTTTTTCTAGTTCTTCTTCTTTTTCATCCCCGATAGCCGATTGGCCATCGGCGATGCCCACAAAGGGCCGGGCGAGGGTCGCCCTCACCCAATCCGGTGAGGGATGCCCTCACCTTGGGGAGGCGACCTTCGCTTGGCCCTTTGTGGGCATCAACAATCCGATGAGGGATGGCCTTGCCTAGGGGAGGTGATCCTCGTAGCTATCCACGAGGTCGGCCTTTGCTAGCCCTTGGCAAGGGGCAGGCGAGGAGGGGTTTGGCCAGGCTTGCCCCAAACGAGGCTTTGACGAGTCTCACCAACGGCCTGCTAGTGTCATCAAACCCTCACTGGCCATTACTAGCGAAGAAGTCTGTCCTCAAGAGCACCATGACCACCTAGGGCTAGCGGCATCGACTTTCTATCCTTGCATAGACCACCTAGTCACTTTCTCATCAACGATTGTAGCTAGGGCTCGATTATGAGAGGGTCAAGAGGCAAGGCGTGAGAGCGGGAGCGTTTTGACTTGACTACTCCAACCATGCCGACCATTACTAGAGGATGGTGAGGTGGCCGAGCCCTCGCTAGATTTGGTGAGGTTCGACCTTGCTTGGGGCCGACAAGGGCTAATCTCGCTGATGGCCATGAGGCGTGGCCTCTCCTAGGGTGAGGCGCCTTGCTTGCGATTGGTGAAGGTGGTGCTTGCCAGATTGAGTGAGGGTAGCCCTTGCTTAGCCCTTTGTGGGCATTGCTGGTGGCTGGCCAGTCACAACAAACATGAAGAAGAAGAATCAAAAAAAGGGAAAGATAAAAGATTAAAAAAAAAAAAAAAGAGAAAGAAATTTGGATGAAAATGCCCTTAATCGTTGAAAATTTTAGACGGTTGACGACTAACGAGATTAAACCCTTATTTGAAACAACCAAGGTTGCTTCAAGCCATTGTTTGAAGTAAGGTCCATTTCGGGCCTCTATTTGAAAAAAATGAAGGGATTTGGGCCCTTTTTTGGAATTTTTCCAAAGAAAAATACTAACATTTTAACTACCTTTCTAAATTTTCAGTCCTTATAATGTCATAATAGTTCCATTTCAAGTATGTTTTGTTAGGGGTGTGTAAAAGAATCGGGAACTATTTAAACCGCTCAAAATCGGATTGAATCACTCAAGAACTAATGGTTCTTAAGGGGAATCGATCTGGTTCTCAGTTTCAATTGTGGAATCACCCATCTGCCCACTCGGATCGGACCTATAATATATATTTAATTTTTATTTAAAAAATCATAAATCTCTAGGCTACTAACTAGTTTTTATGCTAGATAATTGTCTGCTTTTACCCATTGGTGGGTGTGCTATTTTGCTTATACACTCCCTAATGTACTAATATTGTTGGCTCATTGGCTCAAACTAGAAGTGTCTTTGATGAGGTGATTTTGTTATGTAATTCTTTATTGAATATTACAATGTTGATGCGTGAAGCTTGGTAGATCGGCCCATGGACCTATTTAGGAATTGGACCGAATTGGCAATCCGATTCTTGGGTAGATCCATGGAATCAATAAACGGTTTACGATTTCAATTTTTGAACTGATCCTTAGTAGGCGATTTTCAGTTCTGAGGTGGAAACTACCCACCTAGACCTGGACCATGCTCACCCTCATGTCTTACCTTATGATCTCTATTATAATGGACGCACAACATTATTTAGAGCTGCATCAGGTTGATATTCCTAATATTTTAACTTCCTCATTTATAGATTTAACTAAAATCAATTAAGAAAACATGAAACTTAATAGCCCAAAACTTTTATCTGTCTAAAAAGTTAGGAACAAGATTTAGATTAATATAAATACAAGTATTTATGGATAAATAAATATCGTTATCCTCGTGAAAATTTTTATTGTTAAAATAAAAAGAAAAAATCAAGCCGGCATAAGTCCAAATTAGATTCTATATTTACTATTACAGAGATTATGAGCTAAAATATACTTAAATGGCACTATAATAATATTTGTAAAGTCTAAAAAGGTAAAAGCATAATAAAAATATAGCATATTTTATTTTTGTTAATTTAAGAAAGAGGTTGAAATGAAAAAGATATTTTAAAATTTGGGCAGTGATCATGCAAACTGGTGAATAATGCAGATTATTGACTTTGTTATTGGAAAGTTCGTGGATTAGATTGAATAAATTAAAATGTTTTAAGATATACATTAAACATATTAAAAGTTGAGAAATGACATTGCGCATTAAATTAAAATTTAATCATTTTCAGCATTATTTTTCTTATCATGGGCAACTTACTTGTGATTTGACAACTAGTTTAGAAATAAAATTAATTTACATATATGAAATGATTAACGCGTTTGATGAATTATTCTTACATACTCAAATACCAGCGAATTGGGAATTTCCAACTTGCAGATTTGGGGAAGTTTTGAGATTGATTTGGCAAAGCTATATTGCCAGATTATTGAGGTCGGACAAAGAGAAACGAAACAACCCGAAGTCAAATCCATTTTTGTTCGAGAATGTTTGGTCAATACCTTTGTTCTGAGACGTCTGACCCGGGTTCGATGAGCAACCTTTCTCACTTCAATGCGCATCAATTTCAAGGATCGATTCTGTCGTCGACGATGTAGACATGAGAAGCTTCGGCCCCATCTTCCCCGGTTGATTCTAAAGCCTTCCATTTCAGCTGCGTCGTCATTAGATTAAGGAAGAGTGGCGAGGCTGAAAGATCCTCCGACAAAACCGGTTCACAATTTCAGACTTCTTTTGTCTTGTGTATTGATGGGTCGTGGCAGGTCAAGCAATGGCCAGTTTCTTGCAAACCAGCAGGACGCGTCGTGCTAGTAATTTCTTGGAAATGGAAGGTCGATTATGATTTTAAATTCTCGTGCAGCTTCGGAGCACACTGTATGCTTTCATTTGTCTCAGAGAGAGATAGAGAGAGAGAGAGAGAGAGTCATGGATCATCGAGCAATTGAGGTCGACGAACTGCAGGATGAAGCAATCGGGATTTACAAAGCTTTTAACCGTATTACCCAACGGAGAAATCGTCTGTAAGAAGAGCTCGACGAGAACTAAAACAGTTGCACCATACTTCCAGGCTTCATTACAACGACACTGATAATCGCAGATTTGCAGCAGCAATTCTATAATGCAGAAAAAACCAGTGATTGCAAGCATTGCTACAGGTGGTTGAGTGCTCAAGTTCACTATGAGGGCAGGGCTCTCTTTTTCACGGCAGATGCCGACCCTGAAGTTTGATGACGCGATAGCCATTTCGATAGATAATTGCTTGCAAAGACGTGATGAGAAGATTAACAAGACCTTATGTTGCAATCAAAAGAGTGGCTGTTCAACGATACTCGGGCTTGATAATGCTGTTGTCATAAACACCAGAGAATCCGTGCGCAATTACTGTGGCACTTGAATGGTAGAACGCCATTGCACTCGCATTTGCTCTTTCCAATAGATTCCGATCGGCTTGCATTTTTCCAAGAGCTTGATGTACCAAAATCAACCCTCACATTGGAATTATAAAGGGTTGATATGCCTTTAACCGAACCGAAAAGATGAATTTAGTTTGGTGTGTGAAAGTTGATTTGGGATGTTATTTGATCGTAATAAGAAAAAAAAAGTTCAAGTTAGCAAATAAAGAACTTGAAAGGGTGGATGGTCTATTAAAGTATTCCTATTTCATCCCTTGAATTTTCACAAGTTGCAGAAATTGCAATCAACTTTCATTTCAGCTCTCTTTCCTTGCGTTGACTTTCTCCTGAATGCAAGTCTGAGTCAACTCTCAAGTTCATCAGATATCCATGATGGTGTCTTACGTGCAAAGTGGGTCATGGTAATTGGCAAAGCCCCGAATGGGTCCAAAGTGTTCGGGCTTGGACCATCCAATTACTGCAGGCCTAAACCCAAAACAAGTGTTGAAATTGGACAAGTGGCTAAACTCATAAGCCCATCTGTGCATTTCTTATATGTGTTGCGACATGATTTCTATTGTGAAATTGTAAATTTAGAAATGAAGGGGGTGAGCAGTTTGATGGTTTTGCCACATTCGTTAGAATATCTATGTCAATACAAGCAAAACTTTCAAAATTGTGATTGGGGACTCAACTTCACAAAACAATTTGCTTTGTATAAGATTGTCAGTGAAACTGAATTTAAAGCCATCACTGGTCCTGTCAGTCCAGAACTTACAATTGATAATATTGAAACTGTTTAGCTACTAGCTTACTAATTTTGGAATTGAAAAGTGCTTATTCGATTTGTTATTTTCACTATCTTCTTGAGAGTTATTTTGGGTCTTGGTAAGTACTTAAACCTCTTCATATGAACTCTAGAACATAAAACAAAAATGTATTCCCACCTTGTTGGGGAAGAAAAATATACAATTTGGAATAAGCGGTGCGAGGCATACGAGTACCTACACGCTAAAATAAAGAAGGCAACTAGGCTTGGCGTCCTCATTGGAGGGATCATCACTGGTAGCCCTCGTAGGTGAAAATACCTCTGAAAGAGGATAGGCTGGAGAAGTCGACCTCAATCTTGTTTCACTATCTTGTTAATCCAGAGCTTATGATTGATAGCATTGGCTCTACCTTGCTTAAAGATATCAGGAGACTGTTGAGCTCTCACTAGACATAACTTCTTGGAAGGAAACATCTAGCTACTAACTTGTTAATCTTGGAATTGATAAGTGCTTATTCAATTTGTTCATTTCACTACATTCTAGAGAGTTATTTCATGTTTATTAGGTGATAAGATAGAGAGAGTAGATTCACGAGGTTAAATATATGTATTCAGATTTAGCCTTTTTTTTATAAAAAAGAAAAGTAGAAAGTGCATTTTAAGATACTTGTTAAGCAACATTTCACGTGTTGAAATCACATAATGTTGACTTTACATGTTTTATTTTTTATTTTTTATTTTTTATTTTGTAACGGGAGAATTATTATACTTCAGTCTACTCAAATATCTCTATATCATAAAAAAAATTAGAATAATTTTCATCCTCAAACTTTCACTCGAATATTCGAATACAGCTCATACTCGTTGGTTGTAAGACACAATAATAAATCATACATGACTGGATCATAAAAAAAATGCTAATTTGAAACTAAGAACATAAATATCCTCATATTTCGTTGTTTCACAAGCGATAATTTAAACCATTTCCTGAAATAAGTCGAGCTCGTTGTTTGAATTTCCTTAACAGACGATTATTCCTTGTTGCTCGCACATTCGAGTGCCTTATTTGTAAGTCTCCAAATTATAATTTTATGATATGATGGTGATAAATTCTGTCTATCATACCATCTATAGAATTGATATTCTAATCTTCTTTTCGCACCCTAAGATCCACGCGTATGTTGGTTGGGTGGTGGCATGCCATTTTTAGAATAGGGTTCTCTGGTTCTGTACGAAAAGGGGAATCTCCGAGCAGTAATGCTTACTCAATGCTGTTACTTCATCCTTTGATTTGATCACAAGATCATTGAACCATTTTGATTGATTCTGTGGCAATCATTTTTCTTTAACTGCAATGAAGATACCTCCATTGGATTGCCAATCAAGTGATCAGAATCGTCAGGATCAAAAAATGTTCCCAACTTTATCTCAATTACAAGATAAAAGATGGCAGCAATTTGCCTGAGATTTTACTTAAAAAAAAAAGGATATGATTCTCGTTACTAAGTCACAAGACAACCCCTGCGCGCCTGAATTGGACATCGCATCATACGAATTTGATTCCCCTCGATCTCGAGCGCCAAAACGCCGTATCTGAACCATAAATCAAACTTTTGGTTTATGTTGTGCTTATGATCTTCCCTAACCGACCAAACTTGAGAGCCCGTTGCATACTCCAGAACTACGCCATCTTTGCTCATGTTGAATAATGAGTTTCTCATATAAAGAGCGTATCTCATACTAATGTTTGGCACTATAAGAAAGTTCGTCTTATTATTGGGTCACCTTTTGAGTTTTGTGACCAATTTGATTCTTGAACTCTCTCCTATGCAAAGACAAAACAATATAACCCTTCTGATCAATTTTTGTTGGAAATGGCTGACATGATGGTCCAGTTGTCATGAGCTTTCGGCGATTTGATGATGGGAGAATTACGATGAAATTTTGTACAAAAGTTTAGAACTAAATTGAGAAAGCTTGGGAATGAATTGTTATTTGTACTTTAACTAATTGAGTAATCTCCTCCGAGATGACATGAAATGGCAACCGCAACTTACTCTTCAGGTATGGGGAAGCTGCAAATCCGAGCCATCAAAAAGGGTAAAGATAACGTTGTTAAGGGGTTGACTTTGACTGGTCTTTGTATACGCCCTCTTCCTTTTTGGTGGGTGTGAATGCCCTTTGTAAGAACCCTTAGCAAAGGAACCTGAACTCACTTGCAAAGGGAGGCATGGCATGCAGACGCCTCCAACTAGATTTGAGGTCAAGTAGCTTCAGAAGTTCACCTCCTCTTTCACCTTTATCATCTCTATGTAAGGAACGGCGCGAGGCCATTCAAGATCGTATCAATCATCGAGAAAGAGAGTTGCAGCTTGTTAGTTGTCTTTGGAAAACCAGAGATGGCTAAGGCAATGGCAAGCTTGGGCATGTCCTTGTTGGTCCTCTCGCTAGCTCTGGCAATGGCTGGGGCGGCTCCAGGGCCCAAGCAAGTGAAGTGCAAAGACAAGAACTACCCACTTTGTTACCATGTGAAGCTGTATTGTCCCGCCGCTTGCCTCAGGACTTGTCAGGTGGATTGTGCTTCCTGCCAACCGATTTGCCCCAGCGGCAACACCGGGAGCGTCAACAGTAGAAACAACGCCACCAGCAGCGGCAGCAGCAATAACAACAACAACAACAACAATGGAAGCAGCAGCAACAACAACAACAATAACAACAACAGCAACAGCAGCGGCAGCACCAGCAACGGCAGTAGCAGCAGCAACAATGGCAATGGCAACGGAAATGTCAACAACAATAACAACAACGGCAATGGCAACATCAACAACAACAACAACAACGGCAACAGCAATGCCAACAACAACAACAATAACGGCAACAACAACACCAACAACAACAACAATAATGGCAACAGCAATGTCAACAACAACAACAACAATGGCAATAGCAACAGCAACAACAACAACAACAACAACAACAATGGCAACAGCAATGGCAATGGCAATGTGAACAACAACAACAACAACGGCAATGGCAATGTGAACAACAACAACAACAATGGCAGTGGAAATGTGAACAACAACAACAACAACAACAATGGCAACAGCAATGGCAACGCAAACAACAACAACAACAATGGCAATGGCAACGTGAACAACAACAACAACAATGGCAACGGCAACGTGAACAACAACAACAACAGTGGCAATAACAATGGCAACACCAACAACAATAATGGCAACAACAATGGCAACAACAACAGTAACAATGGCAACAACAACAAGAACAACAACACTAATGGTAACAACCCGCCACCACCTCCACCTACTCCAGTCCTCATCCCTCCTCCACCACCTACCAGCGGCGGATCCACCCCTCCTCCCACCACCCCTCCTCCTAAGTGGTATCCTCCTCCACCTCCATCGAGCGGAGCACCGGGAGTGAAGAGAGTGAGGTGCAAGGACAGGAATTACCCTCAATGCTATGTACTGGAGCAAAGCTGCCCCAGTACTTGTGCATCTACCTGTGAGGTTGATTGTGTGACTTGCAAGCCAGTTTGCAGTAAGTCGTTACTATATCCACTTTTCTCATTCATATTTTTCCAATTTTTGTTTGTTTTAAGCTTGCATTCAGATAACACAATGTTCTCTTTACTCACTGTACATAGACTTGCATGAACATAAATCTCCTAAGCTGTTATCTAGCTCTACATAATCTTAATGAAGTCTTCATTTCCTGAAAATGGGACAGGATGATTGCTTCAATCAATTAGATTAGGAACATGCAGATAGACGCTTTTGAGAATTTGATTAGTCACTCCGGATATGTATTCATCCCCTGATCAGATCATGGCACGCACGAGAATCTCAATCGGAATTACTATGACTAGTCTCTCCAAGGATGCTAAAAATTTCTGTTGTCAAATGTGAGCAGGTTGTGACTATCCCGGTGCTGTTTGCCAGGACCCACGCTTCACCGGCGGCGATGGCATCACCTTCTACTTCCATGGCAAGAAGAACCGTGACTTCTGCCTCGTCTCCGATTCCAACCTCCACATCAACGCTCACTTCATCGGGCGCCGCAATGTCAACATGCACCGCGACTTTACCTGGGTCCAGTCCCTTGGTATCCTCTTTGGCTCCCACAACCTCTTCGTTGGCGCCCTCAAGACCTCAGCTTGGGACGACGCCGTTGACCGCCTCTCCCTCTACCTCGACGGCGTCCCCATCACCCTCGCTCAACACGAGGGTGCCTTGTGGCACTCCAAGACCACCCCACGCATCACATTCACAACGTACCGTGACACGAATGCTATCGAGATCGAAGTGGAGAAGAACTTCAAGATCAGGGCCATGGTTGTCCCGATCACCCGGAAGGACTCGTTGATCCACAACTACGGAATAACCGACGAAGATTGCTTCGCTCACTTGGACTTGAGCTTCAAGTTCTACGCATTGAGTGGCGACGTGAGCGGCGTCTTGGGGCAGACCTATGCGAGGAACTACGTGAGCAGGGCCAAGATGGGCGTGGCGATGCCGGTGCTTGGAGGCGAGAGGGAGTTCGCATCGTCAGGCCTTTTCACCACTGACTGCGCGGCATCCCGGTTTATTGGCCAGTTGGCGCCGAGGAACTCGATCGAGAGTTTCGAGTACGCCGACCTCGAGTGCGCTGGCGGCATAGAGGGGCGTGGAGTTGTCTGCAAGAGATAATTATGCTTAAAATCACTCCTCGATCTCTCAGTCTCATTCATGTGTGCAAAGTCATACGCACCTTCTGTTGTTAATTTAATACAATAAGGTCCAGAGTCAAGATATAGTGGTGGGGTGAATTGTGCCCTCTCTGGCCGGCTTCCATTCTAAGTATCTGTTCATTTCTCCTAATAAAACTCTTTTGCGACAAGTCAACATGTGAAAATAGAGAATGTGCATTTTGTGTTATCTAATCTTGGCACGAAGAATGTAAACCACACATCCAATTCATTTCCACTTAATCGTATACGACATCTTCCTTAGGCACTTCCATAACGGTAATTGTTAAAATTCACCACATTATATAATGTCATTCTTAAACTTTTTATTCATTCAATATGGTGCTTAAACTATTTTAAAATGTTGCGACAAAAAAAAGAAACTATTTCAAAGTGTTCAATTTGGTCCTTCAGTACCATTTGCAAACTTTTATAGTTACACTATTGCCCAAATTTTATATATATCTTTTCATTTCAATGTATTTTCTTAATCGACAAAAAAAATATGCTAAATTTTTTATTACCTTTTGAACTCCTTATATGTCATAATAGTTTCATTTTAAGTATGTCTTAGGGTGCATTTGTTTTACCAAAATGGATTGATTTAAAGAACATTTTCCTAAAAATGGTCACTTGTATCACCTATAAAAAAGAACAAATGAAAACATTTTCATTGTTCTTGAAAATCTTTAGATAAAAATTGTTGTTGGTATTGAAAATATTTATAATTGGCTAATTATTTCAAAGGATAGAAACAATCATTTCAAGGAAGACATTTTCCAAATTATTCATTTTCCATAGAGCAAATGAAACCCTAGCTTATGATCTCTATTATTAAAAAAAATATGTAAAACATCATTTAGAGTTTTATCGGATTGATATTCCTATTATTTTGATGTCCTCATTTACAAGTTTAACTAAATCTCATTAAGAAAACATGAAACACAACAACCTAAAATTTTTATCTATCTAAAAAGATAGGAACAAGGTTTAGATATATATAAGTATGAGTATCGATGGATAAATTAATATCATTTTCGATATCCTCATGAAAAAAATTATTCTTAAAATAAAAAGAAATATCAACCCAATATAAGTCTAAACGAGGTTCTATTTTAACTATTAAAGAGATCGTAAGTTAAATTATACTTAAATGAAACTATCACAATATTTATAAAGAATAAAAAGTAAAAAATGTATTAAAAAAGATAGCATAATTTTTGTCAACTTAGGAAATGGGTTAAAATGAAAAAAATATTTTTAAAATTTGGGAGATAGTGTAATTATGCAAACTTGCGAATAATATAGGATATTGAGTGAATGATGAAACGGAAACTGTTTATGCCTAATCGACTAACCTCACCCCCAACGAATTGTGATGAAGCCGGATTAAGTGACGCTGATGCAAGATCGCAGGACGAGACACTAAATTAATGCTTGGCCTGCATTAAGCGGAGACTAGGAGAAAGGGAAAGACGCTCCCAAGCCAGGACCTCATCTTGCACCTTTCTTAGGATCTCCCCAACTCTTTGCAGGATCAATCCGAAGGCTGGACAGCCAGAGATTGTATCCTCTATTTGTATTTTTCCAAGAGCTTGACGAACTGAAATTAACCCTCACATTGGAATTATACATAAATGATCTGTTTTTTATTGGACTAGAAAAGTGGACTTGATTTCGTTGTGAAAGTTAATTCATGATATTATTTGACCACAACAAAAATGAAAGAAAGCTAAAAATCTGCAGGTAGAGAACTCGAATTGATGGATGGTCTGATTAAGTCATTTTTCACAAGTCGTAGTAACTGCAACTAATTTTCATTTAAGCTCTCTTTCCTTGCGTCAACTTTCTCCTAAGTGCAAGTATGAGTTAACTCTCAAGTTCATCAGAGATCCATCATGGTGTATTATGTGCAAAGAGGGTCATGGTAACTGGTAAAGCCCCAAATGGGTTTCGGTCTTGGACCATCCAGTTTATCCAGGCCAAAACCCTAAACAAGTATTGGAATTGTACAAAAGGCAAAACTCATAGGCCCATCTGTACATTTCTTAGCCTTTTAAGAGAGGAAAAAAAATCCCGTTATTTTCGCGATGTGACATGATTTCTATTGTGAAATTGAAATTTAGAGATGAAGGAGGTGATCAGCTTAATGATTTTGCCACATTTGTAAGAATATTTATGTCAACACATGCAGAACTTTCAAAATTGTGGTTGGATTTGCAAAATAATTTGGTTTGTACAAGATCATCATTGAAATTGATTCTAAAGCCATCATAAATCTTGTTAGTCTAGAGTTTATGGTTGATAACGCTGACGTTGCTTAGCTTAAAGATATTAAAATACTAGTGACCTCTCACTTTGAGTTCAAAGTGTAACATAACTTTTTCGAAAGAAACCGTCTAGCTATTGGCTTGCTAATCATGGAATTAGTAAGTTCTTAGACAATATGTTCTTTTTATTACCTCCTAAAGAATTACTTCTCATTTATTAGGTGATAAGATAAGTATAGTAGATTCACGAGGTCAAATATTTGTATTCAAATTTAGCTTCTTCTCTTTTCATTAAAAAAACAATTTAGAAAGTGCATTCTAAGATACTTCTTTTTTTAAAACCAAATTCTAAGTTACTTGTTAAGCTAGAGTTCATGCGTTGAAATTATATAATGTTGATTTTACATGTTGATTTATTTATTTGTAACGGGGAATTATAATACTTCTAGTCTACTCAAATATCACTTTATCATAAAGAAAATTTAAAATGATTTTCAACCTCAAATTTTCACTCGAATATTCAAATGCCACTCATACTTGTTCGTTGTAGGACACTAATAAACCCCACATAACTAGATCATAACAAAATACGAATTTGAAAGTAAAAGCACAAACTTCCCTATTTTGACGATTCACATGCAATAATCTGATTTGTTTTTGAAATAAGTAAAGCTCGTTGTTTCAATTTCCTCAGTGGACTATTATTCCTTGTTGCTCACACATGCAAGTGCCCAAATAATAATTTTATGATATGGTCATTATTCGATTCTGTCTATCATCACATTCATAGAATTGATATTCTAAACTCTCTTTTCTTCGTTTTTAAGACCCATACGTACGTTGGTTGGGTGGTGACATGCAATCTTTAGATTAGGGTCCTCTGGTTATTGTACGAAAAGGGGTTCTCCGAGCAGTAATGCTTACTCGATGCAATTTGCTTAAATCCTTTGATCTGATCCCAGCACATGATTGAACCATTTTGATTGATTCCATGGCAATCGTTTTTTTCCCTTTTATCTGCAATGAAGAAACCTTCGTTGGATGGCAATCAAATGATGGGAATCATCAGGATCGAAAAATGCTCCCACTTTATCTCAATTATAAGATAACAGATGGCATCACTTTGCTTGAGATTTTATATATATAAATAAAATATATATATGTGATTTTTGTTGCTTAGTCATGAGACGACCGTGACGTGCGCATAATTTGATGCCACACGATTTGAATTTGATTACCCACAATCTCGAGCACTGGAACGCTCTATCAAGATCACCGATCCAACTTTTGGCTTGCGTTGTGCTTATGATCTTCCCTAATCGACCGAACCTGAGAGCCTGTGGCATACTCCAGAATTACACCATCTTTGCTCATGTTGAATAACTAGTTTCTCATATAAAGAATCATATCTCATGCTAATGTTCAGCACCATAAAAAACTTTGTCGTATTATTCGGTCCCCTTTTGAGTTGAGTGACCATTTTCGTGCCCAAACTCTCTCCTATGTAGAGACAAATTAAGGAATAACGATACCCGTTCGTGCTCATATGACTCTATGTTAACAATTATGTGCTTGTCTTATTAAGCTCTGTTGATAAAATAGTCTCATTTTAGGTCTAATGGCCCAACATCTTTGATGCTCCCAAACAAACTCGCACAAGATGATAGGGAAAATTACCCAATCAATTTTATTGACACTACTTCAATCCTAAATCTTCACATGAAATTTTAATATAGTCCTTCCGGTCAGTTTTTGTCAAAGATCACCGATGCAATGGTCCAACCGTCACGGGCCGTTGGCAATTTGATGACGAAAGAGTTACAATGGAATTTCACACAAATACTTAGGATTAAATTGATAAAATTAGAAAGTTTGGGACTTGACTGTTAGATATACAATGGATTCATGACCTAAAATAACCTAAAATAGCAACTAGGACGAGGCCTCACGTATGCGGATGCTGCAAATCCGAGCCATCGAAAGGGTAAAGATAACGTGGCTTAGGGGTTGACTTTGACTGCGCTTTGAATATGCTATCTTCCTTTTTGTTGGGTTGAATGCCCTTTGTAGGAACCCTCAGCAAAGGAATCTGAACTCACTTGCAAAGAGAGGCATGGCATGCAGACTCCAACTAGATTTGAGGTCAAGTAGCTTCAGAAGCTCACCTCCTCTTTCACCTTTATCATCTCTATGTAAAGAGCAGCGCGTGATGCATTCAGGATCACATCAATCCCAATAAGAAATCATCGAGAAAGAGCTCTAGCTTTCTAGTTATCTTTGAAAAACCAGACATGGCTAAGGCAATGGCGAGCTTGGGCATGTCCTTGCTAGTCCTCTTCCTAGCTCTGGCAATGGCTCAGGCGGATCCAGGGCCCAAGCAAGTGAAGTGCCAGGACAAGAACTACCCACTTTGTTACCATGTGAAGCTGGATTGTCCCGCTGCTTGCCTTAGGACTTGTGAGGTGGATTGTGCTTCCTGCCAACCTGTTTGCACCAACAGCAATACCGGGAGTGACAACAGCAGCAGCAGCAGCAGCAACAACAATAACAACAACAACAACAACAACAGCGGCAGCAGCAACAGCAACAGCAACAACAACAACAACAACAACAACAACAACAATGGCGGCAGCAGCAACAACAACAACAATAACAACAACAATGGTGGCAACAGCAGCAGCAACAACAACAACAATAACAACAACAACAATGGCGGCAACAGCAGCAACAACAACAACAACAATAATAACAACAACAACAATGGCAGCAGCAGCAACAACAATAACAACAACAACAACAACAACGGCGGTAGTAGCAACAGCAGCAGCAGTAGCAACAACAACAACAACAACAACAACAATGGCAGTGGCAACAACAATAACAACAACAACAACAACAACAATGGCAGTGGTGGCAACAACAACAACAACAACAACAACAACAATGGCAGTGGTGGCAACAACAACAACAACAACAATAACAATAATGGCAACAATGGCAGTGGCACTCCGACGCACCTGCCACCACCACCTCCTAGCAGTGGCTCCACCACGCCTCCTCCACCACCTACAAGCAGCGGCTCCACCCCCCCAAATTCACCACCAACTACCACGCCTCCGAGTGGTGGATCCGCTGGAGTGAAGAGAGTAAGGTGCAAAGATAGGAATTACCCTCAATGCTACGGATTGGAGCAAAGCTGCCCCAGTGCTTGTGCATCTACCTGTCAGGTTGATTGTGTGACTTGCAAGCCAGTCTGCAGTAAGTCGTCACTATATCCCCTTTTCTCATTCATATTTTTCTCTCGTTTGTTCTAAGCTTGCTTTTGAATGATCCAATGTTCTCTTCACTCACTGTACATAGGCTTGCATGAACGTAAATCTTATCTAGCTCTTTATATCTAAGTGGAGCGTCAAATTGTACCAAACAAGAATACATTAGGAGTCCTAAGAATCAATATCCTGAAAATGGGACAGGGATGATTGTTCGAATTGATTAGATTAGGAACATGCAAATTGACATTCTTGGGACTTTGATTAGTCACTCTGGATATGCATTCATCACCTGCTCAGATCATGGCACACGCATTTGGAAGAAAGTGAAGTTTCGATGCGGTTATTTTTATTACTCCAAATAGTTTCGATAGATGAAATCTCTTTCCGGTCATGTGTGCTGTTTCTGACTTCGACCAAAGTAATTATGTTTTCATAATCAGAGGATCTCAATTGGAATTACTATGAGTAGTGTCTCCAAGGATGCTAAAAATTTCCATGGTCAAATGTGAGCAGGCTGCGACCTTCCCGGCGCGGTGTGCCAGGACCCACGCTTCATCGGTGGCGATGGCATCACCTTCTATTTCCATGGCAAGATGAACCGTGACTTCTGCCTCGTCTCCGATTCCAACCTCCACATCAACGGGCACTTCATCGGCCGCCGCAATGCCAACATGCACCGCCACTTCACCTGGGTCCAGTCCCTCGGTATCCTCTTTGGCTCCCACAACCTCTTCGTTGGCGCCCTCAAGACCTCAGCTTGGGACGATGCCGTCGACCGCCTTTCCCTCTACCTTGACGGCGCCCCCATCTCCCTCCCTCAACAAGAGGGTGCCTTGTGGCACTCCAAGACCACCCCACGCATCTCATTCACAAGGTACCGCGACACGAATGCTATTGAAATCGAAGTGGAGAAGAACTTCAAGATCAAGGCCATGGTTGTCCCGATCACCCAGAAGGATTCATTGATCCACAACTACGGAATAACTGATGAAGATTGCTTCGCTCACTTGGACTTGAGCTTCAAGTTCTACGCATTGAGCGGTGACGTGAGCGGCGTTTTGGGCCAGACCTATGCAAGGAACTACGTGAGCAGAGCCAAGATGGGCGTGGCGATGCCAGTGCTTGGAGGCGAGAGGGAGTTCGCCTCGTCAGGCCTTTTTGCCACTGACTGCGTGGCATCCCGGTTTATCAGCCAGTTGGTGCCGAGGAACTCGACCGAGAGTTTGGACTACGCTGATCTCGAGTGCGCCGGCGGAGTAGAGGGCCGTGGAGTTGTCTGCAAGAGATAAATATGCTTAAAATCACTCCTCGATCTCCCAGTCTCGTTCATGAGCAAAGTTATACGCACCTTCTGTTGTTAATTTGATACAATAAGGTCCAGAGTCGAGAAATATGGTGGGGTGAAATATGCCCTCTCTGGCCAGCTTTTTTAATGTATCTGTTCATTTTTCCTAATAAAACCTTTTGCAACAAGTGAATATAGAGAATGTGTGTTTTCTGTTATATATGGTAATTAAAGCGGTTCCTTCTGATCCTAGAAAACGAACGAAAAAACATTGTCACGAGCGAATATAAACCACATATCCAATTCATTTCCACTTAATCATATACACCGTCTTCCTCAGGCGGTTCCCAATTCACATAGCCATATAGCGTAGTCTCAAAAAGGGGTTAGTGAGCTTTATGTACAAAGTGCTGATTAGCATCCCTATTTTGGGTACACCCAAAATAGTCTCTTTCTCATCTTGTGGAAGCTACTGATCTTTCTTCGATCACCACCGGCAATCCTCCTCTGATGGTGGTGGTGAGCCCCGGTGCAAACCGGGGGCTGCAATGACCTTATGCAATGTGGACATTGAACCGCCAGACCAGAGCAAGCGTGAGGCTCTTCATCTCCACCAGGGCCATCTCCTTGCCCAGGCAGACCCGAATCTCGGCTTGGAAACTAGATACTTGTACCGGTTCCTGGGTGAGAAGACCCCGTCTCTTGTCAGCCACCGCCTGGGCTTGAGCTCAAGGTAGTCTAGGCCCTACAACCGCTCCATCTGGCCCATCGCATAGGGGTGGTATGTGACCCTCTGTTGGGAAAATCTTTTATAACGTTTTGAAGGTGACAAAATAATCAAAGAGTACTAACATGTTTAATAGTTGAGTGACTAGATGAAAGATGCACAAGCCATTCTACAGATAATGCCCTAGCAGAATCGTTTAAAGACAAAGAATACACTATGGTGAACAAGGCTTTGTGTACGGGTGTTTACAAGCTAGATGTACTTGAGTAGAAGATGAATGAGCCTAGAACATGTAGTTCGGTGAAGCTTGGAGGTATTATGGATAGGTGAACAGTGAGTTAGAGTTACGTCTCTCATTATGCTTGGAAGAACTAGAAGATAGAAATTAGAGTGAAGTTGAATATGACTAAAAAGTTTGGTATAACTAAAAGCAAGTTACAACCAAAGTCAAATATCAGCAGGGTACTGTATGGATATCAGCAGCATACTAAATGGATATTGGTAGAGTACTACCAAAGATGGATATAGGCCAATTATTGCAAAAGCTAGATATAACTAGGATTTCTTGCTGATATAAGCAGAACACTCAAACTATTTAAAATATGAATCTTGTCATGAACTTCAAGATTATTATTTTCAGATATTTTATATCATCCCTTGACAACTTGTGATCTGATGTGAATTCCTAATTAAGATCTTGATTGACCATTAATCAAAACATTTTTATGTAAAATAAATCAATCATGCAATATATTTTGATTGATTGATAATCATTGTGAAGGCAAAATACATTTCATAAATGAGCCACTCTATTTTTGGAAATCAAATATTTGATTGTATGGACGATCAAATTTATGAGAATTCTAATTGATCAACTTCCATGGCTAATTGATCTTATCAATAATTGTCTAACAACTAGTTTGGAAATTAATCCTTTTGAAAATTGTCCAACGAGAAGTTTAATTGGCAAGGAGTATAAAAGGAAATCAAGATGTCAAAGAAGATAGATGTAGACTTCATCAAATTCAAATTTAAAGAGAGCTTTATATTGATCTTTAGTGAGCTCTAAATTCTAATCTTTCGAGAAGTGTGGGTTGTGTTATAGTTTGTGCTTAGGTTTGAGATGAGAGCCCTATCAGTTTGAGTATAAGTAGCACCAATTCAAGAAGAAGTGCTTGAGTATAAGCAACGGCAGCTTTAAGAAGAAGTACTAGAGTGTAGGTGGCACAGTCTATTATAAATTTCTAGTGGAATCCAAGCAGGAGGTTCTTAGTATGGGAGAGTGGACTTGGACTTACACCAAGTCGAATTACTATAAATTTTGAGTGCATCGTTCTCCATCTCTTTGTGTATATTCATTTTTTGCTTGATAGAAACAAACCACACTACTTGATATAATCAGAACCCGCTTACATTAACACTATGTTTTACCTGATCACGTTTATATCACACTTGATGCTTTTTTTTCCAAATTATTTTTTCAAGTTTCTTGAAATCACATATTCACCCCATTTAGGTGATACTACTAGCCAACATCAATTAGTATCAAAGCCTGATGCTCATTAGAACATAAAGACATCTCTTCGAGAAACACAAAGAATCAGACCTCCTAAACTTGATGAAATCATTAGAACTATAATGACATACAAGGTTGAACGTGTAGATGATGAAGAAGATTCCAAAGGTAAGAAGTCTATTGCTTTGAAAACCGACATTTGTAATGCAGATGACTCAACATCATCCGAGGAAGATGATGACCAAGAAATGGAGATGTAGCTTGTGAGAAAGAGAAGAAACTCTAAGGGGAAGAAGTCAACCAAAAAATCTAAAGAAAGAAAATTTAACAAGAAGAGAGAAGACTAAAGCTTGGGATATAATATGTTTTGAGTGCAAGAAACGGGGACACATAAAACTCAACTGTCCTCTATTCAAGATAAAAAAGAAGAAGGAAAATTCGACAAGAAGAGAAAAACTCTAAAGGCTAAGATGTGGAGTGACACAAAATGCGAATCCAGCGATGATAAGATTAATGAACAAGCAAATTTAAGTTTAATGGCAGACATTCAATTTGAAGAAGATGGGGTGATCCGCTCAAATCCAATTCTTGATGATGAAATTTTTTTTGAAGAGTTAAGCATAGAACATAACGAATCATTTTTTTTTCTTTTCCTTTTCTTTCCTTTTCTCTTCTTCTTCCTCTAACTGGTGGCAAAAATATAAAAAAAATTATAAAAAAATTAAAAGAGAAAAATATAATGAAAGTATTAAAATATTAAAAGAAATCTTAAATTACAAAAAAAAAAAAAAATTAAAGGTCGTATCAAACGCATTTCTATTTCAGAAATAAAAATTTTGAGCAATTGTCAAATGCCTTCAAATGTTTAGAAACTCACCCTGAGAAATAAAATAAAAATCATTTTAAAGCAGAAATTGTTCTCAATAACAAAATGGTTACCAAACACACCCAAGTGTCTACCTATATCAAGTTTTGGCACTTGAGGTATTCACCACTCCTTAATACACTCAACTAAACACTAGAGGCCGAAGACTGAACACAAGGAAGACATTGGTTAATGAGTTATCATTAGATAGCAAAGAAGGTCGACATGTGGTTGTGGAGAGCAATCGCGAAGTCTAAAGTTAGGTCCAGCAACAATCGAAAGACTGTAAAGATTTAGTAGATGAGGGTGCAGTTATGAAGCATGATCATGGAGATGAAAAACAATGGCATGCGATTATGATTTTAAATTTGAATGACAACTGCATAAATGCAGTTACTTTGTGTATTAGTTGTTGGAACATTATCAGGAATTTTGATGATATCAAAACTTGTTCGAGACTTTCAGAAAAGTAACTGATGACTCACATGTAATGTCTCCTAAACAAAGTGCAGAGGATCTTAAGTTTTATCCTATAATCTTCCACTTCTCTGCTCCCGACCGTGAGTTAAGTTAGAATTCACCTTAATCGCTAAGATAGTCCTATAACTATTTTCTTTTAGAGCCATAGTCTATTCTTTCTTGTCCAGGATTCAGTTTAAAGAAGCATTGCAGACTTACAATTTGGAAATCTTTAAGCACAGGGACTGGGCATAAAAATCTTGGAGCAAAAACATTTTCCGGGAAATCCATCTGTGGAAGAGGCATTTTCACATACAGTGATCGGCCATGTCGAAGGTGGTGAGGCCGGCATAGGCATGGTGGAGCATGGCGTTACGACGGCGTCATCCTTGTCGATCTGGCCTCTCCCGCTCCCAATCTGCCATGTTGAGGACCCTGCATATGTCAAGCGAGTTGCCGCCGTTCTTCAGCATGACCCGTCGGCTCTCCAGCCCGCTAGCCCTGTTACCACCTGACCCCCGAGCTGGAGCTGAACTGGCGCGTTCCAGCGCGAGCTGCGGCGTAGATGTCGGTGGGTTTGGCAGAGCTGAGGGCGGTGAGGTTGGAGTACGCGGATTGGGTAGTCACCGCCATTGTACTCTACCTACGAAGGTGTCCGCAGGCAAGCGGAGGTTGAGGATAAGGTGCGATGGGTGGCAGACGGGAAATGACGGCTATGCTCACGTAAGGGCTTCCGTAATGATAATCGTTAAATTTACCTCATTATAAATTTCATTCTTAAACTTTTTATTCATTTAACAAGGTGCTCAAACTATTTTAAACTATTCAATTTAATCCCTAAATTTTTAATTTGTTCAATCCGATCCTTTAGTACCATTTGCAAATTTTTCTAGTTACACTATTACTTGGATTTTATAAATATCTTTTCTAGTGTGTTTATTTCGTAGAAAACTCAATGATAAAGAAAAATATTTTTCGAAAAAGCATTTTTCATGAAAATGATTAGTTTCCTTTATTTGGTAATATATGATTGCAAATGTTTTTTAATATTTGGATCTTATTGAAAAATTATTAAAATTTCTTGATTTTATCTCAGCAAAAAATTTCAGATTTTTTAAATTTTTTATTTCAATGTTTTAAATTAATTTTATTTTTAAATCACTTTTTTTCTCTTTTTTTTAATTTTTTTTTTCCTTCTTCTTCAACTCTTGTCTCTTTCCTCACATGCCATCGTCTTTTCCTCTGCCACTACCGACTGGCAATGGCCACAGGCAAGCTCTGCCTCAAGAGGATTGGGCGAGCCGCAAGCTTGTTAGCCATGACGAAGTCAGGGCTCACCTAGACCTGGCAAACCCTGAGCTCACCGGCCTTGGCCAAGCTCAGGTGCACCTAGATTTGGCGAGCTACGAGCTCGCTGACTTTGGCCGAGCTTGAGCTTGTCGACTTTGGCTGAGCTCAAGCTCACTTGGATCTAGTGGGCTATGAGCTCGCCCGCCTCAACGAGCTTGGTCTCTCTTGGATTGGCCAAGCCACGAGCTCGCCGGCCTCAATAGAGCTCAAGTCAGCAAGGTCGCTAGTCACATCTTAACCTGTCAGTGTCGGTGAAGGAAGAAGGGGAAGAAGGAGGAAGAAAGAGAAAATAAATAAAATAAAAATCGAAATAATTAAAAATTGATTTCTAAAAAAATTATGTTTGTAAGAATAAAATTTTCATCAACCAAGAATCTAAGACTAGGAAAACCTTTTGTAAAATGTTTTTAGATTGTTTTAAAGAGGAAATCATTTTCTTGAATTGAAGCTTTGTTGTGAAAACATTTTTCATTGACTAGGAAAATATTTTCCATTAACTCATTTTCCTAAGTGAACCAAATACCGGAAAATGAGGACAATGTTTTTCGTGAAACAAATGCACCCTTCATTTCAATCTATTTTTTAAATCAACAAAAAAATATGCTAACTTTTTTATTACAGTTTTAACTCCTTATAATGTCATAACAATTCCACTTTAAGTATGTCTTAGGGTGTGTTTGTTTTACCAAAATGAATTATTTAAAAAACGTTTTCATAAAAATAATTGTTTATATCACTTACAAATGAACGAATGAAAAATAATTTTATTGTCCATGAAAATGTTTAGATGTAAATTACTGTCAATATTGAAAATATTTTTAATGGACTAATTATTTCAAAAGATATAAGTGATCATTTTAAAGAAGTTCCAAGTTATTTGTTTTCCATGAAACAAATAAAATGCCAGCTTATGATCTCTATTATAAAAAAAAAGTAAAGTAAAGTAAAACATCATTTAGGTTGTGTTTGGCAGTTATGATAAAATTCAGAATATGATAAAATTTATTTTATCATGCATTTAGTGGCTACTCAATATAAGATAAAGCTGGATATAAGGAAGATATATGTCGGATTAAATTATCTTATGGGGGACGTGGGATAAAGATGAATAGGATTTATAATATTCATAATAGAAAATTTATTTTTTTCAAAAAACAATTTTTTTAAATTAACAAAATTAAAAATATATTTTAATATAAGAATATTTGAATTTTAATATAAGAAATTAAAAATAACAAAAAAATAACAATTTATTTTTTAATTTAATAATTTGTATTTATATATATTCAAATTTAATTATATCTTATAATAGAAATTCAATTTTTAATTTTTACATATTTTAATTATTTTAGGTATATTAGGACAATTTACTATTTAATAAAATTTTGTTAGAAAATGATGGAAGTGGAAGAAAGAAATAAAGAAAGATATTAATTATAAAAAGAAGGAAAATGAAATACAAAAGCAAATAAAAATAAAGTTGGCAAGAGTGTGGAAGAGATTTTTATTATCTTTGTTTGTAAAAGTTTTGGTTCATTTATATTGATATGCCGTTTATATTAAACAATATAGATGATATGATGTAAATATATCCAATTGTATTACTATAATCACCAAGCAGTAGATAGGATATAACAAAATTCCTAAAATCTCATATTTTATCCTATTAAATCTTATCTTGGTTAGAGTTGTATCGGGTTAATATTCCTATTATTTCAACTTCCTCATTTATAGATTTAACTAAATTCAATTAAGAAAACACAAAACACAATAGCCTAAAATTTTTATCTATCTAAAAACTTAGGAATAAGATTTAGATTAATATAAGTACGTGAATATATGGATTCTCATGAAAACAATTATCGTTAAAATAAAAAGAAAAATCAACTTGACAAAGGTCTAAATGAGGTTCTACTTTTACTATTATAAAGATCATGAGCTAAAATATACTTAAAGGGGAACTATCATAATATTTGTAAAGACCAAAAATGTAAAAATGTAATAAAAAGATAGCATTTTATTTGTTAATTTAAGAAATGGTTTAAAATGGAAAATATATATTTTAAAATATAAGTAGTAGTGTAATTATGCAAACCTGCAAATAATACAGATTATTGACTTTGTTTTGGAAAGTTGGTGGACTAAATTAAATAAATTAAAATTTTCAAAAACCATATTGAACATATTAAAAATTGAAGAATGACATTACACATAGAGCTAAAATTTACGCATTTTTTAGTGTTATGTTCTCTATCATGGGCAACGTAGGAAGATAAACTCATATATTGACTACATGTTCAGAAAGTCATCAACTACAATGTAAATTTACATTATAAAAGGATTAAGGTGTTTGATAAATTATCCTTACATACTTAGATACGGTAAATTGGGAATTTCAACTTACAGATTTGGGGAAGTTTTGGGATTGATTTGGCAAGCTATATTGCCAGATCATTGAGGTCACACAAAGAGAAACGAAAAAACCCAAAGCCAAATCCATTTTTGTTCAAGAGTGATTGGTCGATACGTTGCTCTCAGACGTTTGACCTGGATTCAATGTGCAAGCTTCCTCACTTGAATGAGCATCGATTTCAAGATCGATTCTGTCGTCGAAGATTTAGACATAAGAAGCTTCTGTCCCATCTTCCTTGTTGATTCTGAAGTCTTCCGTTTCAGCTGCGTCTTCATCAGATTTAAGGAAGAGGGGTGCAAGGCCATCCGACAAAACCGGTTCAGCATTTCAGACGCGCTTTTATCTTATATGTTGATGGTTCGTGGCAGGTCCAGCAATGGATAGTTTCCTGGAAATCAGCAGAACGCTGTCATGCTAGTGATTTCTTGGAAATGGAAGGTCAATTTTGACCGTAAATTCTTGTTCAGCTTCGGAGCGCATCGTCTGCTTTCATTTATCTCAGCAGGAGAGAGAGCCGCAGATCATCGAGGAATCGGTACCGACAAACACTTGAAAACAACGCTGCTGGATCTGCTGCTGGGTCCATTGGAGGGGATCGATTCAAGTCAATTGAAAAGCTTAGTGGCCCAACCGAAAGAAGTCTTAATTGTCCACCGATCAAGTTGCAAATTAGATTGCGAAAGGCCACCGGAGCGGAAGTCTGCCTCCTAATTGGCTATCTAAGTCCCCAACCCTTGTGGGATTTATTATGCTTTGAACCATGCTTTCGTTACCGATAAAAAAAAAAATCATGCTTCATTGTTCTTCTGAACTAAGACATTGAATGAGTGAATTTTAATTTTCAACAAGAAAATGAGTTCATTAAGAAGATCACTATCTTCCTCTAATTCTATACAACAAATGTCCTCATATCAAGGTCCTTTACATAGAGAAGAAATAAACATAGAAGATTTTAACAAATCAATAGAAAATTGGGAAATCCATAGGGTTCAACTTAATCAAATTTATCATATATATATGTTATGGTAACCTGGGGTCAATGTGCTTGTTTCTATATAATATATGTTGACCTGGGGCAATGTGCTTGTTTCTATATAATATATGTTGACCTGGGGTCAATGTGCTTGCTTCATGTCGGAAATTGTGGACAGTTTCTCGGAGATTAGCAGAACGTGTTATGCTGGAAATTTCTAGGAAATGGGAGATCAATTTATTCTCACTCTGCTTCGGAGCACACAGTTTGCTTTCATTTGCATCGCGCGGAGAGAGAGAGAGAGAGAGAGAGAGATGGATCATCAAGCAAACGAGATCGAGGAAGTGGGAGATCCAGCAGTTAAAAAAGACACAAACATTTCCAATGCAGGACCGGTCGGAGAGTTAAATGGACTGAATTCACCTCCAAGAAACTACGATGAAGCCGGCCCAGTTGATGCTGAAGCAGGATCGCACAATGAGGCTGTATCTTACTGCTTGGCCCGCGTTAGGAGCCGACTAGGGGAAGGGGAAAGGGAAAGGGAAAGGGAAAGGGAAAGAAGCTCCCGAGCGAGGACATCTTCTCGCACCATCTTTAGGATCCCTCCAACTCTTCGCGGGATCAATCCTAAGGCTGAACAGCCTGAGATTCTATCTATTGGCCCGTACCACAGGGGCCGGGAGGATTTGCTCGAGTTTGAAGGGCACAAGTGGTTCTTCCTCAAGAGGTTCCTTCACCGCACGTCCTTGAACATGGAAAGCCTCGTCAGATCCGTGGCACATGTAGAGAGTTCTGCCCGGTGCTGCTACTCGGAACCTGTGCTCATGTCAAGTGGCGACTTCCTGGAGATGATGCTACTCGATGGTTGCTTTGTGCTGGAACTCTTACTCCACATTTTCAGGAGCGGTAATGCGATTGAGGAAGATGACCCCATCTTTACACAGCCTTGGATAATCCCGATTCTCATCAGGGACTTGTTGAAGCTCGAGAACCAGGTTCCATACTTCCTTCTCGAGAAGTTGTTTTCCTCCTCAGGCTTGTCTAGGGTCGTCGGGCTGGAAGAGACTTTGGGCACGCTCGTTCTGAAAATGTTCGATCTGGCCTATCCAATACCCACGGAGGTGCTCAAATGTTACGGACATGCCCAGTGCAATCATTTACTTGACCTGTTTTACTTGACTCTCTTTCCGACTAACGAGGTCCACATCAAGTATCCAGAGAAGTACCGGCCATCCGATCAGTCCGTACCATGTGTGACCCAGCTTATGCCCTCCGGAATCAAATTCAAGTCAAGGAAGACGCAGAACTTCCTGAACATAAGTTTCAGGAAACGGGTGCTGGAGATACCATCCATCACCATCAACGACTTCATGACCACCGCGCTGATAAACTGCGTCGCCCAGGAACAATGCCAGGAAAACAGCTTCAAGTACATCACCGATTATGTCTCCTTCATGACCTGCCTCATCAATCAGCCAAGAGACGTGTCTCTCCTCTGTTCAGATGGGATCATCACAAGATTTTCTCTGGACGACCAGTATGTTGCTAATTTGTTCAATAAACTTGGGAAGAGCATCGTTTTTAATGTTCATGACTGTTATCTGTCCAAGCAGTTCGAGGAACTGGAATCGTACTACTACAGCAACTGGGCGAACATGATGCGCACTTACTTTTCCAGTCCGTGGTCTGTCATATCGGTCTTCTCTGCTTTCTTGGTCATAGTTCTCACCGCGACACAGGCTGTTTTTGCTGCACTTAGTTATCACTCCCGCTAGGATTTGTTGCTCAGTAGGTGTGTCTCGATCGGGGTTTTATATATATATTTACAAACTTGAAGTTTGATGAGTGCTCCAATTTACTACGAGGGCAGGGTTCTCTTTTTCACGGCAGATGCCGAAATTGAAGTTTGATGATGCGATAGCCGTTTAAATTCAAAGTTGCTCATCAAGACGCCACGAAAAGAGTTTGATGATGCGACAGCCGTTTAAATACAAAGCTGCTCATCAGGACGCTACGAAAAGATTAAGACCTTAGGTTGCAATAAAAAGAGTTTCCGTTCAAAGAAACCTGGGACTTTCTGCGGTCATTTTCCTAAATTCCAGGAAATCCCCGTGCAGATGTGGTGGTACTCGACAGGTGGGGGATCTGACTACGCTCCTATTTTCTCTTTCCAATAGATCTGACCCGCGTGCATTTCTTCGAGAACCGGAGGCACTGAAATTAGCCCCTCGCGTTGGAATTATAAATGGGTGTTCTTGTCTCTGACCAGACTGTTAAAATTAGACTTAGTTTGATGCATGCAAGCTGATTCAGGAGATCACCCGACCGCAACAGAAGCAAAAATAAGATGTAATTAGTAAATCAAGAACTTGCGAGGATGGACGGTCTCGCTCAGAGTTCCCATTTCGTGCCTTCAATTTTCTCCCTCTATCGCTAGGTCACTCCCTTTCACAATGTTTTTGACAATTTTAACATTTGTGGATCCCACATTTTTGACTTATATATACTAGGGGTGTACAATCGGAACCGGGTTTACCCGGAACCCGACCGGCCCACCCGAAAAACAGGGTTGGGAACCGGTTTCCAGTTAAACCGGTTCTAGTTTTTGGGAACCGGGTCCAAGCAAATACCCACCCAGAACCGGACCGGTTTTTACCCTTTTAATAAAAAATCATCTCTTTGTATAGTGCTTTTAAGTTTCTTTATCTTCAAATAATTGTTAAAAAAAAAAGCATTTCTCTGAATCAAGTTAAGGGAGAATTGGTTTTAAAGAATTATTAAAAAAAAAATATTTTCATGCATTGTTTTTCTTTTTTAATGGTCTCACCTTCAACTATTACTATAATCACGGGACAAGTATTACTAACTATTATAGCACTAATTAAAGTATTTTCAGTCCAATTCAAGAAAGGTGTCCTCTTAATAATAGCTCCATCGCATACACATTAACATGCGCATTAGATCATATTAGAAATATTTGTAGAAATGAGACTAATATTATATCTATATTTGTTGCTAATGTTTATACATTATTAGGATTTTTGCTTTGTCTTATAATGTTAGAAGGATTATGTTATTGTTTTTCGCGAATTAATGTAAAATTCGAAGCCGTGTAGGATATTGAACGATTGCAAAACAGGTTCCAATGAAAACAAGATTGACCCTGTTCCCGAATCGGAAAAATAGGGTCGGGTCCAAAACATGATCCAATAAAAACAGGGTAGGATACATGGACTAAAAAAGGGGAACCGGTTATAATAGAATCGGGTGCAGGGTCTAGGTCTAGACTCTACCCACCCTAGACCCGATCACCCCTAATATATACACAATACGTGTCCTTGGTCAAACGTGGCGTCCCTCCTTTTATTTGGTTTCTTCCTTTTCTTTTCATGGGGTCCCCACGCGTTTTATTGCCCTCGTCCTAACAGAGACACTTTGCTTTGGCGATTCTCAAGGTAACAATAATGGCGATGGTAAACAACCACGACATTGATCGAACCAGCTGGAGCATCAACACTTCGGGTCAATCACGCGAAACATCGCCATTCGCCGGCTTCTTTTCCAATAACTTTCCTTCCAGCTCTGGCCCATCGCTGCCACTCTCCCCCACCTCCTCGGCTCCCACCCTTCTATCCCGCCGGCAAGCCCCCTCTCTCCCGATCCTCGCAGACCGGTGCCGGAGCCGAGCTACACTGCGGTGTATGATTTGCAAAGTGGATCGCGGTAACTAATAAAGCCCCAAATGGATCCAAAGATCTTGGGCTTGGACCATCCAGTTAGTCCAGGCCTAGACCCTAGAGAAGCATTGGAACTGGACAGGTCTCCCTTTTCAGATTTTCGCCAGAACAGAAAACTGCTGAATTCGGGAATGAGCCCGTGTGTATACTTCTTAACCTTCCAACGGAGGGAGAAAAACAAAATCCCCTGTTACTTGCGTCGCGACATTATTTTTATCGTGAAAGATTGAAAAAAGAAAAATACAGAAAGCACGTCTATAATACTTGTTGAGCTACAGACTAATGGCCCAACAACATATTTGATGCTCCAAAGCAAACTCACTGAAGATAATAGGGAAAATTACTCAATTAATCCTATCGAAGGGATGGATGGTCTGTTTAAGCATTCCTATATTGCAGTCAATTTTCATTTCAACTCTCTTTCCTTGTGTCAACTTTCTCCCAAGTGCAAGTCTTGAGTTAACCCTCAAGTTCAGCAGAGATCCATCATGGTGTATTATGTGCAAAGAGAGCGTGGTAATTGGTAAAGCCCCAAATGGGTCCAAAGTTTTCGGTCTTAGACCATCCAATTAGTCCAGGCCTAAACCCTAAACAAGTATAGAAATTGGAAACTCACAAGCCTATTCGTACATTTCTTAGCCTTTTAAGAGAGAGGAAAAAATCCCGTTATTTGCGTCGGGACATGAATCCTAATGTGAAATTAAAAATTCCGAAATTTAGCTTATCATTTTGCCACATTCATAAGAATATTTGTGCCGATACAAGTAGAGCTTTCGGCATTATGGTTAAAACTCAACTTCACTAAAGGTGATCGGTTTTCGGTCTGGTCTGGTTCCAAAGTGAAATCGGGAATCGGATTGGGAGGACCGATTCCCAATTTTGGGAACCGAGAATCAAACTATTTGATCATAGGATTAGGAAGACTGTTTGGTCCTACGATTAGGAACCAAATCGGATCATGGTTCGTCCCACCGGTCAGTCCATCCAAAGAAACCACCATTTTTTTTTTTTTTTCACTAAAAAGTGGTTGTGCTCCAAATCGATTGATCCGGTTCAATTCTTAGGCGGTCCCAATAAAACCAAGCGCATATGTTCTCACATGCTAAAACGTCAAACTCCACTTGTGTTTAAGTTTATATATATTTAAGAAATAAAATAATCTATTTAATGATTTATTGCTATTTTTAAGAAATTAAAAGAATACATTTTTAAAAAAAGAGTTGGTCCAGTCCGATCTAGTCTCCCCTCCCGAAATCGAGAATCAAACTGAAAATCATTGATTGCATTTTAATAGAATGGGGAACCAAACCGATGCCTTCAAGAACTGGACCAAATTGGCCAATCCGATTCGGTCCCGGTTTGGGCAATCTAATATACTCCCCCTTAAACTTCACAAAACAATTTGCTTTACATAAGATCATTATTGAAATTGATTTTGTTAGTCCAAAACTTATGATTGATAATGCTAGCGATGCTTTGCTTAAAGATATTGTTTCAGTTTGAGTTCAAAGTGCAATATAACTTTCACAAAGTAAATCATTCCGCTAGTGGTTTGTTAATTTTAGAATCGATAAGCGCTTGTACAATATATTCTTTTCACTGTCTTCTAAAGAGTTACTTCATATCTATTAGGTGATAAAAAAGAAATAGTAAATTTACAAAGTTACGCATATGTATTCGGCCGTAGCGCTTTTTCATTAAAAAAAAGAAAGTGCATTTCAGGATACTTGTTAAGCGACAACTCATGCTTTGAAATTATATAATGTTGATTTTACATGTTTAATTGTTTTGTAATGGGGGGATTCATCATCCTTCTACTCCACTCAAACTTCTCTGTATCATAAAGAAATATTAAAGTAATTCTCGACCTCAAACATTTACTCGAATATTCGAATACCACTCATACTCGTTGCAGGACACAATTATAAATCGTACATAACTAGATCGTTAATAAAAGACTAATTTGAAACTAATAACATAAATATCCCCATATTTCATCGATTAATGAGCGACAATTTGAATTAATGATAAGTGTACTAAAAGTCCTAAAATTTATCATTAATGAGCAATTCGGTTCTAAAAATTTCAAAAAGTACAATTAATTATTAAAATTTGTCATGGAAGTGTAATTGAGTTCTAAAACTTTCAAAAAGTGTAATTAAATCTTAAAACTAGTCACGAAAGTATAATCGAATTTTAAAATTTTCAAAAAATATAATCAATGGAATGACTTAATTGCACTTTTTGAAAGTTTTTAGATTCAATTGCACTTTTATGACAAGTTTTAAAATTTAATTACATTTTTTAAAAGTTTTAAAACTAAATTCTACTTGTAAGACTTTC
The DNA here is from genome assembly GCA_014182895.1 of Angophora floribunda. Taxonomy (NCBI): domain Eukaryota; kingdom Viridiplantae; phylum Streptophyta; class Magnoliopsida; order Myrtales; family Myrtaceae; genus Angophora; species Angophora floribunda. Next base: position 6,338,063 of record CM024714.1, read on the forward strand.
AATGTATCTATCCATTTAAATTATTTCCTAAAATAACTCAAGCTTGTCTTTTCAATTTCCTTAACCGACTATTTCCCATTGTTGCTTGCAAATGCGAGTGCCTTCTTTGCAAGTCTCCAAATTATAATTTTGTGATGCGGCTATCACCCAGTGAGTTGTTCCCTCTATCACAACTTTTATAAAATTGATATTCTAATTTTTTTTTTCGTAGTTTTAAGACCCACAACTATGTCGGTCGGGTGGTGCCATGCAATTTTTAGACAAAAAGGGGTTTATCCGAGCAGTAATGCTTACTCAATGCTACTACTTTACCCCTTGACCTGATCAGAGGATCACCGAACCATTTGATTGATTGCATGGCAATCGTTTTATATCTCGAATCTTCATTGGATGGCAATCAAAGGATAAAATTAATCAGGATCGAAAAATGCTCCCACTTTATTTCAATTACAAGATAACAGATGATCACCATTTGGCCTGATATTATTTATAAAAAAAAAAAAAAAAAAAGGATCATGATTCCCCACAATCTTGAGTACCAGAATGCTACATTCGGACCATTAATCCAACTTTTGGCTCATCTTGTGCTTATGATCTTCCCTAATCGACCAAACCGGAGACCACCTATCACGTACTCCTACTCTCTTTGCGCCTGCTGATTAGTAAGCTTCTCAGATGAAGTTCATATCTCATGCTTAATGTTCGGGACTGTAAGAAAGTCCATATTATCATTCGATTTCGTGTTTTGAGTTGAATGACAAGTTCGGTTCCCCAACTCTCTCCTATGGACAAATTAAGTACTGACGATACCCGACCATGTTCATATTACTCTACATTGACAATTATGTGCCGGTTTTATCATGTTCTATTGATAAAATAGTCTCATTTTAGGTGTAATGGCACATCAACATATTTGATGCTCCCCAACAAACTCGCACAAGATAATAGGAAAAATTATTGAATTTAGTTATAAAATTTTCAATTTTACCAATTTAATCTTAAATTTGCGTGATTTCAATGTAGTCCTTCTAGTAATTTTTGTCAAAAATCACTAATCTAGCGATTTAGTTTTCATGGGCCGTCGGCGATTTGATGACAAAAGAGCTACAATAGAATTTTACATAAAGGTTTATGATTAAATTGACGAAATAGAAGTTTAAGACTGCCTTAATATTCATACAATAAATTTAGGACTAACTAGACAATTCTTTTGAGATAACACGAAATAGAGATGGTGACAACTCATGAGCCATGTGAAGCTGCAAATCAAAGTCATTGAGAAGGTACAAACAAGGTTGTTCTAGGGTTGACTTTGACTTCCCTTTGAATGTACCCCTCCGCTTTTTTTTTTCCGGGTTGAATGCCCTTTTTAGGAACCCTTTAGTAAAAGGAACCCGCGCTCACTTGCAAAGAGAGGCATGTCATGCAGACCCTTACTAGATTTGAGGCCAAGTTGCTTCGGAAGCTCACCTTCTCTTTCACCTTTTTCATCTCTATATAAAGAAGAGCGCGATGCCATCGAGGAAATCGTATCAATCCCGAGAAGAAATCAATCATATATATCATCGAGAAAGAGAGTTGTAGCTTGTTAGTCATGTCGAAACCAGATATGGCAAGGGTAAAGCCAGGCTTGGGCATGTCCTTGCTGGTCCTCTTGCTAGCTCTGGCAATGGCTGGGGCGGATCCAGGGCCCAAGCAAGTGAAGTGCCAAGACAAGGCCTCCCCTTGTTACCATGTGAAGATGTATTGCCCCGCTGCTTGCCTCAGGACTTGCGAGGTGGATTGTGCTTCCTGCCAACCGGTTTGCACCAGCGGCAACGTCGACAACAACAACGGCACCAGTAACAACAACAATAACAATGGCAACAACAACGATAACAACAACAATGGCAACAATAACAACAACAATAATAACGGCAACAACAACGACAATAATAACAACGGTGACAACAACAATAACAACAACAACGGCGACAACAACAGCAACAACAACAATGGCAACAACGGCAACAACGGTAGTGGCACTCCAACGCACCCACCACCGCCTCCATCTATTCCAGTCCACGTCCCTCCTCCACCATCGTCATCTCCCCCTACCACCACCCCCCCTCCTCCGACACCTCCGTCACCTGTCACTGTCTCTTCTCCTCCTCCGCCGCCAGTTCCTAGCAGTGGCTCCACCCCGCCAACCGCCACACCTCCTCCACCACCTACCAGCGGTGGCTCCACCCCCCCAAATTCCCCACCAACCACCACGCCTCCAAGCGGTGGATCCACACCACCAAATGCCCCTCCGACCACCACACCTCCTCCAACGTGGTATCCTCCTCCGCCTCCATCGAGTGAAGTATCAGGAGGGAAGAAAGCGAGGTGCAAGAATAGGAATTACCCCCAATGCTATGCATTGGAGCAAAGCTGCCCCAGTGCTTGCGCATCTACCTGTCAGGTTGATTGTGTGACTTGCAAGCCAGTTTGCAGTAAGTAGTCACTATATCCCCTTTTCTCATTCATATTTTTAGAATTTTTGTTTATTCTAACCTTGCGTTCAATTAATACAATGTTTTCTTCACTCCCTGCACATAGACTTGCATGAACATAAATCTCCTCAACTGTTTTCAAACAAGAATACATAAGGAGAGATAAGAATTAATGTCCTGAAAATGGGACAGGATGATTGTTTCCTTTGACTAGATTAGCAACACGCAGTTGGACACTTTTGAGACTTTGATTAGTCAATCTGGATACGTATTCATCCCCTGATCAGATCATGTCACACACGAGAATCTCGATCCGAATTACTATGACTAGTGTCTCCAAGGTTGCTAAAAATTTCTTTTCGTCAAATGTGTGCAGGCTGCGACTATCCCGGTGCTGTGTGCCAGGACCCACGCTTCATCGGCGGCGATGGCATCACCTTCTACTTCCATGGCAAGAAGAACCGTGACTTCTGCCTCGTCTCCGACTCCAACCTCCACATCAATGCACACTTCATCGGGCGCCGCAATGCCAACATGCACCGCGACTTCACTTGGGTCCAATCCCTTGGCATCCTCTTTGGCTCCCACAGCCTCTTCGTCAGCGCCCTCAAGACCTCAGCTTGGGACGACGCCGTCGATCGCCTCTCCCTTTACCTCAATGGCGCCCCCATCACCCTCCCTCAACACGAGGATGCCTCATGGCACTCCAAGACCGCCCCACGCATCTCATTCACAAGGTTCCGCGACACGAACGCCATCGAAATCGAAGTGGAGAAGAACTTCAAGATCAAGGCCATGGTCGTCCCAATCACGCAGAAGGACTCATTGATCCACAACTACGGAATAACTGACGAAGATTGCTTCGCTCACTTGGACTTGAGCTTCAAGTTCTACGCATTGAGCGGTGACGTGAGCGGCGTCTTGGGGCAGACCTACGCAAGAAACTACGTGAGCAGGGCCAAGATGGGCGTGGCGATGCCGGTGTTGGGAGGCGAGAAAAAATTTGCATCGTCAGGCCTTTTCACAACTGATTGCGCGGCCTCCCGGTTCATCGGCCATTTGGCACCGAGGAACTCGACCGAGAGTTTCGAGTATGCCGACCTCGAGTGCGCCGGCGGAGTGGAGGGCCGTGGAGTTGTCTGCAAGAGATAAACATGCTTAAAATCGCTCCCCGATCTCTCCGTCTCATTCGTGTGCGAAGTCATACGCACATTCTGTTGTTAATTCGATACAATAAGGTCCGGAGTCAAGATATAGTGGTGGGGTGAATTGTGCCCTCTCTGGCCAGCTTCGTTCTATGCATCGGTTCGTTTCTCCTAATAAATGTTGAAAAGAATCGTCTTTGTACTTGAGTAGGACAATAAAGTCAATGTGAGTTCGAATCAATTAAGCAATTACATCGGACTTTAAATCGTAATATTACTTTTCTTTAAAGATTTATTTGCCCCACGAAATTACTAATGGTCACCAGCAAACATCCTCCAGGATACTACAAAGTTTCAAATAAAAATACTATATAAGCAATTATAGTATTTCTTCAAGGTCTTCCTAAGAAACAATTGAAAATTTTGGTTGCAGTTTTGAAAAGAGGACTCGAAAATTGTAATACCTACATGGCTATATATAGAAACATAGGCACCTCTTCATGAAAGGTTGCAAAAAATTAACTAATATATCTTTTCGAAAGAAGTTACACAATGAACAAATGTAACCTTTCAAAAGAAGTTGCAAAATGAGCTAATGTAACCCTTTGGGAAAAGTTATAAACCAAACTAGTATAATTTCCAAAAGTTATCTTAAAAAAACACGTATAGAAAATTCGGAATAAAATAAAATAATTTTATTATTATTATTTATTAATAAATTTCCGAATTTTTTAAAATAATTTCCAAAATGCTAAAATTAAAGGCAACCTTTCGATTAACAAAATAACCATATAACATTTAAAATAAAAATTAAAAGATAAGGAATTAGTGCTAATTAAACCGCAGGCACGCCGCGCACCCACACGCGATATAGGGGGTTTAGCCCACACTCCAGCTTTTCCTTCTAACAATTTAGAAAAACTAGTATTTAGAAAGTGACTTACGTTTTCCAAACTTTCCTACGTAGGATAAGGAAAAAACACACTTAATTTGTTTTACCACCAACGGCAAAACTCTTTGCAGCAAGTGAATATAGAGAATGTGCATTTTGTATTATCTATTCTTGGCACTTTGCGAATTTAAACCACATGTCGAATTCATTTCCACTGAATTGTATACAACATCTTCCTCAGGCGGTTCGTCATTCACATAGCCATACAGCGGAGTACGGGAGGGGGGTTAGCGAACTTTATGTACAGAGTTCTAATTAGCATCCTTGCATGGTGTGCACTCAAAACAGTCTCTCCCTCATCGTGTTGAAGCGACTGATCTTTCTTCAATCACCACCCGCAATCCCCCTCTGATGGTGGCGGTGAGGCCCGGCGCGAACTGGGGCCGGCAATGACCGCCTGCGACAAGGATATCGAACTGCCGGACCAGAGCGAGGGCGACGCTCTTCATCTCCACGAGGGCCATCTCCTTGCCCAGGCAGACCCGAACCCCTGCCTGGAACACTGGGTACTTGTATGGGTTCTCGGGCGAGAAGACCCCGTCCTTTCTCAGCCATCGCTCGGGCCTGAACTCAAGGCAGTCCGGGCCCCACAACCTCTCCATCTGGCCCATGGCGTAGGGATGGTACGTGACCCTCGTCCCCTTCTTGACCCATGTTCCGTCCGGCAGCAAGTCGTCGTCCTGCGCGAACTTCGAGTCGAACTGGACCGGCGGGTACAGCCTCATGCACTCGTACAGAGCCGCTTGCAAGTAGTGCATCTTGCGCATCTGGTCGAAGCTCGCGAGGCCGTCGGTGGTCGGACCCATGACCCGGTCCGATTCCTCCCTTATGGCGTCTCTGACCTCCGGGTTCTGCGACAGCAGCCAGAAGAAGCTGGTCAACGCGGACGCCACCGTGTCGCGCCCCGCCAGAAGGAAGCTCACCACGATGTCCCTCAAGTACCTGTCGTCGTCGATGTTGATCATGAATCTCGAGAGAAGGTCGTTGTGACCTTTCGAAGGACCCATTTCTCGCTTTTGCTTGATCACCTCGTCGGCGAGGGTGTTGACCAGCTTGATGGACTCCCTGAGCCTCCTCTCGCTGCCGATGTTGAGCAGCCGCTTGATTCTCCAGACCAGTGAAGATGGGCTCATGGCCCGCTCCGCCGACAGCCTCGACGCCGTATCGAACGCCTCCGCGAACTCCGACTCAGGCAACGACAGCTTCAGGCAGCCCGGGTCCAACCCGAACGAGAACTTACATATGCTGTCGAAAGAAAAACGCCTAAACACATCCTGCAAATCCAAGCCGTCCTCCTTCCCGCAGACCGACGACAACAGCGGGACGAGGCGGTTCGTTATCTCGGACGCCACGACCTCAAAAGCGTACGCGCGTATCGACACGCTCCCGAGCTCCAAGCTGGCCATCTTCCTTTGAAACTTCCACGAATCGCCGTCGACGTTAAAGATCCCTCGGCCCAGGAGGTCGCCTAGGATCGCGGAGAAGGGCTTGCCCTTTGGGTAGTTGTCGAACCTCGTGCGGAGCATGTGCTTGACGTTGTCGGGGTTCGCGGTGACGACGTTGTTGAGGACGTGGACGTAGATGGTACCGGTGTGGGACTTCCGGAGGAGGTGGGTGTACCAGTCGCAGAGGTTGCGGAACTCCTTGGTCCAACTGGAGCTCAAGTAGGCCGTGCACACGTCGCAGTCGCAGAGCGGCTTGAGCCTGAAGATGTAGATCAAGAACGAGAAGACATAGAAGACGAGAGCGAAGGAGATGAAGAGGAGGAAGAGGGTGCTCTGGATGGACTGGAAAAGGCAAGAAGACGAAGACCCAGAATCCATTTCTTGTCGCCAATCTTTCTTGAACAGAAAATTGCAGCTATAGAGAGAGAGAGAGAGAGAGAGAGAGAGAGAGAGTTGCAGAGAGTGAAGTGAGGAAACAGGGAGGAAACCGGGGAGATTTATATACAGAACTAAAGCGTAGGCGGTCGCTTTCCGCTTTTTCTCCGCGGTTGTTTTGGATTTGGTCAGGGCCAGATTGACGCAGACGGGCTTCCAGGAGGAGACGACAACGAGCAACGCGTGCTTAAAATATCGACACATTTGTTTGTAAAATCGCCGAGGTGGCGGTCTCATCGCACGTGCTCTCTAAGCTCTCCAGAGTCGCCGACTACAAGTTGGGGTGGGGCACTGGCCAAGATGACAACTTGGCAACAGACTTTCACGACCCAGACAACTTGGGCAACATCTCTCCTTCCGTTTTCCTCAAGTTTTATCTCTTATGTCGGCCCGACCCTAGGGAGAGGAGAAAAAAAAAAAAAAACTAATCTCGTGTAATCGAAAGGAACATGCGAAAACTGATTATCATATTTTTTCCAAAAGCGGATGGCCCATGGACGACAATATAATAACGTTCGACACGCAAACCGATAGATCCATGGCGACTGCAGATACAGGCTAAAATCCTTTTTAGCTATAGGTTAAACATCTTTTTGCAAGCCCGCGCCGCCTATTTGCTCGTGAAAGTGGTGGCATGCGTTTCTAGAAAAGATAGAAGACTCAGACGAGAGATCAAATCAAAGATGGATTGAATTCGTAGCTAGGGCAACTGGTTTGCTCGCTAGTTTCTGCCTTTTCATGCGCAAATACCGCCGGTTTTCTCCGCACGGCAGTCTTCTTTTCTCGATGTTCAAGTGATGCTTAGAGATCTCTTCGTGGTCGCTTAATGTTGTCATGCTAGGACATCGGCGATTCGATTCGGTTCAAATTTTCAGAACACCATATCAATCTGAACTATTGGTTATGCATAAACTTCGACTCGAATCGCACCTCGAACCAAATATAATTCAAATCAAAAACTCGATTCGAGTCCGATCAAATCAATTTTTTTATTTTCTTTTTTGAAATATTAAAAAGAGATCTAGTGAAAAATGAAAGAGATTGTGTAAATTATAATATTAAGAATATGGGCAATATTCAATTCGTTTAACCGAACCAAACTGAAATTATCTGAACCAAAATAATAAAAAGAAATGGTTATTTTTCTTTATCCAAACCAAAATTCGAATTGAATAAAAAATGCACAAAAATTCAAATTGGTTTCAAATTTGGTTTGGTTTTCAACCTGGCTCTAACACCCCTAATAATGATCCTCCTCTAATTACTGATGAAACTTTTCTAGAATTGAGATATCATATTATCAATTAGTGCGATAGGATTGTGAGCTGAGATCCTCTCAATTGAGGAACAAAGAATTGACCCTTGATCGCACCTCTCGAGATTAGTGCAATGCATATATTAAGAATGCGTTTGATAACTATTATGTTCTTAAGAACAATTTCCTTTCGGAAATAATTCTTTTTTATTATGTTCCATAGACCAGCTTATGAACTTTTAATGCATTTGGTAATTACTCAATTCTATTCCTATGATAGAAATGTGTTCAGTACGATTCTTGAAATTTGTTGTGATTTTTAAAATTTCTTTTAACTTTTTAATACTTTTATTATATTTTTCTCTTTTCTCTTTTTTCCTTTTTCATTCTCATCTTCTTCGATGGCCAGCGACCAGCTGAAAGGAAAAAGAAGAGAATAGGAAAGAAAAGTAAAAGAACAAAGGAAAAAGGAAAAAAAATTATTTTGCTTGATTGATGAGTTATTCCTGAAAACAAAAGTAACTTTTTCACTTCTTAATTATGTTTCAAATTTATTTATGGGAACAAATTTGTTTCTGAGAACAAAAAAAAATCACCAAACACATTCTAATATTTTTTTTTGTTCCAATAAACTAAAGAATAGAATCAGAGACCAAACAGGTCCTAAAAGTCTTTTTGGTCACGTATAAGTTGAGTAAATTTTTGCCACGAGATACAAAGGATTCACATGTGTGGATTTAGGGTTACAATTCTCGAGCACATAGATCTCTATAATCTCGTAACGAGCTGGATGTGGTCATAAGCTCACTACCCGTTAATGAAAACTAAAGGGCGAGTGGTTGAGATACAAGTCGTCCGCTGCATGAACGATTTCGACTAGATTAGGTTCTAATCTTGTTCATCGAGTGGGCTTTTGAACGGTGATTTGGTTTGATTATTACTCTGTGGATGTAAAGGTTAGCTAATAAGTTTGTCTAGAGGCAAAAACGCGCCGCAACAAACGATGATTTGTCAGAAGTGATAAGATCCCCTAGATATTCATCAAAAGAATATGATTGATTGCGTGCTTAGCAACACTGACAAATTGTCAGAAAGATAGACTGTAACACATGCACTATAAGCGTCGCGCATAGCCCATTCGGCTCGAGGAGCTGATGGATTCAAATTTGTCCTCATCCATTTCTTATTAGCAAAGAAAACTAAATTAATTGTCACAAAGGAGAAAATCATCCAATTAGCTATTGTACATAACATATAACCAAAAAAAATTTCACTTTTATTAATTTAATCATAATTTTTTGCAATAAATATTTAAATAATCGTTCTAGTAAATTTTGATTGAAAATCATTGACGTGACAATATATTATACGAAACATCCAGAAATGACTAAATTATCATGTTAACGGTTTCTGACAAGAATTTATTAAAATGATTATATTGAAATTATGCATATAAATTTATTGTTAAATTAGTAAAATTAAAAGATTTAAATTTAAATTTAAATTTGAATAATAAATTTAGGACTGATGAGGTGATTTTTCCTGCAATAAAGATTAACCCAGATTGTCATTTCCGTTGACTCGAAAGTTGAGCAAATTCAATTTGCCCTTTGGGCGCTCGGTACTCGAGAGAATCGCTGTTCACTAGGCATCAATTTAATACCCCCAAGGCAAATAAATATATTAATGAGCCAACGAAAGCATCTTTGGCATTTACTCGATCGCAAGTCGGTCCATTTCACTTTTCGAGAATCGTAGTTCAGTGAAAAAAATTGAATAATTATTTCTCTTCTAACTGTCGAGGCATTGTCCGCACAAGTGCCGCTTCAGAAACTCTCAATTTTTTGTGCACGTCTCTCTAACAAGCAAATAACTACAAATCTCTCGATATGTTAGAAAATAAGATGCGGATGATCGCTATCGAATCCGTGATAAGAATAAAGAATTGCAGGCATTGATAATGATTAGTTCTGGTTTTTGAGAGAGAGAGAGAATATGATATCGCATGCGTGAAGTAGCGAGAAGAGCAATGTGCAATGTGCTGAGTAAGATATAAATCTGTCTCTTAATGTTCAACGCATGGTTGGCGCGACCTAACTTTCATACATCTAGATGGCAACAATCATTTATCAAGCAAGTTTTTGTAGTTTGCTTTCAAAGGGAAAATAGATAAGGATTGTGCCCCAATAACATGCTTAGCACATTATCATATATGGTGAGCCTAACCTAACTTTCATACATCTAGACGGCATAGATCATTTGTTGATTAAGCTTTTGTAGTTAGCCGATGGATCGAATTTTGAGAAAACCGATAAGGATCGTGCCCTAATAGCATTCTTGGCACATTATCATATATGGTGAGCCTAACCTAACTTTCATACATCTAGATGGCAGAGATCATTTGTTGATTAAGTTTTTGTAGTTAGCTGATGGATCGAATTTAGGGAAAATCGATAAGAATCGTGCCCTAATAGCATTCTTGGCACATTGTCATATATGGCAAGCCTAACTCAAGAAATGGAAGAGAATTTTCAAAAGAGTAGATGGAAAAAGGAATAATTGACCTAATTTTCATGCATGTGGATTGCAATGTTTTGAATTCAAAGAAATTCGACAAGGATCGTGCTCTAATAACATTCTTGATAGATTGCCATAGATGACATGCCCAATTCACAAAAAGAAAAAGGATTTTCGAGTGGACAGATAAAAAAAAAGATCACAACGCCGACTGATTAATTGATTGGAGTTTTGCAAATACTTGATGGTCCAAATTTTAAAAGGAAAAAAAAGAAGGACAAGGATTGTGCCCTAATAACATGCTTGGTTTATCGTCGTATGTGGCTAAGTCCAACTCAGAGAGAGAGAGAGAGAGAGAGAGAGGATTTTGCATAGGGGTAGCTGAAACACGAGAAAATGGGGTGCCCACCGCGAGGGAAAATTGCAAAAGCACAAGCATGTAGAGAACACGACAACAAGGACAAATATAAAGCGAGCGTGAACCACCAACCGAGGTACTGAAACAAACAACGTACGGCTCCCCAATTGTAAAAGGAGAAAAGATGAAAGGGAGACGACAATCTCTCCCTCTCTCTCTCTCTCGTATGTTGCAACTGTACAACATGGGGCTTACTAGGGTTATACTTGTTTAAAACATGGCAGACAAATTACCTTATACTACATATGGAAACATCTGGACCTTGTTTGGTTGGTGGTAAATAGGGCTGTTGAATGGATTGGGTTGGGTCAAGTCGAAAATGATTCAAACCAAATTAATCTTTTTAACCACTTTTGATCCATTTATATTTTCTACAAATTTAATGATTTATATCCGATCCATTTACTAAAATACTTCCATATTAATCTAACCTATGAAAATCCGTATACACTTAATTAACCATTCTAAGCTTTTCATTTATATATTTTATTTGGATAAAATCGCTATTTCGACTATAATATGTTAAAGATTGACTTTTGACATTGCATAGAATTATTGATTTTTATCGATTCACTATGAAAAATAAGAGAAAGTTAGTACTTGATAGTAAATTTATAAAATTAAAGCAAGAAATAATGTGGAGGAATTGAATTTTCAATTAGATAGAATGTAAAATATTGAAGAAGATGATTTATACCGACTGGGGATTGCAATGACAAGAACTAAAATCAAAATATTACATAAAAATAACAATGCAAAATGCAACCAAGGAAAGATTTACTAGAATAACTAATAGACACAGCTTACAAGATTAATAAAAATAGAAAACAATGGGGGAAAAAGAAGCTGTCTTGGCATTTTTAATAAGGGTGAAGTTGGGCTTATCTTGCTGGCCTAAACCTATATTTGATGGACTGAGTCCATATATAGCCTAATATTGTTCAATAAATGGATTTAGAATGACCAAAAAAATGTATAGTTATTAATGAGTTCACAATTCATAGTTTACCCAAACCTTAACCTACTCTTGTAACTCTATCTACATCATTTACAAGAAAATAATGGACTTCTTAGACTATTCAAAGTGCTAGTTGAAAGGGACATTTCAAAAATATCGAAATCATTTAAAGTGCTAACTGAAAGAGACATTCCAGAAAGATCGAAATTATTCGAAGTGCTAGCTTAAAGGAACATTCTAGAAAGATCAAAATTAATAAAATTATTGGGGACTCAATTTATGGATCTATTAGCTCTCTCTCTCTCCTTTTAAAAGATATCTCCGGTCCCTATCACGTCGGTCGGGCCATCAAAAGAGTCGCAAAGTCCATGACTTACTTCGGGGTTGGCATCAAAGGAAATCGGGAGACCCCAGGGGGTGGGCGGGCTCGGACCTCTTGCTCATAGGCTTAGGGTCGGACTTGTCGACAGTCACGCCAAATGTCAATCGACACCGAAGGGGGAGAGGGAGCTGTCGGGGTTGGAAAAAGAGATCAAGACGAAGCGATTAGGGCACGTTGATCACGTTTTCCATAAGGGGGGGCGAGGGGGTTGCTGAACAGGCGCTGGGTACAGCTGACGACGCTGGTGAGAACGCACGATGCAAGGGGCTTTGACTGGGGACGATCGTTTTCGAGGGTCGTTTTCATCGCAAGTGGTCCAGGTCCACAAGAGCCCCTCTTTCTCTTCTCTACCACCGTGTTGGTGGGGCCATCGATCGATCGACATCTTCACGACAGCGAACTGAGTGGGTGGGGATGGGGTGGGGTGGGGGGCTCGTGCGTCTTTTTAACTTTGACCCACGAAAAAGGCCGTGAATTTCGAGGGGCGCTTTGTCGTCCTTATGTCTGCAGTCACCGAGTGACAGAGGCAAAATGACACATGATAACCTCTCGCAACTTGCGACGACTTTCCCTTTCCCTTCTCTCTCTCTCTCTCTCTCTCTCTCTCTCTCTCTCTCTCTTTTTTTTTTTGCCCTTTTTAATTCAGGTCATTGCACGTGAAGACCCGAGTACCTGAAAGTCCATGAAACATGTGTTGGAAAAGAAATGGAATTAGATTTTGAGGCACTCTCTTTGAGAATGGGTATTGGCAAAAATTACTTGGAATACAATAAAGTCTCGAACGAAAATATCATATAACAATTCTGGTATAGCTCTAAAACTCTTAAAGGAAAACAATTGGAAAAATGTTATATTTTTTTAAAAGAAAATTCGGCAAGACTTGATAATAATTTATATAAAAAATAGACGTATTTATCTCATTCTTTTGAATAGAAATAACTCTTTGGAAAAGATTGCAAAGTGAATAGATATGTTCTTAAAATATACAAAGGAAAGACATCTTCAAAATTTGGAATAATTATACTAATAATAATATGTGTTTTTATATATTTTGAATTTCATAAATTCTAGCTTGAACCAATACAACCTTGGAAAGGTTGTGACACGCCAATAAAAATTAGCAAAGTAATTGCACAAGATAAATAATAACAACAACGATACACACACGAGGATTAGTGCTAATAATTCGCACTAAAATCACGTAATTATTCACACATTCAACACAAATATTGTGGGGGTCTAGGCCATTGTCTTCGTTTGAATAAGTTAGAAAACATCTACATTTATACAGTGGCCTATGTACTCATAACTTTTCTACCTAGGACAAGAAAAAATACTTTGTTTTGCAAACAAACAAACCGACAACGTGAACCGATTAATCTAGTCCTTTAGCCCATGCGAGATTTAGAGCAGGTTGCACACGCGACAGGTAAGATTTGAAATGTATAGACTGTCGGACATTCCTGAGCCACAAATTCTCTGACGTCCTGATCCAATTAAGCAGATATTATCGAATCAACTGAGTATTGCTACTATTTTCATGTTTATTTCACGATAACAGGTACGTGGCATTCATAAAATGAGAAGAAGTAAGCATCACTTTTTGTAGTTTACTCGTTAAAGTCTTTGATGTCGTCCCGTCTTTTGAGAACTATGGATTTCGCACGGCAAATCTCCACTAATGGACAAAGTTGGTGAGAAACGATGCAAGGACATGATGTATAGTCATGTCAATGGGCGATTCGAAATTTCTTGACCACGGATTTCGCTTGCTTATATCACTAAAATAAATAATTTTAAAAATATTTTCTCTACAGAACATTACTTACATCATTTATACAAATAAAAAGACAAGAAATATTTTCGTCATTCACAAAAATATTTTAATATAAATTGTCATTGTACTTAAATTTTTCTCATGGACTAGTTATTTTGAACTATACAAGTTATGATTTTCCAATAACAAATGGAACACTGAAAATTTGTATGCATGCATTTGCTATTAACAAAAGTGAATTGAGATTCCAAGGATTCATTTGTTTAAAAGAAAATTATTTTTCAATTTTTTTATAAAAAAAATTCACTTTTTCTAAACCATTAAATAAATAAAAACTAGCCATTTTCCTTAAAACGACTTTCATGGAATATATTTTATATCTTCATAAAAATTTTAATAACAAAACACACCTTAAGCATTAGGAGTGATTATTGCCTAGGTAGTTCAATTCCCACCTAGGAATTGAACTGCCTAGTCCTAGAACTAGATTGATCCGATGATGTTATCGAGTGATCCAATGAAATCAATCGCAATGTAATTGAGAGATCAATTTTCTCTATCTCCATGGTCGACAAGTCCCAAGAATAGAAATTCAAATTGAAGTCCACTGACTAAAGTGGAGGATGAGCTAAAACCTACCTACGCAAAACGGTGCAATAAAAATGAGACTTGTCAAGCATGATAAAATGGGGAATCTAATTCAGAGGTGCATGTGAACCTTGCAACCAAAATTCAAATAACACCCCACGGAACGGCCATTATCAAGTAAAAACGTAAAGTTTTATGAAATTAGCATGCAAGGACAACGAAAGACTGGATATTTCCATGATGAAATGCAAAAAACAGAGCAAGAAAGGGAGGCAAGAGTCAAGACTCGAGCTGAGACAATGAGAGGGAGGCGTCAAGCCCAAGCAAGAGGGAAGCAAATCAGGCAAGAGAAGGTGTCGCTGTTTGAGAGTCAAGTGAGAGGGACGCAACTTGGGTGAGAGAGGGAAAGAGCGAATAGCTGATTAGGGTTTCTGATTGTGAAAGAGGTGTGAAAGCTGAGAGGGAAAGAGTGAGCGTGAGAGGCGTGATTGCGTGAGAGGGAACAGGGAAAGAGCAATTAGACCTTTCTATGAAGAAGATGTAATTATTACTGATAGGGTAAGGTTCAATGATTTTTCCACCCAACGTCCAACTCGGCTCTCTCATAGATCAATTGCAAGCGTTCCCAAAGGTGATCTCGAAAGGATGTGTAAATATGATAACATGTGTGTCCATTGGTCGAGTTGAGATTAGAGTCGCTTTCGAGTAAGGATGGAGTGTTGCTGTGGCCATCGACACTAAAGCGGCACCATGTGGTACAACAGGGTCTACGAGCTATTGCTCTTGGGGCCGTTGGGCCACGGCATTGTCCAATGGCTCAACCCTTGTATGTCGTCCTTACCTTAACTACTATGAAAGCGAAGTGCAAATGTCTCCGTCGGACCATAAATAATTTCCAGAAAGAAAAAAAGCACATGAAAAATTTGGAAGTTGCCGACCTCCTTCGATAAATGCATACGCAGTATCATCCTAAAAAAAAACTGCCATTTTCTTCCCAAAATTTTTAAAAATCTATCTGTCATTTTGATTTAATAAGCACCGTAAAAAGAGCACATGATCATTTGTAAAGAGATAGTGAAAAAAATCTCGAATTAATAGTGAATAAAACACTTGTAAAGATTTTGATCCATTTTTAAATGTAATGATATCATCCATCATAAAGGAGGAAGCGATTGATTTATGGAATGTATTATTCGAAATTCGAATTGAGAAGGTCGGGAAACAATGATTACTCATTAATAATCTAGATAATTGGAATTTACTATATTGAATTTAAATTCAAAGAGTACATTGGGGTTTTATGAAAATGTTCAAATTAAAGTGTGAGAAGTTACTAACCCTTCAAAGATCTTAGGACAAAACAGCCACAAAATAGCCATGGACGGTTATATATGCTGACGTTGTATTCAGGCCTTCCATGAACTTATAAAATGCTCGGCAATTATTCAGAATTGGAATTTGGAATGTTGGGAAACATTCATTACTTATTTATAATATCGATTATTGGAAATCACTAATTTGAATTTAAATTCAAAATGTACAATGGATTTTTTATGGAAATTTTCAAATAAAAATTTGAGAAATTACTAATCGTTACTTATACTCATGTTTGTATTCGGGCCTCCCACAATTTATCGGAGGCCCGGCCCGGCCCGGACCCGATGCCTCTCCCGCGGTTTGTCAGACGTCGGGTTTTCTCCTTCGATGAGGAGGGTTTAGGGTTTAGGGTTTTTGCGCATTCCTCAATTCTCGAATCGCTCTCCATCCATCAAGCCACCCCAGATCCCAGAAGAGCCCCCGAAAAGTCAATTTCCAGATCGCCCTGAATCCGCTGTCCAGAACCAGAGATTTGCCGGGCGCCATCGCCATGTACGAGGAAGCCGCGGGGCGTCCGCTTCAACCAGCACCATTTCAATGCCCTCCTCTACGTTCTGGTTGCGTTTTGTCTTCCTTTCATCTGCAGTCACCGAGTGACACAGGCAAAATGACACATGATAACCTCTTGCAAGTTGCGACGACTTCCCCTTTCCTTCCTTCCTTCCTTCCTTTTTTTTTTTTTTTTCCGGGCCCTGCACGTTAAGACCCAACTACCCGAGAATCCATGAAACATGTTTAGATAAAGAAAGTATTCGGACTAGGAAGAAATGGAATCGGACTTTGAGGGCGTAATAATACTCTCTTTAAAGAATTATTTGACCCATAATAATGTTAATTAACATTGGCAAAAAATTTTTGAGATTCAACGAGGTCTTGAATAAGAATATCATATGATGATTCTAATATATCTCCAAAAACTCTCAAAAGACTATAATTGGAAAAAATGTTGTACTTTTTTTTTTAAAGATGATTTGACAAGACTTGATAATAATTCAAAATAATAATAATAATAATAATAATAATAATAATAATAATAATAATAATAATATATTTTTTTATATATTGTAAATTTCATAAATTCTAAAAGATACCAATACAACCTTGGAAAGGCCATGACACGCTTAATAAAAATTAGCAAAGTAATCGCATGAAATAAATAATAACAACAACAACAATAACAAATGAGGATGAGTGGTAGATGAGTGGTAATAATTCACACCAAAATCATGCAATTATTTGACATGGATATTGTGAGGTCTAGGCCATAGCTCATTATCTTCTTTTGATCAAGTTAAAAGATATCTATATTTATACAATACTCACATCCTCTTAACTTTTCTACAAACAAACAACTGATAACATGAATCAGTTAATATGGACGGGCGACACTTAGAAGACACCTACATTTATATAGTACTCACATCCTCTTAACTTTTTTACATGGGATAAGAAAAAAAACAACAATTTGTTTGTTTTACAAACAAACAACTAATAACATGAATAAGTTAATATGGACATTTACCCCGTGACACTTAGAAGACATCTACATTTATACAATACTCACATCTTCTTAACTTTTCAACGTGAGATAAGAAAAAAACACCATTTTGTTTGTTTTACAAACAACCGATAACATGAATCAGTTAATATGGATCTCTTTAGAGCAGTTTGCGCGCACAATTGGTGAGTTCGAAATGTACAACCTTTCATTTCCTGAGTCAGACAATCTTGAGCAAGAAATTCTTCAACGTCCCAATCCAGTTAAGTAGATATTATCGAATTGATTGAGTATTGCTACTATTTTCATGTTTATTTCACGATAACAGGTGCATGGCATTCATAAAACGAGAAGAAGTAAGCATCACATGATGTGCGTTTTTCCTGTTTTGTTCATTCTCTTGCCAGGACACTTTCTACGGTCCACTCGTTAAACGAGAATTATGGATTTCGCAGGACAAACTCCACTAATAGACAAAGTTAGTGAGAAACGATGCAAGGATAGAGGGCGATGATGTAGAGTCATGTCAACAGGGATTCGAAATTTTTTTTTTCCTCGTAGTCTATTCCATGAATATGTATGATCTAAAATATATTTTTCTAAAACATATTATTTGTATCATTTATAAAAATAGATAAACGAAATATATTTTTATCATTCGTGAATATATTTTAATATAAATTGCTAGTGAAACTTTTTTTATCGATTAATTATTTTAAATTAGGGCAAATACCATCAAAAACCTTAAATTATAATCCCTGTGACAATTTTACTCTGAATTTTTTTTTACGTCATAAAAAATTCCAAACTATGCCACTTGTGACAATTTTACCCTGAACTATATAACTTATGACAATTTTATTTCGAACTTTTTTATGCCATCATAAACCATAAACTATGCTACGTAAGACAAATTTATCCCAAAGTTTTTTGGGTTGAAGGACATTTTCATCATTTTCTTTTTCTTTTTCTTTTTCTTTTCTCTTGACAGAAGGAAGCCGGCAAGGCCGCCCTCGCTAATGGCCCTCACCGGCATCGGCGAGTGTTGCTCGTCACCCAAGTTAGATTTGGCCGCCCACGCCTAGGCGGCCCTCACCCGACACCGGCAGGGTTGCCCAAGCATTGGGCGAGGGCCGCCAGAGCCTCGCCCGACTCCAACACCGATGAGGGCAGCCTCATCGGTTTCCCTCTATTAAGAAAATAAATAAATAAAAAAAGACGAAAATGCCCCTCAATCAAAAAGTTTGGAGGAAATTTGTCACAAGTGGCATAGTTTAAGGTTTTTTATAGCACAAAAAATTTTAAGATAAAATTGTCACAATAGGCATAATTTAGGGTTTTTTTGTGATATTTACCCTAAGAATTATAAAAGTGATGATTTTCCTATAACAAAGGAGCATTGAAAGTTTGTATGCATGCATTTGCCATCAACAAGAGTGAATGGAGACTCCAAGGGTCCATTTGTTTGAAAGAAAATTATTTTTCAACTTTTTAGGTGTTCGAATGACAAAGAACTAATCAATCTATAGAAAATGTTTGCTATAAACAAAAAATAGGAAGTTTAAATTGGGAAAAACAACTTCCCTTTTGACAAGAAAAAATGCTTTACCTAAATCACTAGACATATAAAAACTAATCATTTTCCTTAAAATGACTTTCATGGAATATATTATCTATCTTCATAAAATTTTTAATAGAACAAACACGCCTTTAAGCACTAGGGTGACTAGTGCCCAGGCAGTTTGGTTCCCATGTAGGAACCGGGCATAGCTGAACCGCCTAGTCTTGGAATCGGATTGGTCCGATGTGACGTCCCGAGATTAACTCATAAATGTATTGTCCGTTTTGGCCCATCCTATACCAAGTCTCATAGTTTTATCATTTGACGTACAAGTGGGCACTTTCTTAGGAGGTTAGCTATCCCAGTAATGCTTTAGTTTGGACTCACTTAACTTTGGAGTTCCAAAATAAAGTTTATTGTTATATCAAAAGATGCATTCATGAGTTGATTCTAGTTTATATATATATATCCCAAGCATACTCCCCCTGTTCAATGTATAGTTTGGTTTAATCCTGCCCTTTTTTACTATCCTAGAAGTTTGCTAAGAGCCCTCATTGTCCAAGCACTTTGGTCTTGACAACCACTCTCTACCATTGTCGAATCAGGTCGTTACAAGCCCACCAACTTATGCATGATTTGTGCTTGAACCATACACCTACTGGAGGGGGTCTCGCTTTGGTGATACCATATTGTGTCATCTCAAGATTAACTCATTGAGGTATTGTCCGCTTTACCCTATCATATACTAAGCCTCACGATTTTATCATTTGGTGTATAGAGAGGCACTTTTCTAGAAGGTCAACCATCCCAATAGTACTTTGGCCTCAACTCGCTTAACTTTAGAGTTCCAAAGTAAAGCTTATCGTTATATCAAAAGGAGTTTCCGTGAGTTAATTTTTTACATTCACACACACACATATGCTAGGCATGCTCTCCCTTTGTTCAGTGCATAATTCGGTTCATTCCTGTTTCATTCACTATTCTAAAACTTGCCAAGAGTTGCTCCTTATTCAGGCCCTTTGGTCCTCGCGACCACTCCCTGCTCTCATCGGATCATGTCGTCACATTTGATCTATTTCTAAAGTGGTCCAATGAAGTCAATCACAATGTATAATCGAGAGATCAAATATCCCTATCTTCGTGGTCGACGAGTTTCAAAATAGAAATTCAAATTGAAGTCTACTAACTAAAGTGGAGGATAAGCTAAAACCCAGCAATGTAGAACAGTACAATCAGAAATGGGACTTATCAAACATGATAAAATGGGGAATCTAATTTAGAGACATGCGAAGCTTGCAACCCAAATTCAAAGAACGCCTCATGAAACGGCCATTATCGAGTAAAAGCATAAAGTTTTATGGAATTAGCATATGAGAACAAAACCATTAGATATTACCTAGATGAAATGCAAAAAAAAAAAAAAAAAAACAGAGCAAGAAAGGGAGGTGAGAGTCAAGACTCGAGATGAGACCATGAGAGGGAGGCGTCGAGCCCGAGCAACAGGGAAGCAATTCGAGTGAGAGAAGGTGGCGCCGTTTGAGAGTTGAGTTAGAGGGACGCAACTCAGGCGAGAGAGGGAAATATCGATTAGCCGATTAGTGTTTCTGATTGTAAAAGCGGTGCGAGAGCCAAGAGGGAAAGAGCGAGCGTGAGAGGGAATAGGGAAAGAGGAATTATGTTTACAATTACAGTTATTCTTTAGAAATTTTTAAGAAAAAACAAAATAAAAAAATAATTAGTCCAGTCCGAGTAGGTGCTTCCACTCTTCAAACCGATAATCGGATCCAAAATGACCGATTCCAATTTTATGGAATAGGACAGGTGCCCTTGGGAACAATAAAAAATCGGCCGCTTTGGTCTAATCCAAGCGATTCTCAATGCTAACCTAACCATTTTTCTTTAAATGACTTTCATGGACAAAATTTTTATCTTCATCAATTTTTCAATGAAATAAATACATCCTTAAACATGACAATTTGTCATTGGCCCGAATCGCAGATGGACAAATTGCTCCGTCTTTTGCACCGGTCCCTACTCAACAAAGCCGCTCAAGTCCGACCTTTCCAAGAAGATGTGATTTCTACAAACAAGGCAAGGTTCAATGATTTTTCCACCCAAATGTCCGACTTGGCTCTCTCGTAGATCCATTACAAGCGTTGCCAAAAGCGATCACGAAAGGACGCATAAATATGATTGCGCGTGTATCCACCAGTAGGGTCGAGATCGGAGTCACTTTCGAGTAAGGATGGAATGTTGCTGTGGCCGTCGACGTCGACACCGAATCGGGACCGCGTGGTACAATAGGGTCGATTAGCTGTTGCTCCTGGGGCCGTTGGACCATGGCATTGTCTAGTGGCTCGGCCCTTGTTTGTTGTCCTTACCTTAGCTACTATGAAAACGAAGCTCGAAAAATGTCTCTGTCCGACCATAAATAATTTTCAGAAAAAGAAAAGTGCAGGAAAAGTTCGTAAGTTGCCGACCTCCTTCTATAAATGCAAACTCAGCATCACCCTAAAATAAAAAAATAAAAAAAATCTGCCATTTTCTTCCCAAAATAAAAATAAAAATAAAAAATCTATCATTTTGATTTGATAAGCATAGTCATAGGAGCATGTAATCGTGTTTAAAAAGATAGCAAAAAAATGTAAAATTAATAATGAATAAAACCCTGTGTAAAAATTTTGATCTGTTTTTAAATGGAATAATCTCATCCATGATAAAGGAGGAAGCGATGGATTCATAGAATGCATTATTTGGAATTAGAATTTAGAAGGTCGAGAAATATTGATTACTTATTTATAATCTTGACAATTGGAATTCACTGCATTGAATTTAAATTCAAAAAATACATTGGATTTTTTATGGAAACGTTCAAAATAAAATTTGAGAAGTCACTAACCCTTCTTAGAGATTTTAGGACAAAACGGCCATGAAATGTCATATATACTTACATTGTATTCAGGCCTATGATGAGTTTATAGAATGTTGGATGATTATTCAAGATTCGAATTTGGAATATCAGGAAACATTGTTACTTATCTATAATCTTGATTATTGGAAACTATATTGAATTTAAATTCAAAAGGTACATTGTGTTTTGCATTGCAATTTTCAAATTATAGTTTGAAAAATAACTAACCCTTAAGAGATCTTAGGACAAAATGACCATGGACTATTACATATACTCATGTTGTATTCAAGCCTCCCATGAATTTATGGAATGCTTGATGATTATTTGGAATTCGAATTTAGAAGGTCAGGAAACATCGATTAATTATTAACAATCTTGATTATTGGAAATTACTATATCTAATTTAAATTCAAAATGTACATTGAATTTTTTTATGAAAATTTTCAAATAAAAATTTGAGAAACTACTAACCCTTTAGAAATCTTAGGATAAAACGGCCAGGACCATTACATATACTCATGTTTGTATTCGGGCCTCCAACGATTTCTCGGAGGCCCGGCCCGGCCCAAGACCCGATGCCTCTTCCCGCGGTTTATCAGACGTCGGGTTTTTCTTCGACGACGAGGGTTTAGGGTTTTTGCGCATTCCTCATCCTCGAATCGGTCCCAATCCATGGACGCTCCCCATCCATCAAGCCACCCCAAATCCCAGAAGAAGAGCAGAAAGAATCAAAACCCCGAAGTCAATTTCCAGATCGCCCTGAATTCGCTGTCCAGAACCAGAGATTTGCCGGGCGCCATCGCCCTGTACGAGGAAGCCGCGGCATCGCAGGGCGTCCGCTTCAACCAGCACCATTTCAATGCCCTCCTCTACATCTGCTCCAACTCCGTGGCCGACCCTTCGCTCAAGGAGTCGGCTTTGGATTACGGGTTCCGGGTTTACGAGCACATGGAGTCCTGCAAGGTAGCCCCCAACGAGGCCACGGTCACCGCGGTGGCGAGGCTCGCCGCGGCGAGGGGGGACGGGGCCTATGCTTTCCGGTTGGTTAGGGAGATGGGG
The DNA here is from genome assembly GCA_014182895.1 of Angophora floribunda. Taxonomy (NCBI): domain Eukaryota; kingdom Viridiplantae; phylum Streptophyta; class Magnoliopsida; order Myrtales; family Myrtaceae; genus Angophora; species Angophora floribunda. The sequence continues at coordinate 6,360,818 of CM024714.1, forward strand.
GTGCGCGGGATTGCGCCCCGGCTGCGCACTTATGATCCGGCATTGTATTGCTTTTGCAGGATGTTGGAGGCTGACAAGGCCTACGAGGTGGAGGAGCATATGCAAAGAGTGGGGCTGAGTTTGGAGGAGCCGGAGCTCTCGGCTCTGTTGAGGGTTAGCGCCGAGACAGGTAGAGAGGAGAGGGTTTATGAGTATATGCATAAGTTGAGGGATTGTGTCGGGCACGTGAGTGAAGAGACCGCCAAGTTAATCGAGAGTTGGTTTTGTGGAGAGAAGGCTGTTGATGTCGGCGATGAGAATTACGATCTAAGTCACCTTAAAGATGTGGTTTTGAGGAATGGAGGAGGATTTCATGGTCTTGGGTGGATTGGGAAGGGAAAGTGGGAAGTGAGAAGAGGTAATGTTAATGAAAATGGGGTTTGTAGTTGCTGTGGAGAGCAACTGGCTTGTGTGGATATCGATGATATGGAAACTGAGAACTTTGCTAGCTCCATCGCAGCATTGGCCTTGGAAAGGGAGACAAAGGCAAATTTTAGTGAGTTTCAGGTAAGAATTTGTTGTCTCGTTGCTATCTTTAATTTTCACGATTGCTGTTTATTCTGGTCATTTGGATCTGTAAGCCTGGCTTTGCTCGACACTTCAAGAAATTAAGTAGCGGTCATTTACGCCAGCAGCAACGTCCGTTAAAATTAATTCAGCACCATAACACTACTACTGCTGTTACGCAGCAGTGTCACAGCTGCCACAGAGTCCTCAAAGACTGCTTTTTTTCTTCTTTTTTAATTCAAACTGCTGAGTTCTCTTAATGTGCATATTGAAGTAAAAACCATAGAAGTTTGTGGGCTTTTGGTCTGATCTTAGTCTCAGTCTATCTGATTTTGAAAGAGCTGTGGGTTTTGGTCTGATCAGTGGAATCTTGGTCTCGGTTTGGCTCTGTTTTTATGTGCTATGTTCTCTTCGTTGGCTTGTAGGGCAGGAAGCAGTTGGACTTATTACTTATTTTGAATTTTATATTTTTACCTGAATTAAGTTTACTCTGGTAAAGAATTTACATTTGTACCTGATTTACATTCTAATGCAACATTATATATGGAATTCAATTTATCCATGAAGAAGTATATACATGTGTAAGTAAGTAATTGACTTTTGTGGGTACTTAAACAACAAATATTTGTTTAATGTAATGCTATTTTGTTAGAATATTGCATCTCTTAATAAAACAATGGATTTTATATTTTTCACACGTAATGAGGGAGCGTCAAAATAATTCACGCTGCGATGCCTACAACCCATTACACAATGTTTGTTGCACCCCACTTTTGTGACAACCACAATGCAATGGCAACCTTCAACTGCGATTTGTTTCCTTGTTTGCTTCTCTTCGCTCATGGATATGACAAATACAGGATTGGCTTGAAAAGCATGCTGATTATGAGGCCATAGTCGATGGAGCAAACGTTGGCCTCTATCAACAAAATTTTGCAGACGGTGGCTTCAGTGTTCCTCAGGTTGTTCATCAGCCTATGTGGTTTGTTGTGTTCTTGTACTTGTATGTAGATTTTCATGATATCTGACTGTGTAGCTCATTATGTTCCACATCCAACATTGCAATAGAGCAGCTTGATGCTGTTGTGAAAGAACTGTATGGAAGGAGCAAAGGCAAATGGCCACTTGTTGTCTTGCACAATAAGCGCCTTAAAGGTCTCATGGAAAGTTCTCCCCACAAACAGCTGCTTCAAGAGTGGGTTGATAAGGGTGTTTTGTACACAACACCAAGTGGATCTAATGATGATTGGTAATTCCGTTAACCATGACTTTGGGTATTTTTTTTTAATGGGCAACTTCTGGATAAGGATACTATAAGTGCCATAACTTTTATATGGCGCTAACGTGGGTACCATAGTTTCTAAAAAAGTTCACTTGAGTGCCATAACTTTCAATTGATTACTTAAGTGCCAAAAGTTTAAAGAAAACAAAATTCACCCTAGTGCTGAAAACTTGTTGTGGCATAACATTTGTGGTGAACGTTTTTAAAAATTTATGGCGTTTAAGTGATCAATTGAAAAGTCATATAGCACTCAAGTGAGCATCAGACATAGTTATGTCACTTAAGTGATTAAAAAAAAAATTTATGATACTCAAATGACCACCGTACGAAAGTTATAATACTTGTGATGGTCCTCTTCCCAGCAACTTCAGTTATGATTTTATGCAGTACTTTACAGCTCTGGCATTGTTCTGTTTTTTCCCCTTTTCCATTTCTTTCAGTTTCAACATATGTGAGGGTGTTCATTTCACTTGATCCCTATTAAGTGGATTGTGCATAGCAATGCTGCAATGCCATTTAAATTAGAAAATAATGTTATGCTACTTTATGCCCCAATAGTTGGAAATATCTTGTAAATTATCTTTTGACACTTGGTTTGTCCTTATGTGAATTTAGGTATTGGCTTTATGCTGCTGTGAGGCTCAGGTGTCTTCTTCTGACGAATGATGAAATGCGAGATCACATTTTTGAACTCCTAGGGAGCAAATTTTTTTCCAAGTGGAAGGAAAGACATCAGGTATCTTTTATTAAGTCATCGAAATTGCCTAAGCTTCTACACCCCTTTCAGAATGTTACTGAGGTCCATCTTAGCTAGGATGCTGATGTTTGGCAGTATTGGAACCTTCTAGTAGTTATATTTATTATAAACATGAAGACTCACTAACTGGATTGCAGGGCTTGAATGTGTGAGTGCTTTTGGATATATAACGAGTAGTAGTTGCTGAACTGGCAGTCAAATTGTTTATGGTAAAAAGCTTTCGTTTGACCTAAAAAAGAAAAGAAAGCTTTCATGAGATTTTTGTCTGTCTCCCAGGAATTGGGTTAGCAGAATAAAAATTGAAAGGACGGATAATTGTCAATGGGCTGTTTGGCTAAAACAAATGGGAATGCCTTGGTCCTCATAATTTTCTCTTAAGGGCTTGAAGGGATGCTATGATCAGGGTGTGTTTGTATTCATATATTTTTGTGAAGTGGCTTTTCATATGCTCTAAATGAAAACCCTTCTGTAATGACCTGGCTTCCTATTTCGTGTTGGCAGGTTCGATACACATTTGTAAAAGGTGGTCCAGTGCTTATAATGCCGCTCTCATTTTCTCCAGTCATCCAGGTAACAGTTACCCAGTTTGGAGTAATAGATAGACTGATTCTTAAATTTGGATTCTGAAGATATTTGTCTTTGTTTTAGGAATCTGAGAAAGGTTCTTGGCATGTACCTGTCAAGGATGACAGCAATGAGGAAATTTTGAGAACTTGGGTATGCATCACCAGGCCAAGCATCTGTGAGAGTTCCAATAGAGTTTTAGCAAGTAAAAAGTCTCCTGAAGGTAGCAATAATTTCCATAATGATCATAAACTATTGAATTCATGCAAACCAGAAACTACTACAAAGGACAGCGATACACTAGGCAGCATAGGTTGTTCTCAGGATTGTGGGAATAATACAAACACCATGACACGTAAAAGAAAAGAGAGGTCTTCATCTCCTTCGCCAGTGGCATCTTCCTCTTAGGCACAATTTTCTTAACAGCAAATGAGCAGAGAAAATATTTGAATTTGATGTTGTAAGTTGATGATTGAGATTGAGATGCTTTGGTCGGGAATGAGTTTTGCGAAGATATCATTGTAATCTGAATAATCAATTTTGTATGTGATAATTCTCCGTGATTTATTTTTAATGTTGAATCACCAGACTATTGCTGGTGTGCATATTTTCCAGTTTCTAGATCATGGCATACCATTTTTTCACCGTGTGCCAAAAATTTGCATGGTAGCGAACTGAAGAATATTCCAAGCTCTATTTCTGTTCCTTGGACATCAACTTAGGTTGTACTTGCCAGTCATTTCAGGGGAGTATCTATTTGTGATTCTGAAACATTCCGTATAATTTGGATTTTCATGCTTTGAGGGATATAATAATTAGCTTTCTCATACTGCCAAAAAGTAATCCTGAAAGCATCCAAATGTCTAGGGACACGGATTATTAGCATTTCACTGATTCTTGTCTGAGCCAAAGCTTACTTGAAGAACCTAAAGAGGCTGCACTTTTCTGCTTCTTATCATACTTGGGCAGTCCATTGATCCTGTTACATGATCTCTGGAAGTAGATAATGAATTTAGCACTCCAACAAATCATGTTCAGCTCATGAATATTAGCAATAAAGAATCAGAGGACACTGGTACATTGTTCACTGTTCTTGGTGTAGACAATCTATTGTCGCTGCCTTAAAAGCAGAATAATTTTGCTGTAACGACATATAATATTGGAAATGGGCCCAATAAAAAAAAAAAATTCATGATGCTGCCAGTTATAAGTATGTCGGTTCACTTGAAGACGTATTTGACGACACCGGGAATGTGAATGTTCGTGAAGTAGTCCTCCCAATTGATGCATTTGGGGTCGAAGTAGAACATATCCATTTCTGCGCCGCTTTCCGTTGCTGCTATTCGCAACTTCTCTAAGTTCATGTCGTCGAAGCTGTGCATCATAGGCGAAGCCATTGAATTCATTATGTTTCTTTTTCTCTGGATAGTTGCTTTCAATGCATTTGAGTTTAGCATATACTTACACGCCCTTGAAGAACAAGTATGGTCTGTAGAGCTCGATGAGCCGCATCACGAACTTGATCTTTCTATTCAGATCCAGGTAAGTCCCCTGGAAGTATTTGCAGAATGCTGCATTGGCCAATTCCAGTCCCTGTTTGTGCAGATGGGATTCAATAAAGAACATAGTCAAAGACATCCCGACTTTGTTCTCCCAGGTTATGTTGTTTCGCCTCGTTCTTACGAGATTATATTTGATGTGATGGACTGTTTGCGACAAGAGTGAAGAGGGAAATAGATCGGACAAACCTTGAGCAAAAGCAAGTAACGAACCGCCATGTACCGGCGGAAGCTGGCCATGCTACCCAGCACTTTGACCGGACCGACTATCACAGGCTTCCCATCCTTGTTAATCCACGGGTGCTCGGTGAAGTATCGTAGCCCGTAATCTTTAAGACTGGAGTATTTCAGAGGGTTTCTCACCGACGATCCCATCTGATAAATCACCTCGCCGGGTTGATTCACATGCGCCGCCATGGCCACTATGATGGAGTTCACCACCATGTCGGCCGGTATCTACGGAAAGTCATTCACACTCCCATTAGTCATTTTCTCCAAGGCCAAAAACATTGGGAAAAAAAAAAGTTGCTGAAATTACTGATGGAAAAAAACAAAGCATCGCCTCTCGACTAATGAGAGAGAGAGAGAGAGCCCCCAGGGAGAATCGGCATTTACAAGCCGGGATCGAGCAAAGAACAACTTACAACATCGATAATTCCCTTCACATCGCCGAGAAAGCACGTCAGCTTCCCCTTGCCATAGCCGACGGCAAGGCTATCGATCGTTCTGCCACATCAAACACCAAAAAGTGGGGAAAAATCCAAGAGAGAGTGAAAAAAGAAGATCATGTAGCGAAGTGAAAGAGCTTTGTCATTAGGTTTAAAGCTTGGTGTATTTTAGGGGTGTTGCTCCTAGTCCTCACCTTACACCTTCAACCCAACCAGGGAAAGGCTCTTTGTAGGTGCTGGTGATGATGGTGGGACGCAAGATGACCAGAGGCAAATCCTCTTTCAATTGCCCCACCAGCATCTCTCCCATTGCCTTTGTGAACACGTAAGTGTTTGGCCATCCGTACCTCGTTGCCCTGAAAAAAAAAACAATCATTATCATAGATCCTAAAAATTCATTCGTACCCAAGACCTAAATCCTTCGACCTGTTCTAGCACTATGCTCAGCTAAGATTTAGTGTCACATGCGCCAAGTTTATGCAAGTGTGGTTCACATGTATCATGCACTGAATCCCGGGTCTTGATCGAAGTTTTGTTCTTTTGATGATCAATGTTCACATGTGAATTGCACTTGGGTATGGATCTGGTTCACCAAACCAATATCAAATCCAGCCAACAACTTGAGGTCACAAGACTCACAGCACCGTCAAAGAAGCGACCTAACTCCTGAGGATCTACACGAGAGAAATGAGCACGAAATGCCACAAGCATTTCATGCGCGACCACACCATGCGACAGTATAGTGCAGTCTAATAAGCCAATGGAAAACGAACAATTCCAAAATTCCCCAACGGGCCACAAGTACTCCTTTTTTCCTTCATCACGCGTGCGGAGCCAGACGGCCCGAGCGATGAACCTAATCAATGCAAGAACATGCCTCTACGCGAATGACGTTCACCTCAGTGGCAGATAGTACCACGTGAATTTTATTGCTGTAGCTCAATCACGCTTGTCACATTGGTCCGAATGGGGAGAACCGGCGTGGCGTGGCGTGGCGTGGCGTGGGCCCGCCGGAACGGTTGGCTGCATTCACGCCTGCTCATGCCCCCCTTTCGATGAGATTAGGCTACCGAGAAGAAATAGATATTTCGTGGACCGGTCCCACGGATGTCGGGTTCACTCTAACGTCCTTTTCTCGCACCTAAAAACAACCAACGTTTATCTTCCCCTCCTCATAAATCCTCGGACCATCGGTCGTTGGACCTTGAGAGTCCGACCATTTCGCCCCACCCTCGATCCCCATGTCTATACTTAATGCAATCGATATATAATAGTGTCCGGTCACAATTACACTCTCTCATTATTAATTTCTGTGCAACTTTTTGAGAATATTTTGTGGCAAGGCGAGGATATCCATCTAGATAAATTCACGATTGAAAACCTCTTATCACCTACGACCGACCGGAAGGGATTATATCTTTCCCATTGGGATCCGATATGGTCTCTATTGGACTGCAGGGCTCGCCACAGCTATGTTCCCATTCACCCTAGACCTACTTTAGCAGACGTTCTCTCTGGCGCCCCGCCCTCCCAATAGCAAAGTACATGCCTTCTTTAATTCGTCATTTAATATGAAGTAATAAGCCTGTCTGTATTTGGTAAAAGGCGAGTCCGGAATTTATTGTCATGGACTCCCACTATCCAAAAATTTCTCGATATTATATATAATTTAATGGGTAAAATAAAGTTGGGATATTTTTCCTAATTTTAAACCACAGAAAAAGATTGGTATTAGGCCCATATTCATCGGTAAAGAAATAATTTGACATGGCATGAGAACGTACAAACATTTGATGATTATAGTAATTTCACCTTAGACGGGCCATGTGTGATGCCATTCACAAAAAATAAATGAATTAAAAAAATATTTTTCCAAAAATGATCACTTAATAAAATGAATTACCAAAAAGAATTTTGATCATCCATGGCAAAAATGTTAAATTCTTGTCGGTAACAAGAAATTTTCTAGAGACTAATTAATTTAAAAGATACAAGCGGTCATTTTCAATAAAATATTTCTCAGATCATTTATTTTCCGTGAAATAAATAGAATTGATATTTTTTTTGTATTTTGTTTATGTTTTGTCGTCCATAAAAAAGTTAATTGAATTCAGTGAAAAATGAAATTAAGGATTGGGCTAACCTTTGAATGCCTAGGTCTTTCATGGCCGAAGTAATTGCTTCTTCGGTGGCTCTGCCTGCTCGGAGCTCATTCAGCTTCTCTTCCACCACTTTCTTCTCCGCGTCGACGTCGAGTCCGGTGACACCGTTCAGGGTCTCTCCCATCTGATATGGCTTCTCTTGTATGAGACCCCCCCTTTCTCCGCAGACATAGGCTGTTCACCGTAATCACAAAATGTTAAAGTTTTGTATAACTAAAATCGCAACTCTATGCGTGCACAAAAGAGATAGCGGAAAATGAATGATAAGCAAAACAAAAACAAAAATTCAGATAGAGAAATTGCAATATTTTCTTATTTTGTTTACTTAATCAGCGGCCCAGGCGCATTTCTTTTTTAAATAATATTTTTATTATTAGGGAACCTAGTAAAAGTTCATAAGATAATTGGTTGTGACATTCCATTGGATGTATTGTTGGCAACCATAGTGATTACAGCCAAGCTGGACAATAAAGATGCTAGCAAAAGAGTGAAATAAGATGAGCAGAGGGAAGGTGAGTATTAATTGAAGGAGTTATTACAAGGTATCAACATGTCCTTTTGGAAAGGCAGGAAAGACCAAGTTATTAAATTATAGAACAAAATTAATAATAACTATGAAATGAATATGTGACAGTTTTTAATTTACTATGAGAATAATAGTCTATTCTAAATCATAAAAAAATCAATAATAAATAATTATAAATTTTCATGAGTCCATTTTTTTGAGAATTTATGATTCATAATAAATTGTTATTCTCTAACTCAAAAACTATCATGTTTGTAAAATCCTGAATAATTAAAGATTGGAACTTGTCTGATCTAATAATTAAATCCCAAAATAGAGGTGGGGGTTTGCTTGGTTGGGTTGAGAACTAACCAGTTGACACGTGGACCAGCAACTGTACTTTGCCACATTCCTTAGCAAAGTTGATCACATTCTTAGCCCCTAATGCATTGATGCCCAGAGCAACATCATATCTACAAAAATGGTAACCTTGAGGCCTTGATTAAACATGAGATTGGACCCACATGCCAAGTTCAACTTGGTGCAAATTGCTATCATTAGAAGACACTTGGTCAAATTAGAACAAAATGATTAACCTCTCGTCAAACTTGGTGGTTGCAGCTAAATTGACGATCGCATCGATCTGATCAAACATCTGCCGTTTGAGATTGGAGTCTTTGACGCCTAGATCATCGTAGATGATGTCCCCAGGGACGAGGGTCACCTTTTCAGAGACAAGCGCATTGAAATCTGACCCGCATTTTTCCTTCAGCACTCTGAACAAGTCCTTACCGATGACCTTCAATTCGCAATCATACAAATAGATGAAAAGGATGAATCAAACCTTGCATGAGATACTCACCAAACTTGCACATTCCATGCAGAAAAAAAAGGCAAGAATGCTCGCAATACTTGCCGAAAAGGGACTGCCTGCCATGCAACACGCTCTAAAGTTTCTTTTCTAGGGCACAATGTTACTAGTTTCCCTCAGCGAAACACATAAATGAACATTGCTCTTTTCTAAGCTTAGCCGAAGCATCAGCATTTTTTTTATATTATTTATATATTTTTCATTACTTTTGTCTTTTTGGAAGTTCTTCGCTCTGCCAGAGGGTTTTTTTTCTTGCTGAAAGAAGTAAGCTGACGGTGCATACCTCATCATGGAAACGGTGAGTAGCTGCTTTAGCATCTGGAGCTCTCAACAGAAGGAAAAGCTTCTTCACGTTTGGTTGAACCCTCAAGATCTTCTCCAGAAAGACTGCACTCGCAGTCAAACACAGAGACACAAAAATATATGAGACAAGATGAGCTAACAGAGAGAGAGACACAGAGAGAGAGAGAGAGAGAGAGAGAGAGAGAGAGAGATTACTCTTGGCCAGAAACCCAGTGGCACCAGTGACTAAAACGGTCTTGTTCTCCAGAAACTGGATTACACTTCCCATCTCCATTTTAGAGAGAGAGAGGGAGAGAGAGGGAGAGAGAGAAAAGGGGGGGGGGCGTATGCGCGCAATGAAGCAGACGGAGAGATGAGGAATGCCCTTGGAACGAGTAAGAGAAGCCCCTTAAGATTCTCCTCTGCAATTTTTGATGAAGCAACTTAGGTCATATAGCCCTCACAAATCGGTGGAGTGCACGCAACTTGTAGGTGGTTTTTTTCACCCTGCGTTTTGCTTTATTTTTTCTCTCTCTTAGAGTCATAAACACCCATTTAATCCGGGGGGACTTAAATGGTAAGGGTAACCCACATTTCTCATCCGAGATCTCACTTCGAAACACTGAACATGCGCATTCTCTTGACCCGGCCGTGTATCCGCCGACCCATGTGCTCCCATCATTACTAGATCATATGGGACGGATCTACTTCACATGTTTAATGAGCGACTAATTGTTTGTTAATCACCGATGAATGTTTACCGTGTACTTTTTACTAATTACAATTTCTAGTTATTGCATTGTTTGTTTATTTAATTTTTTGGTGAGTCCACTCACCTAAATCTACACCTATACGGTCCGCAAAACCTACCCACTGCACATAATTCAACTCGTACGTTTTGGGGGGTCATGTGCACATTTTGGTGTCCACGTACGAACACTCGAAAACTCCCAACGACTTAATTAATATTGATTACCAGGTAATTTAACTTTATTAATCTGCTTATCGTGATTTCTGTGGCCTTCGCTATCATTCCTCGGTTGGAATGTCATTTGACCTGTCTCCTGCCTCGTGGCTTGTGCCCTTACTTAATTATCAAACCTAAATCTCAGTTAGGAGCTCATTGTTCACCTAAAAACCATACAAATCCCAATCTCTGGTACACCTATCGCGGCCCCAATTGTTTTTTCAGGTAATACCTGCGATCGATGTGGGAGCATATGTTCTCCTCATGCACGACAAAATTCCATGGCGTGTTAGCTGGGAGGGAGGGGGAGGGAGGTGCGTTCATGACGTTCAGGCTTCGGCCGAACTTCTGGATCCTTCTTTTTTTAGTTACCTCCCGATAATCGGTGGATAAATCTGTATAATCTTGAAGAGTTATTGATAGACATGACTGGTGAAAGAAATATGAAAGAAAATCTCACGAGGTTCGTACGATAAGTTTGCATTCGTTTTCTTCGCTCCAGACCTAGGATGCGCGGAGACCGTCACGGCGAATGGAATTAGCCACATCTTATATATTTTTGCCACATGTCGGCAATAAGTCCAAGCACTAGCTGGGTAAAATTGTTAACATCTTGGACAAGGGAATTGTGCCGCCCTTGGACAGATTGCTTCTGTATGAATTTTATCTTATACGGTTCAAACAGGGAAGTTAAAAACTTCTAAAAGTAGTTCATTAGGTAGAATTTTCAATTTCATTGCCCTCATTTTAAATTCGAAAAAAAGACCCCACAAATATCATAATTTTCATATGTCACTCATTTGATTGTCATTTTTTTTATTACTTAAGCATTATTAACTTATTAATGGCGCTAATTTGAGTGTCATAACTTTTTTTTACTAGTTGAGTGTTATATATACTTAAAAATTAATTACTCGAATGCCCTAATTTTTAAAAATGTTCACCATAAATACTATGCCACATCAAATATTGACACTTGGGTAAACTTTTTGAAAAGTTCGATCAATTCAAAGTTATGACATTAAAAGTATTGTATGAAAGTTATAACACTTATGATGTACTTATCCCCTTTAAATCTAACGTCAACCAAGCGATAATTTTCACATTAAGAGAAATCCCAAAGATATAAGACAATTTTTTTTTTATGATAACCAACAATAAGTAAGGTGATCAGTTGTAGGGTAGAAACCTTTCAGGTGGCGGTTCCCTTCCTCCGCCCACCCTGGAAGGTTTTAGTGCTTGCTGGAGAGGGATTTGACAAAGTTGGGCACTGCAAAGCAAACTTGAGAGTCAGTCAATTCAGGCACTCGTCGGAGAGAAGTGACTTAGCTAGTTTAGGTGACGACAGTTGGAAGAATGTTTGCCAGTAGCTCAAGGTTGCGGAAAGGAAGAAGAAGAGTTGCACTTTTTTTTTTATACTGTTGTCTATTCTCCCCTTTTCCTTTTTTGTCAAAGACCCCCTTTAAAAGCTAGGCCCGTCTCTCTTTTCTCCCTAATCTTTTTTCTCACATTCTCTCTCTATTGATGCCATATTTGACTAAGAGAGCCCCCAACTGAGTTGAAATGTCCAGGTGGACTGTTCCACATCTAAAATCAGGAACCAATAATTGATAACTGAATCAGTCTCTATGGGAATCGCCGGTTCTAGGCCAATTCAGTCTAATTCTGAGTGGTTCCCATTTCTTTTGCATACTTCATAAAATAAGTGTTTCAAAAGCAATTTGATTCCAAACCTCAATAAAAACTTAAACTTTGTAGTTCATACAAAATGTTATGCAACCAATTATCATTGAGTTATAAAGTCTAGACAGTGATAATTACATTTCCACAATGTTAGAGATACTAAAATTGTTACCGTTTAAAACATGCGAAAGTTTTCCCAATTATATATTGTTGGAAGTGCGTAGTGCATACTTTTCATTGGGAGAGATCATCAGGAGAGAGCTCAAGCCCCAACCTGTCAACATATCCCGTTGGACATTCATTCACTAAAAAACTTAAGCTAAGAAGTTATGGGCCAAGTAAGATATATTAACTGCTCTGCACTAAACTAATTCTCCAATATGAGACTTCTCTAATACAATTCACACGTATATACCAACAATCTCTTCTTCGCATGTGAGTACATACTTTTCATTAGGGAGAGATCATCAAGAGAGAGCTCAAACCCCAACCTGTCAGCATATCTTGTTGGACCTCCATTCACTAAAAAACTTAAGCTAAGAAGTTATAGGCCAAATAAGATATATTAACCGCTATGCACTACACTAATTCTCCAATATGAGACTTCTCTAATATAATTCATACGTGTTTACCAACAATCTCTTCCTCGCATGTGAACTTAGTGTTAGGTTGTTCCCCTTTAATCTAAGTAATCTTTTGCATCATATTAACTTAACTTGAATCTTTAAGTCATTGCAATGCACCCGCAACCATGCATGACTATCCATTTACAATGCACTCGCAACTATGCATGACTATCCATAGTCTCTTCTCGCCAAACCAACTATGATGACAATCTCCACCCAAAACAAGGGTCGATCATGAGATTTCTTTTTTGAGATATTTACAAACACTAGAACATATTAGGGGTTCACCAACCAACTGTTAGTTTTATACTATTTTTTGAGAGCATGCAACAAAAGCTCAATATTTGTAGCTTAGGGAAATTGCTAAGATGGAGCATAAGCTCGAGCCCGTCAACATATCTACTTAGATCCACATTCATTTAAAAATTTAAGCTAATGAGTTATAAGTTAATTAGGATACATTAACCGCTCTACACCACACTAATTTTTTGATGTTGGATTTCTCTAATACAATGTATTCATACATTCTAACATATATTGATGATTTTGCCACCATTACTTACTGATGATTTTATGTTCATTATGTTTCAACGTAAGCTAATTCATGTTCTGATATTGCAATAATAGAGCAAGAATAGGAATGTAATTAACATGAAATAGGAATAAATCCAATAAACCCTTCCTTACTTAGTCAACGATTTTATGTTCTACGGGTTGTCACAGACTCATACCATTAAAAACAAGTTTAGACATCGTTTGTTTCGCGAAAACCAAATAATTTGGAGAACATGTTCCTAAAAATGACTATTTGTATCTTTTTAAATAATTATTTAATAAAAATATTTATATTATTGATAATAATATATGTATAAATATTTTTGTAAATAATAAAAATATATTTTATCATTTATTTTTGTTAGTGATATAAGTGATTTTTAAAAATAAAAACTTTTCAAGTTATTCATTTTTTTTTTTTTAAACAAACGCATTTTCAATCACAATTAAGGGTTATCCTAGGTGTCATTGCAAGTGACTCTTCACCAACCCGTGAGAGGTTCAATCATTAAAAAAGTGGGTTCGCCTATTTTGAACAGCATACATAAAGGACAATATGTGGAGAGACCTTCAATGAGCCAAATTAGATGGATGTAAATATCTATGTTTAATGCAGGAAAGTAGCTAGTTGTTGGTGGCGTCCTTTAGGAATCAAGTCAAAGATAATTGAAATAGGTACATTAGGAGTGTCATAACTTTCGTAAGATATTTACTTTGAGTGCCATAACTTTTTTGTTCACTCACTTGAGTGTTGCAAATTTAAAGAATTGATCACTTGAGTGTCATCGGTGATCCAGAAAAGCTTATATATCATAGGACATCTAACATAGTGAGTCAAAAAGCTAAAATTAGTTCTTAAGAAGGCAAATAACATTACTTGAGCATCTAATTAATAGAGTGCAACAATTTCAATAACTTCACGAATTATCATTTTGGTGTCATAAATTCTTTGAAGTGAACATTTAGATTCATTAATTTTTGAAAATGACCATTTAAGTGACACAAAAAAAGAAAGTTTAAAAGTGATGTTTGAGAAAGAGAGAGTTTGAAAATAGCATCATCTAATTGGGGAAGATTTCAAGGAAACATCAAGGAACGACGACGTTTGTTATACTTTGCCATGCTGGACAAAACTTTTACATTGAACTTCAGTTTATTTTTAAAAATTTCATGTTGGAATGAAAATTTAAGAAAAAAATCCATGTAGGATAATTTGCTTGAAATGTTATTCAAGTAATTGATTTTTTACTGATGTGGCATTTGATTGAGTAAAAAAAGTTATAATAGTGAACGTCGTACAAATATTACAACACTCTTAATATTCTTATCTCAAGATAATTATCTCATTGCTCCTTATTCTAGTACAACCGAACCAACCAAAATTAAAGAACATGTCGAAATCATGCAAACATGCCGATACCTAGATCCCATCAATATGTGACCATAGCTATTATAGGTCATGTCAAGCTAAAGAAAAGGATCTCCGCATAATCTTTGTCAAATAAACATAGGAAGAGAGTTGTTGGATGTTGTCAATTGGGGTTTGGATTCTATTTGTTTAGTAAAAAATTATATAATTGGAATAACTTTTTCTAAAATTGATCGTTCGCATCACTTGAAATAATTAATCAGTAGAAATTACTCTTTTTATGGACAGACAATTTATGTCTATATATTTTCATGAAAAATGAAAATATTTTTCATTTATTCATCTTTGTAAGTGATTATTTATAAAAAAAATGTTTTCAAAATCATTCATTTTCTTCGAAACAAACACACCCTTTCATTGTAGCCATCATTCATAAAATGTGAGTCGGACACCGTGCTATGACTGCTTCTCACATCCCTTGTTAGAAAGTCCATGTAAAGAGCATATAAAACACATTGCCAATATGTGATATTAATTATTGGATCTTACCCTAGTGGTCACCCTTCTTACATGAGAAGGAAGAGGTAAGAGGTTCGAATCTTCACCTTTTCAAGGAGCTGTGGTGGGGACGATTTAATTTTAGAAGTGGGTTTCAACTCCTGTGTATTGTAAAGAGGTAGGGTAAAAGTTAGGAAAGTATGAAGTTGGATGTAAATGTCTACATTTAATGCAAGAAAGTACAAAATTGCTAGTGGTGTCCTTTAGAAATCAAGCCAATGATAATTGAAATACCTTGTAGGGCAGAAGTCAGGAAAGTGTGAAGTTAAATGTAAATGTCTATGTTTAACGCAGGAAAGTACGGAGCTGCTGGTGGTGTCCTTTAGAAATAAAGTCAAAGATAATTGAAATAGGTCTATTATGGGTGTCATAATTTTCGTAAAATATTTACTTGAGTGCCATAACTTTTTCCTTTCACTTACTTGAGTGTCGCTAATTTAAAAAATCAATTACTTGAGTGTCATCAGTGATTCATTTTGCCAAAAAGGCTTATATATCATAGGACATCTGACATAGCATGTCAGAAAGCTAAAACTAATACTTGAGAAGGCAAACAACATTGTTTGAGCATCTAATTAAAAGATAGTAGAAGTTCCAATAACTTCACGAATGATCATTTTGGTGTCACAAATTCTTTGAAGTGAACATTTAGATTCATCAATTTTTGAAAGTGACCATTTAAGTGATAGAAAGAGAGAAAGTTTAAAAGATGTCATCTAATTGGGGAAGATTTTAAGGAAACAGTAAGGAACATCGACGTTTGTTATACTTTGCCATGTTAGAAAAAATTTCCATGTTGAACTTTAGTTTATTTTTCAAAATTTCATCACGTAGAATAATTTGCTTGAAATGTCATTCAAGAAATTGATTTTATATCGATGTGGCACTCGATTGGGTAAAAAAAGTTATAATACTCAAGTGAACGTTGTACAAATATTATGATACTCTTAATATATTTATCCCAAGATAATTATCTCATTGCTCCTCAATCTAGTATGACCAAAACAACTACAATTAAAGAACATGTTGAAATCATGCGAAAATGTCGATACCTAGATCCCATCAATACATGACCACTAGCCATTATAGGTCATGTCCAGCTAAAGAAGAGGATCTGCCCACAATCTTTGTCAAATAAAGATAGGAAAAGAGTTGTTGGATGTTGTCAATTGGGATTTGGATTCTGTTTGATTAGTAAAAAAATAAATAATTTGAATAACTTTTTTTCTAAAATTGATCGTTTACATCACTTGAAATAATTAATCAATAGAAAATGCTATTTTTATGGATAAACAATTTATCTCTATATATTTTCATGAATAATGAAAATATTTTTCTTTTATTCATCTTTGTAAGTGATCATTTGTAGAAAGATGTTTTCAAAGTCATTCATTTTCAACAAAACGAACACACCATCTAATTATAGCCATCATTCATAAAGTGTGAGCCGGATGCCATGCTATGACTACTTCTTACATCCCTTGTTAGAAAGTCCATGTAAAGAGCAGATAAAACACATTGTCAATGTGCGATATTAATCATTGGAGCTTACTCCATAGCCACCCTTCTCACATGAAAATGGGGAAGTGGGCTTCGAATCTCCACATTCTCAGGGAGTTGGGGTGAGGACAATTTAATTTCAAGAGTGGTTTTCGATTTCTACACCTTGCAATGAGGCGGGGCAAAAGTCAAGAAAGTATGAAGTTAGATGCAAATGTCTACGTTTAACGCAGGAAACGAAGCTACTAGTGGTGTCATTTAGAAATCAAGTCAAAGATAATTGAAATAGGTCTATTAGGAGTGTCATAACTTTTGTAAGATATTTATTTGAGTTCCATAACTTTTTTCTTCCACTCACTTGAGTGTCACAAATTTGAAGAATCAATTACTTGAGTGTCATTAGTGATTTATCTCACCAAAAAGGCTTATATATCATAGGATGTCTAACATAGCGTGTCAAAAAGCTAAAACTAGTACTTGAGAAGGCAAACAATGTTGCTTGAGCGTCTAGTTAAAAGACGGCAGAAGTTTCAACAACTTCACGAATGATCATTTTGGTGTCATAAATTCTTTGAAGTGAACATTCAGATTCATCAATTTGTGAAAGTGACCATTTAAGTTGACCAAAAGAGAGAAAGTTTAAAAGCGGTGTCATTTGAGAATAAGAGAGTTCGAAAATAGCGTCATCTAATTGGGGAAGATTTTAAGGAAACAGCAAGGAACGATGACATTTGTTATACTTTGCCATGCTGGACAAAAATTTCCATGTTGAACTTCAGTTTATTTTTAAAAATTTCATGTTGGAATGAAAAATTAAAAATCCACATAGGATAATTTGCTTGAAATGTCATTTAAGTAATTGATTTTATACCGATATGACACTCGATTGAGTAAAAAAAGTTATAATATTCAAGTGAACGTCATACGAATATTATGACACTCTTAATATACTTATCCCAAGATATTTATCTCATTTTTTCTTATTCTAATATGACCGAACCAACCACAATTAAAGGTCATGCCAAGCTAAAGAAAAGGATCTCCCCATAATCTTTGTCAGATAAAGATAGGAAGAGAGTTGTTGGATGTCATCAATTAAGGTTTGGATTATGTTTGTTTAGTAAAACATTAATAATTTGGATAAATTTTTTTCTAAAATTGATTGTCCCATCACTTGAAATAATTAGTTAATAGAAAATACTCTTTTTATGGACAAACAATTTATGTCTTTATATTTTCATGAATGATGAAAATATTTTTTATTCATTCGTCTTTGTAAATGATCATTTGTAGAAAAATGTTTTCGAAGTCATTCATTTTTCTCAAAACAAACACGCCCTTTAATTGTAGCCATCATTCCTAAACTGTGAGCTGGACATCGTGCTATGACTATTTCTTACATCACTTGTTAGAAAGTCCATGTAAAGAGCATATGAAACACATTACTAGTGTACGATATTAACTACTGGGGCTTACCCCAATGGCCACCCTTCTCATGTGAGAAGGAAAAGTAAGGGGTTCGAATTCCCACTTTCTCGGGGAGTTATGGTGGGGACGATTTAGTTTTAGAGATGGATTTTGACTCTTATGCTTTACAAGGAGACATGACAAAAGTTCAAGTGTTAGAGTAGGAGTAGAATATGACTGATAAAAAAAATGTGCGATATTTGAGCCAGATTAAGAGTAGTATGTGGAATTTGATTAACAGAGGCCAATGCACCTACAAAAGATTTCAATATTATATTAGAAAGTCCAATTGAAAATTTTAAATTAAAAAGTGAAAATAGACCGTATGTATATAAAAAGTAAAAAATTTCATTGTCAAACGATGTAAGAAGTGGAATGGGCAAATTATCCAAAATGTCATAAACCTATTGCACTTTTGTTAATTCAATTTTTAAATATTTAATTGTGTCAATTAAGTTTTAAACATTTTCACGTTCTTCTAATTGAGTCTATCCTTCTAATTTTAAGCTAAATCACTGAAGTGAACATTGGCAGTGCCATGTAGATCGATCGATATTAACATGGATAATTTTTAATAATATTTTAATAATTGTAAATTTTTTTATACTTTTCTTTTCTTTTCTTATTCCTTTTTTACTCTCTTTTTTTCGGCAGAGGCCTCCAGCCGAAGCTCAACAATCCTTACTGGCTATTGGGCAAGGGTTGCAACCATCACTAATAGCTAGGCGAGGGTCACAACCCTTACCCGATGGATGCCAAATCTAAGCAATGGCCATGAGCCCTCGCTCGCTACAATGAGGGCTCATGGCCCTTGCTGGAGGCCGATGAGGGTCACGAAGCCCTCATCCAATCGCCCATGATTCTTGCTGATCTTAATAGTATAAAATTAAAAAAGTAAAGAAAGAAAAGAAGAAGAAAGGAAAGGAGAAAAATATTACAAAAAATTGATGAAATATTATAAAAATTTGGTCCCACATTAGTAATTTTTAGTCATAGTTGGCCGAATAGATTAAATTAATAAAACATGCAAGAATATAAAATTCAATTGACACGATTAAAAGATTTAAGATCGAATTGATAAAAATATAATAAGTTTAGGAATTTTTAGACAATTTTCTCTCATGCGGAATGGTCTCAACATCGCTGTTAGGGTTGACCGAAGAGACTCTCCTCCCATGATTATAGATCTCATTCATTTCCAAACATGTGGAGGCGATGGACTCTGTCATGCGTATTTGCCACGTTATGCGTGGACACACATTAACTGTTTCTGATGCACATGATCGACATGCACAATGAATGTCGCGACCTCTACAGTATTATACGCACCGGATGACTTTAAAATTAACACCAATTGAATCGGCTAATTGGGTGTGTCCTTTTTCACGCACCGATAGTAGTCTGTCTATGTTTCTGCTTTACAAATACAGACATTTTCCGGACGTTTCGGATACATCGATTGAGCATTTGTTCTTATTTCAGTATATGGAGTTTCGGCATTCCAAAATAGTCAGTAGGAATCGATGTACATGGCATGTATCTGACACAAACAGCGTGCAAAATAAAATCCATATACATCGGTAACAATTAAAGAGTTGGCCAAGTAGTCCAACGTTCTTGTGAAGCGACGAATCCTACGTACAACTCACAGCCTCTCCAATCCACTAGAGTAAGTTTGTGGCCACGCCCATCACTTTGGAGTGGAGCCTTCTTTGACAAATGTGGATGAGAACGTTTCGGGGCATCCACGTGGGTCCGTCGTGCAAATTGAGATCCGGGTATCTCGTACATTGGTTCCGAACCCTCGCCAGCTGGAGGAGACGTAGTCTTTCAATAAATGGGCAGGAACAACGGCAGCTTGTGCTCGTGGTGTAGTTGTTGCCATTTCGTTCACGGTTGGACATAATCAATATTCGGTTCGAAAACTTATGTTTTGAGTGAGATGTGAAACCGCCACCGTCCTTGTTGGTCAGACTGGGTCTCGACCAATTTTATCACCAGCTGCGACCCCGGTTAGCAGTTGGCACTAATTGAGGCAAGTCTCCACTCTATGAGAAGTAGCTTTTACGTGAAGACATTATTAGTATAATAGTTTTTGAGCTATTGTTATTCTAACACCATATTATGACCCACAAACTCTTTAAGTAATAAACCACACAATAATTTTCAATAATTTGTTATTTATTTTTTGTAGTTCAAAATAGATTATTATTCTAACAGTATATTAAAGACTATCATTGAAGCATTTCTCATTATATTCATGTTATCATTAGAGATAAACATGTATTTTATCACATAACCATATGTTTTTTAATGTATTATGTTTTATTGACTTATGTGACTATTTTTTTTCCAATAATTTTTTTTCCTATAGAAAAAACACAATTCAGTATGCAGATTGGATAAAGAAATTTGAAAAAATAACTTAACAAATTTTGTTATCTTTCGACAATTTTTGAAAAACCAGCCATAACATTGCCAACAAATCTTGCTATCTCACAATTGTTGTCATTTCTGACCATTACTTCATCACCAGCTAACCAATTGTGTTCCGACGAGGATGAAAAGGAGTCTGCAGACAATTGTTGTCACCTCCGACCACAGGTCGATTTGCAAGCCACTAGATTGAAGTTCCTGAACAATAGCTTTTTTCTGGTTGCTCGCCAACGAGCTTCTCGTGGAAGCCGCAATTTATTAAAGGGAGAGGAAGTTCTACCGTGGGGCTTGTGTTCCCCTCTAAGGTGGTCCGGATTGGTTTTTGCGAATTGTTTTTCAATAATGTTGTTGGATCAATGAGAAGTTTAGATGGGACTGGATTCATTGTATGGAGTTATGACACCACCATGATAGCCAATCTTGTCACTTCTAACAATCTCGCGATTGTTGTCATTTCTAACCATCACTTCATTGCCGACCAACCAATTGTGTTTTGACAAGGATGAAAAGGACTTTGAAGACAATTGTCATCACCTCCGATCACAAGGTCAATTTGCAAGCTACTAGATTGAAGTACCTGAACAATGACTTTGTTATGGTTGCTCACCAACGAGCTTCTTGCTGAAGTCACAATTTATTAAAGGGAGAGGAAGTTTTACTGTTGGGGTGTTCTCCTCTAAGGTGGCCTAGATTAGTTTTTGCGAATTGTTTTTCGATAATGCTGTTGCTTCTTTGAGACATTTGGATGGGGTTGACTTCATTGCATGGAGTTCTACTAAAGGCTTCCCAAATTAGAGAATACTTTTGAGTAGATGAAGGAGATCTTGAGAGAGGTCTCTATACGACGACACAAACAAAAGGGTACCACAGTTTCACTTACTTTCGTATTACTTTTGGGGCAATGTTGTTTTGGTGTCAATCTACATCTGGTGAGTGAAAGATGCTCTTTTGCAGGTCCTTGAGAAGGGGGTGGGGGGTGGGAATTCAACAATGACCCAAGTTGAAGAACAGGTTTCCAATCAAGTGGCTAGGCAGCTCTACCTTATTGTCTTTGTGAAGTGTACAGGGGTTGCGACCCTCACGCAAGGCTTACACGGACAACGGCAACCACAAGGAAGCCAATCAAGAGGGCGATGGATGGGACCACAAACTCAAGGCACTATGAGGAGTGCCGAAAGTGATGGTGGAGACCGAAGCAGCTAGACACGACGTGATATATTCAAAGATTTTTATTTTATCTTAAGTTGCACCAAACGGGAAAATTACAAACAAAAAAAAAGTCATAAATTTATACAATTATATTTATTCAGTCATAAATATTTTTTTTTAGCAAATAAGTCTTAAAGTGTTTACATTTATACCAATTCAGTCCATCCAATCAATTTTGACCGGTCGACACTAATATAAATAATTTTTAATAATATATTTTTAAAAATTTTATTTCTTTCTCTTTCTCTTTTGGCCTTCCTTTCCTTCTTCCTCCAATTGATGGCTAGTGGCGATTGGCCAAAAGCAAGGTTAGCGAGAGACCTTGCCAACCTTGGGCAAGCCTCACCCAACCCTTAGCAAAGCTCGCACTCACCAGCCATGGGCAAGGCCCGAGCTCACCAAATTCAATGGGATTGTGCCTTGCCTAGCCACTGGCAAAGGCCACTAGAAGTCATGACATTGCATTATGGCCTTCAACCTTGCCCAAGCCACCCTCGTCAATGGTTAGGCAAGGCACGACCTCCCCAGATCTGGCGAGGTTAAGCCTTGCCAGTGACCGATGAGGCTTGAGCCTTGCCAGCCCAGTGGGTGGCTTTGGGTGAGAGTCGGCCTTGCTGACAACCAATTGAAAGAAGGAAGGAAAGGAAAAAAAGGGAAAAGAAATGAAAGCTAAAATTTAAAAGGTTATTTAAAATTGTCCACATCAATGCCGGTGGCGCCATGTGAAATGGTTAGCGTCTATGTTAGCATTGGTCGGCCAAATTTGGTTGAATTGATTGATTGGCAAGAATACAAAAGGTTTAGGACTCATTTGGCAAAAAAGAAACCGTTTATAATTGAATTAGCACGATTACAATAGATTTAGGACTTTTTTGATAATTTTCCTTACATCAAACATATGATGGGATATTTTATACTCTAGAAGATATATTAGGATTACTAATTCTAACTTCTCATATTCTATTACAATCCCAATTTGGACGACAAAACACAGCCATTAAGTATGTTTCATGATAGAATAAAAACTTTTTTTCTTTTTTGTTAGATATAGAAAAAATACCTTACCCACCCTAAAAGCTGCACAATTCTACCATTAGCTAGATTCCGATGCCACATTTTAGCACAGAATTTTCGAAGAATATTGTCAAGTATATAGAATAAATTATTCAAAAAGAGACAAGACCCGGTCTTATGTAAAATAATGCTTTTACGGACTTTCATTAGACAAACGAATACATGTTTCGTATATTTACTTTATGTGGAGTGACTAACCTATAACAGATTATCAGGGTTTTCTTTAATAAATTTTGTTAGATGATGCGGGCATAAAGTCAGAATAAAATTAAAAACTTGAAGCGTAATAGTGTTTTTTTACACGTGATTAGTGGTGGCAACAAATCCCCACTTCTCGTTTGAGTCAAACTCATCCCTCCTTCCAATATTAGATTTTGGAAAGAAAATTAACACAAACAATCCATGAAGTTTGGTCCAATGTATAATATCATCTATGAACTTTTAATTTATTCAATATGATCTAGTAAATATTCAATCTAATCCCTAAAAAATATGAAAATTTTTAATGTAGTTTTTCCATCAATCCATGTTAATGGAATATGCTAAGGTAACTTCCACTCTCTTAAGTTTGAACGGTGGACAACAAAAAAAAGTTACACATGGATTATATAAGTAAAATATTCATCTCAAATTAGAATACAATGATCCATGTCTTCATATGATGATGGACATTGTAACACTCTAATATGGACATTTTAACACCGTAATTTTGTTTTCCTTTTCTGAAGTTGATAAATAAAAAACTGGACATTGTGACTTATCATTTTTAAAAATCTCATTCAACATATAATAATCATTGTCATCAAATAATGTTTGATTTATTTTTTGAGCAAATAAAATGATTACATCAAATATTTATCCACAGTTCAGGGATCATATAAAATAAATTAAAAATGCAGGGACGGCATTACACGTTGAACTAAAATTCAAGACCATTTGTATCATTCTCCCTTAGATTTTCTTTCTCTATTCACAAAAATCCATTAACATGTCAGTTGATAATTCCAAGCTTAATTTTAGTGAAGCTTTCACAGAAATTCCTGTAATTTATCAAAATTTAACAAGTCATCCTAATTGAATCCCCTTTGCACCCCTTATTGAAGGTTTAAAATTTATTGTGGGGTCACATTTTTGGCAATTCAAATATTTGATTGGTTGGTTTAAATTATAAACTCTCCCGTTAAAATTTGAGCTTAGTGAGGAAGTTCCCTCCGATAAGGAATCGGAAAAATTAGGTCACCGCCCAATCATTGGTTGGCAAAAGCAGCCCTCTCTCCATGTGCAAGAATTTGAAACTGTTTTGATTATACAAAAGGAATGGCTAATTTAGGCATGTGCATTCGGGGCTCCTAGTCTTTTCCAAGCCTAAAACTCCATTTATTTCGAGAAAAATGAATAATTTTAAAAATATTTTCCTGTAAATGATTGCTTGTATATTTTAAAATAATTAGCCAATGAAAGACAACAATTTATGTATGAACATTTTGATGAAAAATCCTCCAACCACATATCCAATCAATACTCATTTGAATCCTAAAACTTTCAAAAAGTACAATTAAATCCTAAAATTTATCATGAAAGTGTAATCGAGTCCTAAAACTTTCAAAAAGTGCAATCAAATTCTAAAACTTATCAAATTGATCAAATCAAGTCCTTCCTTTGATAACACTTTTTAAAAATTTTAGAATTTAATTGCACTTTCTTGACAAGTTTTAGAATTTGATTGTATTTTCTCAATATTTTAGAACTCAATTGTACTTTTTCGTGACAAGTTTTAAGACTTAATTACATTTTCTTAATTGCACTCCATTGATAAATTTTAAAACTTCTAATACACTTATCCCTATTAAAAAACTAAAAGTTAGGCGTGCATGGTGATACTTGGGATTCCTCTAGAGATCATTAATGCATTTCGGACCATGGTAGTTGAATCTATTTTGGGTAGCGAAAAGTCTAGAAAAGCGCGTGCGGTGCCGTCACCATCCAATTCAGGAGGTACTTGGTCTGGCATTGAATGGAAAGATTGTGACCCGGGGTCGACTTCTTCTGCAGGGGGCTTCATTTCGAGTTCTTGAGACAAATAAAGGAAGAAGTTCAGGTGGTTTGTAAGACCCAATGCAATATCACAAACCGAAGAAGATAAGCGGCATCGCCACATGAGCAACTCTGCTCGTTTAAATGACTTGTTCTGGGCTTATTGGTAGCAAAAACAGAAGGGGCAAGAGCTTTAGATTTCCCTTTGTCATGTTTTCCCCGAGAAGATAATAAAACCAGCAAGAGGAAGCAATAACTCAGTATCATGTTCAGAAGTGACGTAATAGGTGAGCAGTCCTTATTTCTGGGTGGAAGACAGTTGTACCCTATGTGATTACAGTCCAAACTCAATCGTCACACATACAGATTTGTACCCTTTTGAACGAGAGTTATTTCGTGTCTGCTCTCACCAATATCATAATGGTAGATCAAATTCTACCGTGTGCTCTTCCGAGATCTTGTTGGATTAGACCAGCAGCAGTTCCTTTGATTCTATTCTGGTGAAACCCCCAACAAGAGCCCAATAAAAGTCCATTTCTTGTGATTATAAGTGAGCCCAATATTTATTGACAATATCCCTCGTGTCTATTTGTGTTTTGCGGGTGATTTTGGCAAGAAGAGATAATATTATATATTAGCGTAGTGAATTCCCAAAAAAGCTGCATTAGGTGCGTCTGGTCTCAGTCTCTCAGATATTAGTACAAGATCGCATGGTTGGAGCAAAATCAGGATATGTCCTAATCAGCGACTCATGAATAATCAATTGGAAAAGGTGTTTTGTGCAGTTGAAGCTGATCAAATTGATTATTCAAGAACAATACCTGATACGGTGGTTGGCTCAAACAATGAGTAAATAACAATGGGCCCTTGAAGGTTGGGGACCTGCCTTCCTCTCTGACATTGGAGAATAAATACTGTAGACCAATCTAAACGGGTGGGAGATATCGTACACCCAAATAAGCATGTTTCTTCTTTTAATGGGTCTAGATTGATTGTATCATCAACATATATAGTCAAATTACAAGATCATCGATGATAATGTTTGACCCGGTTCTTCAATCGTCAAATACAGATAGGTATTTTCATTGGTCGATATTAGCTGACGGTCCCTTGTCCTTGGAGAAGCCATTTGCCTAACTTTTCATCCTTTTAGGTGACTCGCATTAAGTTTTCATTTGCGCTACATCTAACCAAAACAAGGAAAGAATACCAAAAGAAAGAGATGATGACAAAGAAGCTCACTTCAGATGAGACCAAAAATTCAGACAGTGAACATGCAGTAGGATCATTTTTCTTCACATATCAACTTCATTTTGCGGTTCATTTCGGAGTTCACCTGTGCATGCCTAGGGTTTTGAGATAGTAATCTTGTAGTTAACGATACTGGTCCACTTTAATAATCCTCCCTTCTTTGTCGGGGAAATTCGTCCAACAATGACTTAATAATCGAAAGCGTGATTGAAGGAAATTTCTCCATAGAGATTTGTCCCCCGTGTTTACGGATCAAGATAACCAAGATCCTCGCCTCACCATGGCTCCCGAGGAAAAGAAGAAGCAAAGAAAGAAAAGAGAAGGAATTTGCTTTGAGCAAGAAAGTTATATAAATGAAATGACTTCTTGTTGTTGGCATAAGGACTTAGCTGGCTAATGTCAATTTCCGTGTTCCATATTGCTCTATCCTGTCGTGTTAAACTGATAGTTGTCCGACACTTCAACGTACATTTTTTTCAACAAAACCCTGCCAATATGAAGCCACAATCTCTCAGCCCGAATCTAAAAACTTGTGAGGAGTTATAGCAGCTTTCAGGGACAAAAGATAACTTCGTCAGGTCACCAAGATCTCCAACCTCTAAAGTCAAAGAAACAAAAGCAACAAGGAAAGAAAAGACAAATGAGTAAGCGTGAGCCTCCTCGACAGATTTGGTCAAACTTGATTCACGCAGGATGATAATAAAGAGTCCACTCTTGCAGGTGGGCAGGAGAAAAGGTTAGCCCAGAGATCACATAAATAAACTCATATGACCAGAATAGCTGGAATTTATTGTTTTTTTTTCACCTTTTGCAGCATATAATAGAATAGCTACTCCATTATCTTTGCGTTCAAATAATAAATAAGCTGTTCTTTAAGGACCACATCATAATCATGATCAAGGGTTAATCTTTTGAGCAATTTTAGAGACAATTAGTAATGCTGTACCTGACATTATTCTAGTGAAAGATCACCTCCCGTTGAAACTAACAAGCAGTCAATCTTCTGTGAATTCCTTCAACAACAACAGGCAAGTCCAACAAGGGTCACACTGGGTGACGCTTGATTACAATACAGAGCAATTGATGCTTTCTGCACAGAAATCACATTCACGCCAATAGAACTCCTAACATTGCGAAAACCATCGTTCCATGTTGGTGAGCGAACACAAAGCTCCCACTGCTGCTTTTATAAGGACTGACTGCAGGGCATTCTTCACCCTGCTCAAGAAAACCTGACCTGAGCAGGATAAACTGCAGCTTTCATTCCCTGCAAGTAATTTATGATTGCGTTATAAACTTTCGGGCCAAAGTAAGTGACAGTCCAAACATAAATGTTCCCCTTCATGTTGGATACACCAATTGTAGCGTAATTGAAATCATAGGACGGTGTTGGTGGGTTCTTGCGATGGGCTAGATCTCTTTTGGGTTCTTGAGTTGTGCAGGGCTTGCCCAGTGCTGCAGAGGAAATTTATACCATCGTCCAAGTTGAAATCGTAGATTAGCTCAGGATCAATGCAGCAATGGGGTTTATGCGTCAGGATCCATAGTCAAAAGGAAAGGCCCCTGGGCCATTTGGATGCCATCCGATTGGTTTATAGCTATTGTCCATGACGGTAGCTAAAGATGAGTATTCTAACGAAGAGAATGTTTTCGAACGACGGGCATGTGGGCACATTTCTGAAACACAGCAACAGTGGTGGCGTGGGGGCCGGACAGCGAGGTCCCTGTTGTAACTGACAGACTGGCCCAGTGTGACCGAAGTCAACACCAGAGACCAAGCAGCCAAAGTGTTTGCACCAGGTGCTGAAATACCTGGCTGCAATTCAA
This sequence comes from Angophora floribunda, assembly GCA_014182895.1. Lineage (NCBI taxonomy): Eukaryota > Viridiplantae > Streptophyta > Magnoliopsida > Myrtales > Myrtaceae > Angophora > Angophora floribunda. The sequence goes on from CM024714.1 coordinate 6,388,570, forward strand.
ACATTTAGGAATGAACATGTTAAGCTACAAATCATCTTTGTCGCCCAACAAATTCCAAAGAGAGAGCCCAATCAAGTAGCCAAATTCAAATGGACTCTAGTTTGATAATATCCGGAGATATGACGTTCAGTTCATGGAAGAAAACATAGTCATTGCCGGTGACGAATTTGCATTCAAGACGGTTCCTGTCAGTGCAGTTTTAACCGTTGGATACCTGTTTTTTGTGATTGATCTATAAATTAGCTGTTCCAATATGAAACTCTTCCGGTGTTCGCAGTTGGAGCTTTTACTTTATGTCTTCTCTGGTGAACTAAGATTTTGGCACTTACTTTTGGTTGCCATATAGGATTGAAGCTCTTCTGCTCCTGCTTGACCACTAGTAGTGGACTCACACATGCACTGGACAATTCTTCCCTTGACTAAGGTAGAATCCAAAATGTTGCTCTTGGAGCTGTAAACTAGGATTGTTCCAGTCACAAGGATAGCTTTGGGATTTGACAAATGGTCCATTATCGAAGGGAGACATCATGGAAAATATGAAGATTGCCTAACATTTTTTGTCGGAACTCCTGAAGCGGCTGCAGCCCTTATGAAGTTTCCATTTTGAGAGTATTTAAGCAATAGCCTGTGAGGTCGAAACTTGTTTAGTACAACTTACTCATACCTTGAGTATACATCTTTGCCACTACTATTCTCTCATTCTCGACCAAGATCTGCACTTATTTCAAACAGCTTTTGCTACATTACCCTCACAATCTTCGAGTTTCCCAGATATAAGTTCAGTTCTTTATCCAGGGAACAAGCGACTACTGTGAGTATCCAGGGAGAAACATTCACAGTCGTCCCAGGGAAGAGGGAGTTTCCAGCGGATGCTGAAAACAAGCCTAACCATCTAGCTTCATAGATGGCCAATCTAGCTACCAGGGGCCTCTCCCTGAGCAGTACCTCGGGCATTCCAATAAGCCGGCATTCGAACAACAAATACTGTTATTGAGGCAGTGTGGTTTGCTTGTCATTTTCTCAAGCCGGCCTGGAAAAAGTGATACGCAGCAATTCTAGAGAGCCAACCTCTGCTTCAAAACCCTTGAAGTAGAATCTTGCACCTATGATTTTTCTGGAAAGTCAAATTCAAAAACGTTAATAAAGGAGTTCCTAGAGGCGTTAACTATCTCTGAATCTAGACCTGGCAAAGAGGAGAATCTGTTAATTTAGAAACCGCAATGACTGTTTGATTACAAAATTTTGTTGTTAAGGCACAATGCACATCTTAGTAACGATGTTAGATTACTTCCTTTTTCATGTTACGATGCATCATAGTTGCTAATACCTCTTGCAATTGGACAATGTGGAATTATCTCTAGGAATGCATTGTCCCTTGAACTTTTCAGGCACAAGACCTAAGCCTTTGTCACTGAAGCTTTCTGATTCAGGCCAAACCCCCTGCAACGAGGATTCATTCATGAGTTTCTGTTTTTTGCAACAATGAAAGGCTGAAGGTGAAGGTTTATAGATTACCAGAGTCAATGACACCAACAATGTTAGAATTGGCATCTGTTCCCTGTTGGTTATATTGATTAAGCAAGTTTACCCCGAGAAACTCTGATGAATGTGTTGTGCGGACTTCATTGACTTTGCTCACGAGCACGGAGATGTCAGAGTTCATCTCTGTAAAACCCGTTCAGGAGAAATAGTAATTCCAGTGATACCTACTGAAACTCAGTTAGCTTACTTTTGGTCCCTTTTTATTACGTGCCAAACTCATGCAATAATTAGAATTTGAGGGTAGAAACCAAAATATGCAATAATGAATATATGAAAGTGATGATTGGACATGCATGTTCTTACTAAAAAAAATTTTGGCTTGTTCTGTTGTGAGCATGGCTTAGAAGTCTCCAAAGCTTTTGCTGTAGTAGTGAAGCACCACCCCAGCACTTCATCGAGACTGAGGTTAGATGTAGGATAGCCGAAGGACAAGTGTTAATGGTAAGGACATTTATCATACAAACATTTGACTTCTTAATTTCATAGATCGAACTTTTAAGATCATGACTTTCCAAAGTGTGCATCAATCACAAACCTTCCAGAGACATGCAAGTAACACATGGTTGCCAGTGATCCCATATTCTGGATCAGGATGAGACTGGCTTCCCATGTAAACTATGTAACGCTGCAAATTCAGAGAACAATAATGCTTGAACAAGAAGTTTTTTGAGGCAACTCTGGGTCTCTTCTACATGCATTGAGATTGTTATATATTTCCATGCTATCACACTGCGGTCTGCTCCAAGAGGGCATCGATTCATAACAATACAGTTTTCTTCTTCATCCAGCAAGGATTTGGTAGAGACATAGTTCAATCAAGACAATAACGAATTCATTACTAGACCTGGTTATGAGAGTAGATAGATCATAGGTTCATTACCAATCCAGCCTAGGGAGTTGACTGGAACGAGGTTGTCAATCTTAGTGGTCAGTTCCCAAATTCTAAAGGAACCCGCATGATTTGATATATTGGCCCGACTTGTAATATTAAGTAAGAATGATCAAATGCAACTACGATGTACGATCTCTCTCTCTCTCAAACGATCTATACACACGGCATTGTGGTGACACAAAAAACGGAAGTGTGTTAATGTAGCGAGTTTCACGATAAAAGGGTAAAGCTACTTTATGATGGATGGAAAAAGTTGGAGACTGAAGTTGCTCTTCTGTGCAAATGACCTGGTGCTTCGTATAGACAAAAAGCTACTCAAAGTGGATATAAAAATAACAAAAGCCAGCTTGATATCAACTTTCCTTGAGAACTTATTATGTGGATGATTTGGGCAAGAGAGATTTTCAGGTCAGTTTAAAAGGTGTTCATCAGATTACATATGGAATTTCGCTTGCCTTCATGAAAGACAGTTTCAGGTAAAGTGATTGAACGCTTCAGAGCTGAAGGATATATTCCAAACCTGCAAAAAGAAAAAAAAGAAAGAACTGAAGGTTTGTCCATTTGGAAAGCAACTGTTATATTCTGTCCAGTGTGGGTAAATCCAATTACTAATAATAAATAGAATTGGCTTCAAGCAATTTACACCATCTTCTTATGCTTAAAGAGTTGGAAAACAACTAGAGAGGTTCTATTCGCAATTAACAACTCCATGTTTGACAATTATAAAATCGTTGAGTGATTCTCTTGATTGGGGAAAACACAATATATTGGCTTAGATCAATCATCTTTCTTAGTAATTGATGGGATTATAAGTGAAAATTTCATGATCATGAGTTTAACATTTTGAGCAATATAAGATACGGTAGCAACATCCATTTTTAAACCAGAAGCTAGTTGATACTTGGTTACAATACTAAGCAATTGATACTTCTACACAGAAATCACATTAAGACCAATAGGACTCCTGACATTGTGAACACCATTGCTCCAGGTCAGTGATCCGAACACAAAGCTCCCATTACTGCTTCTATAAGGATTAAAATCAATCCTAAACGACATATTTTGCCCTGTCTGAGTAAACCTGAGCTGAGCAGGATAAACCGCAACTTTAACGCCCGGTGGATAGTTTATGACCGCAGTATAAACTGTTGGGCCTTGTCCATAATAAGTGACGGTCTGGTGAACAGACATGCTCCCTTTCATGTTGGATACCCCAATTGAAGGGTAATTGAAGTCATAGGATGATGTCGGTGGGTTCTTGCATGAAATTAGATCTCCTGTTAGGTTCTTGAGTTGTGCAGGGCTTGCCCCATTGCTGCAGAGGAAATTTATAATGTCGTTGGAATTGAAATCATAGATAAGTCCCAGATTCAATGCGGCAATGGGGTTTATGTGTCCAGATCCATAGTCAAAAGGTGACGTCTGTGTGCCATCCGGATGCCGTCTGATTGGGTTTCGGCTATTGTCCATGTAGCTGAAATTGCATAATGTTTATTGAAGTAAGATGAGGTTTGGCAAAGAGAAATTTTGTGAGAACATACTGAAGTATCTTACAGAATTTTTCAGGGAAGCATACCAACCTGTGGTCATGATGGCCGACTTGATAGAAGCTGCGCTCCAAGAAGGATAGTGAGATTTCAGAATTGCAGCGGCTGCGGCTGTGTGGGGGCAAGACATGGAGGTCCCTGATATTATATTGTAGTTGACAGGGTGACCTGATGTGCTTTTAGTCGCCAATGGAGACTAGGCAGCCAAAATCTTTGCACCAGGAGCCGTAATATCTGGCTGCATTTAATATTCAGCAAACTTGAGCAAGCATCGAAAGCTACAAATCATCTGTCATCGATGATTTTCCAAAGACAAGAATTAAGTGTAATGGACTAACTTTGATAATGTCAGGAGTTATGATGTTTGGTCCCATGGAAGAAAACATTGCCATTGCTGGTGCTGGTTCTGTGTTCAAGGCAGTCACTGTTGGTGCAATTTTAGCTGTTGAATACCTGTTATTACAGTTCAATATATGCATTAGCTACTCTCACTCTTGTATGAATTTCTTCCAAATGTGAGTGGTTAGATCTTCTTCTTGTGCCTTACTTTTCCGTCACCATGTAGGATTGAAGCTCTTCGGCTTCTGCATGACCAATTACAGCACCTGGGATTGCAAATTGAAAACCAACATCTTGCCCAACTGGGTCGACAAGGATGATTCCCACACCACCAGCGTCTCTCACAGAAAAGGCCTTCTCTCTGCGATCATCACTAAGCAACACCTCAACCATGCACTGGACATTCTCCCCTTGACTAAGGTAGAATCCAAAGTGTTGTTCTTGCAGAAGCTGTAAACCAGGATTGTTGTGTCACTAGGATAGTCTCATGATTTTAGCAAATGGTCCTTCATTGAACCGAGACACCAACCCAGATGATCAAAAAACATCGTGTGGGTGGAAATTGGAATGCTTCATTTCTTTGCCAAGGAAATGGAAATAAAATACTGTACATTAAATGCAAAGATTAACCTGGCATTTTTGGCTGGAACTCCTTTAGCAGCTGCTTCGCTCCCAGCTATTAGCCCATACGAAGCGTCCATTTTGAACCTTCAAAACCTTTGAGTTTCCGAGATATATGTTCAAGTAAAATTGTCTATCAATGGAACTAGCGGCTACAGTAAGTATCCAAGGAGCCACATTGACAGCAGTCCCTAGGAAAAATGAGTTTCCCGAAGATGCCAAAACGACAATCCCTCTCCTGAATGCATGGAATGCTCCTATCGAGATGGCATCCCCAAAATAGATTGGTTGGGGAGAGTCCGGACCCAGTGAGAGAGATAGCACATCAACACCGTTGCTTATCCCATCATCTATTGCAGCAAGGATATCTGCATCATTGCATTGACCAAACCAACATGCTTTGTAAATGGCTAGTCTAGCACCTGGGGCCCCTCCCCGAGCAGTGCCTTGTGCTAACCCGAATAAGCTGGCATTTGGAACCACAGATCCCGCAATCATCGATGCGGTGTGGCTCCCATGGCCATCAGCATCTCGAGCAGACCTGAAGAAAGGTAAGTTGAAAGATTCTAGAGGGCCATTTTCTGCTTCAAACCCCTTGAAATAGAACCGGGCTCCTACTTCTGCAAATTCCGTTGCAATTATGTTAATGAAGAAGCTCCTTGGCTGGAACTATAAGTTATACAACAGACCGGCTGTTTGATTACTTCTTTTTTTGGCATCAGGTCTTAGTTGCTAAAAGTACCTGTTGCAGTTGGACATTGTGAAATTTTCTCCGAGGATGCATTGTCCCTTGAACTTTTCAGGAACAAGACCCAAGTCTGTATCCCCAAAGCTCTCTGATTCAGGCCAAACCCCTGCAAAGAATGTCAACTGAGCCTCTGGTTTCACTCTGACAAAAAACTAGACGAAAAGGCAAAAGCTTTAGAGCATTACCAGAGTCAATGACACCAACAATAACATCAGAACTAGCGTCTGTTCCCTGTTGATTATACTGGTTAAGCGAGTTTACCCCCAGAAAATCCCATGAATGTGTTGTGTGGAGTTTGTTCATCTTGCTCTCAAACACAGAAATGACAGAATCCATCTCTGTAACACAAGTTCAATAGATATATTAAGCCCAACTACTTCTAACGAAGAGCAGATAGCTTACTTTTGACAACTTGTATAATACGTCCAAACCATGCAATTGTTATCAATTTAAGATATAAACCAAAATTTGTGAACTTGAACATATATGTATGATAATCGGACATGCATTTTATTACCGGAAAGTAGTTGGGCTTGTTCTGCTGTAAGCATGGCTGAGAAATCTCTAAAGCGTTTGCTATAGTGGTGAATTGCCGCCTCCCATGCTTCACGAAGACTGACTTATGTAGCAGAACAAGGAATAGGATAAATGCCACAATCAACAACTGTATAAAAAAGAGATTTATTGCACAAATATAACTTGTGAGAACTTATTAACTTTCATATGTCGAGTGTTTATGATCAAGACTCTCCGAAGTGCAAAGTGTGTATCCATCTACATACCTTGGCAACACTGATGCCAGTAACTCATGGTTGGCCGCGATCACAGATTCTGAGGATAGGAGTGCCTCCCCATGTAAACTATGTAATGCTGAAAAGTTTAAAGACAATGAGAAGACAGAAAGAACATGATGAGCTTTGCTAAGTTTGACGAAGAGGACAGTTAAAATTTTATCCTAACTTCGCCCATACTAGCTGAGCACACAGAAAACAATGAAATTTGTCACTAGACCAGGTTAAGAGAATCATAGTTCATCGCTGATGCTGTTTAACAAGTGAACTGATGTGAGGTTGTCATTGTTAGTGGTAAATGTCTAAAGTCGAAAGGAAATAGTAGTGTTGTGACAAATGAAACTCCAATTTCTGCATCCCCTTAAAAAAAAAAAGCTCTCGTACACGTAATGGACAGCTTCACATAATCTTTCTTAACAATGAACTTAGATGTACAAGAACAGTCTCTCTCTCTCTCTCTCTCTCTCTCTCTCTCTCTCTCTCTCACACACACACACACACAAACACACACAAAACGAAACGTATACCTTGGCATTGGTGGTGGCTGAGTGCACCAAAGCCAGTCTGATTAAGAAGAGTGAGATGAGTATAGCAACTCTCATGATAAGCAGGCAAAGCTACTATACGGTGGATTGAAGTTTGAAATTGGAGGATGCTCACCGGTGCAAATGAAACGTTGCTTCTTATAGCCCGAAAAGCTACCCGAGATGCATATAAAAATAAGCAGCGCCGGCTAGATATCAACTTTCCTTGACATCTTATCTTGTGGACTGATGTGCAAAGATAATTTTTATTTTTTCTTTTGATAAAAATGTGTTAATCGGATTCTTGAAGGAATTTCTTATGCCGGTTCATCTGTAATGCCTTGGAACCATCTCCTCAATAGTTTTGACTCTACTGTTGGGTGCATTGTCTACATGAAATAGTTGGAAAGACAGTTTCAACTTCCAGTAACTGGGTTGAAGGTTTCAAAGCCGGAGGACATATTCGAATCCTCAAGACAGAATATAACCGAAGGTACATTTGTCCAAGAAAGAAATGTAGATCCTGTCAAGTTCATGCAATAGTAAAAAGTCGAACCTTGATCGGTTCTTTCCTTTGTCAATCCATTCAAATGAGCCAAAAACTGAGCTTGACAGATGATGGAATTCTCTTCTATGTAGTTCATGTGAACTCAATTCAGTGGTATCCTTTTTCCTCTTTATGGGTAGGGATTAAATCCAATCACTAAACACAAATACTAGTTTTTCAAACTCTTGACAAGTTGCCATCATTCGGTATGCTTAAGTGACAATATGTGACGGCAGAGATAAATTTATCCTTTTTTTCCCTTGATATTAGATAAACTTATTTCTTGTCACATTAGTATGATATTTGATGATCTTAGCACCTTTTCCCAAAAGCCATGATTATCCATATTACATTTATTTTTACTTTTTCTCATTAGAATTAAGGAACTTAACATTCGTTTAAAGCAAATGGCATCCGCTTCTTGATGAGCCATTTCATGCCTAGCCTTTGAATGGCTAACGACGAGCAGCACGCAATCACGGGAAGGACAACACCTTGTTTCAGAACAATGTTGTGTAAGAAGATGGAGGAGGGGAGGCCCAGGAATGATTGATTGGGAAAAAAAAAAAAAAAATGGGGGAGGGGGTTTCGGATAGATATATCACTTTAGTGGGTTTTTTTCTGTCAGTTAAAAAGGTGTGAATTAAGACATTTAAGGCGTGGAAATAGAGCCGCCTGTGTATATATCTCAAGTTTATCTGTTGGAAGACAAGTTCAAACGAGGCAGAACCGTGCATGATGGGCACTGGAATTCGTTTATCGACGGCTTCTCTTTTCGTTTTTAACTTCTACAAAGAATGTTTTCCCTTTCCAGGAATGGGCTAGAAACTTTTTCAATGGGGTTAAATCCAACCGCTAACAACATTGTAATTTCAATAGAGAGAAAGCTTAAATTACTGATGTCTCAATTTCAGGTAAAGACTCAATTGAATTGAATCTACTTATAAAGGCATTACATCGTTCTCAAAATCTCACTTATTTTCTCGTGATTGATTCTAAGAAATAATGGGACGTTGGCCCAAAATAAAATTATTGTGCGATACAACTTAGAATTCAGTGAACAACATCCATGAAGTCTTTCAAATCTACGTTGTGGACAAACAAGAAAAATGACTCGCCCACGCAACAAAGAGCATAGCCGAGGACATGCAGCTGTTGGTCAATGACCATCACGCTCATTTCAAACGCTACCTGCATTAGCTAAAAAAATACTGCCACAGGAACAAAGATAACACATAAGAAACATCAGAGATTGCCAATGCTGTCCTGCGTTGAAGCACTAGTTCTATGCATCTGCCAGATTTACTAGCATCTTCTACACAAGTTCTCAAAAAGGATCAGACAGGTGAGACTGAGCCTGAAGTTGCCAAAAAGCAATGCAAGTAACGCACCGGGTTTAGTTGTCTTAAGGCCAACCAAAACAAATCACTCACAGAAAGTCTCATAAACCAATTAGCATTTTACCAACTGCACAACAAGATTTTCAAGAGCAATTGCCATTTTGCCTTGTAAAGGCTAATACCTGAACTAAGGATTATAATATTTTACGCAAAGCTATTCCACCTCTGCAGAGCAACCATACATACCTTTTCCAGGGATGCCTTATCCTCAAAAAGCCATGCCATATGTGATGGATATCAAATGTTATATCCCCCTAACAAGTTGTCCCACCAAAATAGGCAGCATCACTTCTATTTCCAATGGTTAAAAAAATAACAACTACAGGACCAAATTGCTGACCATTTTATATCCAATCAATTGGTCCCTCATAGCCACTCTGCGGTACAGGATATTCTTTTAGTTTTATTGGATATAGTGACTAGCAAAGTAACCAACAGACAGGAGAAAACAAATATATTGACAATCATGCTTAATATTTCGAGCACTTCTCAAAACAATTCTTTATACAGGTTGCAACAAGCAAATTAAGAAGAGTGTCCATCCCCAGATATTTTATGCTCAAAAGGGAAATCATCTTCCCAACCTAAAGAAGCTAGAGATATAACTCATTGTGTCAGCAGCAATAAACAAACTCGAAATACAAATCAGGGCGATCAGGCTCACATCTAGTATGAATTGGCACCCATCAACCTTCCTCGCCAAACTCCTTTGTGAATCTCTCATGAACTTCTAGATCGCTTTTGCTCACTGTTGGCCTCTGTCTTGCAAGCACTTTGTCAAAATCTGTCTTTGATATTGGGGGCGGAAGGATCTGTATGGAATGATATCAACAAATTATTAGCATATGACAAACACTAAAATAAGATAATAATGTGATTGTGCGACTAACTTAAATCTTGTAATAAATCCACCCAAGTTCTTTTAGTGTATTTAAGGCCACAAAAGTAATACCAAGTTGCCAACTATGGAAACATATAGCTAGTTTCTAAAAGACAATGAACCATGAAAAATAAAAAAATTGAAAGATGGGTTAAGAAAAAAATTCATTATCTTATTTATCCCTCTTTTCCAGGAATAATTAACTGCAAATCAGAAAAAGAGAGCTACTTTCCAAAAAACCTCCGTTAGTTTTTTCCCCTTTTTTTAGAAAAACTGCAAAGAAGAAAATGAAAACAAAATTATCACTTTGACTTTCAATTTCCTGTATCAAGTGGTTAGACACACGATAATCATGGAAGACAATTTTAGAGACAATTTCTTACGGTAACTTTCAAAAGACAATATCAGCTTCCACTCCTATTTGCCCACTTATAAGTCAAAATGGGCAAAAGTATCTCCAGATTTCAGGATTATGACTTAAGATTTCAACAGCAATGCTTGCATTTGGAGGGGAAAGCTTGACGTTCCAAATGTTTTCAACGATACATGGACATTCATTGGCAATGTTCCCCTTTGAATCATTGGTTAAGTGACAGTGAAAAAGACTTCATAGTTACTGAACCCATCAAAAACCTCCTTTCCGAGAAAAACAAATCAACAGAGATTTTACAGAACCAAACAAAAACAAAAACAAAAGCAAAAAACAAAAGCAGGATCAGGATCAAGAAGCAAGTGTCAACTTTGACACTAGATGTAACACAGAATTGCTCTATACCTGTGAACCTTGTCCTTGTGCCGCCAGCTCTTGCATGGAGATTTGGACAGCACCAGGTTGCTTTGGTCCACATGGCATCCACATACCATTGGAAGTCTTTATGAAATACATCGCATCTTGGGTCTTGCGCACCGGTTCAAAAAGGACATCCTTAACCTGTCATATAGATTACAGCACATGGGAGCATAATTAAGGCATGCTGCACAATATGACTGCTGAAATTAAATAACATGGCAGTAACAGAAAAGATCACACAGCCATCTTGTACTCACACAAACAGCTATATCTGAACCAGAAAACCCCTCCGTCCTCCGAGCTAAGCTTTCAAAATCACTTTCAGATAAATTGTGGGGAGTATCCCCTAAATGAACCTATCCATATTTCAAACCACAGAAAAAGCATTAGGCTTCTTGCAACATAAAGGGTCAATATAATATATCATCATGTTACAGCCCAAATAATCTCCGACTATGATCTTATCAGTTACTTCTAGTTTCAGTACCTTAAACATGTGTTGTCGAGCCTTCATATCAGGAAGAGGAATGTATATGCGCTTGTCAAAACGTCGTCGGATGGCCTAAAGGTTAAAATCCATGAGCCATAGCTGTCAAATATTCCAATTAACGATAAGCACTATAAAGAAAGTGTTTGACCTGATCAAGAGCATATGGAGTATTTGTTGCTGCAAGAACAAGAACTTTCTCATCATTATGTCCTACACCCTGAACCGTAAGAGAATCAATGCATATTATTATGGTCATATCTCTGGTGAAAAAAATCCTCTGCTAAAATAAGAATTATAACCAAAAAGAAAGAAAAAATGACTCGATCAGTCATATTCAATTTACATCTGTTCTCACCTGCATTACCAAGTAATTTGATTGTTTCTAGAGTGACATATCGTTCCAAGTAACACAAATCAAAAATACATGAAAGATGTAATGGAATCCTCACTAATAGTACCAATAGAAACTCAAAATTACCCATTAACCCATTAACAAACTCAGCAAAATAAACAGGCACAGATATATCCAAAGATATGAAAGCACAGAAAGTGTTATACCCCAGATTCTGACAAAACATAATTGAAATTAAATAGTTCGTTAATCACCTACAGATCCAACAAAATGACCAATTCCGCGCCAGAGTGGTCTGGATCCTTAGTTGACTGTGGATAACATAACTGAATATTAACAAGCAACTCTCACAACCTGTGCATTCTACTTTCATCATTTGCATTAGATTTAATTTAAGATAGCTTAATCACAGTATCAGGAGACATAAGACTAATATCAGAGCCTTGTTGGCTAATCCCATGTCTACAATCAAGCACCGGGGCACATAACAAAGACAATTGGACAGATCTGCAGTGCAGCCTCGCTGGAGCAGATTGTGTTCTGAAAATACCTTAGTTGATAAGAGATTGCAGACCTCCATTTGAATATAGCAATAATCAGTTCATATGTAATAGTGCATGACCAGTTCACGCGGATTCACAATGAATTAGACTAGTAGACAGCATTCTATTTTTCTAAAGGATATAAATACACCAATAATCAGATTCTATAAGCAAAAAACAATTAATTTAAATTCAAATTTTTCTAGAAGTTAGATGTCAAAAATGGACAGAATGGAGAAAGCTATAGCAAGTTAGCAACTATACCTTCAAGAATTCTGGACAGTAAAATTACATGAAGACAACAAAGAGTAGACAATGTCATCAGATTTGAGCTACTACGATTAACAATATGACATAGCCATAGTATCATCATTTTTTTCTAAGGGGCATATAATCCGATACCTACAATCATTTTGTAGCTCTGAAAAGATTAAGACTTAATGCGTGAAAAAAGCCACTCTTCTCTAAGCAGCATGCCCCCCTACTTTTACTCCTTTGTATCGTTCCCGCATTCCTATTTGACTCTTCGTTTGGTTCTCTTTTCTATTTCCTATCCCATGTTATTCCTCCTTTGAGCTTTTTAAAATGCATTCATTAAAGAATTGGCCCCATAAAAGATAACTTTAGTTAAAGAATTCTCTTTCAAAATTGAATCACCTGTTGATTTGATATAGAAGAAGGAAAAGTCGGTTTTTACCTAGTCTAAAATGCTAGTGGGGTATTTCATGTGGCCAGGGCTTAACTACCTAGAAGGGCCTTCTCATCACTATATATTTTTCTTTTGTATCAGTATTACTGTATAACATAGAAGAAGACAAAGTAGAACTGACTGAAAATGATTAAAAGAGACTTCCTATAAATATATTGAAGTTCACATCATTGACTAACTAAATCTCGACAAATTGATTTCAATAATTTTCCAAAGTTCCAAACACTTCACAAGCTTCTGAACTAGTTTATCTGTGAAAGCAAGTGAATACTTTTCATTAACTAATCAGATGACTGCTTCCATTACATATTTCTTGCCAACTGAATATTCCACCTATCTAAGACAAAAGGTGCATCCACACATCAATCTAAAAAAGTTTGAAAACATGCAAAAATTCCTAAAATGCATCATACTGAGGTGAGACAACAAGGACACTTTAAGTGTTCAATAAACATAAGAAAGAGTGTTACACTTTCAGCCAATTCATTGTTACCTGCATTTGGACAAGAAGTTCGGTTTTGATACGCCTAGAAGCTTCACTCTCATTGCCTTCCCCGCGTTGACCACATAAAGAATCAATCTCATCAATGAAGATAATAGATGGAGCACTTTCACGAGCCATTTGGAAAAGACTGGAAACTAATTTTTCACTTTCACCCATCCACTTTGATACAAGATCTGAGGAAGAAACACTGTTCATAATAGAAGACAGCATAAGAATCTAGAAGAAAGACAGCAAAGCGGGAGAGGAAAAAAAAGTACAACAGAAGTGCATTCAAAAGTATGCTCCCTAACAAATCGCTACATTTATCTAAAGGATTAAAAAATAACAAAGGACATGCATCAACATAACAGTTATAAAGTTCAAAATGTTCAATCCATGAGGCAGTTGCAACATTTCAAAAGGATCTAGATTTCTGTCAACAAAGAGTACACTTGACAAATGCTTGATGAATACAGATCACCTGAAAAATGTAGAGTCCGCTTCAGTCGCTACAGCTTTCGCCAAATATGACTTTCCTGTTCCAGGTGGACCATACAAAAGAAATGCCCTCCATGGACGACGCTTGCCTGACATAGGTATCACAGAACGGTATATGTGGTCAACACATGGCAATGGATCATATGCAAACAAACACACCCCCCCCCCCCCGCACGTTTATATGCAGGATAGACCAAGCAGGTCTCCTACAGGTACGTATTATCTTGCACAAGAAATGACATTCAGACAAGCATTTATTCCCTGTAAACCATCATCATAAAGCTTCAACTAAAGAACATGGAATGCAGAATTTGGTGGCCACTGATCATAATGGAGAGGAATGCTCACAACTGGATCTGAGCTTTGATATTGAGCTCATCAATATCTTAAGTAAAATTGGAAATGCTTCAGTAATTTCAAAATAACAATAATGCTTTCAAATTACACAAATTAAAGAACATAATCCAGGTGATTATGTCAAAATGTCAGAGCTCTCTTTTCATTTCTTAAAGCTCTTCCAATAAAGTCTCAAAAATCCCTACTCCGTTCTCTTCAAAATCTAGGAGATTTGATGCTCCTTGCTCAACTTCAAAGAAACATGGTTCTACAAAAACTCTAAAGACAGCAAATGCTTAGATAAGAAAGTTTGCAGAATTTTTTGTGAGGATCACTAGACTGTAGCCCACATATGCACTAACTCTCCTTCTACACAACTTGATGAAGACAAAAATTCAGTTGAAATAAATATAAAAGAGAAGCCAGATTTGAAGGTTTACATACACAGATTAAAGGTAAACACATAGGGGGAATTGGATTTCCACATATTTTCACATTGGAATGTTTAGCTTTCGCTTCATATGCAGTGTCTGGTTCCGAGGGAGAAGGGAAGAGTGTAAAGGAGGCTGCTACTCCAAATTAGAGAGCAAGAGAGAAGCGACTGAGTGACAAAGAAACGGAATGTTATGGGTTTAACTTTAGGGTTCTGATGGAAAAGATGAGTGCCGTTAAGCTAAAAGCAAGTCTCCTTCTATACCCTAGAACTCAGAGACCTGTAATAGATATAAGATTCAGATACTCGATTAGGCTGGCAAGTCCTTGAGTCGAAGTTTCAATGAGCTCGAGCTTGACAAGAAAAGCTACTCAAGTAGCGCGAGCTCGAGCTCGAGCTCTTGCTCTTGTCCAGTCAAATACGAGTTGATTGCAAGCCCATCCCATGTAGCTTAACTCACTTACACCCCTATACGTGTACCATCTAAGAGAGACATGGAAACCCACATGCAGATGGGGGCAGGCAGACATGCTCACCGGCTGATCGTTCCCCGTCCTACTAAACCAGCCAGCAAGCAATTAATCGAGTCTTGAGGACGTCCCCCCTACAAACATGATCCTAAACAAATAACTTTCTTCCATGTCATCTAACATGGATAGGTACTTTATACATCACTCGTGAACTTAACCATCAGCAGTAACTTGCTCTCCGTTACCAAACATTTGTTACCATGGACCAATAAATCATAGCACTAACATACGATTCTCAGGAAAAATGGTACCCTTTGCTACCATATTAACAGTGCCTAAAGGACCATAAAGCTCCTTACTTTATGGTGAACCCAAATTTTATTTGACATAAAGCAAAGCAGATACGGTTAGTTATCTTGGTCCCAATAATCACGCATAACAGCCATTAAACCCATTCATCATCGTCACGACACAGAGCAGCTCATCTTTGACCAGAAACTGACTTATGGCTACTAAATTTCGACAAACGCCCATTTACAAGGTAAAAAAAAAACGAACATCAATTAAATCACCAAATTACTTCGGGAAATAGAACATCAACCAACCAGTGAAGAATTGAGGGAATTTAACCGGCAAAATAACCGCCTCCTGCAATGCCTGCTTAGCGCTCTCGAGGCCCGCCACGTCGTTCCACTTGACGTTGGGCTTCTCCCTTATGATGGCCGAGTTCAGCCCAGCCCTCAGCTTCTCCTTCTCGGCGTCGTCCCCGTCCCCTCCTCCGCTGCCGTCCTTGGGCTTGGTCTTAGGCCGGGTGGCGACGGCGGCGTCCCCGTTCGAGGCGGGGCCGGGGCCGCCCTCGTCGAGGACGGCGCGGATCTCCTCGGCGCGGCGGAGGTACTCGGTGAACTTCTGGGTGATGGCCTCCCTGATCTTGGGGTTCTTCTCGTACTTGAGGTGGGTCTTGAAGTACTCGAGGGCGTTCATGTAGAGCGGGAAGGCCTTGGCGTAGTTCCCGGCATTGTCCTCGTGGACGGCCTGCTTCACGTACTCGATCGCCTGCTCCTTGAAGTTGCTGTACATCGTAATCGCGGCTACTAGCGGCTCGCGAACGATCGCATGTAGAGAGAAGCGATCTGGCGGGACGGGAGGGCGGGGAGGGGGAGGAACTGCCGGCGAACCCTAGAATCCGAGGACGGTGTCCGATCGGAGCCGCGATCGAATCGAGTCGCGCCGGCGCCGATTGGGAGCCGATTCTTCGCGATCGATCACCTGGTTGAGATCGAGAGGGAGGGAGGGAGGGAGGAAGGGAGGGGAGGGATTGATCGGAGGAGGAGAAAGGGAATTTGGAAGGAAGGCTAGGAGTTTCAACGAGCGCGTGAGGGGTGGGATATGACTGAAAGATTGGTTTTTTTTTTTTCTTTTTTTTTTTTTTTTCCTTCGTCCTCGAGGGATTGGGGGAGTGCGTAAAGCGCACCCCTCGTGTGGAAGTTAAGACAGGAAGGTTCCCTTTTGCTGTAGAGCTCCCCTCTTTTTCTTTCCCCATTTGCGTCTTTTCCCCTTTCGTGGCTTTTTTTTATCATATCTTGTTATTTTCAATTCTCCGAATTTTAATTATAGATATATAATCGTGATAAAAAGAAATTGAGTGATGCTATTTAAAGAAACTTTCAGAGTTATTGGCTATTTTATTTTTTAATCTTTTCTTATCTATGTTCGTCTAACTTTCAATTCACAACTTTTGTAAATTTTCAAAGTTATTGGGCATTTTATTTTTTTATTTGTCTTACTCTAATTCTAAACTTATTTTCGAACTCTTATCCCATCTCTATACATAGCATGGAAGTTAAAACCCATACTTGAATGTAATTTTCATCATCTTAACTTCTTGAGAATATGGGGATTCAAACTCCTCATGAATAAACTTCAGTGATTTTGAGTGTTTTATTTCAACTACTGATAATCGATGCACTATAATTTATATGCAATTGTTTTTTACATTTTATTTCAACCACCCATTTGACTATTGAGACAAACTCCAGTGATTTTGAGTGATTTATTTCAACCACCCCTAATAGTGATGATCAATGCACTCTAATTTATACATAATTGGTTTTTTTTATGAAACACTGTTGTGGCAATTGCTTGATGCAAGAGTCATGGACCATTTGATGTAAGATCCAAAAGTGACACATCAATGGTTAATGAGCCACAAAAAAGCAACAAAACAAACCACAACAAGGGCATTGCGGAATTGAGTGGGGGAGAATGTCACCATCCGTAAATCTTTTCGTACTCGTGACACTTATGAATGATGCTTGGAGATATCAGATGAAGAGTAAGTAATGTAGAGGGGATTAATACAACTGGTTTGTAAAAGTGCCGTCTTGACAGTTTGTGCTAGGAATTCTACAATCGAATAAATGTATCTCTTAAGAACTCTGAACGCGAGGTTGGCTTCCTGTGCACAAACTAGTTAAGACCTTTTGCCGCTCTCCTGATGAAGCCATGGCAAATCGAAACTAGTTATTGAGTCTAAAATAATATGATGTTTCGCTCGATAGACTAAATACCTGAGCTAAGTTGAGCATGGTACAATATCGTATAAGGAAGTTATTCACCGTATTATTCTCTTGAATAGTTAATGAGTGAAAGCTAGCCTAGCTAATTTCGCTCACTAGGTACCACACGTATCATTCTACAGCCAAGAAATTGCCGACTTGTGATACAAGCATCTCGACAATTGGATATCGTGATATCCTTAAAACTTAAGGGAATAAGAAAGGGAGAGGATCGACCCTATGTTGCCAGCCAAAGTTCCATGACCCTCTGCTTAGTAATGACAGAGATGGTAGTGGTGTGAAACAAGCCGGGCCAACCTTTCGTGACAACTAATGGACCGTAGCATGCTGGCCCACACAACCCAAGGCACATGGCAGCCCATGCTAGGTTAGGCCCATAGGGCGACTTGAGCCCACGGAATCAATGGTTATTGGACACATGATGAAGGGATCAGGTAGAGATCGACCTAGCATGAGCTAGGCCGAACCCAACCTGATAATAAGAAGGGCATGGTCGGCATGAAGCTTGCTGTGCCTAAGCCCAAGTTGCTGCACATGTGGGTTGGGCTAGTGGTCGAAATTTGGATAAATAAGACAAGCTATAGAAACTTCTCTAAAAAATTGTTCAAAAAGTTATAAATTTATTGCACGTTTACTAATTCAATTATAACCTTTTAATTTTACCAATCAAATTTTAAATCTTTCAATCTCGCCATTTGAGTTATCGCCGGATCTTGACAAAGGCAACCACGTTAGAGGCCGGCGAGGTTGACCCTCAACGATCGTAACCTCTAACCAGTCATTGGAGGCTAAGCCATTGACCAGAGGAAGAAAAAGGAAAAAAATAATATAAAGAAAAGAAAAAAACATAAAATACAGAAAATAATTAAAGAATCAAAACATATTTAAAAATTAATAAACTTTGTCAACAATAGCGATTTCCGATAAAGATTGATCGACTTGACTCAACTAGCAAAAATTGAAAATTTCATGATTCAATTGGCAAAATTGAAAGACATATTAGTAAATTGATAAAAGCGTAATAAATTTATTAACTTTTTCGACAATTTTCCCAAAACTTCTCTATAGGATTGGGCCTGACTGGACGATGAATTGGGGCTGTCATTTGATTTCCTCAGTATTGGCCCATTTGGAGCGGACGTGCCAACGGCACAGTGAAGTTGGGCTTCGAGTTTTGATAGAAAAATGAACAATCGAACATGTATAATGTTTATAGATAAAAAAAAAACAAAAAACAAACACACGTACGATAATTTCCACGTCACATGGAAGGTTAACGTGTGGTTATCTCATTGACCGTACGACATAAATCAAATTGTTTTTCTCCATCGACAAAGAAAATAGTCACGATTGGTAAAAGAATATTAATCATTATTGATTGGAAATGCGTCCACATCAATCAAATCACGCTCAACTTTTAGTTTTAAATTAAATGCATGCTAGTTTTAAGTGTGAACACTATCTTCAAACTATTCAAACTTTTCTTATTTTGTCCTGATAGTCAAATATTCAACCCCATACTCCATAAATTATCATAAAAATCTTATATTATTTGTAGAACCGTGGTCCTACCGCTATTATTTTAGAAGTCATACTATCACCTGTTGTATATGCGTAAATCCCTATACATTTGAGTCTTGGCATAAATTTCGAGTATAGTATATGAATATTTGAATTAAAAAAGGTTTATCATCTTATATATCATTTTTTTCATATTATATATATAAGTTAAAATGGAGAATATACACATAAATCCAATCTGTGAGAACATGAAGGAGAGCAAAATTTCTCTTATTTTGTTAGTGCTCTGGTTTTAAATTAGCGTGGAGCTATTTTCACTTATCTTATGACTAGATATATCTCATTATCATATGACTAGATGTACCCCATTTTCACTATATAGATAAAATAACCTTTAATCATCCAATTGAAATATAACGTAATGGACCCTGAATTAATTCATTTTCCTTCTTTTTTTGATTTTTCTAATTCTAAATAAGATCTTTTGCCATAATTTAGTCTGTCATGTAATTTACCACAACAAAAACAAAGAGTACCGCATCTCTCTCTTTTTTATTTAAGTGGATATTACCCTAGATACTATAATAACCACATGTTTGGTCTTTTTTTCCTTTGGATTTTACCTTTGTACATGTTGGCTTTATTGAAAAGAGAAGCTTCCAAGAAACATTAACTCTTTTTCATGTCATTGATCAAATTCAAGGATCAATTGTCAAATACAATCTAGAAAAAATTGAAAACACTATCGTTTCATGCAATCAAGTGTTTGCAAATTTGTATTTTTGTTGTGCACATCACTATCAATTTTTTTGGCTATGAGTTGTCTTTTACATGCGGATGAAACAAAATAAACCCTCTAAAGATCTACCAAAAAATCACAATTACATTTATCCACTATAAATCTAAAACACGAAACTTAATTAAATTAAATTTTTCTATAAAATCAAGAGAATACTTTCAAATAACTATAATTAAATATCATTAGAACGGCAAAATTTAGTATCATCCATGAAATTTATACCCAAAAACATTAAGGCGCCTCAATGTGCAAATCTTTTTTACACCTTTCTTTTATTTAGTGTAAATCCTAAATACTTCATATCTCATCAATCAAATAAAAAAACTCAGCAATTTTTTCAAATAATAAATAAGGAGGCCTTTTATTTTCTTATTTTTTTAAAACTCATCAAATGGTAAAGTCGCCACAAATGGGAGCCTCTTATGTGGAAGTGAAACACGGATAAGTCGAGATGAAGACATTGACCAAGTCGAGCTTGTTTTTATTTCCAAGTAGTGATAAGTTTAAAATTTCGAGGAAACTCAATGATAGGAATACCTAATTAAGAGAAGCATATAAGATCATTAAAGAATATTTTGTGTACCTAACGAAAAACGGGTGAATCTAATCCAGAAGGATGGAAATAGTCTTTGCCTTTTAAATTAAGGAAAACATCACAAAAAGTCAAAATTATTCTATTCGCCGCACAAATATTTCGATTTTTTTTAATCGCCAAAACCACTTTATTTATTACAAAATAAAAATCTTAAACTCATAATTCAAGGTATTTCCCATGCTGGTCCGAGGAGGTTGGAAATTATTCTCCATCAAGCAATTAAAAATTCAAAAATCATACTAATTTGTTTTCAAGGTGATTACGCCTAAAAGAAAGAGGAAAAGAGAATAATCAAATGCTAATCATTCCAATTAGTTTCATGGGAATTCAACTTAGACAGCTTGGCACTTCGGAAATATACAGAACGTCAACAAACCCGTCCCCCACACCAACAACCACCGGCGGCGTCTCGCGTCTCCGGAGTCCGGCTACGACGGCCGATCCAACACGAACCAGCATAAGCAACGCCGGGGAAAGCCATGAATCGGAACCGAACGGCTCCGCCTTCCTTCATATCTTCTCGAGCTTCTCGGCGACGACGACCGGGTTGGCCTTCGAGATCTGCTCCCTCCCCATCGCCTTGAAGTCGAAGCCGCACGCGTGCTGCTCCGGATACCTGTGGGACCCGCAGAACGTCACGCCGCACCGGCACTTAAACCCGGTGAGCCCCACGCGCCGTCTGCACGCCGCGCACCTGCTCGGCCCCCCCGCCGCCGCGGCAGGAGGAGCGGCGGCCTCGCGCCCGTCCGCGGCCGGCGGAGAAAGGGCCACGGAAGGGGCCGTCGCGATCGCGATCGCGGCCGCGGCAGCGGCAGCGGCAGAGGACGAGGCGGGGACGGGGGCGAGGGAGGGGGCCAAGGTCTGGTCGAAGGCGAGCTTGGCGTTGGAGGAGTTGCGCTCCTTGATCTGGAGGTCGCGGTAGCATTTGGAGCAGAGGTTCTGGGTGGTGGGGCAGCCGAAGAAGCCGCAGTTGTTGGCGCAGAGCTGCTGAGCCTGGCATCGGTGCTCTTCCGCCATGACGGGATCGTCTCAAGAAGGACCCTCTCCTCTTCGCTTTCTCACGGGATCTGCCCGATCCGAACCAGGAACAGAGAGTCAGGAAGACACGAAACGAAGAAGAACGAAAGAGCAAAACCCTCCCTCGAATCGCACGAACGGGTCGGGGCTTTCCGTGTCCGAGAAATTCGATCGATCGATGCCCGATCGAGAAGAGAAAGCGAAATAAATACGAAGAGGAGGGGGAGGGAGGGAGGGAGGGGAGGAGAACCTTCAAGGAAGGTCAGCGATAGCGTGAGCCGGGGAACCCGTTCGCGTGAAGACGAAGATTCCGGAGACCTCCTTCTTCTTCTTCGTCGCGAACTCTGGACAGGTTTTCTCTCTTCCTTTCTCTCTCTCTCTTTTTTTTTTTTTTTTTTTTTTTGAGTGGGTTTGTGGGGGGGATGGCGCGTTAAATATGGGGGAACCGGGGGAGGTGAGGTTGATTGGTGGCCAATCGACCTCGGGATTTGATTAAGACGGGAAGCCGTCCAGGCCACGCCAAGTCGTCCTCGTCACACCGCCAATCTGGACCGTTTACCCCGTCCTCTTTTACCACCACCACCGCCCCCCCGCGCGTCCGTGCAATTCTCGACCGCGTCTCCTCGGCGGGTCCCCCCACCGACTTCACGGCGAACGACGTCGGCGTTTCCTTTATCCGCACGGGCGGTCGATTGACGTGTTCTCGCCGACGCTCTTTTTGACCGCACGCGCAAGGTGACTCCTCCCGGAAAGATGCCGAAGGACGGTTCCTCAATTTCTCGGAAAGAATGGGATGAGAGCGTTTAGTCTCGAGGGTAAAGTTCGACTTCTATGCTCTTCAAAAGTATGTGATAAAAATCTGAATACGCGTTGAGAATTAATATAAATAAGACAAAGATAGAGAAAAAAAGATGAACAAAAACTTATTAGAGTTATGGGAGTGAGAAATGACCAGTCGACAATGTATGATATAATTGGTCGACGAGAAGATGTAATTTATGTAAACAAAACAAAAATGAGGAAGACAAATTAGAGATGAGCATAGTCCAGACAAATTAGAGATGAGCATACTAGACTGTCTACATCGAGACCGGACTAAATTGGCCAGTTTAGTCCGATTCCCATAAAAATGAAACTGGTGATTTTTTGTCCAATTTTCGATTTCGGAAGAATTGGAATGGACCGAATTGACTATTTTTAATTCCTTAAAGATAACAATAAATCTTTAAATAGATTATTTTATTTCTTAAGCAGAGTTTGATTTATTGAGATTACTCGAATAAATCTTTAAATAGATTATTTTATTTCTTAAGCAGAGTTTGATTTATTGAGATTATTCGGGAACCGAACTAAATTGATCGGTCTAGATCTAGTAGGGGTGATCGGTTCCCGGTCCGGTCCGGTTCCCAAATTCTAGATCGTGGATCGGACCCAGGGCGATCCGGAAGAGAACCTGGACCGACCGACCGGTCCTGGTCCGTGCAGTCCCCAATGAAACCGGTAATTTTTTTTTTTTTTCGGTAAAAAAATTGTTAATATTACGATACATTCTCAAAGACAATCCACTTCGTTTATACACCGTTTTATTAATTTGTCCTTTTAATCTGTATATAATTGTATTTTCTTAAGACTCTAAAAAAATTTCTTCTTCTTTTTTTGAATTCTTGAGAAACTTTAAAATATTTATATTAAAACTATCGGTCCGAACCTTGGAACCGGGAACCTGGGAAACTAGCTACCTGGGTTCCAAAATGGGAACCGAACCGGATTTCGTTGGCATGGGAACCATGACCATTTTTTAATGGGAAAAAAGATCTAGAGCATGATCACTTTGAAAAAAAGTAAGTGGTTCCGATTACCAATGATCGGATCTGGTTTTTGATTTTACCAATGATCGGATCTGATTTTTGATCTTAAAACCAAACAGTTTATCAGATCTTAAAACCAAATAATTTGATCCCGATTCCGATTCCCAAAATTGGGAATCTTCCACTCTCAAACTCGAGCAGATCTCGATCATGACGTGCCCATCAAGCTCATGGACCTGATGTAGATGTCGGAATAATGGTGATACTGAAGTAACTTCAGGTAGGATCGTGAAGATCACGATCCTCAAAACGTACTCCGGTAGAAACATCCAATCAATTACCGGTACTAACATTTTGCTACAAATTTCTCTCTCATTCTACTTTCGTACCCGCGAATTCCTAGTCATTTTATAATATCATGTCCAGCAGAATTCTTTCACAACATCTGCAGATAGGAGGCTAGGAGAAACACTTTTAAACCGAGTGGGTCGCGACAATTCGCTTAAAGCTCACTCTCCAGAGAAGGTTGTATCGCGAGAGGGTAATGAACACAGATTTGCCATTTGCCATCAACGCAAGCGTATGGCGTAACCACATAATCATGTCGCAAACCAAATCTACAGTTGTGTTTAGAGATATTCCCATTTAGCACAGTTGCATCATCTCATCAAATAAGAAATCACTCCACGAGAAAAGGTTCAATCGTCCCCACCTAATCGTCCTCACCTAAGGCGCAGCATACCACTGCTTCGCCTCGAGGCCGATGCAAGTTGTTTGCATTCCTGTTGAGGCCATCGCACATTCCAGCAAACTCCACCACACCAGAAGCCATCACATAATACCAACCGTGATAGATTACAAGCCTAAGCTAAATCAGTTCCATAACATGATACGTTTGCTCAAAAACAGTTTTTGAGGTAGCTGGTGATTCTATACATCAGACCAAAAAGCCATCACCACCACCACCCCTTTTCCTGCAGCAGGACACTAAACACATACATAAAAAGAAACCGAGACAAAAGGCGGAAGCTATGTACCAAACATGCCATCACTTTGCTTGCCATTGCATCCTATCTTGTTCCCTCTCTCTCACTCCTCTGTGTCGATCACGACTCCTTGCTCCTCGTACTTCACTCCCACCATGAACCGTATGCTCGTCTGCAGCACAAACAACCCACGGAACCAGAGAATTTTATGTCACAGCCCATGTTGAGGACGGGACGTGACTAAAACGAACCGGGACGAATACAGGGGGAGAGACCAGTAAGGAGATCTAGCTTTTACCTGTTTCGGATCGTACACGGCATACTCATTGTACTCGAGGGGGCTGTCCTTGTGCTCCGAGGGGATCAAGCGACCGCATGGAACTTTGATGTCGTCCTTCCAGATGAAATGCTCTGATTCGTCTGTTTTCTTCCTTCCCAATCCCTTTACTCCTGCCTTCTTTTCCTCCAGGGATTTCGTATCCTGTTGGATTATATGTAAAATCATTGTTGAATTAGTGCTTGATATTGGCATGAATGATACCATTAGAATTAACTCAAATTTAGTATTTTTGACTTCATGTACCTCCGGCGGTTGTTTAACCTCCAGAACTTCATTTCCCAGGGAAGCAATCGCTAATACCAGGAAGCCCTCCGGCCTGTCAACAGCGGTGAAACCATAACTCGCTGCTTCTGCGGCCGCATCAGAACATACAATCGCCTTTCCAAACTGGAGGGGGTTAAATACCAGAATTCAGAAAAAAATGCCAAATGATTCCAGGGAACAAATATGTGAAAAATATCAAGAAACAGTGCGTGCGACTCACCATGTAACCAGGAACTGGCAGAGAGCAAACAGCAGGCAGAAAACCCTTGTGCAGATGCCTCATCAAATTTGAACTGCGAGTGCCTGTGGAAACGAAGCTTGATCAGTGTCTTACATAAACAGATGGAGTTCAGCTAGCAGTGGCTTCATATCTCTGTTGGGAAACTCACCACACCACAAGAGAACCTTATTGGGCAACTTCTTTATTTCATCATAGGAAGGTGCTGCAGTTGATTCGACAGCAAATATGTTCTCCACCGATACCCCATAACTCTGAAAAGAACCAACAGCTGGAGGATTAGAACCGCCAAAAAATGAAGACTACATTTAGAGATGGAAAGGCAAGTTATCAACTCACTATTTCCCCAACTTTGACAGGCTCATAAGTTTTCACCACATAATTCACTATCATCTTGTAGTCATCGGACTCCTTTTCAAGTGGCGAAATTTTGCAGTTCAGCTTATTGTATCGGTCCGAAAGAGGGTCATCAACTGTAGCTCCTGTCATATCACCTATAAGGTGCGAGGCATCTGTTATGTCACGGACAGTCTCAAATGCTGCCGCAGCCTGCAGGAGCAACACAAATTCTCAGCCCCTGTGACCCGTAGAATAGCTTTTCAGAGGATACAGAGCCCTTACATGATCGGCGATTTCATGATAGTCCCGAAAAATAAAAGGCCTCGTTGAGTGCATCAAAGTGAACCATCTCTGGCTATAATCTGACCACACAGCCTCAGCCTTTTGACCTGTCTCCTTGATGGATTTTATTTTCTCTACAAACTCCAGTAGCACCTCCTCACCTAGTCAGTACATCTCATTATTGGCCCTGCTGCTTCATAAGAAGAACGAGAGATAAGATTTGGATTCTTACATCTTTGCAGGTGAATCTTTGACAGCATCCCTATCGGTAGATCAGGGGAATCCAAGCCCGTCTCCATTAGAGCATACCTGTAATTAGAGCAATGTCATTGACACCATCAGTAACAAGTCACAATTCTTATCAATCACAGGGTTGGAACTTGTGTACACTACTACCTATATATTTCCTGACTGCACAAAACTTTCATGAAGTTTGCCACCAGAGGCTCCAGCTTGCAATGTGCTGCTGCAACTCCAAGCTGCCGTAGACCTAAGGCCCCATGTCTTGCGTCAACACCGTCGTCCTATTCAAGGAGAACCCATCTTATCATAAACGACTCGATTAAGCATAGAATTGGATCTGAGACAAGATAAAATTCACTTGCCATGTCAACAGGACAGAATTTCAGCAATTTCTTCTGAAACTTTTTTTCTCTTTCCCAGGGCTCAAACTCGTTCCCTGTTATTTCCTCAAACAGCCTCACAAACTCCTTCACTGCATTGTCAACATTCTCCCATGCTTCGAGCCGCTCCTCTGCATTCGGATCATCTCCTACTCTTCCCCGCTTGTAGTACAGATGCAAGTTGTCATCGGGAACTGTGACGAGCTGCATTATGCAATAGCTACACCAAATATTCATGAATTACTTGACAGTATGGACAGCCATAATAACAAGAAGAAAATAGATAACAAACAAAGCCCAAAGAATGGTAAGCATACTCGTTCAATCCTTCCCCCATATCACAGAGAGAAAAGGCACAATTATACAGTATTCCATCCCTCTCGAATATTTTCCATTCTCGCTCTCGTAGCCTTGTGTCTTTGTAGACGGCCTGTTTCCCATACAGCTTCAGCTGCACCCAGAGAAGGAGGTTCAGGTCACACTTGGTGTATACAAAACTAACCCAGATAATATCATAGCAAGTGTGAGGTAGGGATAAGTCCATACTTCAGCTGAAATCGATTCAAGTGCCTCCTCGCTCGGATCTTGCTTGTCCCAGGGTATTCCCCTGCCTTCTACAGCCAGATCACTCATCACATCGTAAGCAGATAAAGGCTGCGCCTCTTGTTTCTCGATGCTGTCTAGCAACCAAGCTTCACTCACCACAGGTATGCCTCTTTCCCTAGTCACACAACATTTCAGTTAGTTATTTTCCCATAACACGATGACCCTAACAGGAACAATGTGGTAGGCTCAACCAAAAAAATGCAGAGATATTTTTATCACATAGTATTGCTACTATGTCTTATTTTTGGCCATAGCCACATAGTTTTCTTAATGTCCAACGTAGAGAAAAAATCATAACCAGCAAGTTCCATCTACTCACACTGCTTCTGCAACTTTCGCTGAGCCACCACCCTCCCTCTCGGCAGGCGAAACAACTAGACAGGTCACGCCTACAAATTTTGCAAAAGAATGACTCTACATTCCTTACATAATTTCAGTGCTACTTTGAGATTACAAAATCATCAATACCAATGACAGAATTGGAGGCTTTTCCTCCGTGTCTCTCGATCTTTGTCTTCCAATATTGCTGCACCAAAGAGTGTCTAATTGCACCAACTTGTATATAGAGGACGACAAAAACTAAAAGTCTAAAAGACCAAGATGCATACATGAGTACGAGAAAGACGACCCGATAAAGATATCACCATCCCTCGTAGTGGCTTATCCACAATGCCTGGATCTTTACGAGGTCGACGAATTGGATCCCGATACTTCTTTAGCAACTGCAAAAATATGTAAGGAGAGAAGACAAGATAATGATAAGTCACTACTCATTCTTGAACATAAAGAGGAACTAACAATGGTTTATGCAAACTTGATGGAGCGGTACATCAGCGATGGGGGAATTGAGGACAGAATGCGGCAACTTGATAGTCTCCTCTCTCCTTGGAGGGGATTTGGCGCTGAATGTGCAAGACGCCCATTCGCTATAAGCTCCCTTACACTTATACTTTTTACCAGTAAATTCAATGGTTCCACTGCAAATCGGGCATTTGTCCAATGGCCCGTAAAACAGCAAGTCTTGGCTGCATCATCGACACACAGATGTCCCAAATTTATCAAAAAGGGTTAACCGAAGTACCATCAGAATCGTTTCCAGATTGCTCCTCCAAAGCTAGAGACTACATATACAATGTCTCAGTCTACCAAAACGACATGTCAATAAATCAGTGAATGTTTGAAGCATATAAACTCAATCAAATAACAAATAAGACCACGATGCTGTTCTGAGGTTCAGTCTTACTAAACATTCAGGACAGGAGACTTTATCTTCAAATAAGTTGTGTAGAATGCTGAGTACCATTTAGTGGTTACAACCCCTGGAGTACCAGAGGAGTCCTGGCCGTTTGCTTCCAGGATCTCGCGCATCTGGTCTACAGACAGATGTTCCTCCGTAGCTCTGCACAATTCCTTGAATTCAGTGTCAACTTTATCCGACGGTTTGAGGTCGGGATGCCCATTATCGTTCTCGGCCTTTGGTTTCTTGGGCGATTGCTCTGATTCCTGCAGCTTGTGCTGATCAGCTTTCTGCTTCCTCGTCATCATCTTGTCATCGTCCATCGGTGTGTGCGCCTGAGACCTCGTCTCGTGCACCTTTGCCACACTCAACTCACAATATATCAAACACAGAAAACTCTCCTAAGGATTTCAGTTTCACATGTATAAGTCGGGCAGTTTCTAGTCACAAGGGGACATTGATTTCCTTTCTCTTGTTCATTCCCCTTCTCATCCCTAACTTAAACTAAACAATTTCTTTCGTGACAAGGGTTTCTATGCATACAGTCCAAGAACAAAGTAATACATCTTAGAAACAACATAAAATACACTAGCTTCCTTCTGATGTTTTCCCCTTTGTCTAGAACTAAACTAAACGGGCTTATAACCCCATCCATTCATGGATTAACAGTATCAAACACAGCCGCCAAGAAAGGATCATTCCTCCCTACATGATCCGTGTTGCAGCAAGGAATGAGCACCAACTACAAGAACAAGTTTCCAACAATAAAGAAACAATCGGGTCAGTGCACAAACCTTCATGGTCTCTATCTCTTTCCTTTCCCGGTCTTTTCTTCGAGTTTTGCCAGAAACCAGACGGATTCAGAACATGTGGAGAATCACAAACTTGTCCAGGCGAACCCAACACACAGTTTCATAGTACTCCCCAGCACCGAAGAGAGTCTGACCGCGGTATTTACTACAGAGAGCTCCTGAAGCGACACGTAGTCGATACACTGAGGCATTGTGCACCTATGAACGTGACATTTGTCCGCAACGCATGCACGTCCACGACATGTGTTGAGTTTCCAACCGTGAGCCGTCGACATTTGGTAATTTAGGCCTCTTTGACATTACTCGCCCCGTGCACGAATACGAGGATGAAGAGGATAAATTCGACCACTTATCTCTTTCGTGAATGCTCGAGGTTTTTATGGTCAGTGTCGGATGCGGCGAGTTAAGGTTCCTGTTGAATTTGGGATGTGAACCGATGGACGTAACCATTGAAATAATTTGTGAGTGATGAAAAGAGGCTTAAATGGGTAGATTGAGTTGAGTTAAAAATAATTTATTTTAAATTGATCGATTCAATCCAATTTGATTCTTCGATAAAAAAAATCCATTTTAATTTATTTAATATAAATCTAATGATCCATACTCAATTCCATCTATATTGGTAAATATTTTCATATTTAACTCAATCTTGAAAATTTTATTCCTTATAATTTTTTTTAAAAAAATTATATTGATTCAATATTTCCGCATAATACTAATGAACGATTTTTATAATTTTAAATAAAAAATTTAATTTTGTATATTTAT
This sequence comes from Angophora floribunda, assembly GCA_014182895.1. Classification (NCBI taxonomy): domain Eukaryota; kingdom Viridiplantae; phylum Streptophyta; class Magnoliopsida; order Myrtales; family Myrtaceae; genus Angophora; species Angophora floribunda. Next base: position 6,418,319 of record CM024714.1, read on the forward strand.
ATTTTCTTTCTTTTCCTTTTTTTTTTTTTTTTTTTTTTATTCTAAGTCCAATGAGGGCTTCGTGGCCCTCGTAAGATTTCGTAGAAAAGAAAAGAAAAGAAAGAAAGAAAAATAAAATAAAATAAAATAAAATATTATAAAAACTCAAAAATTTTAAAAATTAAAGAAATGACCTGATTCACTTAAACTTGTTAGGTAACTCATCTATGACACACTTAAAATCCACTTAAGATCCATTAAATTAATAGATAATCCCATTTATGTCCCTTTTTAAAATTTAAGGCAACTAATTTATGACCTACACTATTAAATATAAGTTAAGAAACGAGTTCAAAATCATTTTGCCAATTCTATCTATTGCATACGACAAGAAGTCATTATTGATATGGAAAGTGGTCATAGTTCATCATAAAAAGCAGCAATGGTGGGGATAAGATACTCATTTCAATTTCCCATGAGATTTGTTAATTGGTTGATTATAAATAACACCAAATCATACTTGTTCAAGACAATTGTTCAAAACAACCCTTTGTCATAACTCTCTTTTTTCGTAAGCCCAACTTTGATAACATATTTAAGGTGAAATTCCAAGATAGAAATTGGGTAATTGCTTGACTTGTTTATATGATAACTCGTTTCTTTAATGTTTTGGTGTATTTCCTATGTATATTTGTTTTAAACCCAGTAGTAGCAATAGAGAGGGAAAATAATTAAAGATAAGCAGTTTTAGATTTCGTACATGTTCTATTTAGAATCTAGAATCTACTCGTTGGAACATGTTCCTCATTTTTTGGAATATGGAATCTACTCTACATACTCTAGAACTTGGAATCTAACTTATCACAGGTTTCAGGGTTGATTCTAGGGTCTACATAAGTTCAATTTATATTATTAATTGAACAATTATAGTTAATTATCATATTTAATGATCACTACTTACACAATAATTTGTATTTTGACACACAAAAAATATGAAACGTCAACAAAGTAAAAGTCTCAATCATGAAATGAAAACTTAGGCTAATGATTCCATATTAAACACTCATCATCGAATGTTAGGGAATACTATAGGATTGTGCGAAAATATAGACCAAGAAAAACACAAAAATTTATTATAGGTTCTAAGTTATAGGTTTCCACATTCCACCTTTATAAATAATATCTCAAGGACAATGATTGTCATTGCGTATCAAAACATCAAAGAACTATAAGCTACCACTCTATTTTCATTTGCAATCAAATTTCCCCGATAGCAATAGGACATGCATCACTGCCGAGCTCTTCGGTTGATCTTCGATGCAAGACTTGACTCGAAATGCTAAAAGCGACCAATCAACACATACGAAGAGACTACCAACTTTTGTTTGATTAAATTATCAACAAATTTTGGATTATTGATTCTCATTTGAGTTATTTATTTAATTTTTAATTGGTTATTCAAAATTTATTGAACTTAATTTCTGTTGAATTATAAACTTTTACTTATCTCAATTAGCAACCCCTCACATGTATTGGCTCTTTTGATTACAAAAGTTCATAAATCAATGAAATAAAAGTTGGTAATTTCATATGATGGTATGACATAGGAAGTGCCGCCTTGTCTCATAAATTTTTTAGTTCCATAAGCTTTTGCACGCATGGATCTCAAAAATCATATACAAAATGGATAATGTTAAGTATAACTTCAATACTGGTCTATGAAATTAACATATAAAGGGACGCCAACTTTTTTCACTGCATTTGAATAATTATATTACGGTCTAACGTATATCTCTTAACCTAAGGATTCATTTTCATCAATCTAATCTCACCATACTTTTCTAATGACAATGATATGGGTATATGGCTTTTTCTCTACTTCATGAGTATTTTAACTCATCGTGGTCATCACTTTTAAAGAAAAGAATAAGAGGTTGATTTTGTTTAAGGAATACATTTGACCTTTTCTTCATATATTTAATTATTTTGTTGGAGTATAGGTATAGCTTTTGCTTATCTTGGGGAAAATTTAAATAATAGTCATTAGATGTCTGAGTGCTTTATAGTATCTTTGTAAGTCCTAGATTCCCCAACAGAGTGTACATCGTAAATAGGGCGCACATGATGTGCCACCACTATGTATGAAAATAAACTTACCAGCCCAGACTGTCTTTTTATATATATTATATATACTCAAATCATTTACTAGGTGTCCATGTTCCAAGAATACTTAGATCCTGATCAGTTTATTTAATCAAAACTTTCTAGTCATCAATGGTGAAGCAATTGCACTAGAGCCCATCTCCATGGAAAGGTCAATATTGGGCATAATGAAATTTTAAGCCTGGCAATTTTCGTTAGTGTATCGTGACCTTGTTTGTTGACCACGTTGTTTTGGATATTTGACTGTGCGATGAAAACATGCCAGTTCGTATCGATCCATATATGTCGAGTACACCGTTTCATAATATGTCAGGGTTTTCTCTTTGTAATTCTTGTTTTGCCTCATGTTGACAATTGGTGTCGTATAGGCGGGTTGTGTCAAATATCATATCAAATTCATAAATTGATGGGAATATGTGAAGCATCTTCTGATGATGAAATGAAGAATATAATACCTGGATCAATTAGCAGAATGGAAAATGGGTCCTGGAGAGGAATCTACAGACTATGGTTTAGGATGATCGATGACATTTAGTTTTAAAGTACCTTTTGCAGAAAGTGGTTTTCGTTGAGTTAAGGTTTTTGTTTTGTCCTTTGCAGCATGCAATTGAATAAGGTCAATATAACATAATTAAGGATATCCATTGTCGACAAGTCGCATATTACAACTAAGATGCATCCCCAATCATGCACAGGAGAATCCACAAATGAGTGGGTCTTTTCATCGGATTAGAGAAAAAAAAATCTTAGCTTTAGTTAGTTGGCAATACGTGATGTCATCATTTTTTCACTTGTACGCAAGTACGATTGTGTGCGGTATTGCTAATAAGGTCAATACCAGTTCATTTATTTGAAAGAAAATTATTCTCCAAGAAATGTTTCCGACTTTCTAGTGTTTGGATGATGGAAAATTATTTGATCTATGGAAAACATTTTTCATGGATTGAAAATAACAAACTTAGATTATGGGAAAGTAATTTCTCTTTCTGGTAAAAAGAAAATCACTTTTCCTAAACCACCAAACCGTTTTCCTTGAAAATGATTTCCATGAAAAATATTTTTACTTATCATGTTCTATACTAGTTTACAAACCCATGCTTCGCACTTGTTGCCTCTCCCACCCTATTGAACCCATCTATCCAATCTGCTATGGAGCTCCATGGCTCCAAGGTTACTCCTGATTTGGTATGGAGAGCTTAAGCACTGCCATGGTGTCAAATACGCAGCTGGATCCTAGAATTGATCTCCGAGCTCATGCTCCGCTGTGGCATCGAGCATGAGCTTCAAATTCGGCATGCTTAAATGCGACGCCAATCATAATCAAGTTCGAGCTCATTGCCGGTCACGAATATAGAAAATATAGAATAATAATAATGATAAAGGTTTTTATTCTAGTTAAGGCTGCCTCTTTATATGCATAAAGAATTCTCATGCTCAAGTTTCTCACTCGATCGTGCACCCATGTATATATATATATAGATAAAACCCATGCATTTTATTCCTTATTTATGATCCAAATCATGCTTATCTGACAAGGAAGTATCATCTCCATTAAGACTTCTCGATGGCATCTGTTTCAAAAGCTTCTGGACTTTAATCGATCACCGGAATAGAACGGTAAGAACCCAACATATAGACAGCAAAGGCTTTTAAAAGACTCCTGTTACCCACCCTCCCAAAACTAGTGGTCAGGTCCCACGTCCTTTCGTGGGTGTCCAATAAACCCTGTCTCGCGTGATCTTCGAACCACGAATCGAAACCAAGTTGAGCACGTCACGGATTGATGTCGTGTCGACCGTCAGGCTACTACTTAAAAGCTCTACTTCACCATCATGCAACCTATCCAGTTCGAGGGCGGCCAACCACGACCGGGCCCTTCTTTTTTGTCCCTCAAGCGGTCTTCCCCGGATCCCGGCGAACCTCGCTCACGCCTGTGCACGGCCGAGCTCGGCGCATCACGACCGTCGGTGGGATCATGCGAAGAACTCCAACGTACGACATCCCTCCCCCAAAGGTTTGATTTCCGACATTTTCCGTGGCTGGTATCATTACACGAGGGAAACCAGGGACGGATCAGAGATGCTAAAACTTCTCCGAGGAAAAGGAAAAAAAGAGCAGTGATGGAGTCAAAAAGATGCACAGAGGGCCGTGGGGGCCGTGCCGGGCGGAGGGATGACGTGGCGACAGGGTGGTGGGGGCGGGGGGACGGGGTAGCTCTCGAGCGGTCGCGGTCGCGGTCGACGGTCGACGGGAAGTGCCAAGTTGGGGGCGTGCGGGACGCGTGGCGAGACGGGAGCCGAGGCCCAGATTAGGGTCGCCCGCCACCCTTCGCTTCTTTGCTATTTCCTGTCGCTAATAATTCTGGATTGTACTCTCTCCCTCTGTGCGGGTTGCATGGCCAAACCGAGGTGTCCCCCACCCAGACGCCTCTTTCCCCCCAGTTTGTTAACAAGTTGGTACCCTCCTCGACGTCATCCGGATCAAATCAATCGCCCCCCCGGTCTTCGTCCATCCTGTGGTCTATCCACAGATTGATCAGGTAAACTTTATGACTCGATTGGCAAAATTAATCAGAAATCGCTGATCTGGTGGTCCAGTCATCGCCTAATTTGTGATTTTTAATGGAAATTGACTGGAAGGACTACACTGGAGATTGAAAAAAAAGGCATTCGCCAAGAAGATTACCGAGCAAACGTAGGAAGTTCAGGAAGGTTACTCCGCGCATTGTGGAATTCATTGACCCATTGAAAAAGTTACCGAGGTTTAACGAAAGAACCGTCGTGATCATTAATAGCACTAGGACGGTCAAATCAAAAGAAAAATTTCCAATCACCATAACAATATGGCTCGGTAAATTATACTCAAGAATTCTGTGGAAAAAAAAATGCTTGTAAAATCTATAGATCAAGTGGCGTTGGGCTAAATTCTGTGGAAATACTAAAAAGATGGATTTCCTGTTGTATGGTCTTTATGGAGTGGAGCAGAGACGAAGGCGAGAGCAGAAAGCACGGTGAAAAGTGAGAGAGCCTCCTGCAGGGAAGGCAAATCTCGCCAATCACATGCCAAAGAGCAACTGCCCAAAGAAGGGACCATTTCCGTGGAAATTTTGTACTTTTAATTGTATACGACTGACGAGAGTTACAGCAACATCATCATATTCATACAGGAGACACACAGAGAGAGAGAGAGAGAGAGAGAGAGCGCCATGCCAAAGCATCAGCTAAAGCTTTTAGTGCACTACATTTAAGGAAAGAGACGACATCCAGTGACCCTCTTTCTTAGAAGCCTAAGTTCGATTATTCCTTTTCGTTTTCCAGTGTTTTTAACCACGTCTAAATTACCAAGCCTTGCGTTTTATCTAATGCCTTAATGTTTTGCCGACTGTGGGCCAGGGCCTGCTCGTGGTCGGCGCGTTGCAGTTCAGGTGCATCTCAGCGCCTCCTGGCGGCGGTTTCCCTCTGGGCGTTGAAGAAGACGGCGGCGACCGGGAGGCCGAGCTCATTGTCGTCGGCGAACTTCCTGGTGTTGAAGCGGTCGCGCGTGGAAGGAGGCGTCACCATCTCCCTGCGCTTCTGCTTGAAGAGGAGGAACACGAACCTGTGGATCCCTATGTTCGGCCTCGGCACTTCATAGCCCACCGCTTCCTTCCCTGCGTTTCACATGAGAAAATCGAAGCAAAAGCTATTGATTCATCGTACGTCAAACGTGTAACTGACGATGTCCTCCTCCGCGCTCGTGCATGCTCGCGCGGGGCAAGAGAGGAGGACGTGGTGGCGAGGACTTACCGAATGTAGCATCCGTGGTGCCGGGGATGTCTGTCACTATCCTGTCGGATTTTCAAACAGGAACTTCAATCAAACCGCATTCGTTTTCAGTAAAAATTAAAGACGGACTCAGACGGGGCAAACATGAAACATGTCGTCAAGCCATGAATGTGTTCGGCAATCGTTCTATCTCGCAAGATTCATATGCTTATCATCAGCTATATGTAAAGTTCTCTAAGATTATGTCTTTCGACGTCATCCGGATTCAAAACACCCCGAAAAGTACGTCGAGAAGGGTTCTCGGCGATCTCCGACTACTAGTTAACCAGCACGGATTTTAGGATAAGAGACAAAAAAAATAAAAAATCCTGTTCTTCTCCCAAGAACAAGTGACTCCTGTAATTTTAATCTTTTAGGTGTTTCTTTTTTTCGACGGCAAAGGGGAACTGTTTTGAATACCAGTGCAGATGCTCTCTCAGATATGGATCGCTAGGACCAGGAACATCGGGGTCTGTCATCACCTGCAAGGGCATGATATAAAGTACTGGTTCATCGACTATCATGACAGCACGAACCGCCAAATCAGGAAGATCAGAACCAGAAGGCACATGACCCGAAAGTAGGAAAAAAACTCATGCGAGAAAAAGTTGCAATGAAGTCGCGTGTATGGAGAGCTGTATACCAGAGTGAAAAAGGACCTCATGTCGCCACCATGAACCTCAACCTTGGGCTTGGTGGTGACCCAAGAAGGGAAGAGCTCGTGGCCATTGAAGACCTGCTTGTTGGAGTTGTAAGTGACCGTCATCTTGACGCTTGCAGAGAAGGAGTCGGTCACATCTCCAATGACTCTCCCCACAACGAGAGGGTTTGACGACATCTTTGCCATAAATCTTCTCGTGATGCTGTTGGGGTTTTCTTCTTTTGTCTTTTTTTTTTTCCCCAAATGATCTCTCTCTCTCTCTCTCTCTCTCTCACTTTGGGGTCTTTTCGATGAACAATTGGGAGAGAACTGGTCCGTATTTATAGCCTGTCTTGAGGAGGAGGAATGTGGGGTTGGGGATGTGCTTTCCCTTGGGAAGGAGTTCAGAAAGAGAGCATGAAAATTTAGAAAAAAGCTAAAACAGCAAAAGATTCTGGAGCTAGCTTTATGCGATAGGTAATCTAGGGAATGCATTGGCTTTGCGACAAAAGTCATGTTGAACCCTACCTTAAGTTCAATTCTCGCATGATTACCACATATGCCTAGTAGCATTTTTGGACTTCAAGTGTGAAAAAATCCATATAGTAATTTGTGTGAGAACTAGATTGTCCTTACTCTGCGGTTCTTATTTGTTCTTTAATTAGTTAAACTCCATTCCATGAGTGGCCATCAGATCAGGAATAAAATGGTGATTGGTTATCCTCATGAGTGCGTGAGAACTCATTAGATATATAAGGCTATTATCCCTATCTACTACAAAGTCACATAGCCTATTAATGAAAATTATGGACTATGTTTGATACATATAATTTATTGGTGCATTTTCTAACCGTTTGAGGGCTTTTTTTATTTATTTAATAATCGTTTGATGTGTGTCGAAGTTCAAATATTATGTTCAACTTTTCAGCAATTTTCTATTTTTATGATTTTAGTTGCTTGAATTTTCTATTCTTCTAATCTCTATGCTAGATAAAATTGTATTCACAAGTAGGGATAAGAAAACCAAGCCGATTTAACGTAGAAATTGACTAGAAATGGCATTAGCCAGCTGGTTCAAATGGGGACTATTCCACCTCTTGGTTTCAATAATTGGGAACTGGCATTAATTGATTTGGTTCCTGGTTCTATATCGTGAATCGATTGATTTTACCCTTAATTTTGGAACCAAGAACCTATAAAGCCAGTTCCAGTGTGGAACTTGGAACGACATTGGTTTTGGAACCATTTATCCCAACACTAAATAAGTTCTTTTACTCCTTTTTAAATCAGAAAATTTTTGTTTAAATTGAACATCTTTAATATATTATCCTCAAACAGAAAGAGTTATATCCATAATTAACACATCTATATTGTGTGTGTGTACATATAACAAAATGAAACAAAAAGAAAAAAAAAATGCCCCACCGATTTCTAGGTGGCCTTGAGAAGGCCGGTTTGAGGGTCAACAAAGCTAGTTCTTGATTTCAAAAACCGAGAACTGATTGGATATCAACCCTAAAACCAATCACTCCATATTCATTTTTATAGGAACAGGCACGAGATGCCTGAGCTTTATTTAGCTCGGGTCTCATGTGGGTGGTGTTACATGATTCAAGGGCAAACCCCACCTTAGTCTCATTTTCTGGCTTTTCCCTTTGTTCCGATAATGTGAAGACACAAGGGCTTCGTGGGCGTTCATGCTCGGACATTCTCAAGCTAGTTGAGAAGGTCTCAAGGGCCCTTTTTCATATAAGGCAATAAAAGTAGGAACCCTAATTGTAATTGGTGACACTGGAACCTTCCCAATTCTCCAATCATTCGCATGATCATCACGCCTTAGTGTTAGAAATCATGTCTTTATTTGATATACGATCTTAGGGGGAAAGAGAGAGGTGCGAGCATAAAGAAGCTCCACCACAAAAGGCTCTCAAAGACTTGCTAAGTCGTCAAGTGTCATTTCAAGCTTAAAGCCGATGATTCAGGCCCCAAATTGGAAACGAGAAGGAGTGCGGTTGCCCGTTTTGGAGGCTTTAAAGCATCCTCTCCTTCCATTATTCCTCTTCGGATTACTTATGATAATAGGAGGGAGCCATGGACTTCCAACTATCTTTTGTTGTATTTTTATTAGGCGGTCTCTATGATCCTTTGAGGGGCCGATTCGTTGTGGTAAGACACGGTACTTAAGTCATTTCATCCTTGTTTCTACATAAAATATTAGAGCACGCGAATACTCTGAAAGCTTTCGATGAACGATTGAGATTTATCTATGTGCGATCGGTGATTATAGATCTCGTGAGGAATGTTTCTCTAAAGATTATGGACACCCTCTCTTTTCTTATTAGTGAGGGCTTATTTGTTTAAGATCCGGCAATAGGAGAGGGTACTTTTTATTTTCTTGCCAAATTTTAAAGTACTACTTAAATTAAAGAAATTGAAAAAATAATTGCATGTGAGTTTACATCTCGCTATTTATATATCGAACAAGTTTCAAGTGTTCCATTTTAAAAGAAAAAAAATTAAGATGCGTGAGCCACAAAATTTATATTAAACAATATGTTAATTTCATGAATAATTAAGTCTAGATAGGCTCTGAGCCATCGTTTTCTTTTGGGATAATTTCTTAAATGCTTCCGGAACTTTGACTCAATTTGCAATATTATCCATGAACTTTTAATTTGTTTAATATGATCAATGAATTTTAACTCAATATACAATATGGTCCCTAGACTTATGGTACATGTCCAACATAATCTATGCATTATATAAAAATCTTCAATGTTTTCTCTTCCTAATTCAAGTTCATGGGCAACATTAAACATTTGCATATAATTTTTTGACTAAATTGAACATATACCAAAAATCCAATAATCACATTGAATAATTTAAAAGTTCATGAACAACATTACACATTATGCTATACTTGATGGATCACGTTGAAGAAATTAAAAGTTCAAGGACCGCGTTACACATTGGGCCAAACTTCAGGGACTGTAATTAAAATTTTATGAACCACATTGCACATTAGGCCAAAGTCCAAGGACTATTTATGTCATTTCCCTTTTCTTTTCCTAATTTGACATGAGATCTCATATAGTTTAGGAGCCTGAGGCAAGGGATATTAAGTACTTTGATTGAGGGCTTGAGCAGGAAGGATGATTAGCAATTAGGTTTAAAAAATTTTGACATATCAAAACTTTTCTATATGGTATTTACATCTATATCCGTGGAAATCGGATAAATAAGGATGAGAATTGTTGAAATTCAAAAGTAAAGTCAATTGGGATTCGTATCGCGGACCTTTGTGATTGAGCAGTTATACTGCATCAACTTTGCAATATGGTGTGTAAGATATTTTCTCATTGATTTATAGATTCGTCTAGAGAAAGTGAATTCATTAAAATAAAATGAAAATATAGAGCGAAAGCCCATGAATTGTGGGCGACAATTTAGAAAACGTGGGCCCTTCGGAGGGCCCGGTCAGTATGCCAACTGGCCCAAGAACCATTTGGGGAGTTTGGGCTCGTACATTAGCATGAGCCTGGATCCAATGGAACCAGGCCCTGTTGACGTTCTTGCACCCGCTGCCACGTCACCGCCGACAGAGCGAATCCCCAGGGAAGAACCAAACACGCCAGATGACATTACATCCTCATTCAAGTTACTTATCAGAATCTATTGTCTCGTTTTGGAAGTTTCCAACTCTTTTTTTTTTAATATCAGCCTCGATTATCAACTTATAATATCAAGTAAGAGCCGATGAATTCAAAAATATTGGTAGAACATCCCAAATAAAACAGTTATTAACTTGTTTTGGAAGTTTTGGATGAGTCGTGAAATGTTTATGAGTGACTTAAATATTGCGACATTATATTATAGAGTTGGCAATCTTAAAATTTTAGCAAGATGAATACAATTGGCCAAGTTGCAGTAGAAGTTGGTGTAGTGATTTCCAAACCAGTGAATAACGATGGTAAACGACTTAATTGACAGTTGGTGATATAATACTAGTTGATAGTTTAATTGAAGTAAGGTTGTAATATAGATAATGATTAGTGAACTTAAAATGTTATTAAGTTGGGCAGATAAAAGTTTACATGTTTTTAGAAAAGCATATGATCTACAAACAACAGAATGTGTGGGCAAGTAACTTAAATGAGAATTTGTTCTCTAAGACCAATTGATAACTTAATTGGAAAGAAGTTGGTTGGTCATTCATATCAAGGTTGATGTGCTACAACAGTCGATAAACTTAAAAGTTAGTAAGTCATGCAAATAAAAATAAGTTATTGGAAAAGTTGGTAATTTAAAATGCAAAATGTCGGCATACAAAAGTTGCTAATTCACTCAAATCAAGATCAATAATTTGATATAATTATTGGTGAACTTTAAATACCTACAAATTTCACAACAAAAAACGAGTTTGCTATTAGAAAATTTGAAAATCGACAAACAATAAAACTCAAATAATAGAAAATTATTTGGGTGGAAGAAATTAATGAAAGAATTTGGTTGAACCAACTTGATAAGTTTTAAGATTTTATTGAACTTTTTTAAATTTTAGGACTAGACTATACTTTTACAATAAGTTTTAAAATTCAATATTTTGAAAGCCTTAGAATTTAATTACACTATCTTGATAAGTTTCAGGGGTATTCATTTTTAAAGGAATGGAAATAAAAAAAACAAGTTATATTTTTTCTCAAAATATGGATAAACGGAAGTATAACTCCTAAAGAAGTACTACGAAGACTTTTGGAATTTAATTGATCTATTTATTCTTTTTCTCCGTGCGGAAGAAGATAACTTACACTGAGAGAACAATCACTACGATGTACCTTTTTTTGACGTTTCGTGGTTGATTGGATTTTCACCACATTTATCTCTCTCTCTGTTCTGTTTTTTTTTTTTGGGGGGTGGGTCAACAAACATGCTTCTCGATGTTTTTTTATGGCTCGGAAATATTCGGGCGCACCAGGCCAATGTGAGCCCGGTCAACCGCCGACACTAAATCGGGGTTGTTGACGTGGGTCCCATCTCATCTACCGATGAGTTGAGCTGGACCAATACGAACCGTTGATGACCGGATGCGAGCGACGTCCTGTTTAAGCATGCCGAAGGAAAGAAGAAGGTCAGATCGACCCCGACCGGTACAACCGAGAGTCAAGTCAAGATCGCGCGGAGCTAATCTTTTCTTCAAAAAAGAAACCCTTTACTAGATTCTTCATGCCCGGATCACGTGACGACTCTGTGCCTCGTATCAGTGACAGAACTGGTAAGCGCGTCCTGGTCAACTCTGCTTTTCCCCCATACCTTCAAGTCGCACGCTCAACGATCTGATGCGGTTGAGCTCGAGACTGGTAGAAAATGGGAAGGCACTGCACCTTCTCCGACAACATCCGCGTCTTGCTATAAAGAGTCGTCCACGATCTTGCATCACGTGTCCGTTTCTTCTGCTCTCCGCGTCGTTTCTTGGGTGAGATCGAGATTGGTCTGGAGATCTCTCTGCTGCTCTCTGTTTTGCTTCGGCGCGAGGAGATGCTCGCTGCGGTGGCGGCCATTGTGGCGGTGGGCCTGTTCGGTTATGTGTACAAGAGCGTGAAGCCTCCCCCTCCGAAAATCTGCGGTTCTCCCGGCGGCCCTCCCGTGACGTCGCCCAGGATCAAGCTCCACGACGGGAGGCAGTTGGCGTACCGAGAGAGAGGCGTGGCCAGGGAGCGGGCCAAGTACAAGGTGGTGCTGGTTCATGGGTTCGACAGCTCCAAGGACTTCTACGTCCCGTTGTCTCAAGTAAGATTCTCCTCTGCTTCCGACAAAACTAGTTCATGCACGAGTTCGTTTTTTGCCGAGTTGGTAGCCTTTAGCGTACGGAATGGGACATGTTACCGTAGTGTTTGAGATGGTAAAAGGTTGGAGCTTGGGATTAGTTGTCGGTACCTGAGTCGTTTAGAAGATAGGCTGAAAACCAGCGAATCCTATTCGTCGATTGGGGATTTTGAGCGAGATATGGTTTTATAATTTCGAGGTTAATGCCATAATCTGACTTTGGGGCAATCGCTTGGAATTTCGTAGCATAGATCAAGGACAGGCGATGCTTCCTATAATCAATCATTCACGGTACTCTCGTGATTGGTCCTTAATTCATACGTCATTAAAAACGGCGCCGCACGCTGCAACGTGCTCAATTATGCTGGTATTTGGCTTTCAATTGTAATTTAAAACAAGAGGACTGGTGAGTAGATTGGGTACTATGTAAAACTATTCGCAGGAGAATCACTTTCCTCCAATAACCTGGCTCGGTACCGTCTCATTCGTTCAACTGTTGTTAGAGATCTTGGATCTGTGGTGTTTGTATTTCTTGAATGATGGTTACACGCACTCTCTTCCAAGATAGTGATGGTCACATGTACTATCTTGGATCTGTGGTGTCTGCTTTTCTTGAATGATGGTTACATGCACTATCTTCCGAGTCATTGGTCTAAAGCTCTCGATTGGTCTTAAAGATGTAATTCATGTCGTCAGTTCTGTATCTAGAACTCAAGCCCCACAGGAAGAATTGGGAACTGTTTTAGTAGGAGCTCAGAGCGATGCTATTACATCAGGTCCGAATTGCGTCTCGTGTCGAGTCTTTTATGCTGGGTAAGCGATGAGAAAATTTGGTTTGACCATGCAGGAATTGATGGAGGAGCTGGGTGTATATGTCCTGACATTTGATCGACCCGGTTATGGAGAAAGCGATCCAAATCCTAAACGCTCCGTGAAGAGCGAAGCGTTCGATGTCCAAGAGTTGGCCGACAGATTGGGTCTCGGATCCAAGTTCTACCTGATGGGTGTATCCCTCGGTACACATGTTGTCTGGTCTTGCATGAAGTACATTCCCCACAGGCAAGTTGTTCTATTCTGTCTTACATTCGCAGGGGATCGATTGTACGTTCAAGTCAGCCATTATTTAGCTTGGGAGGGGACAGTAAACATGCCATGTAGTCGGTTCATTGTGGATTATCTTTTCGTTAGCTGCATGCAAATACGAACTACCCCCACACACCAAAGTGCCCTCGATAGCTGATTGATGTCCGACCTTCGTTGACTCGGGTTGTATGATGTCTTTGCTGGGAAGTGTTAGTTTAGTTGAATAGGCTGTGCAGGTATCAAAATGCTCTTGCTGATGATCATCTTGCGAATCTAACATTGCTCGAGAGAATGAAATTGGTGAGAATGTGCTTTTTTCGAAGTGTGCATGACAAGTTCCTAGAAGTAGCTTCAGAAAGAAAACTTAGGAAACTCTTGGAACAAAAGAAGTTTGCGAAGAAAAATAGACAGAGCAGCTATTTGCCGAATTGCTATTTCTGAGTTATTCTTAGCTGAATTTGGAGGGAAGCTTGGGTCGCATTTCTTGCTGATGTGTGCCTTCTCTAGAACTTGCCCATTGAAAAGGTTCTTTCATCTGCAGCTCCCCGGATTAGCACGATGCTTAAACGGTCAAAATGACGGTCTTCTCGTCACTAACTGTTTCGAACTGTGAACGCAGGCTTTCCGGCGTAACTCTTGTAGTTCCGGTGATCAATTTCTGGTGGCCTTCTTTCCCTCGGGATTTGGTCAATGAGGTTTACAAGAATCAGCTCAAGAGGGACCAGTGGAAGCTCTGGATCGCACACCACATCCCGGGGTTAGTGTACTGGTGGATGACCCAGAAATTCTTCCCTTATTCCTCCATCATGCAGAGACATCCGATTCTGCTCAACGAGCGAGATTTCGCCACGATACAGGCCATGTCGAAAGTACTGAATCCAGATGAGGTTATGTTCTTTCCTTTGTTCGCGCCAGCATGCCCCATTTTGATGTTTTAAGGCCATGTCGAAAGCACCAAAACTCTGACGGTTATTAACATTAGTCTACAGACTATCTGGATAGTTTGAAAACGGTCTCGTCTGTGTTGCAGCACAAGATCCGGCAACAAGGCGACTACGAATCCCTCCACCGAGACATCAAAGTGCACTTCGGCAACTGGGAATTCGACCCGATGGAGCTGAACAATCCGTTCCCGAACAACGAGGGCTCTGTTTCCCTGTGGGAAGGCCACAACGACAAGCTCGTCCCGTTCGAGCTGCAGAGGTACGTCGCGAAGAAGCTGCCCTGGATCAAGTACCACGAAGTCGCCAACGGGGGCCATCTGATGGTGCACGAAGCCCGCTTATGCGAAGCCATGTTCAGGGAGCTTTTGCTCGGAGAAGAACCATCCTTCTGAGCACGAACTCACTCCTCCTTTCTTTTTTCTTGAAAGCTTTCCGATGCTCGAACCCGAGTTCTGTTCCGAGAATGCCCATCTCCTCTGTGATCTCCCCGACCGTGTGTCATGTTCTGCTAGTATAAAATACTACTCACCAGCTACGAGAGACGTAATTAGTTTCCAATGAGCTCGGTTATCAAAGGTTAGTGGCCATCGTCTGTCGTTGGCTTATCAGCTCGCTTTCGATGTCTGGCGTGTTCAAAGGCGCCTTGTGCTTTTACAAGTCAAGAAACCCATTCTTATCTCCTCCTCCCCTTTCCAATCCATCCCATTTTTCACACACCTCGTGCCGCGAAAACTTTTGCCATCATCGTGCGAAACTTCTCACTCCTCCTCGCTAAGTAATCATTAAAGAACGATGCCGATGAACTACGAAAATCCGCCGCGTATCCCGGCCGTTCTTCTCTTCTTTTCCTTCCCTTGTATCTAATTCTAGTTTGCTTCCTCTTGTCTCTGCCATGCGATTTGTGGAAAAATTTGGGGAAGGACGGTCGTGCACGAAACACAGCCACGGAAGGCAAAGCAAGAGAGCTGGCGAAACGCACGTTGCGATCGAGAGTACGTAAGCCAGCCAGCCTAGTCCAGCAAGAAAGCTTAGAAAAGAATATTCCTCATCCCCCCGGTAGAAACACCGGGTGGGGGTCATCATGTGGTGGGGACAAGCCCATCTTAGAATGGAGTTTTAGATTATTATCTTTTTCTTTTTTTTTTTTAAAAAAATCTTTTTTATTGCCAATCCAATTATTGCCTCCGGGGAGAGAAAAAATAATGGGGCGAAAATGTTAATTACTTGTCGTGTTGAGATTAGCAAGTGGGAAGGAGGAATTTTTTTGTTTTTGTCTTTTTCTTATATTTAGAGGGGAAAATGATTTTGCTCCTCCTCCTCCTCCGTTCGGCAGCATTTCAAAACTAATTTTCTCCCTTCCTATTTTACGTTAGAAGCTTCGTTGGGCAATTGAGAGACTGATGATGTCTTTCGATCAAAGATGATTGGCATCTCTAGGATGAAATTCTGGATTGTCACGCGACATTTTACGTGTGATATGTGCCATTTTGTAATGTTGCTGCATTATAATTGCCCACCTTCCCTTGATTTATTAGCGATATATGCTTGATGGTTAAGAATAGTTATAAATGAGGGGCGAATGTCAAATAATGTTTTTTTTGGTCAAGGGGCTACTTGAATTTTGTTTTGTCGTTCTCAATGTCCCTTTTAATTGATATGACGTCCGAAGCATGATTCTGGCATTAGTAATGGGCGAAAAGGACATAATGAGCATTGTAATTGCTGTGCGGCTTTAATTTTTACTCTAACCTTTTTTAATCAATTATTTTAGTGCTATGACTTTTAGATTACGTTCACTTTTGCTCCATAAACTTTCAATTGATTATTCAAGCATCATAATTTTTGAAACATTCAACACAAATGACGCATATTTTGATGCTATGTTGACTTTTCAGACACTTGGACCATCGGTCAAAAGTTATAACACTAAAATGAATATATTTTTAAAAATTACGGTACTTAAAAATATCGATTATAAAGTAAGAGTGACGATAGTCACGATATGGCACTTTCCCTTTTAATATGTGTTTATTCACATGGGTAGGTTGGTTTTTTGACCAAAAACCTTAAGAAAATCAAAATGATAAATAAAGAAAAAAGAAATGCAAACTACTCAAGGAAAATCGTGGGTGGAGTAAGACCTGAAAGGCAGGCGCGAATTACATTGCCCGGGGTCAATTTTTCTGCCAAAAATCTTGGATTCGAATTTGTCACCCATGGAAAAAATAAAAATAAAAAGAAAAAGAAAAAGAAAACTAATAGGGGCAGGTTCCTTAAAAGTTAAGTAACGGGGAGAAATTATTAATTTTTTGTCCGGTTGCCTGCCTCTTTATTTACATTCCTTCAACTGGATTCACATGATTTAGAACGCCGATTGAGAAGATTCCTATTTTAGCTTCAACTTCGACGGGCAAAAAAATCCTTTTTTTTTTTTTAAATTGTGTAATTGAGAAGAACCTAACGCTTTTTGACCAAAGAGAAAAAAAAATGCCCCCCCACATGATTTTCTGGTATCATGGCAACTCAGCTTGGTTTGCTACTTTAACAAAAAAATTAGTGGTACTTCACGAAAAGCAAAGCACGCTTTCGAAAAAGAAAAAAAAAAAAATAAAATATTCCCTTTAATAAAATTGTTTCAAATTAGGATTTTAGATTATAATTTAGATTTGTCGGTGAGTAAGTTCGAGTCTTTATTTAAGATTAAATTGACCATTCCATTTTAATTCTTAATTCGATATTTATCCTAATCGTTTTTCAATAAAAGTGTCTCATTTTAAGTCATCATTCAAATTATCCCCAGATATCATATATTTTACTTCTATGTATTTATTTGATTTTATTTAGCTCGAGACATGGGCAGTTTTTTCTTTTTTTCTTCCCCTATTCCTTTCGTTGTTGCGGTCGAATAAACATGGGCGGGTTAGAGCGGCGTGAAATCAAACAGAGGTAACGGTCCGAAACATAGCAGCCTCATCCGCATCAAAGGTCGCTCCTTTATTTCTCTCTCTCTCTCTCTCTTGGAAGGGACCGCTGAGAGCGTGGTGGTGGTGGTAGAAAGAATCGGGCGAACCTTCATAGAGAATATCCACGCCCCCCTGAGCTCGAGGAGCTCTCTCCCTCTTTTTTACTCGTCTTCTCCGCGGACGACGACGATGGGCTTGCGCAGAAACCTCCTCTTCGTTCTTCCCCCTACTCATCTCCTCCTACCCCTCTGGCCACATGACCGTGCGGAGGTTGCTGTGCCAGCTCGCTCAGCGAAGATCCAAGATTCACTCCAGAGAAGAACCCCCTCTTCCTTCCCCTCCTCCCCTTGCTCACTCTTCCCCTTCCCCGAACAAGAACGCCCGTCCGATCGTCCCCCTGCCTCCTTCCGGAACCCGAACGGAGACCCAGATCCCCCACGTCGGCAAATTCGAGAACCCACGCAGATTCGACCGGGAATCGTCAGGTGGGCTCAGCTCGATTCTCAGATCGCGCCCTTCTTTCCTTTTTTTTCTTTTTTTTTTTTGAATATCCATTTTGTATGACGGGGGAAAAGGAGAAGGAAAAAATAGGTTAAGAAAGGACGGTTGCTGACCGGGCTTCTCTTTTTTTTTTTTTTTTTTTTTCCTTTTCTTTGCTGTTCTATTTATGTGCTTTTCTTGTTGCGGGGACAGCGGGTGTGCTCGGTCTGTTGCTGGGGATTTTCCTTGTGCGTATGGGGATGGATTCAAGCACCATACAAGCCCCGCCCACGGAGACGTCGGAGAGCACCGAATTGGAGGAGTACCCGCCCGTGACCTGCTCCAGGATCAAGCTGCGGGATGGCAGGTCCCTCGCCTACACCGAGCGGGGCGTCCCCAAGAGCAGATCCAATTACAAGATCATCATCGTCCACGGATTCGGCAGCTCCAAGGAGATGAATTTCCCCGTGTCCCGAGTACGCCCTTTTTACAATCCGTCCCTTTCCGATCGATCCTTTCCTTTTATCTTTTCTTTTTTGGAGTCTGGAGCGATCTTGATTGTTGAACTGTTGGTTCCGGGTGGGAGCGGAAGTTTGCGATTGCGTGTGTTTGGGGGAGGGAAAAAAAAAAGTTCGGAACTTTGCGTTCGGGGCCGCTCGTGCGCGCTTCGGATCGCGCGTAGAAGACCGTAGCGAAAAAGGGTCTTCCATGGGTAATGGGATTTATGTAGATAGATCGTCATCGTTAGAAAAGGAGGCGGAGTTGAGATCTGCGCATATGAGGCTGTTGTGTTTGATAGAGATTGCGAACGAAGGGCATGGTATTGGTATGGATGATCCGATAGCATCGGACTCCATCCAGATTTTCCCTTTCTGCTGCTAATTCTATTTTTGCTAAAGAAGTATAGGAGATTTTATCTCTTTTGATTTCTGTAGCATCAGGAATGACCTGCTAAGATTGGTTGTTCGATATGGTGAACATTGTGTTAGAGGTCTGCTGACCAAGGCGATGGATTAATTGAGGATGGAGTAATCATTGGTCTTGTAATTGGCGGTCGCCAAGAGCAAATACTAGAGAGACTGTTCGGAAGAGAATAGTGGATTTACTTGTTTGTTATGCCCAAATTCCTAATCTTTGGTCCTCGTTTTGCAGGAACTCATAGAAAAGTTGGGCATATATATAGTGCTTTATGATCGAGCTGGTTATGGTGACAGCGACATGAACTCCAAGCGTACGGTAAAGAGTGAAGCCCTCGATATCCAAGAGCTTGCTGAACGGTTGCAATTGGGGTCCAAATTTTATGTGATTGGTGTCTCAATGGGATCATATCCCACATGGAGTTGCCTCAAGTATATACCGGACAGGTATTGTCATTCTTGCTGATACTTAAAATTCACCTAGCTTGGTTGCATATTATATATTCTTGGATAAACCAAGCCTGGTGTGACTTAACCCCATGAAAATTTTTGGAAGATTTTCTGTTCTTACTGAAAGGTTTTTCCTTCAGGTTAGCTGGTGTGGCCTTGGTGGTCCCAACAGTCAACTATCGTTGGCCTTCTCTTCCTGAGAGTCTGACAAAGCCAGACTACAGAAAGAAGCTCATCCGGTGGTCACTCCGGATCGCAAGCCATGCCCCTGGATTGCTTCAGTGGTGGGTGACTCAAAAATGGCACCCTTCAGAAGGAGACCCTACCCTTTTCAACCAACAAGACATTGAAGTCCTGAAGACGACTCCAGGCTTCCCATGTTCACTCCGGTAACTATCAGTTTACCTGCACATGATGTGATACAAAAGCTTACTTTGTCAATCAGAGGAATTCCTAGGTTACTAACATACTCGCGGATGACCTTTTCACAAGTTTTTGACAATGTCAATGTATTTTCTTGCCGACAGGAAAATTTACGTCGACGAAGAGTATTTGAAACTCTCAGGAGTGACTTTAAAGTGGGCTTTGGCAAATGGGAATTTGACCCGATGGATCTAAGCGATCCATTTCCGAAAGGCGGAAGCCATGTACATATTTGGCAAGGGCTTGAAGATAAGGTTGTGCCTTTTCAGCTTCAAAGATTTATTTGTGGAAAGCTTCCCTGGATAAAGTATCACGAAATTCCTGATGGAGGGCATTTGCTGGTGCATTACAATGGTGTATGTGACGCCATTGTAAAGGCTCTTTTGATTGGAGAAGAACCAGTTTCATGACAGGGTGGTCATGTTTGTACATTATTCATGACGCCAACAGACCTCTGTGATTCAAATTGTTCATTTGGTAAAGTAAATTGATTGCAGAATATCTCCCAAATCATTTTTCACAAGATACAGTTTGTGATTAACGGGGTTCTGACCTGCATGTGGCTAATTTACAGTTTCTTTCCCCAATATCTTTCTGTTATTAGACAGCAGATTTGCGCCCCTTCTTGTAAGTACTGGCTGGACGCACTTAACTATGCTCATTCCATATTCTGTAGTTTGAAAGCATTTTTTCTCTGGTACGTATCCATGAACGCATAGGAAATACTATATGGTACTGTACATGTTATCAGTTACTATTGATCAAGTGATCATTAAGAGAAGATGACTGTGCACTGATTTAGGTAGAGACAAAATTTGATAGTACAAGCGTAGGCAGGTCCACCCTTTTTGTTATGTGGGAATGAAGGTGCTCTTGGCTTGACGTCCTTTATACAGAAAATGCACGAATCATACCACCTCTTCATAACAAGAAAAGTTATGCTGATAAAACCCATTTGGCCACCCAAAATTTCATACTGCAGCTGAAGCAGCTTCAACTGGAGGACATTTCCTCTGTTACTGTTGTTTAGTACTGAAATGAGGCGACAGAATGAACTAGAGCATTGTGACACAACTGCTGACTCAATTCACATCAGCTTCCACCATGAAACTGACCGAAAAAGATCAAAATATGGACAGGAGAACTGCCCAGTAATCCTGCTGAACAGGCCTTAGCAGAGAGCAAGTCAGCAAAATCCTCAGATCTAGTCTGACCTTTGAGATCTCCTGAATCATCATCTAGATCAAACGTAGATGGTTGATAAACCACCCATATTTCAAGCAAATTACCAAAGTCAGTAGACTTTCTGTAATAGCAGAAACAGCAAACCCAGCTAAGCCTTTCAGACCGTTGAGTGGCATCATATTTTCAAATAACTCATGGCAGCTGCCCCAGAAAAACTTCCATGATGCCAAAAGCATCTTCCCAGTACGCCAGGCTTGCTACAAGGGTCCTTCATCTTTGCACAATGCATGCTCATTAAAGGCGGCCACTCATTTTCGGGCTTGTATCCATTAACACATGGGAAATACAATGGCACTGTACATGTTATCGGTCACTATTGATCAAGTGATCATTAAGAGAAGATGGCTGTCATGATTTAGTTATAGACTTAGGTTGACAGTACAAGCGAAGGCAGGGTGATAACAGAAAATGCACGAATCATACCACCTCCGCATAACAAGAACAGTTATGCTGATAAAAACTGTTTTGACTCCCCAAAATTTCCTACTGTAGCAGAAGCAGCTTGAACTGAAGGACATTTCCTCTCTATTACTGTTGTTTAGTACTAAAATGAGGTGACAGAATGAACTAAAGCATCGCAACAAAACTACTGAGTCAAATCACATCAGCTTCCACCACGGTACTGCCGGAAAAGATCAAAATATGGAAAAGAAAACTGTCCAGTAATCCTACTGAATGCCGGCCTTAACAGAGAGCAAGTCAGCAGGATCCGCAGATTGATCCGCAGATTGATCTAATCCGACCTTCAAGATCAAAATTCCTGAATTATAATCTAGCTCAAACAGAGATGCTTGATAAACCACCCGGATTTCAACCAATTTACCAAATTCAGTACACGTCCTTCATAGCAGAAACAGCAAACCCAGCCGAGCCTTTCAGACCGTCGAGTGGCATCACGTTTTCAAATACCTTATGGCAGCTGCTTCATAAGAACTTATACGATGCCGAAAGCATCTTCCCAGTATGCCTGGCTGGCTACAAGAGTCCATCTTCGCAAAATGTGTGCTCATTATAGGTGGTCACTCATTTTCAATCATGTTGTTGAAGGCAAATGCAGTCTGCGGACAACATGATGAATGCAAAGCATAGATTATTTGTTGGTAGGTGCCTTTCTCACATTAAAAAAATGTGAATGTGCATGTGCACAAGATTTGACATTAACTAAGGATCATTATTTTTTATTTATTGAAAAATTCGGATTTATTTTTATTAAAATTTAAACATAATAATACTCTATTGAAACAGTGTGACTGTTCACAAAAAAATTACGATTATTTTTTTATAATTTGTTTATTTAATTCCGAATTTTATTATTTCTTCCAATGGTAATCTTATAGTTCGTACTTATTCAATTATAACTTCTTAATCCTTGGGAGGTTGTGTCTGTTCATATATAATTTCTTATTTTTGCTATTAATTATTGAATGTGTTTGTTCAATCATAATCTCTTCTTCCATTTGTCGTTTTCTCTCGAAAGAATATACGGCCATTGCTTTCAATTATTTCTCTAGAGACCCTAAAAAAATATTAGAATTACTATATGATATTATTAATCGAGACTTCATTGTATCCTAGAGGAAATTTGTCGATGACCATTAGTAATTTCGTGTGGTAAATAAATCTATAAAAAAAATGATATAATGCTTCATAGTCTGACTTCACTGTTCTACTCAAATTGGAAGACATTTTCCCAAAATTATCATGGGGTGACATGAGTATGGATATATCTATGACCATATTGATTGGTTCGTAGGAGCACCAGAGGAATGTGATCACGTGAGGTCTCTTCTTTACAAAACTGAACACAAGATGCTGCGAGGAACCTTTCATTCCCCATGCTGAACTTCGTTTACCCAGAAAATTATTTGGATGCAGCTATTGATTGATCAATGGGTTGGATCCTTGACCTCTTGCACTCCTTTCGGTGCTAATAGGCATGCATAAGGTATTACGAATTTCTTTAGGCTTCCAGCTTCATCGATCCAGTGGTTCAACCGGTCGAACCCGTTGGCTCGAGAATTGAGACCGGTTTGAAAAGCGAATTAAAAGTCAAGCCTTCCGAAATGAACTAAGTAAGAAAGGTGAGTTCTTTTCTCTGAATGAACGAGGCATGGATCATTTTGAGGACGGTACAGTTAGAGCATAATTAGCTAGCTTTTCGGATGCCTCTCTCTCTCTCTCTCTGACCGAGCTAAAGATTTTCCTTTTCTTTCCCCTGCACGATATTACTAAGAAGCTATAGATTAACCCTTGCCCGATTGGTTGGGGGCATAGGAGATTGGTTCCGAGAAAAATGATGTCAATGAATGGTAATTTTGAAGTTCGATCCTTGTTAGGTCGTGAATATGGTACAAAAGGTGTATTTTGAACAAGAACAAAAAAACAAGCAACAATGTGAGTTGAGTTGAATGGAAAAATTTCTCCTTGCCAAGGGAAAAGATGCCGGTTCGATTTCTATTATTTGTCTAGGTTAAAGTAACGTAATTAATGACGAAAGATTGATATAATTGATAGCGATAGTACAATGAATGGTTTCATCCCAAAATGAATAAAAAAAGGTAATAATTAATTACTCATCCATATTTATCGAAATCAAATCCATCATGGAAATGTGGCGATGATGGCATGTGAACCTATTGGCTATTCTGGGATTAGCCAGGAGCCAAAGACATGGACTTAATCAATTCTTGGTATTTGCAGGGTGTCCCACGAGCCTTTCAAGAGTTCTAAGTTGTACCTGCTATGCTCTCGGATTATTAGAAAATAAGTCAAGAAAATGGAAAATTTTGCAATGACTAGGGAGTGCAACGACATTAATACTAGACATGAGATTTCTTTTTTTTTTTTTAATTTACGCAAAACATTTCAAGACCATCGCTAAATAATGATTGTTATTATCATACACAATAGAGTTAATATCACGAAAAACTTTAGATTGATATATTTGTAACAAATTTATTCCAAAATAATTTTTTGATTACGAAAAACCTTAAATCGGTGTACTTATGATAAATTTATCTTAAATGATTGTAAAAATCTCAAACTAGTACATTTGTGATAGATTTGTCTCAAACTAAATTTTTTACTAACAAAAATCCCAAACAAGTATATTTATGATAAATATACCCTTTATTAAATTGGATTAACACTACAAAAAATCATAAATTTGGTATAATTGTGACAAATATGGAGTAAAATCCAAAATTGGTACATCAGTCAACTGTTATGTATTATTTAACCCAGTAATTTGACATTAAAATTTAACATAAATTAATAAAAAAAAATTTTCACAATCATATCGGTTTGGGATAAATTTATCAAATGTGTATTAATTTTAAGTAAATTTGTTAAAATTGTACTAGTTCAGAGTTTCAATAAAAAATTAAAGTAAATTTATCAAAGACGTACTGATGTAAGATTTTTTGTGTCATTAAACCGTCTTTAATACTCTTTTTTTTTTATATTTCTCTTTCGTAGTGGATTTATTTTTGTCAATAAATAATAAATATTCTCAAACGAGAATTAAAGGAACGCTGCTTTACTCCCTTTGACAGCTTTTCCCCTCTCTCTCTCTTTTTTATTTTATTTTATTAATTTGTTTACCGGAGAAAAAAACGGCAGGCGATGTCTTCTTGTTCCGCGTCAACGCGCAGCCTTCCCCACGAAAGGGAGCCCCAGCAGTCAGAGAGCTCCGATCGGTGACGTCCGCGACGGCTGATTTGCCGAGCACGAAACCCCCGGAATTCCGATTCCCCCGCCCCGGCGTCGTTCGATCGCCGCGCCGCCGCCTCCTCCTCCTCGATCTCCGCCCTCCTCCGCCCGCGCCGGCTCTCGTCTTCCCCTCAGGTATTTCCCGCCATTCTGCTCCGCGAAACCTAAGCATTTCTCTTTCTCTCTCCTCCCCCCTCCCTCCGCCTAGGGTTTGAGCAAACATTTCAAAGCGTGCGGCTTTTCCTTTGGGGAAAGAGCTCATCGTCGCTTGTTTAGTTTGGCGGCCGAGCAGAATTCGGGTGATTGGAATGAAGTTCGGATAAATTTAGCAATTTCCTGGTTCGATTCGATGTTTGGGCGGGGGGGGTGGCTTCGCGAATGAGGCGAGCTCCTTCCTGCGATCGACTTGGGATTGTTGTTGGAGGGGCGGGGATTTGGTGAGGTCACCTGGGGACGGGGCCGTCATCGCTCATTTGGTGGCTTCTTGTTGCGTTGTTCTACGATTGCGTGTTGGTAGAATCCATAACCATCTGCTTACCTTGCTCCGATGGGAACTTGTGGGCATTTCTGGGCACTGCGATTTTGTCTTTTAGAATGACCGACCTTTTCTGATCTTTGAGAAGATTATAAGTTTGCTGGGGTTTCTATTAATTTGATAAAAATTTGTGGATTGGTAATCAAAGATGGTGACTAAACAGAAAAGTGATGCCCAGAACCTCCTTGTTACCAAAAAGGAAAGAACCTGACCTTGTTACCTAAACAGCGAAATTGTTCAGGGGCTAGGCAAGGCTAGTTATTCTCCATCGAAAATTTAAAACTAAGCTAATTGTTCTGAGGAGCATTGGTAGAGTCTACCTTCCTTTTCTTCGCCCTGTCCTCTTGAAGGCATTTATAGCCTTATCCTAGATTTCTTGTCTAAAACTGGGGCAATGCTGATAATTTTGGTCATTTTTCTTGAACGAGTGGTTTTTTATTTTTCTGATGTACGAGTGGTATATGATATCTTGACAGCTTTTGGGGATCTGGAAATGCCAGGGAATTAAGAGACTCAAGTAGAATCTGAATTCAGCAAGGATATGTACTATGATGTGACGAGTTAGGCAGCTGTTTGACAGGCAGCAAGTGCGCTATGCTAGGTCCTGGCAATAATTCTGGCAAGGGCAGTAATACATCTTCACTGGAAGTGCCTCCCTTGCCCCAATGTTTGTCGCTGGAGCCAATTACGTTAGGCAAACATTTACGACCGGGAGAACTCAGGAGGGTCCTTGCTTTCCCTGTTGGCAGTACATCAGAGGGGCATTCATTCGGAGTTAACCAGCCTAAGCCTTCTACTGTCATGGCAACCAAGGAGCTAAAGCATATCAAAGAAAGTGTTAAAGATTCCTCGAGAAAAGCAAAGTAATGGTTCTTGCACATCCTGCAGAGATCTTGTTTATTTCCCTACTTGTCATTCAGGTTATCATGTGTAGTGGGAACTCTATTTAGATGACTAGCTTGCACTGCTTCGAGAAAGGGGCAATTTGGTAATTGGTGGGAGAATGGGTTATAATTTACTTCAGTGCACACTTTGGCGGAAAGGAATGTGGTGTAACGATCCATGAGTCCTAGCAATCCTTGCAAATAGCCCATGAATTTGAGCCAAAGACATGCTGTAGATGTGCTTGGCTTGGTTTTGTGGCAGTTTGGGTTGAACCACTTTGAAGATGTTTGTGATATTAAGTGAATATATGTGAGGATGTCTATTTATTACCCTATGATGGTTGGATAAAGCTTTTTGAAAGCTGTTTCTTTTAATGCTTTACTCCAGGTTTCTAGAATGTCTTATCTATTTATATCAAGAATTAAATCTGGGTTCATTGGATGTCATCGTCTAAATTACTACCTGTACATTGAATATTTCATATATCTTTATCAGGGACAGAGCAAAGATGTTCCGGGAGTCCCTCTCTAAGCTGGAAATTTACAGGGAAAACCTGAGCTCAAAGAAGCGACAAAGGACGGATACCTTATCCATTGAGAGGTCTGGGGTTGACCTGGAAAAGGCAAAAGGTCAACTTCGTGGAAGCCCTCGTGACATGGTCAATGTGAGGCTGGAGCAGAGGCAGAAACATGTTGGATTGGTTAAGCGTGTCCGTACTTCAGTGGCAGATATGCGGGTTTGTATCTGAGGCTTGTTTCCATTTCCGGTCTATAATTATTCAGTTCTTTTGGAAATTTTTATCCCCTACTTTTGTTTTATGTGTTATAAGATATTGCTTGGTTTTAGATTTGCTCAGAAGGAGATTTTCAGTCATGCTTTCGTGTTCTGCTCAATTTTATTTGACTTTCTTCTATGTATTTCTGTGTGAGGTATATTTTCTATTTTTTTTTTCCTTCAAAGGGACAACCTGTAAGATTTCCTGGTTAGAATCTGTATCACCCAGATACTTATGCACTTCTTAGGTGTAGATAAATTGAGTTATCTTGCATCCGCTGGTTCAAACATTGTTATTATAGAGATTTCAGTTCACTAAATTGTTGGCAAACCTGAAGATTGCAGCTTATTACTGAAGCCATTTGACCTATGAATTCACGAAAAAAGGTCCAGAAGAGCATGAAGTTAATGACAGACTGTCGTTGATGCAATTTAAAATTGTTCGACTCAAGCTTGATGCAAACTGTTTTATATAAGGTTTAGAATTTGCAATGCTGTCACGAAGCGACATGCATATTAACACTCTCTAGCCCTTAACATGAATTGCCCCCACTAATGAAATATTTATATGCCAACCTGTTCTCTTTTTGATAGATTTCTGTGATATGAGTCCTCGTCATAATTGCCTTGTCTTGTGAACTACTTGTGTATTTTTTGGTACTGCTCTTGATAGTTGTTATTTAAAGATCTGTTTATGATGTAGTACCTACTTTTGAGAGATCAGCTCAATATTTTCCATTCCACACTAATTTTGTTTCACACTACTTGTTATTAGGCTGATACCAAGTCCATTTCTGCCTCAAGGCAGCCGGCAGAAAGAAATGAGGAAAAGGTCCAGGTTGGTAATGGTCTTTTAGTTCGAAGTGAAGAAAAGATCCGCCGGGTGGCTGCTGCAGGTGAGAGTTGGGAGAGGAAAATTAAGAGGAAGCGATCTGTAAGTGCTGTAGGCAACAGAACTCTACATGGTGATGGAGATCCAAAGCAAGTTATGCAGTCTAAACTGCCTTCCGATTCCAAGTTGCGATCTGGCGATGGTCATGCTTTCAGGTAATCTTATGTTGATGTGAATATCTGCCTTCTTAGAAGACTGTTGTGTAATTTATGTCTGATTGAGCTGTAGAGTCAGCTCTTTTTTCTAGTTGATTGTGGACATTTTGATCTCTCTCTGTTTTTGTTGGATGGAGACATTTTGATCTCGTTAGAGGTCAGATATTCTTTCATTTTTCCTTGTCTCCCTCCTTCGACTTAACTGTATTATTCACTCTAAATTCTCTTATACTTGGATGTCTCATATGCAGAACTTCTCTATTGGTTATCCTGAAAGTAATTTAAATGAGCTGCTGGGATGGGTAATAGATGATATGGTTGATTTGTTTCTTTGTTGGAAGAATATCTTTGTTTTATGGCTCAGAATTGGTTTTTTCTTTTTCCAAATGGCTGACGAATCTTACTGTTTACAATGTTGGGGTCTCTAACCATTATTAGAGTCTGGTCCCTAGGCACCATTCAATTAGCTGCGGCTAAGGAACCATCAATTTTAGAAGGCAAGGTGATGAGATTTTGAGATACCTTCCTAATAGAAGTTTTCCTTAATTGATGGCTTTCCTTTGACCAGTGAAATTGATAGCTGTCATATATACGTGGCTTGTGATGTTCACCCAAATGACATTTGAATGGTAATAAAATGAATTAGTTGCTTGTTTTTTTAACTCTAATCTCGAAAATGGTCGACGAGGCTAGGGCTAATCGAACACAAGTGCATAAGAAAGGTGGTCACACGAGAAAAGGAGCGTCAAAGAAGCCATTAGAGCCTCTTCAGATTGCATAATTTGCCAGTCTGCATAACAACTGTAAAAATTTTGAGCAACAATCATGTGTTAGATGATCGGTAGCAGAGGAAAATCTCCTGTGTATGTATACTTGTTACCTGAATCACTTCATTTGTGCTTTTCTACTCAAAATCTCTCTCTCTCTCTCTCTCTCTCTCTCTCTCAATTTTCTTGCTACTATAGGTCGAAAACTTCAAATGGTGCGGGTGGAACAAACAAGTTGGTCAGCCGGGCTGAGTCTCCTGGTTCAAATGCCTGTGCAGTTCTGAAGAATGAGCTGGAGATAGCCCCTTCACCAAGGGATGGTACTGATATATTTGAGCAGAGGGTTTTACTGAAGGGAAACAAGTATGTCCTTATATATTCTCAAAATACTTGTTCCTTGTGTATAGCTGCCATACATGTTCATATCTAACATGACTTAAGACTGTGCTTTATACCTTTCCTTCATAATAAGGTGTGCATCTCTTCCGTCCTCTATATACTTAGTCAGGTTGACGAGGCTCTTGATTGCCAATAACTGGAGTACCTCTTTCAGGTCAAACTTTGAGGAGGGTGACATGGCTAGCGGTTCTAGTTCATTGATTAAAGGAAAGGCCTCCCGAGCACAAAGAACGGGTTCACTTATGGTGCTTGATTCATCTCCTAGCGTTCATCCTTCACCTGGAGCTATTGAAGATTGGGAACCACCTCCTAAGCCAAATAAAATTATGGCAACTGGCATCACAAATGATAAAAAGCATACTCCCGGTGCAACATCACAGCCAATGGCACAGTGGGTTGGGCAGAGACCACATAAAAAATCACGCCTTCGAAGGGCAAACCTAGTCTCTCCTGTTGTGAATCCTGCTGACAAGATGCAGAATCTAGCGCAAGGCTTTGCGACACCAGAGCCCAACCGTAGAAATTCTGTAACTGGAAACAGTGGATCTTTGATTGGACGCATATCAGGTAATGTCAACATAAAGATCAAGAAGGAACCTGAAATTTCGTCGCCATTTGGTATGCCTGACAGTGAAGAATCAGAAGCTTGGGAAAACGGACTGAAAGAAAAAGGAATGGATGGTGGTGAAGTTTCTGCATCTCATAGTGCTGGGGATAATGTTTTGCCTGTGAAGAAGGGTAAAGTACTTTACGAAATGAGAAAACAAGGGAGGAGTGGAAGAGGTTTGTCTGTGACTAAGTCAAGTATTCCTCCACGGGAGAGGACGGAGGACTTAGTTGCAGCAAAACCACCTCAAAGTGTGAGGCTCAGTTCAGATAGAAACAAAAGGTCTTTGAATTTTTTGTTCCAATCTTGTGCACAGTGCACTTGCATTATTTAAATTATGTTCTGTTAAATGATTTTTGCTATTGATTGTTGATCCAGTAAATCAGGCCGACCTTCTATGAAGAAGTTGAAAGATAAGAAGGCTGTGGCTCGGGTTGGATTGGTACTAAATGCCGGCTCTTCTGATATTTCTGGTACAGTAAAAGCCCAAATCTTTTGTTTAGTATTCTTACATTTCAGCTTCTCTCACTGGGGTATTATTGGCTAGAATGGCTTTAAGTGCTCTGACATTTGAGAATATTAATGATGATATGATGCGACAGAGTAGACGTAATATAATCCTCATTGTTAGTAGGGCATATGGGCACATGGGCCAAATATTTGCAATATCATATTTTCCTGTTGTCTCATATATTGTAGTACTTTTACTTGGCTCTCTGTGGATGGGAGATGCTTATTTGTATAAAACATAGCGATTTTCAAAGAGTTTGATTTCGAGTAAATCATATAAGCGACATCTTCATTCAGGGAATCTGTTTTTTTAATGCTGCAGCATCTTGCTTTTGATGTAACATCAAAATTTTTTACTCAACATATGTCGTGCACTTGGTTTCTCTACAGTTTAAGCTTCAATAAAATAGATTATTGAGACCTTTGGAACCTTACCATAAGCAAAGTGAATAAAAAGGTTGCCAAGCTTATTATGTTTTGGCCATGAGGAAGTTGCCAAACATTGATATTCCACTTTGATATCCTTTTGCAGGTGATTTGGATGATGATTTTCAAACTTTACTTGCTGCTGTGCATTCTGCTCGAAATGCTTTCAGTACGCGCTTTGACTTAGATCCTCTTATTAAATTTGTTTTTTCCCCAATGTTGGCTCTTTTTTCCCCCTTGTGAAAATGTGACCATAGAAATCCCTTATTGTTTGTACAGATATTGCATTTGTTAGTACACTATGGAAGAAAATGAAAAATGTTTTTGCTTTTGTGAGTCCTGAAGACGAGTCCTACTTAAAGCAACAGGTAATAGTTATGATAGAATCTTAGTTTCTCAATATCACGAGGATGGGATACTGACAATTTCATTTTGCTCATTTCTTACTTGGATCAGCTCAATCGCATTGAGGAGCTTCATGAGAGTTTGTCATTTGTGATCAATCATGATGCTTTGGTAAGAAAACTTATTTTAGTGGCCTTATTTTATTTTATGTTATTTTTGTATTTCTTTCAGTCTATCAGTGACTTATGAAAAATATTGTCGCAAACTTCTCAGAATAGATATTAAATTCTACAAGAATTTCTTGGTTCTTTTCTCAGGGTGCAGTCGTTCACAAAGAAGATTCTGATCGTCCTCAGGGACGAGAAGGGAACCATTTGGATGAGGAAGCATCTCAGAATGCTATATTGTCTGGCAGATTTGACATTGGGAGTTTGGACAAGGTTACTCCGTTGTATCAGAGAATACTTTCTGCTCTAATTGAGGATGAAAGCGAAGAACTCTACCATCACAATGAAGGAAAAAATTTGTCTCTACAGAGCGTGAGTGATGATTCTCATTGTGGTTCATGTAACCAGATAGACATAGAGTCCAGAGACAAGGATAGGATGGAATCTGAAGTCGAATCAGCTGTGGATTTATGGAATCAGAAAGTTAATGTTTTGGACAGATTTTCTGCTGATAAAAGTGCTGCCTCTAGCACAGTTAGGAATTCAAGCATGTCGACTTCTGTTTACAGCAACGAGCATTCATTTGGAGATGATGAATACTCCCATTCGGATGCAGCCATTGTCAGTGAAATATGTTCAGATGATATGGGACAGCTGCCAAAGAAGGAATTGAATGTCTCTGCCTTTCCTTACCATGATGGTCAATATCAATCGATGTCTCTCGATGACAGGCTTCTGCTTGAGCTAAGGAGTATCGACATACATCCAGAAATATTGGTAGGTTCCTCATTTAACAGACAGGATCCACTGTACTCTTTCCCACGTGTTACCCAGACTCTGGAAATCCTCTTCTTACTGCTTCTATGTGAACACTTCCCCTCTTATTGTTTCAAACTCGGTTTACTGTGTGCAGCCTGATCTAGCAGATGACGTGGAGGTGATTAATCAAGATATTGCAGAACTGAGGGAAGGGCTATACCAACAGGTTGATATCTCCTTGGTCTTCTTGAATTTGTTGGACCGTAAAGTGAGGAATTGAAAGGAAGGTTTCTCTTTCTTGGATGAAAAGAATGAAGTCTGATGATTAATGTTCAATCCTGTTCTTGCAAAATCCCCCCACCATTGATCTCTGATTTTTGACTGAATGTTAGATTGCGAGAAAAAGGGCGAACTTGGAGAAAGTGGATAAAGCTATAATGAGCGGAAAAGATGTGAAAAGACGGTAATATTAACGCCTTGTTGGGGTTTTTGTCCGATAGTTTTCTCTTGCTTCTTGTTTTGCTTAAATAGTTGGGCTTGATATGCAGGAATTTTGAACTAGAAGAGATTGCTATGCAGCGACTTGTTGAGATGGCCTACAGGAAAAGAATGGTAATTGTTTATCTGTTCGAAGTTCATTATTTAGAATTGATGGATTATTGGTTTTTGAAATTTTTTGTGCACAAAATTCATATGTATTTTCCATCTGTAAGGAAAAGGAACCATGTATTGGTTTTTGAAACTGAAATATTGGACAGGATAGATTAGACAGTAATGGACTCGTGTTTGCAATGCAGATCACTGTGAATTTTTGTGCTGTTTCCTCATTATGGATTTTTGCACATCGCTAAATGATGTTGAAACGCTGGTAGTTCCTAGTACTAATATCTTATGGTTATCTAAGAAATAGCCCAGATGGTCTTGAAAAGAATCATTTTTCCTCCTACCCCCAGGGCAGGGTTGAACCCCTGCCTCTGTGGTTCTCCTCTTTATATGCTGGCCACTAAGCCAGCAGAGGTGATCCAATTTATATCAAGTGATGAAGTCAAAGGGATGTGACTCCTAGACCTTATCTCATATTGGTACATTCTGGTTCTTTGACATTGCATTTGATGTTGCCAATCTGTCCTTTAAGAATGAGCATTATTTTGTGCTGAATGCTTAAGTCACCAACTGAAGGATTGGGCTTCCTGATTCTTCATCTCATATCTTTTTTTTTTTTCCCCTATTTAGTTCTAACATCTGGGGCTGTGGGTTGGCTGTCTGTTGTGAAGAGATTTTGTCTACTTCTGATGAGTTTTCTAGTTTTTTTTTTTTTTTTTCCATATCAGTTCTTCTATGAAGTAATAACAGAATTACTTGTTTGTGATTTATGGGGCTGTCATAGGTCAGTGTATATTTTGGATCTTAGGAGTTTCTATTGGTATCATATTCAAAAAGTTTCAGTGTGATTTTTTCTCAAGTATCTAATGCCTAATGCTGTAGGTCCTAAAATTCAATATTTTTTGCACTAGATTGAACATAAACACTGAATGTCCAGTTTTAGCATCTCTTTGTTCTGAGATCGTGCTTTGTTTAGATCCCACAAATCTTGTTTCTTGAACATTTTCCTCATTCAATGAGCAAAAGACAGAAGTAGAAAAATTTGTCAATTTGGATAACAACAGAAGGCTAACATTTTGAAATTGGGCATTCTTATCGATGTGGTTTCAGTTATTCAGAAGCTACACTATGCTTTGTAGTACTAGAAAGTCTTTTGTCCCATACTTGCCACGACAGGACTTCATTTAGGTTCTAACAGGAAGTCCAAAAATGTATGCCTTTCTCCATCCACTGCCAGAGGTGGGCAATTGTGGTGATAATTGATTTCCTACTAGGCATGGCATCTTGCAAATTCCGAGCTTACTCCAGTGTGACAAATGGCTTTTAGTTAGGCTTGTTGATTGCATGGTGCTATCCCTCAGTCTTCTTTACTGGCCCAATGGTTTGTCTTCTAAACTTGCTTAGGGTTATGCATGGTATTTGGCAATGTTTCCAGAATATATGCATCCGGTATCAGTACTATTTTAAATTTCTTGATGGTAACTGGTTCTACTTGAGATAAATAACTTAAGTTTTATGGTGGTCCTATTATATCGTCAAGTACATGATATCGTGATAAATCAAAGCGGACACTATTGTTTGTATGTTCCTGAAATGCAAAAGTAGCTGGAAATGTTATATGGATGTGTATGAACTAGAGACAATTTAAGCACTTCGCTGGTTGGTAAAGAGTTCTTGTCATATCAATTTACTATACAGGCATGTCGGGGGAGCAGTACTTCAAAAGCTTCAGTCCGCAAGGTTTCAAAACAGGTTGCGTTGGCTTTTATCAAGCGAACACTTGCAAGACATCAAAAGTATGAAGATACGGGCATCAGTTGCTTTTGCGAGCCTGGACTGCAGGAAATCCTCTTTGCACCGCTGTCCAGCACTAATGATGCAAAATCTGTTGAATGCGTTGGCTCAGGAACGGCAAGCAATACGTGCATTGATGTTCCGAATCCTCAAGCAGAAGCTAGGGGATCAGGTAAATTTTGATCATGCTAGCCTGCCATTACATGATTGACTTGGAATCAGTTGTGCTTGTATTTGACTGTCACCTGATAAAAGTACCCTCAGGATGAAAGTTCACGTGAAACAATTGGGTTAAACCAGTTAAGAATCTTTTGACCTCCTATATTTCCTGCCGCAGGTGCTGTCTCTAGCACTTTTGAAAGGTATGACTCTCATGGGAAGAAGAAGGAAATGCTAATTGATGATGTCATGGGGTGTGCTTCCTCAAAAGTAACATCGATTGACAGCTCCATGCTCTGCGAAACAAAGGGTAAGAGAGGTGAAAGGCAGAGGAATACGACTGTTACTACTCTATCTGCAGGGGCTGGTCAACAATCACTCCAAAGCCCCGGGGTTGAATGCAAAATCAAAGCGAAACCGAAGCAGAAAGCCAGTGATCATCCGACTTCAAGGGTAAGGCCTGGAAATGGATTTCCAGCATCGGCAAAGACCTCTAGTCACGTGACTAATGCATCGCTTGGTCAATCAAAGGCGGGTAACAATGCACGAGGAGACTCGACTAATGGTGTGGATGAGCCCATTGATCTCGGGAATCTTGGGCTTGGTGGGAATCAAGATCTCAGTTCGTTTCTGGACTTTGACATGGATGGGATGCAAGATCACGATTCCGTTGGTCTCGAAGTACCACCGTGGGATGAGTTCGCATTCGAGTTTTAAAATGAGGACGGCGTGCAAGAGTTCGACCTCATTATTCTGCAAATGCTAGATTTGGGATTGTGACGTATACAGTGTTGTGCTTTTTCATAATTGATTGAGGGTGCGGTCTGTAGAGTCAGAGCAAAGAAATTTGAAAATCTACGTTTTACCAAAACTGTTGGGAAGCAAGCGGAGTCAGAATTTGTCACTGTAATTCTTTGTTGTACACTAATCCCCAGTAGTAAAGAATTTTGCCTATCCAAAGTTACATTCTCAAGAGCAGGTTCGTTCATGCTTATCAGAAAAAACATGAATTGTTGGTTTCTCTCTCCCTCTCTCTTTCTCTCTCTCGCTCTCTCTCTCTCTCTCTCTCTCTCTCTCTCTCATACTTTCCTTGCTTGTAAAGTAGTGACGGGAGCATTATTACACTTTGATAGAATAAATTAAAATTGAGACCTAATCTAAAAGGACGTGTACCATTAGTCTAGAGAAAAGTCGCCTTTGCTTCCTAATTTTCTGATTGGTGTGGGGGTGAGTGAAGGCACGCTGACAGTGATGGACAGTGCCAATTTAATCAATTATTTTACTTTATTTTTATGAGTTTGATTGTAATGATAAAAAGTATAGAACTGCCAAAAATTTCTCTGTGAAACAAAATACAAAATATAAAATAGGGCACCGTTTTATTTAAGGAAGAAACCAGAGTAATTAGGAAAAACGTAAGTACTCCGAAACCCCTGGTGATTCTGTCATTTTCCCTCCAAATAATCACCGCTAACGATGCCCATGGAAGAGCAAGACGACTTAAATTGACGTCCGATTAAATTATTTCTTGCCGTGTTAGATTTTGAATTAACCGCTTTTACACCCCAGGTCTGATACGTCAAGAAATGTTAAAAAAAGAAAAAGAAAAACATAATCAAATGAGCTATGTTATAGCAATGCTCATGTATGAAAATCCCTGTAAATAATTGTTGTTCACATCACTCTCAATCTATAGAAACTGTTGATTGAATAAAATAGTTTTTAGATCAATCTGGAGACACGCCCATTATTAAAATTCGATGGCCACCCAACTTTTTAATGCATGTCGGTAGAAGATCGTCTGTATATACATATTATATGTAAATTAAAATAATAAAGTAAAAGAAACAGAAACTCTCAATCTGCCGTCCCTCCCCCTCCCCTCCTCTCTCTATGTCGTCGTCCTATTTGAAACTAAGAAATGTATAATTTCACAACCACTTCATTAATGAAAAGGATCAAAGGAGAGGAGGCGAGCACTCGTACCCACCACCCGGATTTTCCCTCTATCAGCACCAATAATCGTGTGTATTCTTCTGGTTCGTGATGAATCCGCTGCATATAATATATAGAAAGAGGACAGTGCATGTCATTAGTTATTGGGATCTCGCCTTCCTGCTCTGCTCGTCCGTTCTTCATATTCTAATCGCAAAAGGAAGGTCTCCTTTTGCAACCACTTCATGCAAATATGCAAGAAAACCGCATCCCCCCCCACTTCCCAACCATCCGTATTGTCTCTTTGTCCTTTCTTGTTCGAAGTTCATTCTCTCTCTCTCTCTCTCTCTCTCTCTCTCTAAATAGTGCAATTGTATGGCTGAAGTGTGCAATGCTCGCAAAGGGGTTTGAATGACATTGCTAATATGACGAGTTCATGATATATCTATCAAAAGCTTGCCCTAGCTTTGGAACTAAGTCAGCGGTTATTCAATAGATAACTTCTTGTTTTAAAAAGATAAAAGTATAGTATGTATATTTTACCAAAAAAAAAAAAGTATAGTATGTAGACATGTACATGTAGTTGTTCAATAGACTTAAGGTTTTGAAATTATTCATGAGAATACCTTGTTTGTCCTCGTGTATTATTACTATATGGCTTGTGTTTAAGGAAAAGAAAGATTGCATAAGAATATCATATACAATAAAGACACTACGATGACGAGAATTTTGCAATTTCATATTGTTTCTTTTTCTCTTTCTTTATAACCCAATTCACTAGAGAAGCTTCCCCGTGCACGATACAATTGATTACATTCATTTACATGACAAGAACAGAGAAGGCAGTAGATATATAAACACTAAAATTTCCTATCCTCCTAAAAGAGAAGCTTCAAGAAATTCTGGCAAACCCGTTTATGGGGATGAGGTCGTCGTTCTCGATCCAAACGATCAGGTTTAGCTCTTGCTCAGCTCGGTCAGGCGCTGGATAATCAAAAGTTGGAGAAGTGATTTTGTGTAGCCTGAACGATTTGCAGGTCCGTTGTTGTTTGGCGTGAATTATCATCATTCATCATGCTCCTGACCAAAACCCAAGTTATTTATGATAGTCAGATGCAAGAACAGATTAAGATGACTAGATTAGTTTGCATGGATCATTTATCTTAATGTAAAAAAATCAGCATCTAATGCACTGATAATCTCACTCTCGAGGACGAGACGCCCATAGAGAACTCAACGCTCGTAGTCGACCATAATACTCCCCGATCACCAAGAAACAGCGGGCGGCTTGTCGAACCGTCAGTATTCGGTGCAAATGATGAAGGGTATGTTGCCTCAAGTTATCAGCCTGCAATTTTTAGCTACACAAGTAAGAAAACTCCGACATGAAATATGACAATGAGGTTATATAGATGATTAACATCCGATAATATATATAAATTACCAAGAGCAAGTTGAAATAAAAATGAAATCCTAATTATGGTGCACTTGCACATGGGTTGCAAAGGCCAACAACAATTCAAGGGGGCTGGAAGCTCATGTAGATGTCATTTTCTTCAAATTTGGACCATCTTGCAATCATAGAGATAAATAATCCTATAAAATCTTGAATCCCATCTTAAGAGGATAGCTTATCATTTTCCTCCTCATTATTTTAAATTTGGCTTGATAGCTCTAGCTAGGGTTTCCATTTCAACCGGCATCACTTTCAAGCAACCTTTTAGATGGCGACATTCAGAGAGATATGGTAGAAAGAATCAACACCAAACCCTAGTTATTCAACAGGCTAATGGACTTCTTTACCCCAAAAGGAAGATATATTTTTACCACACAAAAAAAAAAAGGGTTTAAAAAAAATAGAACAAATTATGGTATAAATATTTCTGAAAATTTAGTATAAAGAACTATAAATCGTTTCAGCTTTGGCATGCTCTTAGTGGGGATCATCAAAGGCGCAACTCTCGACGTTGACCAAATCTGATGGAGACCGCCATGAAGATTATATCCTAATGAAAGTATTGATATGATATTCAAAGTTAGATCTCCATCCAACGACGAATCAGCACCAAAACTGATGGAGGGGGTATGCACCGTGTAATAGAATAAGCCTTTTTTAACACTGGGATTCTAGCATTTCATCTCAGAAAGTCAAACAAGAGGTTAGAATCAAGGTGACGCAAATCCTGCTTTAGGTTCACTTTAAAATATAGCGGCGCTTGCCCTACAACTCCTGAAAGTCTGACACATTTATGCACCCAAAAAATGAATCTACAAGTGTTCTTGATCTTAAACAGCCTTCTCAGAAGGAAGTCCTAATTTTATTTTCTTTTTAAATTTCATCATCTTTTCCACGTGTCTGCAGCAAACTCCTGTTTATATTGAATATATATATATATATAGTAGTTGTACCTTAGCTTATCCTAATTACTGCTCTACAGCCTTCAAAAAGTTTGCATGAGAGAATGAATTTGCCCCGAGCTCAAAAGAAATTCTAGCTTTTTGTGCATTTGACGATTTTACCTGTCGAACAAAGCCTTCGAGATTGGATAACTTGCCCAAGGCGACCACCATCTGTTGCATTGTATCGATGCTGGGCCCACTGGCGATGGTGTCGACAAGTGACTGTTGGAGCTGTTCTAGCCCCTGGGACAGCGCCTCCTCCGCCTGCTGAGACGAATGTTGGAGGCTGCATATCCCCATGAACTGTTGTTCCGTCAACGGATCTAATTGCGTTATTAATATCTGAGAACACAGACCACAAACAAAACATATAAACATCAGGATCCTCCTGTTGTTAAATATAAGCAAGGAATTTATGTTTATTTATTTATTTTATTTTTTGGAAGTGGCAATTTAACATGGAGGACCAAAATCTACGCAGATGATCATCTGATTCTGGTGCGCCCTGTGAAGGCAGAAAGAGCCTGGTTGAGAAGTGGTTCAGGCTTTAGAATTTGGTGAGAGGATATTTTGGTCAATTAATTACTCTGGCTAGAATAGACGTCACTTCTTCTTTTCAGGAAAGGAAAAGAAGTCTCCTGGAATCTAGGTTTAGCAAGTCAATGCTTTCATTATTCCTATGATTAAAGAAGATGCCTTGCCAAGAACTTTAAAGCTTGTTTAGAACCCAAGAAAAGGATCCTTTTCCTTGGGAAGCATTATTATCCTTTGAAAGTCATTAGTGAAAGGACCATGTGTCCTTCGAAGTGAGAATATACCAGAGGCCAAAGTCCCAGCCAACATCATTCTCCGGTGCTACTTTTCAGAAAAGATTGGTCACCGTCAGGGAATTTGCCAAAAGATGATTAGAAAATCAATTAATGCCACGAACCTTGATCAATTCTGATGGTCGGAAACCGCCCATCCAAAGGAAGCAGCGCTCGGCCGGGGTGGTCCACACCCCGGTAATAAGGTGGAAGACGTCGGATTTGGCAGCCGCTCCCTTGAGCCTGAAAATCTCGTCATAATGTGAAAGGTAGCCATCCACTATCACTCTGAGATCACCGTCAGGTAAATGCGCTTGGAGGCCTGTTCTGAGCTCCAGCATATGCCGGTGGTCATCCTCCAACCATCTTGCATATTCCATATCAAAAATTGCGGCTCCTAGATTGCGTTGTATTCTTTCAATTATTGCGGTGATAAAACATTAAAATACTTGTAAAGCTGAAGCAAGTAAACTGTGCAACAGCATTGATTAATCGGTCACTGTGGCCAAACATCATGCTTTTGCACTAGGCTTTTTTAGGAGAGTTTCTACTTTTATAAAGCATACCTCATTGCCTTTGGTGCAGAGCAAATCCATTTGCTAAATGGGGAAAAGTTGGTGGCAAATGGTCTGTGTTATCATGGCATAAGAGATTCTAATTTATTTAGCCAAGAAATCGGCTAGGTTGCAAAGTCCAACCAAATCTTGCAAGAGATGACTGAGAGCTAAACGATTTTCTTGCAGTCAAACAAAGAATAGTCAGAAAGGGAATTTGGAAATTTTTTCTGGTGGTGTGTTAGACCAGGAAGCTCAATTATTTGGAAAAATTGACATTCTTGATCAGTTCATAGAAGTCCATGAGTTTGAAGTTTAGCTCAACGAAAAAACATCGCACGACTGCTTTCAAAATTCTAAGACAGACTTTGCAGACAACAAAACATTCATTCCTAATACCAGTTGATCACTGACAGGAGATTTTGACCAATCGCCAGAAAAATACAAAGTCCCTTTTGCTAGATTTTTGTTCTTTCTTGGTTAAAATCTTGCTTTTTAACACTTCCGATGGGAGTATTAATCTGTGCACGATGAAGTCACCAAAGACTCACCAGAGCTTATATTAGCGCCACCGCATGCACCCAAGAGAAACCCCTACAACAGAGCCACAAAAATTTGTTTACTCTCCTAAATATCAAGAAAGCAGTAATGGCCACAAATCTTGGTAAAATAATATGTTTAGACTCGAAAAAAACCTGGGAGCGTGCCCGTTGAAGGTCTTGTTCTAACTGACTGAGCTTTATTCTACTCGATTCTAGTTGCTGAACGTAAGCCTGTTGAAAGAAAAATGAGAGGGTAAAAATTAGCGGGCTCTTAAAGTTCACATTTTTCTACTAAATGGAATAGAGATTAATGTTGTCATTTAGATTTCAAAGCTGTAGAAAATGGCAGACCTTTTTCCTGAGACGGCTCTTTCTTGCAGCTTCCCTGTTTTGGGCCAAACGTCTCAATGTCTGAAATCAAATGAACATGACTCATCTAAAAAATTAAGATTAAAGTGAAGAATATAATCGAAAAGAAAACAAGGAAATATGATCTCGTGTAGCCA
The DNA here is from genome assembly GCA_014182895.1 of Angophora floribunda. Classification (NCBI taxonomy): domain Eukaryota; kingdom Viridiplantae; phylum Streptophyta; class Magnoliopsida; order Myrtales; family Myrtaceae; genus Angophora; species Angophora floribunda. The sequence continues at coordinate 6,459,463 of CM024714.1, forward strand.
AAAAATATATAAATAAGGAACAAGTGCTAATAAACTTGGAACCTTAGCATCAAGTTGCTTCTCTGAGGTGGAACTGCCTTTTCTCTGAAAGATTTTTTAAACAAACAAAATCAATTATTGGGATGATAAGAGGAATTGTTAAATGCAATGCAAGATCAGCGACAATGACCCTAGTATTTGATCAGAACAAAATCTCAAGAATAAAGAAGAGGTGGGTTGGAAAGCATACCAGTTCCAATCCTGGTTTTCCAAGGGGAATTAGTTGATAATGTTGTTTAATTTATCAAGATGACACTGACCTAATTTAGCATTCTTTCAATGTTTCATGAACCTTTCAAAATAAACATTAAGTCTAACACCTCAATAGGGAATAAAAAAGCTTCTTTTTTTTTAAATTTCTCCCAAACTCTTTTTTCATTAATCAGGATAACAAATAATGGTAACTACTCTGAAGATCCTGCTCAACAAAATTTTTTTGTGTATCACTACTATTTCTACCTTTTCCTGAGCACTTTATTTTTGTGTATTTACTACTATTTGTACCTTTTCCTGAACACTTTGGGATCTGTTTTATCTCTAGAGAGAGAGAGAGAGAGAGAGAGAGAGAGAGAGAGAGAAGCTACAGAAAAACAAGCTTTATCCACTGTTCTAGGCATGTGGTAAAGCAGAGAGAAGGTGTGGGAGATTAAGGACTTTGAACTGAAGTATAAAACAAAAACCTTGTCTTGGGGTGCTTTCGAGGCTGATTGACTTGGAGAAGGTAGAGGAGATGTATCACTTGCTGCCATCTCCATTGGCTTTTGCAGCTTCTGATGATCCAAAGAAGATGATCCCTTTACACTGACTGGAGACTCTGCTTCTCTCTGAGCCTCTGCTATGCTCGAAGAAAGAGTGTTGGTGTTCCCTCCTGACCCTGAGTCAGTGCTCTCTCCTCCTGACTTCGAACTTCCCTGGGATTAACAAGAACAAACACATTCATCAATAGAAAAAAATTTCGAGTCCCAACCTTTTCATCAAATCATGTCCCAACAAGATCAGAACCACTGAACCCATCAATATCTCCAACGGAAAAACCTGAAGTTGTTCAAAGTAGCACAGAGAAATTTACTCTAGGACAGAAAAGAGCTGAGGACTTGTGAGGGTGATTGATCGGTACACATCAAAGGGTGTCCCAAGAATGCATGATATAACTAGAAGCCTTGAACCACTCGAGGTAAAAGACATGGTCAAAGTAGGACAAAGAAAGGAAAGAAGGTACTAACTATTGGGGTGTGCTGGAATTTCATTGGCCATGAAGGGAAGATGTCCAGAGTGGCCGCAGGCCTGCCTGTATATAAAGCTGCAAGAGAATCACCCCATAACAGCAAAAATCTCAGAGGATCACAGTAAGTAGAGAAAATATAAAGACAACCAAGAGATTTCCATTTTCCTTTGTTGAAGAAAAAGAAAAAGCAGAGGCTGAAACCTAATCTCTCCTCTCTCTCTCTCTCTCTCTCTCTCTCTCTCTGTGCTTCCTTTTCTCTCTGTTACGGATTGAGCAAGAAAATCATGGCTTGGGTAAGGTCAGGTTTCTAAATTTGTGTATTCATGCCATTCCACTCTCAGTCCCAGAAATGATTACACCATCAGAAATGGAAAATTCCCCAAACCCCACACCGAAGACGTTTTCAAATCCTCTCTCTGCATCATAGACATGTAAAGGATAAAACAGGTTGTTTTTAATGGGACGTCACCGGAGAGGAAAAAATGTGAGAGATGGAGAGTTTCATGTTCATACGTGCTTTTGCTTCGTCATTTCTGATGTCAACTCCTTGCAGCACAATTGCCTCTTCTAGCTCTCCAAAATCAAAAGCAGATCCTTCTTGATTACTGAAACAGATAGAACTAATGATCAATGCCCATATAAAGAAACCAGTCTCTTTCCTTTATTTTGAGGGAAAAAAACCCAGTTCTGTTTTGAGGAGAAGCAAAAGTTCAGAGTTGGATGAGGGGGGCTAAGAGGAGAGCGTTGGGTTGGGTTAATACATGAAAGTGGTGGGATTGTTGATTCCATGATAGACTGAATAAGGGACGTGGTGAGTTGATGGCCCTGTTTCTGAAAAACCAATCTCTCCAATTCTGTGGCTCGCCATGCAAGACTTGTTCCAAGCTCAGAGCTTGGCTATTTCATTCCCCCAACACCAACAATGAACTGCACAGAAGAAGTCCAGAAACAACAAGAACATGTGATGGTTGTAAGAAAACTTATGGCCTCCTTGTGAACAGAGAGAGAGACAGAATGAGTGGAAGCGAACAATGACTCTTGTCAAGGAACACACGTCTTTACCTCGATTTTTGTGAAAAGAAACTCGTTTGAAGGAATAGCCCAACAGGCAGAGAGAGATGGATGAGAAGAAAGAGAGTTAGAAGCCAGAAAAGATCAGAGCTTGATTGTCAAAATATAAATAAGTAGCCACAAGAAGGGTCCACCCTTCAGCCTCATTTATATATGTATATCTCTCTCTATCTAATTCTTTCCTCTCTATGACTTTTTGAAGCCTGATCCTTCATGGACGTCTCTATCTCTCCTCTTTTTTCCCTCCTTCTCTGTCAAGAAACCTGACTGATATTTAATTTGCTAAGCTTTGAGCTGCTTGCTTTATGACCCTCTCATGGTACAGGAAAATATTGACCTATCAGGGCCTTCACATGCCACCTCTGCTTGTGGGGGTTGGAAGAAATTGTTACGCCAAAAACAATGAAAGATGAAAGATTTTTATATGCATATTATTTTTTCAAGAAAAAGGAAATTGAGGTGGGGGTCTTTGGCATGAACCCACTCGAATCACTGGATCCTACTGCATTTGCCTCTCGTAACCGCCTGGGCCTTCTCATTGGCCCTTTTACTGGACTCTTTCAGGGGCTGCAAGTACTTGCATGAATGGAAAAATGAGTAGATAACGATGTGATTTTATCAGTGAAAATACAAAGAAAGAGGTGGAGAAGAGACAAGATGATCTTTCATGAAAGAAGGCGAGGGATTAATATAAAAGGAGGACCTCTAAAGGGGTTTCAATTGTTCCTTTACATGCCCTAAAGAGTGACTGAGCCCACCCCATTGACACCTAAGACCTTTACGAGATCGAGAGATCGAGAGAAAGAGAGAGTACTTAATGTTCTATTAATGCCTGTTCAACTTCCCAATAAAATATTTAATCTTCAGACAATATCCACTTGCCTTGTTAATTCTGCTCTTCGAGATGGATTTGTTTGGTGTTATCCCTATGGTTGACATGTCAACATCCATTCCCTGTCATCACCTAAACCATTGCCACATGGAGATACTTTTCCATTAATAGAAATTTACAAACCCTTTTCTTCTTCTTTTCTGTAGAGGCGGGTCCAATACCAGGTCCATGCGAGAATGAGCTTCATTATCTTTCTCCATTGTTCCTGATCTGGTCCTTACTATTGCAGAGGGTGGTTGTGTTTGTTGGACATGCCCTATGGACGAAAATTAAAATCTCCCCCAGGTCGCGGCACAAAAAAAGCATAAGAAGCTGGTACACATTAAAGAATCTCTAGCTAAAAGACTTCAAGTGATTGAGCAAGCATTATTGGGGATACAGAAACAGGTGTTTTCTTGTCTGTCTCTCTATGTATAAAAATGTTCATGTCTGGTGCGTGGGGGCTGGATTGGACCCATGAATTTCTCCCGTAAAGAGTTGGAAGCAAATATCCTAATGCAATGTTCATCTGCTATTTTTGTAAGTAATGCGGATTTCCTTTCTGAACCAATGATTGGGATGTATGAAAAAAGTGGTCGGATTCAATATGGCAAGTAATGCATGGATTAGGTGACGCATACTTTATAGCAGTTTTGCTCAAAAAGCACCTCACTCTTTGGGTTTAGAGATTCCAAGAACCTAGTATTCAGAAATTTAGGTCCTAATACCACTATTAGATTGCCTCTTGGAGTTACTTTAACAGGTTAAGCAATTCTTTCTGCCTGTGTGTTTCCTACTTGCCTTTTTTTTTATCCTCTCAGGAGTTTCATTTAGATCCCGGAATTGAGCAGTCGAGGAAGCTGGAGGTCGACACTTTCTTTCGCGAATGAATTGACAGTAAACTCTGTCGAACAAGCCAGGGCAGCCCGAGTTTTGAGAGCTTCATTGTTCTATCCAGTCATCATAATATTCTGATTATATGGTGTGTAATCACCAAAGGCCACACAGATCCCTCAAATTGAGTCCGCAATATATTGTATCACACACCATTTAGTCCTTTTCTTCTTCCTTTCTCTTTGGGAGGGCCATAACACACAATTTGCAGTCTTCCAAGTAGATGCACTGTCTCACCTAACAGGTCAACATCATCATGATAATCATCTACTCTTTCTAATTCTACTTCCATTACATTCTCATTATCCTATCTTCAAGTTCTTAAGTTGCTCCTTATCAATTGAATCGAACCGGATAAAAAATTTCAATTTGCCGGTTTAGCCGTAAGGTTTCGAATTGAAGCAATCTCTTTTAAAACTATACTCTGTTCATCCCTCATTCTAAAAGACATGACCCAATAATATACATTAATGCTCAATTTCCATTGTCTAATCCATTAATATGCACCTTCCAAGCAACCTAATCAAGATGTCGCAATGGATTTTCATCAAAGCATTCGTTCTTTTCATAATTTCTGTAATTAATAGGATTTTTTTCTTAACTGTCTTTATCTGTTATGATGGAGATGTCCATTCTCAATCCCAAGTTAACGTTTGGCCACCAAATAAAGTTTTTTAGTTAATCTTTCACTTTCTCGGATGAATGCAGCCTCAGTGTTAACGGTTTAAAAGCCACACCCTAATCGAAATTAATAACTTAGTCATTTGGTTTGAATTTTTTCTTCTAAATTAGTTTACTCTCGTAATTTATTCATAGACACATTAAAGCAAAAATCACCGATTTGAACTGAAAACATGTCTCCAATCTAACTCATAACATTCTTATCGGCACCGATCTGAATTACAGCAGTATTATGTGCTATATTTTCCTAGGCACCTCTGGTCGGTAGATTACCACAAGTCATAGATATGATTTCCACGTGAACTTAACTAATTATGTAACATGAGCAATATCTGAATTTGAAAACCACTGATCCAAACAGCCGACGAATAAGACGACCCTTTTTCGATATCATTTTCAGGTCGGCTGGTCTTTATTTTTCTTCTCGAGTTCAGGTTTGTCCTTCTTCTTTTTTCCGTCTCGATAATTTGGAAAAATAAAGAAGACGATGATGCGAACTCCTTGACATATGTTCTTGATTCTACGAAGCCGATGGGTCTAATGAATCCTTAGGCCCACGAAAGGATCGAGCTTGGAAGCCCATGGACCAAACCCAAGAAAGCAAGGCCCAAGTTCTCGCTAGGGTTTCTGGGTTCCCCTGGCCTCTGCTTCTTCACCGTATATATGCGAAACCAAGCTTTGCGGGGAAAACCCTAGTTGCGGGTTTTCGCTCTCTCGAGTGTACGGTGTGCTCTCTCTCCCTTTTTACTTCTTCGCTTTCGGATTTTAACGTCGGTGTGCTGTTGTTCTTTCTCCTTAGCCGAATCTTGTGCTTCAATTTGAAGCCTTTCTAAGAAGTAGAGAGCAGGCTAAAGTTTGGATATTTTTTTCTCATTTTGAAGGAGCTGATAGAGTATGCAGGCGTTTTTTTTTCTTAGTTTTCAATTTGATCAGATGGTTATTAGCTGATCTGACAGTTGAGCAAGTGTTGTTGACTGGTCGGGAGACTGCTTTTGAAATTGTTCTAAATTCGTGTTCATTTTGGTGCGCAGGAGGCAAATCTTTTGGGAAGTATCTGGAAAGGACAAGAAAATGAGGTACGCCCACGGCTCAAGCTTAGCTCTGTCGATGGGGAATTGGTGTTTCTTGGTTTTGCGTCTCTTGCTGTTCTGGGTTAAGTCTTAAATTTTGTCGCCTCCTTTGCTCGGGATAGATGGGTAGTTGCAGTGGTCGATCGAGGTTAATTGGCCAAAGGGTGCTTGGTTCTGTTCTTCGTAGTTGATGTTCAAGTGGTTTGTGAATAGGTTTAGCCATCAGGGTGATCGATAGAGATTGATTGGCCCAAAGGGTGCTGTTAATATTGCAATGGTTTTTTAATTAGCTCAAGCCATCGTAGGAACACCCCTCGATCCATTTGAATGTGGAGGATCTCTCGCTAGGCTTGATTCTTCTTATTACGCTTTGTCCAATCTCTTCTTTTCTCTTAGACATGTAAACTATTGCCTTTGCAACTTTTGTTTTGATCAAGATAATAGACGACAGTCACTCATCATTGGAATAGTTGTAATCAGTGGTTGAATAATCTCTAGTAGCATCCTGCCATGGGCTATGCTGCTTGTAGAATGCAGCAGGTGTGTGGAATGTTCAAATTGCTGAGAGATGTCGCTGGGGGCTGTGGCTTGCATTTTTCTGTATTGCATTTTCATGGATCACATATTGGGGCTGTACTGAACCTGCAAGATAGTTGATGTGCAGTTATAGATGTCGTGTTTGGACATCCTTGCAGAGAATCTGCATGCTATGTAGTTGTACTGTTATTTACCAGAACGTGTAGTAGAAATTTGGAGTTGAAACTTATACATTTTGGAATCTTTTCTGAATATTTCTGTTAATGCATGTTTAGTTCATGCCTTTATATTTCTCTGATCTTTCATTTTTCCCTTTCTCTTCCAGTAAGCTTCAAAGTGACGCATTGAGAGAAGCTATCTCAGGGATCAAAAATGATTGCAATGAGAAGAAACGTAATTTTACTGAGACAATCGAGCTTCAGATTGGATTGAAGAACTACGATCCCCAGAAAGATAAGCGTTTCAGTGGTTCTGTGAAGTTACCACACATTCCTCGCCCTAAGATGAAAGTTTGCATGCTTGGTGATGCTCAACACGTGGAAGAAGTAAGTTCCTTGCAATTGCGATTCACCTCTAATTTCTGATTCTCTGGCAATGGTAAACTATTCTTGAAGAAACGCCACTCATGCCTTTTGTCCTGCTGCAGGCAGAGAAGATAGGCCTGGATTATATGGACGTTGAAGGGTTGAAGAAGTTGAACAAAAACAAGAAGTTGGTTAAGAGACTAGCAAAGAAGTACCATGCTTTTCTGGCTTCTGAAGCTGTGATTAAGCAGATTCCCCGTCTTCTGGGCCCTGGTTTGAACAAGGCAGGCAAGTTTTATCCTTCATATGTGGTGGTAGTAATTCACCCACCTAGGAGGAATTGATCTCTGAATTTGATGCTATAGGATCTTCAAAAGATGTTTACAATGGTTAAAATTAATGCAGGAAAGTTTCCCACCCTTGTCACTCATCAGGAGTCCCTTGATGCCAAAGTTAACGAGATGAAGGCTATGGTGAAGTTCCAACTTAAGAAGGTGCTCTGCATGGGTGTTGCAGTCGGTAATGTCTCTATGGACGACAAGCAGATCTTCCAGAATGTTCAACTTAGTGTTAACTTCCTGGTTTCGTTGCTGAAGAAGAATTGGCAAAATGTGAGTAAAATTTGACTCTCATGCTTCCAAAGTTGCTTTACAAAAGTTGTCTAAGCCATTTTATCTTCCTGTGCATTATCTGATTTATAGTTCTCTGTTCATGCTGATGGGATTTCCCCTTTTGTTGTCAGGTCAAGTGCCTCTACTTGAAAAGCTCCATGGGGAAGCCATACCGAGTCTTCTGAGGTGTCCAATGTAATTGTAGGGAGTTTACTAGGAAAGAGAATTTGTGTGGCCCCAACCATTGAGAAGTTACGTTGGTGATCTTTTTTGTCAGCTGTTTATGTCAAAAGTTTTGGAATTTAATGACAATCTTTAGTCGAATGTTTCATTTTGTTATGGAGTTTTTTTTTCTGTCACAGTGGTTTAATGACAATCCTGGTTGGACTCGTGATACACGTGAAATCAGAATCCTACAACATTACATCTCAGTTCGAGTTCCTTCTTTTCAGGAGAGGTCTCTTTGGAATTGGTCCTCAGCTAGTCATAGAGTCTGATTTAGAGTGATTTTACCTTTTTAGCTTCTTTTTCGGCATGGATAATTTAAATCTTACACTATAGTGAATCCTCGCATCTTTCGAAAGAACACGTGTGAAATCATTTATAAGTGTACCGTATTTTTAATTTTGTATATTCTGACTTTTAAAGTTTTGGTAAGTCAGGTAAAATGTGATTATTTGGTAAGGTCAAGCAGGCTCATTATCTGTAAATGAACTCGTTATTTCCGTCAAAGGGTCTTGTGATTTTATAGAATCCAGAGCACGTGAGTTTTATAGAAAATCAATGATGGAATATCTTTTGTCATAAAATAATTGCTTGCGTTGTGTGTTAATATGAATGAGTGAAAAATATTTTTATTGGACATAAATAATTAATATTTCAAAAAAGAATGTATTTTATGTTTTTATCAGACATACTTGATTTTCGATAAGGAAATATTGTAAGTTATATAAATGGCCAACGTTTTAAAAATAATATATTTTTTGACATTCAACTTTCGCGAAATGAATGAAACCCAGCTTTTGCAAGTCAAAATTGGATCAGATGAACATGTCACAGGCGGTCATGTTATCTGGTATTGAGGTCAAGTGTAGCCGTGCAGCTCGGCCCTACGTATCATTTCTTTGTCGGGTCTCGAGGCATATTCTCTAAAGAGCCCGCTAAGTGAAGGAAGATTCTCAAAGACTCCCGGAGCACATATGCCCCCTGGCTTCTCTCTCTCGGTAGGATTGGCCCTTCCGGGCTTGGCCAGGAAAGCACAGCAAATGCAGCTGCAGATCTCAATCCGCTGCAAGCAATATACTAATCAATTCTCCAGTATTATATTAATGACAAGATGGGAGGTCCTTTGGAGCTTCAGACAGTGCAAAAGACTGTTCAAACCTCGAAAGAACTGGCGTTTCGTGGCCCTCGAGAGCTGCCAAGAGCCAGCTCTTTCTCTCGAACTCTTCAGGTTTCTAGAGAGCTCCTCTCCCCTCCTGGCTTATAAACACAGTCGCTTTCGAGATCAGACCTTAAATGCTTTCTCCAAGTGCACGAATCACTCGCTCTCTCTTCAAAACTCGCTGAGGAAAAGCTATCTCTCTTTCGTTTCTTCCGCTTCTGGTTCCTTTATTCACTGTGTTGCATTGGTACTTCCTCTTTCCTGCTTGTGTCGTGTTCTTCCTTCCAACCCCATATGTTTTCCTTCTGCTGTGCATGGTCTTATGTTTCAACTTCAAGATAAGTGCTCTAGAAAGGCTTAACTTTTGCTAGATCCAGGAAAGATAGTTGCAAGAAAACTAAGAAGACAAAGTAGTTTATTAAGTCAGATCCCTATGTGGTTTTGACTCGAGTGGGTGTTGGAGCAAGATTGGAGAGCATAGACTGGATTCACATAGCTTGCTTCTTCTCATGTTGCTACTGAAATCGATTGCCTTGTTTCTTTTTCACAGCAAAAATGGATTAGTTTGCTTCCTAATCCCTTTAATGCTGCGAGGCATACAAGCACCATTTAATCTTAATGGTGGTCTGCCTGGTTTTCATTTGATTTTGGTCCTGCGAGTCTCGGTGCGTTTCTTGACGGCTTAAATCTTTGAGAAAATCTTTGGAAATATCAAAAAACCAAAGCCCCTCTCCCCCTCTCCCTCTCTCTACAATCTAACAAATGGTCTGTTAGGTTGATGCTTGTCTGCACGGTCCATAAATTATTATGAACCGGTCATGAGTCTCTCTGCATCCTCAATCTTTCCCATTTGCATTGATTTTTGCCACATCGTTTACGTTTTATTCAGTACTCGATCCACAAAACCCTCGAAATGAAGTATACTACACCATGCAGAGTTTACAAGTTCACGGAGAAATGGCTACATGAATGGAATACATAAAATCGTCGAAAATGGGTGCATGTAGATGACATTCAGGCTACGGTGGATGCAAAAACTCAGATCGGAGTGGTGTTAGGATATGCTGCGCGGGAATGTAAAAGCTTCACACTTGAGAAAAGAAGTTATAAGTTGTAACATATAATTGTGAAAATTCACACCAAGCACCAAGTAGTCGCGGGTAGGAATTGGGACGGCCTCATAATTTCAGTACCGGTCGTCGGGTCCATCGATTATCAACTAGTTTTAGGAGCTTCTCTTTGGTGTATAAGATGAAAATTACAAATTTTTCTCCTTGATTTAGTTATATTAATACAGATTAATTTGACGACACGACAGATAAAATCCTGGGACAAACATGTCGACCATTGGAGGACTACCCACCACCTGCACTTTGATAAGCCAACCCAAGAGGCATTTCCAATCCCCCACTTCCCTCGTCAGGATCCCATCCTCTCTTGGTTCGGTGAAGTCCATCTCCAAGTCCTTCGGCCTGAGATCCTCGTGCAGCTTCAGGGCGTCCATGGCGGTGTACAAGGTGAAGCTGATCGGTCCCGACGGCGAGCACGAGATCGAGGCGCCCGACGATGCCTACATCCTGGACTCGGCCGAGGACGTGGGGCTCGAGCTGCCCTACTCGTGCAGGGCGGGCTCTTGCTCCACTTGCGCAGGGAAACTGGAGTCGGGCACGGTCGACCAGTCCGACGGCTCGTTCCTCGACGAGAAACAAATGGAGCAAGGCTACGTGCTCACTTGCATTTCCTATCCACAGTCCGATTGCGTGATCTACACACACAAGAGGAAGAACTCCATTAGGGTATTCTATGGCAAGCCTAATCGTACTAATTTCTTCATGGTTATGGTTGAATAAAATCACTCCTTGTAAATTCCTGAAATGCTTCTCAATAAGGAGTATATTCCATATATCGCTATACAATATAGCGATTAAACAATCGTTTTATATGTTTTCCATAATGTTTTGGTGGCCTCCCGAGGGCGGTGTCGTCACAAGAACTAGATTATTTCTAGTTCAACTATCGGAGGGTTGCATTTTCGTCCGATTACTCCGATTTGATGGGTTATGAATAACGGCACCTTATCCATAAGCAAAATTAATTCCAATTAGGGCTAACACCACAAAAAATTCACATTTGCGATAAATTTATCCAAAATTAATTTTGCTTGAATAATCCAGTACATTCATCAATTGTCATGTGTAATCTAATAAATAATTTAACAGTAAAATTTAACGGAAACTAACATATGATAAATTTATCACAAATATATCAATTTGTGATTTTCGAAATATTAATCCAATTTAACAAGAACTGATTTATCCAATTGATGAAAACTAATATATGGTAAATTTATCATAAATGTACTAGTTTGGATTTTTGGTGGTCAAAAAATTAATTTGAAGTAAATTTATCACGAATGTATCGGTTTAAAGTGTTATGTATTTATCTCTCAAATTAAAAGTGGGTAATGTTCATGTTTGTGACCGACGTGGCCCGAAATTGGTGAGGAAATGGAGTTCGAGAGCAAGAAATACTAAGACTCGTGCATTCTCTTAATTCCATGTTAAAATCATCAATGATGCTTTTCCTTGCATGATGAGACGCGTGTGGCCCAAAGGAAATCCAGATCATCGAGGATCGACTCTAGAAAGCCCGAAACCATTTGGGGCCTCGTGGAATTAGAAATGGTTCTTGTCATCTACAGAACAATTCGAGCCCGACTTCGTTCTCAATCTGATGTTGAAGTTGACAATCCCTTCGATTGAGGGTCGCACTTGGCTTTCTGCTAAGACCTTTCCATAAGATGACACGATCAAGAGCCACCGCACGAGGGCCCAATCTACACTATGTTTCACGAGTTCACGCATCTTCTTGTCCACATGCTTGACCAAACTAGCATGAGTCGCACATGCTTTTGGACGCCGACATTTGTTGATTGCGCTGGAATGAGTTCAAACTTGGGTGCAATTGCCCCTTATGCATCCCTTTTGTAGCATGTTTCTTTTGAGCACTTGAGCTTCTTGAGTCTTTGCAATTTGTTGTAGCCACGATTCTTTCTTAATGTGAATGTAGTTCTTTTTCCTTTATTTTTTGCCGAAATTAAACATTTCATTCACATCTCAAGATGATATTTGAGATGTTCAAAACGAAACAAATCCCAAATAATAAAGTATAACAACAAAGCACAAACAATTGCGTAAACACATTCTCAATCCACAAGAACGAATTTGTCTCAGCATCAAAATAGAATGAATGGCAGCCGATCATCGAATCTTACATCGTCATCAATGATGAGCATACACGGTAATCTACTACCATAGTAGTTACAGCTGCACACTTAGATTCAACATCCTCAACACTATCATTGTAAGGAGACATCAAACATAAGTTGAACAGCCTCCTAGATCTAGATCTAGAGAGAAGAGCTTCCACATCTAGATCTAAATCGAGAGATGAGAGTTTTTCAAACTTGGAGAAGTCACGCAGTAATGATGGAAGTGCAAAATACGCCGAGTGAGCAAAAAAGAGCATCAACAATGAGTAAAAGAAAAAAATGAAAAAAAAAACTAAATGAAAACAACAACAAAAACTCTCGGATCGTATTGGAAGAGAGAATCTACATTCGAGTTAGGAAAATAGAGCCTCCCTTGACTGAGAGTTGTTTTTCAGCTGAGGGATCTTGGAGTGGAAGAGAAAAGGGGAGCTAGAGAGAGGTGGTTGAAGAGAAAGAGATCGTCATTGGGAGTTGGCGTACTCAAGTGTTAAGTTGAGGCGGATGCTTGGTTTTCACAAATTGTACATGAATTTTTTTTTGCTTCCAATTGATTATATAAAATTCCATCGCTAAGTTGAAAGAAACAAATGCGAAGGTGGAAAATTTTCAAATATTGCATTTCCCTCAGTTTATAATGAGACACTCTTAGCTAGCTCAATGACGAATAGACAGAAAATGCACTGGTGGGACTAAATTGAAAAACTCAAAAAAGTTGAGGCATCCATTGAAAACAATTCAGCTCAAGGTCAAAATTAGGTAAAGAAAAACATGTCAAGAAACCCAAAGTGCAAGTTAACCCAATAACTTCTTGAAAGGGGAAGGACCAGGAACTCATTGGCAACGCCAAAAAAAGCCTTCTCTAATCCTCCGGGCCCTCTCTATATGGAATAAGAACCATCATTTCCCTTACAATCTTTAGTTAAAAAATAATATATGTCGACAGAATCTCATCAAAATCAATTATGCATTCTTATCTTCGAAATAGACACATCGTCATTGTTGAATATAAAACAAAAAAATAACATTTTAGCCGTTGAAATTTCAGCGCAGCATGTCCTCGTTTTCCATGATACTTAAATGCCGTAAATAAGAAACTTGTCTATTGATAAAAAGTTGGCAAGGAAAGGACCACTCCTTTCCGGGCCTACCAAAAGGAATGGAAAAAGGTCGATAACGAACCAGAGGGCGTCGTTTCCCAAGATGATCCATGAATGAGAAAAAGGGGAGGGGGGTAATGCTTGCAAAAGGTAGATTCTTAAAGTTTCATAAGACTGTCGAGGGGTGTGTGTTTTGAAACAAAGCGCAAGTGAACGAAAACGTAGTTTTCACACTTCCAACACCGTCCTACCTCAGAGTGATCTCCCTTTTTAGATTATTCCCCCCTAAACGTGACTTTTGCCGATGATCCGGTGCTTCAAATTATCATTAACCTCGTCCCGCACCGTAGCTTGAGCTTTTGAATGGATAGGCATGATGGTACGGTAGATAAATCCCGCTCAACTTTCACGCGTCACTTCCATGTTTTGAATGCCAGCCAGCACGACGGGCACAAATAACTCTTTTGAAACCTTTGAGGGTTTGTTTGAGGAGCAACATTAGATCAACCATAGGCGCGAGCATGGTTCTAGATCCTAGAACTGAAAAACTAGTCTAATGGGAACATGTCTGATTTCAAATTTTAAGATACACATGATAGGTTTTAGGTTTTAAAAATTAGGGAACTTGTTTCAACAAATAAGTTTCAAGTTCTAGATAAGTGGAAATTGGAAATTGGAACTAGTTTTATGTTTTCTTAGTTTATGTTTTGCATGATCTTACGATATTCCACAACGTTCAATGATTAGTGTATAATATTGATAAATTAGTTTAAGCTTCTATTTTATGATCAAGAATTTTATTTTATTAATATTTTATATTTTTCATGTGTCTAAATACAAGTTGTAATTAGTGGATTATAACAACAATTAAAAATAATAATTTACTATAATCGTTCAATTTATAATATAGGTGAAACCTGCAAAAATCTAGAATCGACCATGGAACTTGTAACATAGTAAATTTTGGGTTTGAATATATGCACGGTAAGTTTTAGGTTCCAAAAAATAAATAATCAATTTTAATGGGTAAATTTCAGATTCTAAGTATAACCTAAGGGTCGTAGTTGTGGTTGTGGTCAATGATCATCCGGCAATGCAATAATGCAGGCTCGTCAAACTCATGACTTGAGTATCAAAACACTATCGACCAAACACCGCCCTGGTCGGTAATGGTGTGTACGGGACATCGATTGAAACTTCAGTGAGATGGAAAGGAATATGAAAGCAATCATCACCGCTTCAGTTGACCCCATATCAATGCAATGATGCGTCGGGCCTCTATCCAAGAAAGGTGGTGGAGTAGATGATGATGATGAAAAATATTTTGTCATCTTGCTTTCTGCTCTTTTTCGATTATTGTAGTCGATGCCTTCTCCCTTCAGCCACTCAAGCTCTCATTAGTGGGCAAAGGAAAGCGATAATGTGCTGGAATTAAACTAGTGTCAACATCTTGCGGGAACTTTCGACGAGGATTTATTAATTGTTGCAAAGAGAGAATCCTAGGCAGGACCAGCTCCTATTTGGGAAAAGCGCGTGGATATTTTATTTATATGTCGTCTGTGGAGAGGTCTGATTAATCTTGATGGCGTCATTATTCTTTGAGCACTCAACCGATGCTCCAGTGCCACATTTCCTGGCCCTTTCGGCCCCTCTCTCTATCTGTCTCTTCATGCTTTTGCTCCGACACTTGCATTGAAACTCGACGGAAGACCGGACTTACTCCAACGCGTTAATCATGTCGGTCTTTCGTAGGGGTTCGGATAAGGTATCATTAATGATGCGGGGGATGGATCCGAATCTATATACAAGTAATTTTTTTAGTTACTTCAGCGGATAGTAAAACGAAAGGTGTTTCACTTCTTTCCGACCATGGGACACAGTTTTCATGTTTATTATGTAAGTTCACTCGAGTATTGCTTACATAAAATAGCTCGGAGAAAGTATAAAAAAAGTCATGAATTTATACATTAGTACCAATTCAATCCCAAATATTTCAATTGGAGTAATTTGGTCATAAACTTTTTCACATTAGTAATAATCTAGTCCATCCATCCATTTTAGATTAGAAATCGCTAATATAGACGTCGGATATCTTATATGGTATGATCGATACTGATGTGGGCATTTTAAATATTTTTATGAATTTTTTAATATTTTTATGTTTTTTGTTTTTTTCCCCTTCATTTTGTCGACTGCTGGGGGAGGGCAGCCTCACCCAAAACTGGGGACCATGAAGCCACCGACAAGGGGAAAAAAGAAAAGAAGAAATATAATAATAATAAAAAGAAACAAAACTATATGAAAATGTATTAACATCAGCATCGACCATACCACGTAGGATGCCTAGCATCTAAGTCAGCGATTTTCAGTCTAAATTGGGTAGATTGATTGAATTGGTACCAATGTGAAAAATGTTTAAAACTAAATTGATCCAATTAAAAAATTTAAGATTGAAATAATATTAATGTAATAGGTTTATGACATTTTATTTTACTTTTTCCAAATAGCCCCCTAATCTTTATTTTAATGCTTGGTGTACCCTTGGAAATTATAATTTATAATCAATTCCCAAAAGTTCATGCAATGGAATATGGAGGGAAAAAACAACATGTTTCGCCGGAATTTAGTCAACAACGAAACATTTTTTTTGAAAGCTGTGCTTAGGCTTTTGATGAGAGAAAATGGGTTTTATGGCAATTCCGAATAGGAAATATCTTGGCGAATAAAAAATAACCGTAAATCTTTATTTCAAACTTTGAACCAAACTGTACATACAAACTATGTTAGAATTCAATCAATAACAAAGTTTGAAAATACAGCAACTTCCACAGCAACACACGTACATGAATTGTATTGGAATTTAATTGATGAAAAACTCGAGAACGTGCAAAGATGTAACACTAGAATTTAATTGATGGTGCGACATCCATGATAGAGATGCACACCAGAATTTAATTGACGACGAAGTATCGAGATAGAGATACAAATCGGAATTTAATTGACGGCGTGAAGTGGAAAGCCACAACTAAGGAAAAACTAAGGTGCCGAAAAATAAAAATAATAAAATATTACATTTTGATTGTTAATGGAGGCTTTTTCAATTAATGAGAACTTGATATTTATAGATGTTCTATTATTTGAGAGCAGCTTCTTTGTATTCGTAACTGTGCTTCCACACCTCCTAAAATTTAGCCTAATATTCCCACATTGGCGAGTTTTTCTTCAAAGCAGTTGCTCCTTTAAAATAGCACCTCAATCTCTTCACATTATTCTAATTATCTCCACCATCTCCTTTATCTATAGCAGTTGATCCTTTAAAATAGCATCCCAATTTCTATTATCCACAATCTCCCTCATCTATAAGTGCTTGAATCTTGATAAAATCCCAATTACTCTATCTAATCTCCTTTATCTACATGCACTTGAGCCTTGATAAAATCTTGTAAAAATTGGACATTTTTGGGTGTCGACATATGCCCCCTTTAAAAGAATTGAATGATTCGTTAATCGTTTGATTATTTTAGATTAGGAAACTCAAGAATCTTCACATGCCTCCTTATCATTGGTAAATCACCAAAATTGATACCGCCGGCCTCACAGGATCATTACATGCCCCCTTGTTATTGGAAAAGCACCATAAGTGATACCACTGAACTCATGGGTCCAAAAAATGTAGGATTATTAGAGTTCACGTACACTTGAATTGAATGGCTTGATGCTCCTTGTCGATTCATCACTTTAGAGAAGGTATTGGCAATAATTGGCTCAGTCACTTCGTTCTTTTGTCTCCTCTAATAATTGTCACATGGTGGCCCACATTACAGATTGTTCATCAGAAGGTATCGGCAATAATTGACTCAATCACTTCATTCTTGTGTCTCCTCTAATAATCATCACATGGCAGCCCACATTACAGATTGCTCATTGGTGTGTTGTCTTGGAATATCGACATCTTTGCCACGTACTTGCTCCGTCACCTGTAGTATAGTCGGTGACTCAAAATGCCTCGTTTTATGATTAACACATGGGTTGTAATGAAGAGTCATCACCACCAACATCATTAGGATCAAGTTGATCCTTATTCTCACCATTGTACCTCCTCAAATCAACTACAATGGGCTCACGAGGCAGGCCATTTGTTTCACTAGAATTTAATCGACGATATAATATTGACATATTTTTCTAAAGTCGTTCTTTGGCTTTTGATGAAGAAGAGGCATGCTTTGTGGCGACTCTAGATAAGAAATATCCAGTGGACAAGAAATAACTGCAAACCTTTATTTTGAAAACTTCGAACCCAATTGTACGTGCAAACTGTGCTGGAATTCAATTGATGACAAAGCTTGAAAATACAACAATTTCCGTAGCAACACATACATGACTTGTGTAAGAATTTAACCAACAATAGAGCTTGAGAATATGCAAAGATATAACGTTGGAATTTAATTGACGGCGCAACACTCATGATAGAGATGCACGCCGGAATTTAATCAATGACGAAACATTAGGATAGAGATACACGTCAAAATTTAATCGACGATGTAAATCGGAAAGTTACAAATAAGGAAAAATAAAGTGCAGAAAAGTAAAGATAATAAAATATTATATTTTGATTGTTGAAGGAGCCTTTCTAGTTGATGAGAACTTGGTATTTATAGACCTTCTATCATAACCGTTTAAGAGTAGTTTCTTTGTCATTGTAACTGTAATTCCACACTTCCAAAAATAATAGTTCCATATTCCCACATTGTCAATTCTCTTCTTCAAAGGAATTGTCCTTCAAAATAGCACCTCAATCTCTATTCACAAGTGCTTGAATCTTGATAAAATCCTTTAAAAATCGGACATTGTCAATTGTCAATATATGCCCCCTTTTAAAAGAATTGAATGATTCATTAATTATTCGATTCTTTTAAATTAAGAAACCCAAGACTCATCACGTGCTCTCTTGTCATCAGCAAATCACTATAATTGATATCTCCTCTAATAATTGTTGCATGGATGTCAACATTACAGAGGTTGGCTCTAATTGCCTTTTATGCTCATCGATGTGTTGTTTTGGGATATTGACATATCCACTTTGTACTTGCTCAGCTACGGGTAGTGTAGTTGATGGCTCGTAATGTCCCATTTATCATTAACACTTGGGCTGTGATGGAGAGTCGTCACCACCAACATCATTAAGATCAAGTTGATTTCTTGTTCTTACCAACATATCTTCTCAAATCAAGCACAATGGTCCCACCAGGCGTGCCATTTGTTTCACCGGAATTTAATCGACAATGAAATATCTTTTCTGAAAGTTGTGCTTCAGCTTTTGGTGAAAGGAGACTGGTTCTGTGGCAACGTTGGATAGGAAATATCCAGGCAAATAAGAAATAACTGTAAACCTTCCAAATTGTACATATAAACTGTGCTAGAATTCAATCAACAACAAAGCTTGAGGATATAGCCACTTCCATAATAACGTAGGTACACGACCTATGTCAGAATTTAATCAACGACAAAGCTCGACAATGTGCAAAGATGTAATATTGAAATTTAATCAACGGCACGACACCTAGATAGAGATGCATGCCGAAATTTAATTGACGATGAAACATGGGGATAGAAATACATGTCGGAATTTAATTGACAACGTGAATTGGAAAGCTACAACTAAGGAAAAATAAAATGCAAGAAAGTAAATATAATAAAAGATTACATTTTGATTGGCAAGGAAGGCTTTTTCAGTTGATAAGAACTTGATATTTATAGGCATTCTATTGTGACCGTTTAGGAGCAGTTTCTTCATGTTTGTAGCTATGCTTCCGCACCTCCTAAAATTTACTCACATATTCCCACGTTGGTGAGTCTTTTCTTCAAAGCAGTTGTTCCTTTAAAATAACACCTCAATCTCTCCACATTGCTCTAAAATTCTCCATGATCTTTCTTATTTGCAACAGTTGCTCCTTTAAAATGGAACCTCAATCTCTATTATCTACATGTGCTTGAACCTCGATAAAACCCCAATTACTCCCTACCATTTCCCTTATCTACATGTGCTTGAACTTTGATAAAATCCTTTGAAAATCAAATATTTTTGGGTGTCAACACCACCGTTCCATTGAAATAGGTACTTAGTTACAAGTACCTATGGCACCTAATTAAGAAATTTCACAGCATATAAATAACAACAATAGAATATTTAAATTCTTTAGGATGTTTGAGAAATTCTCCAGCTAAACATGTAGTTACAAGGTGAAACAACCCTATTCCCTGTTCGCTCTACCCATCCACTTTAACACTTAGAAGAAACACACACATTGAATTCGTGTCACGTGCCAATGTCATATTGGATTAAAAGAACCCTCGCCTCTAATGTGCCCTCAATCACCATGCCTCGAACTCAATTAAGGTGTTCCCGTGTATTGATTCCGTTCATTAGTTTATACCAAGGTAATGTAGCATGTAAATCTTTAATTCTATGGTTTTGGTCATTCATGGGCTTACCTTAATTGACTCATTAGGTGCCTAAGAATGAGGTTTTAGTTTGAGGGGATAGTACTGTCGGGTTCTCTCTATAAAAGGAGATTAAACAAGACGTGACTTTTCAAGAAAGACGAAAGACAAAAAACCTTGTTTTCTCATTAGAAGTCGAATGAAAAACAAGATGGACAGGGTTTGAAAATAGCCGCAAATGTTTGCTAATTTCATGTTTTGCGAGTTTTAGTCTTATTCACACGGCTGTTGAAGTATGATAGCACCGAATGTCAATAATCCACGTCGACCACCGAAATCTAAATCATTTATTATTTTCGTGGTCAAATTAGCCGAATAACCTTAATTAATTTTCTTCCTCCGGCCGAATTCAACGAAATTCGAGTTAGGCGAAGTTTTGACTTATGGGGTTTTCAGATTGGCGCCCACAAAATTGCCTTTTTGTTCTCTAAAACCCACGTTTTGTTTTTTTCCCCCAATTTCAATCACATTTGAGATAAATTCTCGAAAAATTAATATAAATCTGGCGGCGACGGGAGGGAGACGTCGATTTAAAAACTCCCAAAAAAGAAAACATTTTATTCCCGAATTAGAAATGAAAGCTGCATTGGCTTCAGCTGGAGAAAGCGTCTTCTTTTTCTAATAAAATAATAATAATAGTTATTATTATTAAAGAAATCGAGACGATAACGTACGACTTCTTAGTAGTCAAGAACATGGCGCGTGCGCTTGCTGAGGTGTCTCAGCCGACCTTTTCCCTCAGATGCGAACGGAAGAAGCCGCCTGCCCGCCCGCCGCCAGACGTTGCCGAACGCGTGTCCAGTAAGATTCGTGTCAGCACCCGCGAGTACTTTTTTATATCGCCACCCCAATTATCTTAATTTGCGATAGCTGAAAAAGCGAATAAAGAAAAAGGAAAAAAAAAATCATTACGATAGCGGCCCAAAAGAAGTAAATTAATTAAGTCGAGATGGATCAGTGGAAAGTCCGGGGACACGTCCGACCACGTCACATCCACTTCGAAATTTGACTCGTTGTATAATATTGCTCCTTTTAAATTTATTTAATATAATTAACAATTTCTTGATATATGCTCAATTTAATTGTTAAATATCCAAATATTCGAGAATATAATCACGGCCAAGAAAAGAAAAACTAATTAAGTTGAGATGTATCGGTGATGAAAGCCTATGGACACGTTCGACATCATATCTACTCTGAAATCGT
Organism: Angophora floribunda; assembly: GCA_014182895.1. Classification (NCBI taxonomy): domain Eukaryota; kingdom Viridiplantae; phylum Streptophyta; class Magnoliopsida; order Myrtales; family Myrtaceae; genus Angophora; species Angophora floribunda. The sequence goes on from CM024714.1 coordinate 6,480,445, forward strand.
CTATTGAGGTAGAGGGTGAATGACATAAATAGTGTATGAAATTTGATTTAATATGTAATGTAATTTTTTTTATTTTTTAATTGATTTATTATAATTTCAGGATTTTTTTATATATGTTCAATTTAATTTTTAAATTATATGAAAATACCCAAAGTGATCTTTATTGAAAAAGTGGAAACTCAATGGGGTCGAAGACGTTGAAAATAGTTGCATTTCGGTTCATGGTGAGATTCCATATTTGGAAAAAGATGAACGTAGAGGAAAAGATGGGGAACGAATCCCGAGATATTTTTTCTTCCGGTAATTGGGCAGAAAGCATTGTGGAAAGCGGTGTGGAACTATGTCGGTAAAGTCACCTGTGGAGCACGACGAAAACGGACTCATCTCTTTCCCACCTCAAAACCCCTCCCGCAAGAAACCAAGAAAGCTCTCTATCCAAAATGTGAGATCGGAGAGATCAGAACAACGCCAGCCGGGAAGCTAATTTCTATTTATATAAGCTGCAGAAAGATCGCACCTCGCCCCGCGAGGCTCTTCCGAGAAATCACGCCGCAAAAACTCCATAGCAGAGAGAGAAAGATATTATCTTTATGATTTCTTTTTTTTTAATTGGTGACATGAGTATAAATAGGAAGAGAATCGTTTGGTGGAAGTGACAGCAAATTTACGAAACCACTCCCTCTCTCTCTCTCTCTCTCTCTCTCTGTGGGGTTGCTGCCGACTGCCGAGTGGTGCTGACACCTTTTTCTTGGTGGGTGTTGGGGGGCGGGAGGTCTTGGATCCAAGAACGCATCAATGGCTTCCTCTTCCTCGCTCCTCAGACTCATCTTTCTTCTCCTTTCTGTCTCAGGTTCGTTATCTCTCTCTGTTCCTTCCGCTAGTCTTTATCACTTCCCTTTTAGCTCCTCCTGGGCAGCTGCTGCTATGGTAAGAAAGACCGCCTTTTTTTTTTCTTTTTTTTTTTTAGAGAATTGCGAGTCTCTCGTCTTTCATAAAGCGGAAAAGACTAGATCAATGATGGTCATAGTAGATTTTCTTCTCTCTCTCTCTCTCTCTCTCTCTCTCTCTCTCTGTCTTCTGTGGGGTATGACCTGAGCAAGAAACGGAAAATGAGACTTCTTGCTGCTTGTTTGCTAGTCTAATTGCCCTTTTTCTTTTCCACACTTTCCGGGCCATGAGGGAAAGGTTATTACGGATTCGCTTCATCACTTCGTATTAGTTGGAGGTTTTTCTTTTCCTTTGATAGTGCCAAATTTGGTGAGAGGGAGACGGGATTGTCACTTACAATACCCACACACTAACGTGATGTGACGAAAGTTTGCATCTTGAAATGGAAGTTACTCCGGTCACAAATATGGATGTGTGGACATTCTGTTTTAACGGTTTGAATTAGTTTTCTGGTGGTCTCTGCCTCTCCAATCTTACGTGTTCCTGGTTCTGACTCTGTTTATTCCTTTGTGTTATAGATTCTGCAATTCCAATTCTGGGCCTCGAATTCGGGATTAATTATGGCCAAATAGCGGACAACCTGCCCTCCCCTTCTCGTGTCGCCTCCCTCCTTGGATCCCTCAACGTCAGTAGAGTAAAGTTGTATGATGCAGATCCCAATGTCCTCCTCGCATTTTCCAATTCCAATGTTGACTTCATCATAGGTATAGGCAATGATAATCTCCAGAACATGACCAATCAAGCCAACGCCCAAGATTGGATCCAACAGCACGTCCAACCTTACATTGGCCAAACCCAGATCAGCTGCATCGTGGTTGGTAACGAAGTGTTAAACAGCAGCATTAACCAATGGATGCCTTATCTTGTCCCAGCTATGCAAACTGTTTATTTATCCCTTAAAACCCTTGGACTGAGTAAGCAAGTCGTGGTCACAACCGCGCATTCTCTCAATATTTTAGCTACTTCATACCCGCCCTCTGCAGGGGCTTTCTGGCCAGATCTTGCTCAGTACCTCCAACCCCTGTTGAATTTCCAGGCGCAGATAAATACCCCATTTCTCATAAACGCTTATCCTTACTTTGCGTATAAGGGTAATCCGAGCGAGGTGCCGCTGAATTATGTGCTTTTCCAGCCTAATGAAGGGCTGACCGATCCCATCACCAACTTGCACTATGATAACATGTTGTACGCTCAAATTGATGCGGTTTATTCGGCTATTAAAGCGATGGGACATACTGATATCACCGTCAGGATTTCTGAGACAGGTTGGCCTTCCAAGGGTGATACTGATGAGGTGGGAGCTACACCGGAGAATGCACAGTTATACAATGGAAATTTGCTGCAGAGGATAGAGCAGAAACAGGGTACCCCGGCTAAGCCATCAGTGCCTATTGACATATATGTATTTGCACTATTTAACGAGAACTTGAAGCCTGGTCCGACTTCGGAGAGGAACTATGGACTCTACTATCCAGATGGTACTCCAGTTTATAACGTTGGCTTGCAAGGTTATCTTCCAGAACTATATTCGGCAGCTGGGACAAAGGTAAGACAAATTCATTTTCTTCCTTAATTTGTTGGCCGATTACAGCTAGATGAGAACCTGATGATGGTTTCTTCTGCTCTTTATGTTCTTGCAGGTATTGCCTTTCTTTGTTGTTTTAGTATCCGTAATGACATTCTTAATGAATATTTGAGAGCATGGTAATCTGTTTACTGAGGGAAGATTTCAGCAAAACATCTGGAGATTCATTACACATCAAAGCAACTTTTTAGGTGAGCATTTCGTCTTATGTTTGTGCTGATCATCTTCTCTGCCCAGTATTGCTGACTACCCAACTTGTTACCTTTCGCCCTGTTTTTTTCCCTCCCTCTCTCTCTCTCTATTGAATGATCAAATGTTTGTCAAGTAAAATGGGAGTTCACTCCTGGCTTAGCATCTTGGCAAGTTCAAGGAACATGCACTAAGAAGGAAGAACGAAGGGACTTCCTGTTGATATTCTTTGTATTAAAAATAATTGGGCATCAAAGTTCACATAGCTGGTATTCTTTATCGTCACTTGATTCTGAAGACAGGTAATTCAAGGACCCCCTATGCATATGTACCGTGACAGAGAACTTAAGAACTGGATTCACATTATACAGTAGGTTGGCTCAGCATGGCTGCTAATTTTTTTAAACATAAGATCAGCATGATAAGGTTGTGTTAGCATGTCAAAATAGGTGGCCCTTTTCTTTTATTGTTCCTGCTTTCTGTTTCTGCCATAGGAACGCAATCTCCTTATATTCATTATTTATTAAAGATACGCGTGTAATGGGTCTCTCTTCTTTAAACCTCTGCCCTACGAGCTCAATCCTCCTTTTGATCATGTATGAAAAGATGTGGTAATGGGTCTCGGTCACCTTTATCTCTACTTTCTATCATGCTTGTGAATCTTCATGGGGCAAAATTCTCCTTGTCTTCAGCTATACAAAAGTCCAAGCTGGTTCCTATCAGGAAAAGCAAGATAGTCGGTTGAATTCGTCCTTTGGCAGCCTTACTTTATTTCCCTGAGTTGGTCCTAACTTTGACCCTTCACCAGCTCTCTTTCAGTTCCTTCCAAATCTCTCTCTCTCTCTCTCTCTCTCTCTCTCTCTCTCTCTAACCCCACGTCTGCAATAAACTATGTTTTTCTTCTGGTCTCCGACAAGAATTTTTCGTAGTAGCAGCCATAGTTGGAAAGTGTCTTGAGAACCTTGAAAGGTATACGACTTAGGATATTTTCAAGATATAAAGCATTTTGTGGTCCCTCCCCCTCTTTTCAACCGAGAAATGAACACCCCACGGAAATTTGATAAGGTCGTACATGAACACTCGAGAGACAGTTCGCCGGTCAATATTTGCCTGCCAAAATATCTTATGAAACAAGCCCCAGTAGCCCCCTCTGGTGAATGCAGTCTTTGTTGAACTTGAAGGGTCAAAACAGAGGAAAACTAGTGTACGTATCCGATGTGTTTCTGCCTTGTAGCCATCGATGAACAGAACACAACTTGGGACTTGAAATGATATTTTTGCCGTCCTTGAGTTGTGATTCAGAAAGTGCTGATTGCTGGCTCTCTCCATCAGGGTGATCTGGCTCTACTTTTGTCAGATTCCAGCAATGCTCTGAAAGAGAAAGGGATAAGATTTGACAGATAAACAAGCCCCTCCATATTCACCATAGATATAAAGACTTGATACCTACCCGTATCCGGGATCGTTATTATATTGCTAGAGGAATCGTGTATATATGATCCATGTTGAGCTATATTTATGTCCTTGTCATGGCACCAGTAAAGTGCAAGACCAAGAGTCTCGAAATCAATCAAAGTCGGGAAGAAGCTTTGACTTGAGGAGACATCCACTACTTGATAGTGATTTCAATGCAGAAAGTTGGTTCTTTTTTCATCATTAGCAATGTAATATTTTGTTGCATGTGTTTTCGCTGACCATTAAAACGTTTTCTTCCCTTCTTATGCAGGAGATTTCAGAGATCTTACATAATCATACAGGCTGATGAAGGTGGAGATTATTCAGCTTCACCAGATGGAGTTTAAAGTTGAGGAATGTACTATTACGTGTGTCTTCGTCTGCCTTTTATAGTTAAAAAACACGAACAGCTTACTAAAGTTTAGGATCCTAGGAAATTAACACACTGATTCATGACATAGCTTATACAATAAAAGCATTGGGGTATAGCAGGTCGATACGGTCTTGTATGAACATGTCTCGGGAGGGAGACCAGCCGCTGTGGAAGAAGGTCGTGCTCTTTCATGGTCTTTTTCTGAGGGGTGTATTTGGACTCAAACATTATTTTCACTTCATTCAATAAGATAGACGATAAGTAGTACCGGATACATTGTGGATTTCTCATCGTTCGCCTTTACGTTGGTCATTGTATATGCTTTTTCGCTCCAGTTTCTCCCATCTTTCAAGTGCTATGACTGACAATTCAAGCACCATTTGGCTATCGTTCTTCAAATTTGTATCATCGGGAACGATCCGTATGAGAACCAAAATGCTTCTTGTAGCAAGCCGTTGTATGCTCTTTGAGTCTGAAAAATCTCTTAAAGCACGTCTCAGGAGACGCCTAACCAAATGGTGCTGTTGTAAAAAGGAATGTATTGGATTGCTTACGGCATGAGGACATCAGTAGTTTAAACACTGAATTACCCTCAGCCAGTCCTGCTTGGTCTATCGAGCAACTATCCGATCCTTTCCATCTTGGGTCGGATAGAGTTTAGGAGAAATGTATGCCAATTCCTTTCTTAATAGGAAAATTGTTCAAAAAGTCTTATGACCAATTCAATCATAAACTTTTAATTATGCTTATTTAACCATAAATCTTTTAACAACATACTAATTTAGTCTTAAAATTTTCAATTATGCTAGTTTAATTTTTAACATTTTAATGATTTGTCAATTTGGTCATAAACATTTTAACTATTTACCAATTCAAGTCATTTCAGCGAATATTGACATGAAATTGTTGACATGATAGTATAATCAATGCCAATTGTTTTATGTAGTACGGTCAACGCTAATATGGACAATTTTTACATTTTTTCTAAATTGACAAATCATTAAAAGGTTTTGAACTAACTTGATAAGCTATCAAAATGTTTATAACTAAATTGGCACAATCAAAATGTTTAAAACTGAATTGACCGCCATAAAATAGGTTTAAGACTTTTTAACAATTTTTGCCCTTCTTAGTCACTACTGAATGAGTTCTATGCTCTCTACAATGTGAAGGGTAGAAAGCTATTGATTATGAATGCAATGGCAATACTACCATGGGGTAATGTTATAACTAGAAGTCCTCTTCACTGTCCATTGTCCAATCTCCCATCACAATTTCGACGAGAAGAATGGCAAAAACCACAATACCCATGATCATTTCGAATGGAGAACTAGAAATCCCAAGTCTCGGTAAACCGGAGGGGATTGCGGATCGCTATGCGGAAATTGATCAATGGAAACTTCACCACTCAGTATACAGCAAGCACAACAGCACACATACTGTAATGTTCCTGCTTATAATAGCAGACGAGGGCTCCCAAGAAAATTACAGTCACAGAGTGACGAACCTCTGTTGCCCCTTATTGCCCAGTATTTACACGCCAGACTAGTATAAACATCAATCATATGATACAAGAAAAGGAAGGATCATACACATGAACTCGTCATACCCAAGTGTCGCCGATCCTGTGTACCGTGTATCTTTCTCTTTGAATTTCTCTGTCAGGCCCTGAAATGCAACGTTAAGCAACGAGAAGATCACTCAATTAGCCATTTAAGCATCTGCATAAGACAATCCCTGACCGTATCATCCTGTACTAATGACAGTTCATAGAGTTGACTTGATATAGTACCTTCAAAATCATTCCGCACCTGCACATCCAATGTAACGTTAATAAGTTCTGTATTCAAATCTGATTCTTCTCAACTCAAGTGGACTGAAGGCTAAAAGGAAAGAAGGTGCATACTCGACAAAAGCACCAAAATTAAGTTCGCAGGTCCTGCCACTGCTGCCGTCATATTTAGACATCAGAACTTGTAGGACAGATGGCGGGATCACATAGCCTAGACTGTAAAGAGCATCCCTCAGTTCCATCGAGTCGATTTTTCCATTTCTGTCTCTATCGAATATCTCAAATATGGCCTGCAGTCACCATCTTGCATGTAAATTATTCTTAATTACCACGTACAACATAAGGAGACCCACAGGACAACCAAGTATGTTGCTTCACCTGGACTAACATCCAAACCATTTAGAGGATAATACTTAAACAGGGTATGAAATGGATCTCGTCCTGCTACCACAATGTTAGCCAGAGGGCCATCTCAAACAGAACCGGTATGCTATTTCGAGTGGAGAATCTCTCAACTTCCTATCATCATGCTCCAATAAATGTTCAGTGATGCAGTGTGATAGACAAAGTTCTGCGTGACAAATGCCGCAGACAAAGCACTCGTGTCATGTTTTTGTCACTGAAATATCTCACGTCGAGTTGACTCTGCTTGCTAAACAGAGCAACCAGGAAATGCAATAGTAACTGGGGAAAAAATCACTAATCTGCTTGCTAAAGCAGAGTGGAGCAACTACTACTGACTAATGAGTCAGAGACAATATTACTGCAGAATTTCGTGCCAACTGATCTAAACGAAAGCTTAAGCTGCTACACGAAAGTGGACTTACCCTCCACTGACCGAGGCAGCTCCACAAAGCAGCGAACTCTTTGGGGCCTGAAACGTATTAACACGACTAAATTTTAGCGTAGACTGCATCAGAATTCAGCATCCCTTTGTTTTTCTGTCTTTTGATTTACTGGCAGCCTTTGAAAGTGACACAGGATTGGCTAAAAATCGTGAGCCTGTGGACCTTTTCATCTTAAAGCATCGCTCAATTATAAAACAGAGTTGAAGCCAAATCACGCAAACCCGAACATGAAACGACCAAAGTAAAAGAAAGTAACACCCACCCAGTCGAAGAGGGTCATTGGGATTCTTGAACAGGAACATGAGCAACCGAACGGTTCTGATGCTGAACCCCTGATACGACCCAGAACCGAGAACCTGTTGCAACTCCTTCTCGTCAATGTACCCGTTCCAATCCCTGTCGGCCATCTCGAAGCTCCGAATCGCCTCCGGGTCGGTCCCTGGTGGGAACGACGCATGATACCCGGACCCGAACAACGACAAGGCTGACGACCCGTATGGAGGCTGCGGTGGATACTGCTGAAGCTGCTGCTGGCCGTAGCCGTAGGCGTCGGTCATGGCAGGAGCGGAGGGCGGGTAAGGTTGAGGAGGGGGCCGGTCGTAGGGACCGCCGTAGGAGGACGCCATGAACGGGGCGAGGCTGGCGTTGCGGTCGAAACTGGAAGGAGGTTCGACCCGTCTGGAGATTGCGGGAAAGGGAAGGATGATGGAGCGGTTGAGAAACGTAAAAAGGTGACGACAACTCAAGACGGTTCGACGCGTTTGTTTGTTTACGAAGAAATCTGTGTCGGAGACGGTGGGGATTATCGTCGGCTGGTTTTTGAACAAAAGCAAAAACGCCGGCAGTTTTTGTTGTATATGCTCGCTTTCTTTTTCACACTTTGGCGCAAAATGCAATTTTCGAAAAAGCTATTTTCTTTCGAAAAAAAAAAGCTAATTTATAAAAAAATGGTAAATTTTTTTTTATGTTAAGCTAAAACTTCAAATTGAAGTGGAAAACTTTTTCCACCATTTGGTAAAAAAAAATCTTTTCTTCCAAACACCCATTTAAATATATTTTTCATTTTTTATCTTTTCTTCTTCGAGGACGGGCGAGGCGTCTCTCGCCCGAGGAGGCCGCCTCGCGGATGGCCGCGAGGTCGGCCCTCGCCGGCCACGGACGAGGTCGGCCCTCCTCCATGGTCGACGCCGCTCCGCTGCGCCGATGAGGGCTCCTCGCCCTCGTCCGCGCCGACGAGGGCCGCCTGATCGATCCGATTGCGACCATCCGCGAGGTGGCCTCCTCGAGGCGTTGGGCGACCCTCGCCCAACCCTGCAGTGGGCGTCGCCGCTAGATACCAACGATGGTCAAGAAGATGAAACTTGGCAAATTACAAAAATGGTCACTAGCCTCAACTAGCTCGCCTAACAAACCATGCTTAGGCAAAGTGAATTTGAAGTAGAAAACTTTTTCCACCATTTGGTAAAAAAATCTTTTCCTCTAAACACCCATTTAAATATATTTTTCATTTTTCATTTTTCTTCTTCCTCAGATTGCCCATTTGATTGAGTTGGAATCTCGCTAGATACCAACGAGGTCAATCCTTGCCCAAGGTCACTAGCCTCAACTAGCTCGCCTAACAAGCTTAGGCAAGGTGAGGCTGAGCCATTTGTGGCTTGTCAATCATTAGCTTTTTGCCATAATCTAGCAATCGATCGAAAAAGGAGGGAAAAAAAAGGAAGAAAAGAAAAATATCTAACAATAAATATTTTAAATAATTAAAATTTTGAATTTTAAAAAAAAAAGGAAAATAATAGGAAAATGTGTTTGGGGGAAAGAGTATTTGGTTTAAAAGTGGAAGAAAGATGATGGAATCTATTTTTGAAGACTTTTTTTGTTGATGAAAAATTTTTTTCATGAGCAGCTCATTTTAAATGTTAGAAAATTCAGAAAACATTTTTTTAGAAATTGTTTTCTAGGGAACAAACATAGCCTTTATTTTATTGATTATTTATTGTTGCTTATTTTATCAAATTTACCTATGTATATTAACCTAGGAAATTACTTAACAAAAAAACTAATAAATTTAAATTTTGGAAAGGGAATATGATATAAATAATCCCTAAATTTTTACTAAATGTGTAATGTGATTCCTAAAATTTTAATTTGTTCAACGTAATCCCCAAATTTTGTCCCAACTGTAATATGGTTCCTAAATTATCGGTAAACTACATGAAAATGTTCAATATTATCTTTACATTAATAAAAAAATCTAGGATAATCTTGGATATTTTATAATTCAAGAACTAAATTAAATATGTACCAAAAATTTAAAGATCATATTGAATAAATAAAATGTTTAGGAATGATATCTCGCATTGAGCTAAAATTCATAGACCACGTTGAACAAATTTAAAATTTAAAATACCATATTACACATTTGGCTAAAGTTCATGGATTATTTGCATAATTTTTCTTGAAGTTTAAATTAGAAGTTAGAACCGACCAAAAATATTTTAAAAGTCAGAAGTATTTCATTTTTTTTTTGAATGAAACGGGCCGGGGTTTGTCGTTGGGAAGCCCGCAAGAAAGCCCGAAATTCACTGTGAAAGCCCACGGATGGAAGCCTCTCTCTCTCTCTCTCTCTCTTTCTCTGTCTCTCGCTCGCACATTGTTGGCGGGAAAATCAAGCCCTAACCGCGCACGCGAGCCACATCCCTCCTCCCTCCCCCTTCCCCTCCTCGAATTCGCCGAGATCTGCGCGAATCGCACCGGCGCGGGATTCTCGATGGAGGCGGCGGCGGCGGCGACAACGAAGGTGGTGGGCGAGGCGGAGGAGCTCCCCAAGACCATCGTCCGGCGCGTCGTGAAGGAGAAGCTCTCCCGGTGCTCCGACGACGGCGACGTTTCCCTCCACAAGGACGCCCTCCTCGCCTTCTCCGAGAGCGCCCGCATCTTCATCCACTACCTCTCCGCCACGTGAGCATCTCCTCCGTCCTCCGTCCCCTCCCTTCCCCTTTCTGGTTTTGTTGTCTAGGGTTTTGCCCGGGTTGACTCCGATAATACGACGCGGGCGCTCGTCGATTTCTTTCTTGTTTCTTGGTTTCCGTATTTCCATCGATGTGCAGTGTAATATGGCTGGTAGTTCTCTTCCGGAACTTGCGAAAGTTCGGCTTAGTGAAGCTCCTCCTTTATGATCATCGTTTCCTGCGATATTCAACTGTCCAAACCATGAGCAGCTCTTGATGAGCTCCGCAACTTTTAAAGTCAGGGGTATTCTGAATGCTTAAGAGCTTGTATCTCTTTGCTGGTTCTGGAATTGGACACAATTTGGTGTTGACAGAGTTTCATTTTCGCTTTACCACAGAGCGAATGACATCTGCAAAGAGTCGAAAAGGCAAACTATCAATGCGGATGACGTGTTGAAGGCGCTGGAGGAGATGGAATTTCCCGAGTTCATCAGCCCTCTTAGAAAATCTCTTGATGGTTAGTGCGATATGTAATTGTGGAGCTCATTTTTTGCTTCTAATGAAAGCTACTTGCGGATAATCACCAAAATATGAGACTATACGCATTTTGTGTTCTGAGCAATATGATGCATGCATGATGAGAATCTGCTATCTTTTCTGGGAAATTTTGTTAGCACCAGGCTCCATTTCATCATTATGTTGCATTCAGGAGATTGTGGGTGTACACATTGCTTATGCTTTGGCATCCTGTTCCTGAACAGGAATCATTGGTATGGCAAGGAAGTGATGTGTCTGAAGAATGGATAGTATTTGCTTGACTGATTGGATGGAGGAAAATTTTGATCTTTGTTTGTTTGCCCATCTTCCCAGAAACGTGGCAAATTTGACATGATTTCCTCGTGTTTCAATGACTTCAACACTTGCAACTGCATAGGGAATCATATTTATCCTGTCAGTGGTTTATACAGTTGACAAACTGAACTACAGCCATGTATTTATTGGATTTTCCCAAAAGTTAAGATCATTAACGCTGTGAATTATTGGTCATGGCTTTAGTGTGCAAGAACTCTGCCACTGTATCCCCCATGTTAGAGCAGCAAAGATTTTGATATTTTGCTTGCCACAAATATGTTTCTTACACAAGTTTCCAGTGCCTTCTTGGTTTGCTGTTGATATCACTATGTTTTCATATTATGCTAAGATTTCCGTGCAATGCTGGGTCCTCTGCTAAAATACCTTTTTTCATGTAATATTAGGCAAATCAATTAATTTAGTGCACAAGTGCCTTAGCTGGAACTCTAGTTTTTCTTTCTCTCGTTGGTCTTCAGTGTTCAAGGTTTATCCTTAAATTTAAGTCATCTGTCCTTCAATTGGCAGATGAAGTGGTGACCATACACAAGGTTGTGGTCTCCATTGGTTGTTTATTTCAAATAATTACATGCGGTGGTCCTTAAATATGCATTTCGTTGAAGTGTCTTGGGCTGCTTAGCTCTAGGATTTTGCTGATTTTTTGCTTTTCATTTCAAATTTTTCTGCTTTTGGATGATGGGAAAGTGGCACAACTTATTTTTTCTTGATTTCTTAGAGTTCAGGAAGCAAAATGCCAGCAAAAAGGAAAGGGCTAAGGCAAAAGAATCGATGAAGAAGAAGATGGAGGGAGAACCTTCGCAACCAGAAGGAGATGGTGAGAGAGAGATAAATGGAAGCACTAGTAATGGCACCGAAGAAGAAAGTGGAACTTTGGTTGAAGACAAGGCTAAAGCCAATGAATTGACCAAGAGAAAGATGGAGGGAGAACCTTCCCAAGCAAAAGGAGATGGTGAGAGAAAGAAAAATGGAGGCACAAGTAATGGAACTGAAGAAAAAAGTGGAACTGTGGTTAAAGACAAGGCTAAGGCTAAAGAATCGACCAAGAGAAAGACAGAGGGAGAACCTTCCCCAGCAAAAGGAGATGGCGAGAGAAAGAAAAATGGAGGCACTAGTAACAACACTGAAGAAGAAAGTGGAACTGTGGTTAAAGACAAAGCTAAGGCTAAACAATCGATCAAGAGAAAGATGGAGGGAGAACCTTCCCAAACCAAAGAAGGTGGCAAGAGAAAGAAGAATGGAGGCATTAGTAAGGGCTCTGAAGAATAAAGTCTAGTTGAGGTTAACGTCCGAGTGGGGTAGGTTGGTCTTGCTGTGAATTGAAAGGTATTTGACCAGAAGAATTTCGGGTTCATATCAGCAAGCAGCACCATGCAAAATGAAGCATCCAATGGAAGAAACACACCCATCTGTTATCTACTCATGTTATCAAAGTCAAGCTTCATGAGTTGGGGCATGCTTAGAATGAGCTCACTCCCTCCAAAAACAGTTTAGCATATAAGAGCATCTCCTTTCAGTAATGTGCAGTGTGACGCGAGTGGATAATTTAGAACAGCTTATATGTCCAGTTAGTAATGATCAGTGGAGTGGTGCCAGTTGTGTTTGGTATATTGTATCGTTCAGGTTTCATATATTTTAATTAATATTAGCTGGTCCTCGAACAAGCAACTTTTATAGCTCATGGATACTGTGATCTTGCCCACATTCTGTTGCCTATGTCGACCATTATTTTTGCTATGTTGATCGTCAATCTCTTGTGGCTTCATCCTGCGGTACTCACCAGTTGTCAAGAAGGTTGGTTCTTTTTGTATGATCTTGACTTAGGAGGATTTCTTTGCCAGTACTTGTCGGTAGTTTCTGTTGAGATAGGCACGGAGGCGTGTTGCTCAAATGGAAAACTCCTCAATGCTGGTTATTCTGGGATGGTTCTCTCTGGTGAATTTCATGCCTTGTAGGTCAGGAAGGCAGTTAATAACAGAGCCTTCGCATTTATCGTCATGAGACCCGTGTCTAGGAAAGTTGATGCTTATTTGCAAACCCTCGTTGTTCTTTTCTTTGCAAAAAAGGGTTGTCAGATCGATTGGGCAAAGATCAGACGCGAGCAGCAACCTCTGCTAGTCAGTCTCCTACTTGGAGAACCATCTTAGCAGACTCTTGCTCGGTATCTGCTTACACGACAAATCAGATGGACTGTATGCTCACACATCCAGGAGTTGGTCTCGCCACCTGAGGATCGTAAAGTTCTTGAAGCCATCCTCTATTCTAGTTAGGCTTTGCTTAGGGGAGGAAGAATGCACCATTTTGGGATTCCTGCTGAATGTGCTCATGTTTACTCTGTTTTTGGAATTGACTATCCAACGTACACGGAGGTCCAATTAATGGCGACTTTACAGTAAAGTAGGAAGACGGCAAAACGTCATGGTCTGTTCGCCAAATGATATATTTCTCTTAAGAAAGCTTGAGAAACATTTGATTTCCCGAACACTGCAGCACCCAAAGAAAATCCTATCTGAAATTGAAAACCTTTCAATGTCGCGCTTCCTAGGTCCAGGGTCCCAATTTAAATAACGTCCTAACTTGGTCTTGAATTGATAAATCCTTCAAGTCCTAACGAGCATGGAAGTTTGCACGCAAATGAGGAAGGGGTTGCCTTCGGCCTTCCTTTGTTGTGTAAATAAAAAAGTTGCTTAATTGAGTAAATAAACGTGTAGAATTGAAATTTATTTAAACAAGATCATATTGGAATATTGGTCTTTAAAGTTTGCTTAACGAGTATTTTGAAACATTGATAACATGTGGAGGTTTATAATTTTCAAAATATCAATTGTACGTTAGGTAAAATTAATTGAATATTGATATGTATATATATATATATATATTATACGACCGACAGGAACCTCGAATAAACATTCTCAGAAATAATAAAACCCGATCCCCATCATTTTCATTGTCGTTCTCTCGGTAGTGAAACTCAAACGTCCTTCTCCTCCTCCTTCCTTTCTCTCTCTAAAATCCGTCGGCACAGTGAAGTCATCCTACGACTGGTGGAAGACCCAGCAGTCAAAGCAGGGCATTTTTCGTCTCTGCTCCGGCGTTGCATTAACCCTAGAAAAAAAAAAAAAGCAAAAAAAAAGGATTCATATCGTGGGGTCACGGAAAGGGGTCAGAATTTGAAGCACGCTCCAATGGAAGGAGGACGAAAGGTGGTGGTCTCTGCTCTGCAGTTCTCTTGCACCGACGACGTCTCCACCAACGTCTCCACTGCTGAGAGGTCCTTCTTCTTCTTCTTCTTCAGTATGCTAAAAAAAAAAAAATTAAAAATCTTGGGTTTGTGAGTGTTGTTTTCTTGCTTGTCATCTCTCTGATTTTGATCTTCCAGCTTGTAATCATGGTTCATTAATTCCCTCAAACTTGTTAAACGGTTTTAGCTCCTCTCTTTGAATTAGAACGGAGCGTTGAGCTGGTGGTGAAGTCCTTTGCTTTAGCCCCCCACCAGCCCAAAAATGGCTGCTTCTTCGTGCCAAGCTCAAGTTGTTACCGGCTCCTGAAGGAAAAAAACACATAGAAGGAACTAGAGTAGTGTTTCTTTCTAGGTTGGACATGATTTTAGTCAGTTTGCTAAAGAGCTATCACTAGGAAATTGGAATCACGAAAAAACAAAAAGGGAACTTAAAGAAAGCATCACAATTTCTTTTATTGATGTCAATGGCCCTACAATGGATTGAACTTGTGGTAATCTTTATAGAGTTGTGCATGCTCCATGGAACTTCTTGCTTGCGATACTTGTGATAATGCCTGCTACGGCTTGTTTCCGCCTTCTTGGCATTGCACCTTGCAAGTCTGGGGCAAACACTGTAGACTATATATTCGAATTTGGTTCATGGGGTGCATTGATGCGTTACACCAAGAATGTTGAATGATCTTCTGTTATGCAGGTTGGTTAGAGCTGCTCATGGGAAGGGTGCAAACATCATTCTCATTCAGGTATGATCTCTTGAACTGGGAACGTCTTATCCTTGTAAAGCTCAGTATACTAATGGCAGTCATTCCTTCAGGAAGTCCTTGACTTTATTCTAGTAACTGCCAATCTGCCATATTATGATTGGAGGATGGCCTTAAGCCTCAAATATCAGTTTGATGTCCCAACTTTTGGATTCAGGAACTTTTTGAAGGATACTACTTCTGTCAAGCCCAGAGGGAAGATTTCTTTCAGCGAGCAAAGCCTTACAAGGGTCACCCAACTATCATGAGGTAAATTGTGCATGTCATTTTGGATTACCAGAAGAGCTTGTTAGACATAGTGCTCTGTTTGGTATGCGGATTGTCCCGGCTTCTCCTGACATGTTTGAGGCCTTATTATTCTTCTGATATTATATTTTCCAGCAAGATGACACAGTTGCAGTAAACCTTTTGCTTATTTCTGTGTTACACAGGATGCAGAAACTTGCGAAGGAGCTGGGTGTAGTGATACCTGTCAGCTTCTTTGAAGAGGCAAATAATGCCCATTACAACTCTATAGCTATAATTGATGCTGATGGGAGTGATCTTGGATTGTATAGAAAGTCACACATCCCCGATGGACCAGGTGCATAAATTTATCTATCTTTTAAGGCCCTGATTATTTATGTGCTTCATAGATGATGAGTTCACAGGGAACTGCATCCACAGGTTACCAAGAGAAGTTCTACTTCAATCCAGGGGACACTGGCTTTAAGGTGTGTACAGGCAATTCTATCAGTCAATCTTCGATCTTCTTACTTGTTAGCTATGGACTGTAACAGTGAGATTAATCAAAATTATTCCTTAAGATTGACTTTGATTCTCTGGCTAAACAGGTTTTCGAGACAAAATTTGCCAAGATTGGAGTTGGTAAGGAGCTCTATATGTATATCTGCAAATTTTTTTTGTTCTTTATGTAACCTGCCTGTTGCCATATACTATGTTCAAAATCAACAAGAAATCATCCAGAGCAAATGGCAATTGCCTTCTTGCGATGTCCTATTTTTTGAGCTTGAACTTGCAATCTTGGTTTGCAAGCATTTCTTGCAACTTTTAACATTTCAGGCTGATTCCGTAAGTCAAAGCTGAAGCATAAGACATGATAGGTTGATCAACTTTATTATCTTTGTCAGCAATTTGTTGGGACCAGTGGTTTCCTGAGGCAGCTCGAGCTCTGGTTTTGCAAGGGGCTGAAATATTGTTATACCCAACTGCTATTGGTTCTGAACCACAGGATGAAGGACTTGATTCTAGAGAACACTGGAAGAGAGTAATGCAAGGGCATGCTGGGGCTAATCTGGTACGTTCTCTGCCTGATCAAATTGTGAACTAGTGAATGTTGGGACATTTTTGAGTTGCCTGATTAATGTTCGACACGCAAACTTGTGGAAGTAAATGGGTGTCATCTTTTTCATGAAAATGCTTATCTGGTCTGAGTAATATTTCTAATTTTTTATCTTTTAGCCAATAAGTAATAATAATTACTTAACCTAGAGCAATTTCTTGTCCGATTATGCATCTGCTCCACTGTATCGTATGTGTGAGAAAAATCTGCCATAATGCAATTTGCTCTCCCTAGTCTTCCTCTTTGAGGTCATGTAGTTAAATATTGTTTGAGTATCAGTTGGGAAACCCTGATAAGGAATGGTCCGTAATTGTCCAATATCGTATAGTATTTCTTGTGAAGGAATTTCATTTGACTTTGACAAACATAGGTACCTCTGGTGGCTTCAAATCGCATGGGGAAAGAAGTAATACAGACAGAGCATGGAAAGAGCGAGATCACATTCTATGGCAACTCTTTCATCGCAGGTATTAGGTCAAGAATTGCAAGTAATTCTAGAATAGAGATATTCTGCTTGTGAACAATATTTTGAATTAAAACTATGTATGGCACAGGACCAACAGGAGAAATTGTGGTAAGTGCCAATGACAAAGAGGAAGCTGTTCTTGTGGCGGATTTTGATCTTGCTAATATAAAACGTAAGAGACACAGCTGGGGAATATTTCGAGATCGACGTCCAGACCTGTATAAGGTGCTTCTCACCTTGGATGGAACCAATCCTCAAACGTGATCGCATGGTGCCTCCTTCAGATTTGGATAATCCTTCATTTGCAGGAAGAAAATAACTGAATTGCAAAGCACTCCTTTCATGCGGAGAATTTAACGAGGAATTGAATAATTATAGAATGCACTCCCAAATGATTTCCAGTAAAGAAAGGCTTGGCACTCTGCTCCATGTCTTTCGTTTATAATTATAGGCTTCACATGCTGAAGATACTCTATTTACGGTGAATTTGAGTGATTAATATCAAATGGCATGTTGCTTAGCTGCTAGGTAGTCCTATGATGGATATTTGCTGAGGTTGGGTCGTTCAAAGTCAAGTTCTTGTACTCTGGGGAGTGACTATCGCTGGCTCAACTCAATTTCTTGATCATACTTGGGAGTAAATTTTGAGAGTTTCTCCACGGAGGATACTCATTAGGTAGAATGACGCATGTCTACATATGTAAGTTTTGCTTTAGATTTGACAGAGGCGCAGATGCATTCCGAGGTTAATGATGCCGTCCCTGTGCGAGTTGGATGGTGAGTGCCAGTGACAAAAGGTACCGTATGCTGATTATATTCCAATTAACATCAACAAGTTGTGCCATAAATTTGGCCACTCATTTCATGGACTTGTCCTGTTTTCTATCCAGGATAGTTGAATGTGGGGAAATGCGAGTATTTATGTAGGTTAGAGAGAGAGAGAGAGAGAGAGAGAGAGAGAGAGCAGTGCCACGATAATCGGCAGCTCGAGCAATGTAAGGTTCAAACGACAGGCTAAGATGACTGAATCTCTACTGAGTTAGTATGATAACAAGTGGAATGTTGTCACAACATCAAACAGTTCCAAACAATCCTAAAATCTGGCACCACGAAACAGAACACGAATCTTTAACAAAACATTCCCCTCCCCCTCCCCCTTCTTCCCCGGGACTCTGATTCATACAAACTTACACTCAATAGGGTCATCTAGAAGCTCGTTCCCTAGAAGTGCAGAAATATTTCACCTCCATGCCTCAATCCACTCCGTTCTTGAATCTATACGGCTTAAGCCGCCAATGACCCTACTCTTCTCTACAGGCATTGTCACCTGGAATGCAGGTTGATGCAAGTCCATTATTGAAAGACCCTTCTCAAAGTCTGTCTCACTAGATTGGCCAAAGCTGGCCTTCCTTCCACCCTCTTGGATTCCGGTCTTGATAGTACTAAACATTTTGGCCTCCGTCCCACAGTTAAAGATGTCAAGTTCCGTCACCTCCTCATGATGACATAATTCTCCTTCAGTGGTGCTCACCTTTTCATCTGAGTTAGAGGAGCCATCCGTATCGGGTTCTTCAGCAGCGAAAACTTGTTCGCTGTCTTCATTATCCTGGGCATTATCTCCTAGACAGGGCAGGGAAGGACTCTGGTGTCCACTCTCATCAAAAGGCTCGAGACTGGAAGCCCGAGCTGGTTCGACTGAAGAGTCCTCTCTTTCTCGCAGGGTTCTTATTATTAGCATCTTGAGGAAATTCATCACTTGGACAGCATACATCAAAGCAGTTAAGGGATCCGCCATCTGCAATAAGATAAAGACAGTCACCTAAAGCATATTCTCTAGATTTTTTTCCAGTTTGCTCATTCAATTCCCAACAACACAATCAATATAGCACACATTGTAAATGATTTGTTGGTATCTGTAAGATGCAACAATCATGTTAAAAGTTCTTGGCCCAATGCACAGATTCTTGTATCTACATGCCAACCTCTTTTCCAATCAACTTTGTTGTTAGCGAGATCATGAGCTCACCATATCAAGTTAAACTGATGCATAATGCAACATTTGCAAACGATTTCAAAAGAGAAACCTTCACTGAAGTATGTGATGAGTGAAGGGAATGCGCTTGAAGGATGAAAAGAGACCTACTTTATTTGGCAGTACCAAAGCACAAATCAACTGTGCAAAGCAGGCAGGCCAAATACTGATCTTCACAATTTAAGAACAGAAGTAACATTCATTTGCTGTTTCCATATTTCTGGACCAGTAATTGCCCATTGAAGAAAATTAACCTGAGTCATATTTGGAGCAAAAACCATGGCAATATTTCGTGCGTCCATTTTGTTCAAATGCTCCATCTGAGCAACATCAGCCATCAGGTTGACTGCCCAATCCAGTAATGCAGCTTCTGTTGGAGGCAGAACCCTCACAAGTTCAGCACATTCTTCCTCAGTCTGGCATTGCATCACTTGCTCTGGTGAAAGAGGATCCAGCACACCAGTTGGAAGTTCTCGAAACCATGCCTACAATTTGACACGGGATAAGTCTACTTTATCTTCAAATGGTATGAGAAAAAGGAATTAAATCTTTTGCATTTGGAGATCATGCATTCAAAGAGGAAATAAATTTAAAACTTGCCGTGTATAAACATTATTTTGGGATCTTAATTTGCATCTTTAGACTATGATGTCAAGAGACAACTAAGTAAAATTTTCACATCACATCTCATCATGTTTAAGGTGAGAGAGCATTTTGTGCCGCAATGCATGGTCTCCACCATGGAAAAGTAGGTCTGACTGAGCTGCAGGAATAAAGTAATCAAGGGGAGCATCATTTCTCTATAAAGACAAAGACCACAGACCAGATTCTTGGGCCCTGTGGAGATCTCCTTTTGATGATGGTACCTGGCATACTCTTAGTATAGAAGACCACATGATGCACCCAAAACAAATCCCAATAAGAAGGTATATGATGCAGCTTTTAGTATAAAAAATGGCATTTGACTGTAGAATGCACATTTTTGTCCCATATCGCACTTACCCACTCCCCTTCAGAATATTTTCACACTCCCCTTGTCCAATCTCCTCCTTGAGGTAAAAAAAAACACACACACACACACACAAACAACTTCAAGTATTACACAAGGATGGCCAGTTATGTGACACATATTCCTGCACATAGTCCTAACCCATAAACTTTAACCATTTGGCAGGTCATGAGCGGTATTGGGACCATAAAATAAAATATGTGACTATGGAGAGGAAAAGAAGTAAGAGCTTATGCAGTAGTGATCAAAGCTTACACCTTGATAAGTCCAGCTAGGCAATGCACATCGATGCCCTCAGGTACCACTCCCCTATTTAATTGGTCTCTAACAGACTCCTCCTGACTGTTTTCTGCATTTATCCTGAAAATACCTTCCGCCTGCATGAATAAAACACTTGCAGTGACTACTAAATTTACAAACTAAACTGGCTTGAATTTGACTACTGCCAAATAAGAACTGAATATATGCAATTCAATCATAACCCTGGTATATATGAACAGCTATCTCTATTTTCTAGTGTAAAATGAGAGTGGATCTAACTTGCAAGCGATCATGGGCTAAGAGATAAAAGCATGACAAACCTGTAAACCTTCTTGAGAATACAGCTTTCGTTGCATAAGCAGCAGTATCGTTGGCACGCTGTTCCCTCTGGAGTCATAAGATAACTGCATAGATTCCGTTGAAACTCCAAAAACATGTGCACTGGTTCAAGAATATTGGATCAGAGTACATAAAGGAAAAAAGAATCCGTCTAGTTACAATTGGTGACCATTCTCACAGAATACATAGACAAATAAAAACTACTCAGAAAACATTTAACTGAATTTGAAGCCTCAACAAAAGCGGAGCATATCATATAATCTGATGTGAACAAAATAACCAGGCATGGAAGATGACTTTAAAAGGTTAACACATTAGCGTGAATTGTCTAGTCAACGTTGACCATTCTGAGTTGTCTGTCAATTGCAGTTTGCAGAAGAAACATAGTTTATATCTTTACTTATCATATCAGTCCAAAAAAAGACTTAACGACTCAAAAGACCCTTTGTTTCTTGTGAAGTGTGAACAGTGTCGCAACTTCATTCTTTTCCTTGTAGATTATATTTTAATACACATATAAATGAAGAGAGCTTGGAGAAGTTCAACATAATCTCAGAGACTACAAGGAAACCAATGAATATTGTTCTAAAAGACTACAAGGAAACATTTGAATATGATCCTAAAAGATGTCGATTTTCTGGTGGTACAGATGAAAGAAACCATTAACAAGCTAGGACTGAATACGCAGGAGAACTAAACTGGGGTAAGTTGCATCGGCTATCTTTCTTAGCCGAAATGATGCGACTAGTCCTCAAATGTCATCATTGCTGGGTTATTCCGTAGATCAATTGCAAAGTCCTCCAATAGTGACTACAAAAAACTACCTAGAAAAGTTTGGAGTTGTGATCTAGGTTTAAACTTTCAATAAGTGCATAGCAAAAATTTCCTAAAAGAATAGATAAAAACAGATGGGAGCAATCTCCTCAGTCGTCATTTTGACCAAAAAAAGAAAAAATCTCCTCAGTCGTCACTCTACAGTACATGCCTCTTATGGCAAGATGCTAAATGAGACTACTACGATGCTGATTGCTCGAAATTCAGAGAGGCAACACATTGGGAAGAAAAGCAAACATCATAGATTCATAACCCAGAGGCCACGCCACAAGTAGAGAATGGCCACCGACAGCAGTTACACACAAGAGAAGTCATCTCCAGCACATAATCGGACAAGAATGAAGAATAGAAAATCGCAATTCCAAGAACAGCAACGCTCGATGCGACATCAAGAACAGTGAAAATGACGGATTCAAGTGTCAAGTCGAAAATGCACCTGGCGCTAGGAGGTCGCGTGGGCACCTCGGGCTCCAGCTCGACGGGCAAACCGAGGAACCCATTGAACCGGTCGAAGGTGACGTGGGCCACGTGGCGCACGTTGGTCGGCCACCCGATCTCCATCGCGCAAATCTCCCTCCGGTCGCTCTTGCACGCGACCAGGGACTTCCTGAAGATGGCGAACAGCAACGCCAGCAGCGAGAGCTGGTCCCCCTCCCGGCCCTCCCCCTCCTTGGAGCCGCACTCCCCTTCCTCCTCATCACCCTCCTCCTCCCCTGCCCCTGCGGACGGCGAATCGCCGCCGTAGTCCGCCGCGGCCGAGGAGGGCGGCGAGGACGGGGCGCTGAGGGCGTCGCCGCCGCCGCCGCCGCCGCCGGCGGGGCGGGGCGCGCAGGACAGGGGGGAGGAGGAGGAAGGGGAGGCCGAGGCCGGGGACGACGGGAAGTGGGAGGGCGAGTGGAGAACCTCGGCCATTGTTGCTGAGCTCCGGGACCGGGGAGTGACGGTTACCCAGCCTTTCTTGATTTTTCCCCTTTTGGGGAATTCAGGGAAAGCGAGAAATTTTGCGGATTTCCGGGAAGTGGGTCTGCGACGTAAGGAGGGGGCCGACGAGGGGTGGGACCGAAGAAGGAATCACTGAGCTGGAGATTACTCTGTTCTGCCCACCCACAAGATCGAAGCGGATCTTGATTTTCTTGGTTTCAGAGTACTACCAGGCCAAGAAAGTTTTGAAGATGAAGATGAAGATGATGATTCCGGAGGGAGGGAGGGAGCGGAAGTTAGTGGTGGAAACTGAATATATCTTTTTTTGGGGGGGGCTTATTTATATGTGGAGTCCTCTCAAATGTATTTATTTAATTTTTTTTCTCCCCAAACTTTATTCTTCTTTCGTATGTACTGGAACTGGGCTTCCCCATATTCCGCACGTCACATGGGGGGAAGGAAAAAAAAATTTAATAAATTAAGGGTGCATTTCGCAATTTGAATGAACTAATTACCTATTTTAGTTATACTAATGTCGATCTCAGATCTCAATTTTAAAGATAATTTTTTCTTAGTAATGCAGAGGAGAGTCTAGAGCGGAGTCAATTTACTCTCCACTTATAATGTTGATATGCTACACACATATTGAGTGCGTGCGGTGTTTTTCGATTTGCTAAAAGATTATTTTGATGGATTTTGTTGATAAATTATAATTATCAAATTTTGTTTACTAATGTCGAGAAGATTTCAGTGTGTTTTGTGGTTATTAAAGTAGATAAACCCTCCAACAACAAAAATATATGGTAAAATGATTATTTGCAAATGGCACAATTTTTGTACATCTTTTAATTTTCTTTTGGTTAAATTGCACCTATTTGAATTGAGAACTTACTTATTGTGAAGTAACTGACTAATATATTTGTTGTAACATTCAAATATTTATCATGACTTTTTTCCTCTCTTTCCTAAATTATGAACAGTCATTTAAAAAAAACGGTAATTTTCTTATTTAAAATCTATTTCGTAATGTTGCCTTTTTCGTTTCTGTGGTATGGAAAGAGGTAAACTTCTCCCTCTCCTCCAACATCTGCAATTAATTGTGTAAATAGATCGTGTCATTTCAAAAAAGGAGAATATGGGATTACAAGTAAAAAAAATAAAATGAGAACCTTCTCCCAGTGAACTGACGAGAATATAAAGGGTAAAATGATATCGTGTCAGGAGTAATGAAGGAATTCAAATCGCGAAACTAATGGAAGTGACGGTACAAATAAAATTAGTTATCTTGATTAACACTGTACCCAAAAAAAAAGAAAAGATATAGTTAATCGAAGAGATAGGAAGAGAGTGTTTTGTCAGTTAATCGAAAAAATGAATAAGTGCATTAGAAGTTTTAAGACTTGTCACGTAAATATAATTTAGTCCTAAAACTTTTTAAAAGTGCAATCGAGTCTTAAAATTTATCATGAAAATTTAATTAAGTCATTTAACTTGATTTGATCAATTTAATAATTTTTAAAATTTAATTACACTTTTTGAAAGTTTTAAAATTGGATTGTGCTTTCATGACAAGTTTTAAAACTTCATTATATTTTTCAAAAATTTTAGAACTTAAATATCCTTTCATGACGAATTTTAGAACTTACAATATGCTTATGGCACCGAAAAATAAGCATTGTCGGCAGTAGAAATAGACCCCACCATTACTGATTCGCCATCTTCACTTTTACCAAACTTATCTTGAAAAAGGAACAAAAATTTAAAAAAAGAAGAAGAGAAACCCTCGTGTCTATAAAAGTCACCGCACTCCTCATTGCATCATTTCACGACTTCACAAATGGGAAAGCAAGCAATCCGTGGCCTTTTCTTGCCATGATGTATCGGTCCGATCTTGGCCGCGTGCGGCCTTGAGCTCCCAGCTAAAAGACGGATGCGGCCGAGATCGAATTGGAGTAGCTGGATCGTGAGCAGCAGCAGCAGCAGTTCACCTGCTGCCGTAATGATTTTAATAGCAATAGAAACAGAGAGACAGAGAGACAGAGAGGGATCTTGAGAGATGCCAAAATATCAAATTGTATTTGCCGTACTGGGAATGATCCGAATGCGCTGAATCGCGTGCGCACGGTGGAAACTTTCGGGTTGGAAAGGGAAGTACGTTGGACCTAAATAAATTTTTAAAAAATTTAAGATAGAAGAAGTATGCGTGGAATCCATCCTGAAGTGAGAGACTCCGCAATGTCACATATATTTTCTCTCAATCAGAAAAAAAAAAGATTAATTGGGAATCATGAGTCATTCAATAGGGAAGATAGACTTCACGTCAGGATTGAGTATGGAATGTATAATAACCTCCAGTACCTGAGGTAACAAAGTGTGAGTGAAATGCTCATCACTTGATAGGCTACCTCCCGTTCAAATAAACAGTTGCTGTTTCCGGTGACCGGATCATCGACCTTGCTCTTCCTGTTTTTTTTTTTTTGTGTGGGAGTTTGGAATCTCTTGAAGCATCTCTCTCTTTTTCTCGCCATCATTATCGGGGTAAGCTGTCGCGCCAAGAGATGGAGCAATCATATAAACGGACAGAGCTTAAGACCGTCGAGTGGGGGCTGGCGCTGTGTGTGGGCGTGCCCCTCGGCCACCCCCCTAATCATATCCGTCCTCGACGCGTGATGGCCAAGCCTCCTTTCGGTTCCTTGCGCTAACATCCAAGTTGGTAATTGGGCGCTGATTCGTGTCGTTTGGGGCCTCTGGACATGGCCACTCGATGGATGGCCTCCTTTTACGGTCGCCATCATCGCACGTCGCCCCTAATAGGACACGAGCTGCTCCGCAGACCATGTGGATGGAAAGCTTTTTACCCGAGAGCCTCGATTGGGTGCTCGATCCGCAAATGATATCCTTTCGGGATGAAGCTAGGCCTCATTCTCTGCTACAATCGAATGCTGTATTGAATGATGGGTACTATCCATCTCCATTGTCTTGCCATTATTTCTTCTTCTTCTTCTTATTCTTTTTTTCATTTATTTGCAATTTGATAGCTGCGACTGAAATGAGTATCCCACGGCTTCCTTCTATATCCATTTTGCATTATGGTTAATAACGGTGTCGAGAACTGAAATGAAAATTGAACCAAATCGAAATTCCGTACAATTTTCAATTTTATTTGGATAACTAAAAAATAATTGTTAACTTTTTCTATTTGATTCGATTAATCAAACCGAATCGGAACAAAAATTGAATAATCAACTTAAAATATCTCTTTTTTATCACATTTTTTTCACTTTGGCTTCAATAAGCAAGGGAAAACCCGAAAATCGAATTGAACTAGATTTTCGGTTCGGGTTGAATTTGGTTGGTTCGATATCATACCTTATCGGTTTGGTTTGATTCGATTTTTTATGAAAACGGAATCGAACCGTTTACACTCTAAGGTTATAGCGTCTCTCTAGCTAAACATATATTCTTATGTTGTGAATGAGCTATCTTGTGTGATTTTCAGAAACAACATAGCTCCCTTCCATCTTTGTAGCAACCATAGAAGCAAATTATAAAGTGAAATTAGCATGTCCTTTGGTAAAAAAGAAAATTTCAAAAATAAAGGGTTGATATTATGAAAAATCTCAAATTGATACATTTATAATAAATTTAATTTAAACTAATTTTTTGATCACAAAAATTTCAAAATGATATACTCATGACAAATTTATTATAAACTAACTTTTTAACTATCAAAAATCTCAAAATGGTATACTTGTAACAAATTTATTCAAAATTAACTTTTTGATTATCAAAAATTTCAAAATAGTACATTTATGATAAATTTATTAAAAAATAATTTCTTGACCAAAAAAACTCCAAACTAATATGTTTTTGACGAATTTACCCTCAGTTAACGAAAAATACAAACATGTACACTTATAATAAATGAAAGGTAAAACTAAAATTGATATACTTGTTAACTATTATGAGTCATTTAAGTTGACAATTTGACAGTAAAATTTAACGAAAAACGAATGGTAAGTTTATCACTAGTGTACTGATTTATAATTTTTCATTAAATTAATCCAAAAGGAAAAGAGGGGTCCCAACGCTAAGATAAAACTCAAACTGCTCGAGTTGCAGCCAAGGTTGGAAGACTAAACTTGCATTGTGACATCCGGCACCGCAGGAGAATGAAGATGCTTTATAATGTACGGTGCTCTTATGGACATCCCAACCATTTCCAATGAGTCGGTGTATACGAACTAGACACGTCTCAATAATCGAGATACATCGAGACGCCTGTGAAAGTACTTACGGTCATAAATCGAGATCGGACGTTGGTCCTGGTCCATCAATTCGGGTGCGTAAATAGGAGGCCTTTCGAGCCCATTAAAGCCCTTTCACTAATCACCGTTCAATCCACTTCACCATCGATCCGAATTCCAACTCTAAAGTAAAATCCATGATCAATCGCAATGTAATATCAGATAAGAGACGATGGATTTGGAAAATTAATTCAAATAGTAAAACAATAAATCTTCCTGATTTTTCGATATATAAAATACATTTGCAATTCCGACCTTCGGACATGAAAAATTACAGGGCCGCTAAATCGACGGGGAGGGGCGTTTTCGTAAATAAGAGAAGCTAGGCGAGGAGCACCTCGAGCTGCGACCTGTTCTCCTGCTCGATCACGTCGAGGAACACCGGGTCCACCGTCACGTGACTGTCCACGTGCACCCGGAAGCGGTGGTCCCACCACAGAACCCTCGCGACCCCGGCCACGTCCACCGCCGCGTCCAGCACCATCTCCCGCCGCGCCACGTCGGCGAGGAGCCGCCGCGCGTGGTGGGCCAGCTCGAGCCCGTCGAGCCGCGCCGGGAGGCGGAGCAGCCGGCAGGACCTCGGAGGCTGGGAGCCGGCCACGATCTTGGCGGAGCCGAGGAGGGAGCCGTCGTAGAGGATGGACATGGTGGTGGAGGAGTAGTGGACTGGGGCGACGTTGGGGTTGGTGACGTGGACGGTGAGGAGGAGCTCGGCGTCGAGGACGGGGAGGTTGAGCTTGAAGGAGGTGAAACTGATGGAGATGAGGTCGAAGGTCGGGTCCTTGGGCCTCACCAGGAACACCGCGGCGGCGGCGGTGGCCGATCCGGCGCCGATTAGGGCGGAGGTCCACGACCATTTGACCTTTTTGCCCATCGGATCTCGCTGCAATTGCTTCGGGAGAAGAAGATGATTGGGCCGATCTCGCTGCGAGAGAGAGAGAGAGAGAGAGAGAGAGAGCAGAGCGATGTGAGGCAGTGAAGTGGATAGTGCATCCTTGGACGAAAGTGCCCCCGGGCGGTCGCGCGCTGGGCCCCGTTCTCGGGGAGGCTGAGAGGGTCAGTTTCGGCAATTCACTGGAAGTGCAAATAATGCAAGAATAAAGTGGCGAGAGTATACCCCCGAAAATGGGTCAATTCCAAAAAAAACTCCAAACTTTAACTCCAGTCCCAAATTTTTTTGTCTCAAGAAAAACCCCAAACTTTAGGTTTAGTCCCAAATCTACCCCGAACTTTTCTTTGTCTAAACAAAAACCCTAAACTTTAATTTTAGTCCCAAATCTACCCCGAATTTTGTTTTGTCTAAAAAAATCTCAAATTGGCATAATATATGACAAATTTAGCCAAAATTATTTTTTTGACCACTAAAACAAATTACCATATATTATTTTCCGTTAAATTTTACTGTCAAATTTCTAAATTAAATAACACGTCATAATTAACGGGTATACTAATTTGGGGTTTTACCCTCCGTTTGTACTAAAAAAATCACTAATTTTTGATTTGTTCTCAAATATACCCTATGATCTAATCTCAACTTAATATGGCATTTCCACATTGATAATAAATACACATAAACAAGATGTCATAGAAAATTATTTTCAAAATAAAACCATTTTAGGACATAAAAAATTAGGGATTACTAATACGGTTTTTGGACAAAGGCTAACGAGGGAAAATTTAGGATTAGAGTAAAATTTGATGATTTTCTTTTTGACAAAAAAAAAAAAAAGGGATAGATTTGGGAATAGACTAAAAGTTTGGGGTTTTTTCGAGACAAAAGAAAAGTTTGGGGTAGATTTGGGACTAAATCTAAAGTTTGGGGTTTTTCCTCGGACAAAGAAAAGTTCGGGCGAGATTTGGGGCGATCAACCTAAAGTTTGAGGTTTTTCTTGAGACAAAAAAAAAGTTCGGGGTATATTTGGGATAAACCTAAAGTTTGGGGTTTTTTTTGGAATTGACCCCAAAAATGGGAAAATGACAAAAATGCCAAAAGCCGCAAGGCGATGCGACGGATCGTGCTCGAATGCGACTCGATTTGGTGCAAATTAGCAGAGTTTTTGGGCATTCGTGACATTTGATTGCGATCATGTGAAACCTATGAGCTAATTGTAAATGCAATAACGACAATCACTTAAGACTTAAAAGCTAATTGCAAGCATCCAAATTATTGAAATGTAGCGCATACAACATTTTGTAGAAATTCTTGAGTAAGTTGTGAACATCATCGTGTGATTATAGAACAGAGATGAAAATTCAATGAAACCAAATGAGAAATGCCCTTTTAATGTTTTTCTTTGATAACGAGAAGGAATGCATATGTTTTTTTTTCTCTCTTGTGAAAATTGGTATTGCTTACGATTTGTCTTGAAGTCCTAATTTGGGGTATGATTTTGTGAATTGACTAAGAATTGAGGTGTTCTCATATAGACCCTCAGCAATTAGATTTTGTTCAATTATGAAGTATGAGTTTGGAAGCGGGATAGAATTGTTGGGTTGAAGCTTAAAAATAAAGATTGTAATGATTTAGTTATGATTAATCCATTAATAATTTAGGAATTTTTTTAGTTGAAATATAAGAGCATTCCATACTGGTGAAATTCTAATATAATGATATAAATGAGAGTACAAATGATAACCATTATGTTCCCGGAACAATTTCCGAATATTTGAAGGCGTTTGGTAACTATCCAAAATTTTTATTCCTGGGATAAAAATACATTTGGTAAGAACTTTACATTATTTTGTGACTTATAGTTTTTATTTTTATTTTTAATACTTTTATTATATTTTTTTTGTTTTTTGTTTTCGATTTTTTTTTTTTTTTTTTTTTTTTTTTTTTTTCATTTCTTCCTTTCTCAAGCTTCAACTAGTCACCGGCGACTGGCCAGACCAAGGTTGGCGAGGCTCGACCTCACCTTGGTTGGGTGAGCTTGGTTGTTGGCAAGCTCAACTTCACTAGGCGATGCTAACCTCCCAATGGCCTAGTGAGGTAGAGCTTGCCCAAGTTTGGTGAGGCCGAGCTCGCCTAGCCAAGGTGAGACCAAGCCTCGCCTTATTGCCGGCGAGGCTTGAAGAAGAAGAAAAGGAAAATGAAGAAAAAATGGGAGTTGATATTTAGAATTGTTCTCAAGAACAATAATAAACTTTTATTTTTTTATTTTTTTATTCTGTTTCATATCCATTCCCAAGAACAATAAAATTGATTTCTGTGCCAAACCTGCTATGGGAACAAAAGAATAAAATTGGTTACTATTTGACCGATTACTATGTAGGCCCTTATCCACCATCACACACTACTTTTGCATGTTTTGGGTATGTTTGCATATTTAATCGTGCCTACCCATTTAGAAAAATTGTCTAAAAAGTCTTAAATTTATTATACATTTGATAATTCAGTTTTAAATTTTTTAATTTTACTAATTGAGTTTTAAATATTTTCATCTTTTGCATATTGAGCCCATTTAATCAAACTTGGCTAGAAATTATTTAGATGGATAGCAACGCTGATGTGGACATTTTTTAATAGTCATTTTGAATTTTTATATTTTTTTGTCTTGATCTTTATTTTTATTTTTTTTGGGGTTTTGGAGAGAAGGTTGATGAGGGTTTTTGTCCATAGCCAAGGAGGCAGCTAAGCCCTCCCTTGGTCAGATCTAGTGAGGGCGTCATGGCCCTCACCTTGAGCTGGCGAGGGAGGTGATGCCCTCACTCAAGGCCAATGAGGGTTGCTAGCTAAAAAAAGCCAAAAAAATGAAAAAGAAGAAGATAAAATCATAAAAAAATCAAAAAATTATTAAAATGTCCCTATTAGCACTTATTGTGCCACGTGCTGATATCCATGTCAACGAATTCCAGTCAAAATTAATCGGATGTATTTAATTAGCAAAAGATGAAAATATTAATGACTCAATTGGCCAAGTTAAAAGTTTTAGCATTAGATTGGCAAAAGTGCAATAGATCGATGACTTTTTGGACAATTTCCTCCTACTAATTCCAATTTTTCTCCACTATCTCATTGTGCTCCCTGCATCCAGTGATCTGGTGTCCTGATCATTTCAACCATGATCATATAAGTTGTAAGAGCACCCGTCAGTCATAAAACTTGAAGCCGGGCACATCAAGCATTTGAGATGGTTCGAGCACCTATAACATAAAAGACGTGACATGAGATCACTCAAATCCTCTATTTAACCTATACCACGTCTTGTTCCAATTGAAATCGATCACTACGTGATGATCTACCCCCAAAAAACGAGCATTAGAAAACCGATATCGTTCCGAAAATTACATCGAAATGCTCACATGGAAGAAGAGCCAGAGATCATCATACGTTCTTCCAAAAACAATCTTTGTAGTATAATACAAAACATGCGTAATCTCACGTAGATACGTATCTCTCTTGCCATACGGTTCTGTTATTGTACGCACGTCGGCGGTCAACGGCTACACCATTCGAAGAGATCGAACCACCACGTTGCGACGGTCGTGCAACGCATATTCTTCATCTCAATGATTCTCTAATTTTGCTCTCTCTCTCTCTATATGAAGGAGAGGAAGGACTTGCCCCGTTCAATTCGCATAAACGAGGACGATGTCGAGCGGCGGAGGAGGTCGATTGGCGCTGGCCCTCGCTCTCGTCCTCTCCACCATCGCGCCCCCGTGCTCCGCCGCACTCAAGGTCGGGTTCTACAAAGGCAAGTGCGGCCTCGTGGACGTCGAGTCCGTGGTCGCTTCCATCGTGGCCTCCCAGTTCTCCAAGGACCGGTCCGTCGTCGCCGCCTTGCTCTGCCTGCAGTTCCACGATTGCTTTGTCAATGTATGTACTTCTTAAGCATGTACTTTCGAAGCATTCTAAAAGTCGTTGTGGTGACCGATTGATGCCAACGTTATGTCCTTTTCTTTCCCCTTGAAGGGCTGCGATGCGTCGATCCTGCTAGATGGGAGTTCGAGCGAGAAGACGGCAGGGCCGAATTCGAGCGTTAGGGGCTACGATCTCATCGACAAAGCCAAGGCCGCTGTCGAGGCTATTTGCCCCGGAGTCGTTTCTTGCGCCGACATCATCGTCATGGCGACTCGGGACGCCGTCGCTTTGGTAACAACTCGAAACTCTCGTACTCGATTCGAACTTCATCGTGTCGTGCTCGGATTAGCTTCGATGCCATGTCGAAAATCGATTTTTTGCAGGCCAAAGGAGGGAGGTACAATGTGCAAACGGGAAGGCTCGATGGCAAGATCTCGCTAGCCCAAAACGTGAATCTCCCGAGTCCTTCCATGACGGTTTCTCAGGCAGCTTCGGCCTTCGCTCGAAAGGGACTCGCCGTCGCCGACATGGTTGTCCTCCTAGGTACCGGCGGTGTATGCTATAATTATTTCGGTCGCTTTCGCTAGGCCGCTTCGAACCTAATTTTATGTACGTGCGATTCGGGTTTCGTCAGGTGGCCACACCGTCGGGATCGCCCACTGCTCGCTCTTCCAAGACCGGCTCTACAACTTCGACGGGCTAGGGAACCCCGACCTGACCATGGACCCTAAGCTCGCGGCCGCCCTCCGGGCTAGGTGCCCGCAGTTCGCGACCACAGACAACACCGTGAACCTGGACCAGAACTCCTCGAGCGCGCTCGTGGTCGACAGCTCCTTCTACAAGCAAATCGTCGCCCGGAGAGGGATCCTGCAGATCGACCAGGAGCTGGCGCTGGACCGGCTGAGCAAGTCCCTGGTGGCGGCGCTGGCCAATGCCACCGACTTCGCCACCAGGTTCGGCCGCGCCATGGTCAAGCTGGGCACGCTCCAGAGCCGGCTGCCGGGCGAAATTAGGAGTTCTTGCCGGGCCGTTAACAAACGGAGTTGAAGTAATGTTTGATCCCGCCGATCGTCCGGTTCTGCTGCATTCTTTTATTTGACGGCACCATTCTATAGGAACTAAGAGTCACACTTGTAGATTTTTTATTTTATTTTATTTTATTTTATTTATTCATGCGCGATAAGAATTATCTGGTCTATGCAATGGCGCTTACCGGTTTGAGCATAATACATGTAATTAATCATAGACAATTCGTGCTATATTCCTACTTGAATGGATTACGGTTGTATAGACATCAAACGCGTTGGAGGCCATCGAGGCATACTGAATATATTTCTCTGACCGTGGCCGGCGTCCTCGCTGTCGGCTGCCGTCCTCGCCGCCATCGTCTTTAGCAATTAGATGAATCGTGGGAGTGTCCTCTCACTATTTTTGTTTTCAAAGTACCCACCATCAATGTTAGAAATTAATATTTTTCTATCGGGCCTTTTTTGGGTTCAATTTCGAGGCTAAAATTAAAAGTTTGATTTCGCATTTAACGATTCAACTATAATTCTTCAAAGGCAATACATGCCCATGAATTTTATCACACCCTCGAGGGGACCCATTTTAACTATGCTTTTCAGTGGTTAGAATTAGGAGCATTTTTTTATATAAATGAATTATAATTGATGTTCTATAATTCATATTTTATGTTATGTAATTTAAATAATTTATTATTTATTTTATTGGGAAAATTTCAATAAAAGGCCCCAAACCTTCTTATTTTTTCAAATAAGGTTTTGAAGTGGATATTGTTTTAACTAATGGCTTGAAATAACCTTAGTTATATAAAATAAGGGTCTAAAATGATCATATTGTTTCAAATAAGGATCTTGTCGGTCGTCGATTGGTTAAATTTTTCAACCGATCAAGGATATTTTGGTCCAAATCTTCTTCTTTTTTCTTTCCTTTTTCTTCTCTTTTTTCTAGTTCTTCTTCCTCTTCACCGATGGCCAACTGGCCACCGGCGATGCCCATAGACAATTGGGCGAGGGGCGACTTCGCCTGCGAAGGCCACCCCTCGTGGCCAACTGCGAGGCCCCCCTCACTAGATTTGGCAAGGGTCGGCCTCGCTTGGGTCCGGTGATCGGGGAGGGCTTGCAAGCCGTCGTCCATAACTAGCAAGGGTGGTTGCCCATGAGGGTGGTCGTTGCTGGATCGGACAAGGGTGACCTTTGCTTAGCCTTTTGTGGGTGTCTGGTGGTTGGCCGGCCATCAACGAAGAGGAAGAAGAACCATAAAAAATGAAAAAAAAAAAAAAAAAAAAGGAAAATGATAAATAACGAAAATATCCTTGATTGTAGGAAAGTCAGGCTCTTATTTGAAATATATATAGTCATTTTAGGTTTTTATTTGATAAAAGATCCACTTTATGCTCCTTATTTTAGGAAGTAATTGCACTTCAAGCCCTTATTTAAAATAAGATCTACTTCGGGCTCTTATTTGAAAAAATGTGGGCACTTCGTGCCCTTTTTTGAAAATTTTCCTATTTTATTTAACAAGTTCATTTTACGGGTTGATGCACTTGGCAAGTGGAGATTTAGATTATTATCTTAACTTTCATTTTGCTTGACTAATGGATGAGATGCAAAATTCCTTATTGCTTTAGATCTCTGCTTGGCTTTTATCAATGTTTTATTTTTCACCGTTTTGTTGCTAAGTATCGGAATTCTAAACATTGTGCCTTGATGAATATGTACTTTGAAATAGTAAATTTGTTCTTTTAAGGAATACAAAATGAAACAAAAAGAAGAAGAAGATTTGTCGGTTCTATAGTTCAATTATAGAATCGGATCGACCGATATGATTGGTTCTATTCTAAGGTTGGATGGGCCTAACCTTGGAACAACAACTGCTTACACTTACTAGCTAGAGATTCGTTATTAAATCTTGCGCATTCATTGACACCCAACGATAACCTCTTAATTTTTATAATTTTAAAAAAAATCTGTGGCACGTTAATGGAATTGGAATTAAAGTGAAAATCGAGAATTTTTTTTTTCGGTAAGAAAAAGTTCGGGGGCAAAATCAAAATTAGAACGTAAAGTTAGGGTTCTTTTTCTAAATGAACCGGCCCTCCAATATGTGTGTGTGTATATATATATACATGCCGCCGCTCTGAGACCTCATTTTCGTCCAACCGCTAGGGCCCCGCCTTGCCCTCTCCTCGGGCGAGAACTTGCCGGGTCGGATCTCCGATGGAAGGGAGCCGGCCCGCCCGGCTCCGCCGTGGGAAATCTTTCTCCGCCGAGCACCTCCTGGGCGCATCGCTGCCTCTCGCTCCGCCGCTTAGTTCCGCCGGAGCCAGCACTTCCTCCGCCGTGGCCGTCGGCGATGAGCTCAACGAAGACGATGTCTTCTGGACCGGCGACTACACCGCCGATGGCGCACAGCACAATCATCAGCCGTCGTCGTCGACGCCCCCGTCCTCCTCCTCCTCCTCCTCTTCCTCTCCCGATCCACGGCATCACCTCCGCAAGGCGTCGCCAATCGGCCCGTCGGAAAGCTACGGCGTCCTCGCGGCCCTGCCGGAGAACGAACCTCGCTCCGTTTTCAACCACAAAGCGTCGATCTCCTCCCCCACGTCTTCTTCCGCTTCGTCCTCGGCGTCGTCCTCGAGAATGATCTCAATCCCGACGGTGCCGAAGCCTCCGCCGGAGCGCCTGTTGCAAGTTGCTTCGTCCAGCTCTGGCTCGAGGTATCACCGATCGGCGCCGGTGAACGTGCCGGCGTTCCCACCGTTGATGTTGAGGAGATGTCGCGAAATCGATGAGATCGATGATGATTACGACGAAGACGGAGAGGGAACGATGTTGCCACCGCACGAGATTGTGGCGCGGAGTTTGGCCCGGTCGCCGATGATTGCGTGCTCTGTGCTAGAAGGCGCTGGGAGGACACTCAAGGGGAGGGATCTGCGGCAAGTTCGTAACGCCATTTTTCGGCAAACAGGTTTTCTCGATTGATGAATATGTATAAGTGTTCCCTTGAGGAAATTGTCATCATTTATGAAATAATTGTGGTGGATTACTCGCCAATTTTGAGGATTTAGTCATCTGAATCGATTCATTCTTTAGTTTATCATCTATATCTATGCGGTTGGATGCTCAATGAATGTGGCAGCGATATTATATCGATGATTCGGAACTTTTAAATTCTTACTTGTACCTCATATGTTCGGTCAATTAGTCCCTCTACTTTTCCGATCCGAGTCATTTGGAGGTGCCCTTGAGAACCTTTTCAACTGTCCATTCGGTAGGGAAGTTATTTCAGCTTTTGGGAAGTTGAGGTTTCTTTTAGTGATTAGAAAAGTTCCTCATTTAGAGAGTTTATGCTATCCATGTAGATTGCATAATAATGTGATAAGCTAACAAGAGTTTGAAGACTGGGACTAGAAGTAGAGCGGCCTTCAGGATGGAACCGTTTGTTCAAGTGACCTGTTAGTGTTACTTCGTGTTGCTCTTTCAGTGGTGGTGAATTGGATTTTTGTGGAAGATGACTAACCACATGACAGAGGTCATGAAAACCACTTGAACATTGGATGTGATTTTGGTAGCTAATTGACAACCTTGGGTTGCTATTTTGAAGAAGATAATTCTGACAACATTTGCTGAAAGCTGCATTTGCACATTATGACCGCGAAGTTATCTTTGTTGTGTGCAGACCTTGATGGAGAATATAAATGATGGTGATAACGTACTATATTCACTTTTTGTGAGTTCGATTATAAGAATCCAAGTGTTGTTTCACAAAGTTCGCATCTGTGTATGTGCTTGATGAGGGGCTATGGATGGCAATTATGAAATGCCAGATGGATAAAAATAACTGTTTGTAAAAAGAGAAGCTGATACTCTTCCTTTTTGGCAATTCAGCACCTGATACTCTAGAAAGTGGGGATCAGATTTTCCATATCTTCCTTTATTTGGTTCTGTGAAATTTTTCTGTTCCCTGATGTGGTATCACCTATGCCTTTCGTAAATAAATAACTAGTTACCCTTGAAAAAAGTGGAAGCTGAAATAATGCTATTACTGTTGAAGCTTTGTTAACTCTTATCTCATTTTTCATTAAGCAGCTGTTATCTCTAGTAACTTGGATATAGCACAAGACAATGATTTTTCACGCCTTCTGTCTGCATCAAATTTAGTTGATAGAAGCCCCTCTTCTGTCTTTGTAAATAGGAAGAGGTTTTTTAAACATTCTAACTACATCGGTGTGGCATGGAAGCTGCTCCTATGA
Source organism: Angophora floribunda (assembly GCA_014182895.1). Classification (NCBI taxonomy): domain Eukaryota; kingdom Viridiplantae; phylum Streptophyta; class Magnoliopsida; order Myrtales; family Myrtaceae; genus Angophora; species Angophora floribunda. Next base: position 6,517,039 of record CM024714.1, read on the forward strand.
CTTATGGCAGATCGAGCTGTGGGTAAGAGCATGTCTCATGTGGTGCTGTTTATTATTCCAGCTTAGGATGGTAGCCATCCTACTTTAGAACATCTAGTTCAGAACTTGATGGTGAATCTGTCTTCTTGTTATTTGGGGTACTGCTTTGATATAGATCTTGTCAATGCAATTTCAACTGTCATTCTCATGTTAGATTGTTTCTTTGTAACTTAATTTTTTTTTTTATTTCTTTTACTTTCTTTAGAAGGTGAATTGGTCTTGTTTGATATCTTGGTACTTCATTGATGTAGCTCTTAACAATGCAATTTCAAGATAGTCATACAGGTTAAAATGTTTCTTTTGCGTTCTTGGCATCATGTGGTCAAACTCTGACCATGTTGATTCTAATCAAATGGAGTTTTGTCCTTTCGAAGTTTCTTCAATGCTTTTTTTCTTTCTTATTGAATTGTCCAACTGGAAGTGAAACTTGGCGATATTTATTCACATCCACTATTATTGAAATGTTAAATTTGCATGTAGCGCACTTCACTTTGAATGCAGGAATACTAAAGCTGGTCGTTCAGAAGAATAGAAAGTGATAGGAGGTGAAATAAATTAATTTTCGTTTTAGGTCTTATGTTTGAAGACAAAATGATTGTTGATCGGATGCACCCACATCCTTTTGAACAACTTTGTACATCATGTATTACCTTGTTGGTGAGTCAGGACACTAAAAATTGCGTGTTATCCTTATCATGTTAAAAAAGTCAAAATTGTTTGCATGGGAGGCAACTGACAACATGAGTTAATCTTTTTCTCTCTGTTTTCCCTTCCTCACCCATTTTGCGGATGTGGCGCTGGCTGTTATGAGGTGAATTCCCGGGGCAAAATGCTTTTGCATTGGCCGTTTGCAGTTGTTGCCTATGGTGCTTATTGATCTCGGGTGGCTGGACTATTGCTTGTCACGACCTATGTTTCTGTCCCATGGAGGGAAAGAAATCAATAAAAAGGTTTAAGGGTATTTTGTTCAAAGGGTGGGTCTAGGACCCTTAATTAGACGTTGGCTCTCCCAAGCTTATAGCTCGCGTGACATTGGGTGTTCATGAAAATTTTTAAATAAGGAGTCGCAACTAGCCTATTGGAGTCGGCTAGTCACTAATCTATTAGGGTCGGTTAGAAACTCAGCAAGGCATGAGAGTGTGCCTTACTTTTTACGCAACCAAAAAATATAGGGTTGAAGACTTGATTACACTAATTAGCCAATTAGTGTCATTTCGGTACCTAATCTTGTTCTTTTCAAAAAGACTTTTTGTCAAGCAGTTTGGATTGATTTTAGACTTAACTACTAACATGTGGGGTGATCATGCAATTTGGATTGATTTTAGACTTAACCACTAACATGACACTAATTAGTCAATTAGTGCCATTTCGGTACCTAATATTGTTCTTTTCAAAAAGACTTGTCAAGCAGTTTGGATTGATTTTAGACTTAACCATTAACATGTGAGGTGGTCATGCAGTTTGGATTGATTTTAGATTTAACCACTAACATGTGAGGTGATTATGCGGGTGCACAATCATCAAAATAGTAATAAGCAATTAAAGAAAATATTAAATAAACTGCAAGGGAAAATAAACACCTAGTATTAAAAGATAAATAAATGGAAATCCTAATTAAACTAAGGGGGAAACTATAATCATTGCATCATAAGTATGCTATCAAGGGCAATTGTATCCGAGGATTAAAATCATAAGGTGAAGCCGTGAATGCTTGTTCAATTTTAAGCACAATCTTAGACCGATGATTTTCCAACATTTTTTAGAGAAAACTATCCCAAAATTATTTTAGAGCTTTTTAGGGAGTTCTAAAACAATCTTGAAATTTTTGGGATTTTTGAAAACCTTTTTTGGAATTTCTAATATTTTAATATTTTCGAATATTTTTTAATTAACATTTTTTTTTCGAAAATTTTTATAAATTTTCAGGTTTCTGAATTTTGCATGAATTTTCTGAAATTTCGAATTTTTTTATGAATTTTTAGTATTTTTAATAATTTTTATTATTCTGAAATTTCGAAAATATTCGGGCCGGGTCAGGAAACCCGGCCCGCTGATCCACGGACCCAGCCGGCCCGAGTTGGGCTGAAGGAACTGGGCTGGCCTCAAGCCTGCCGAAAGAAAAACAAAAAGGCCCACAAGGATTTTTTTAGAAAAAAGCCCAATTTTGATTTCTATTTTTTAGCCCATCTAAAACCTGGCCCGCGACAAGTTCAGCCCAACAGAAGCGGGCCTGCGACGAACTCAGCCCAACGGGAGCGAGCCCGAGGCGAAGCCCAGCCCCCTGCTTTACATTTTCGGCCATTTCGTTTCTTTTATTTTTTTTTTTTTTTTTCATTTAAAAAAAAAAAATATTTGGTCTTCTTCTCCATACATACCCGACGTCCTCCTCCCCTCCGAGCGTGCCTGCAGCTGCTTCGCCGGACCAATGCCAGCGCCGCCGCGAGGCCTGCCCGTCCCGAGGAGGTCGTCATGCCACCGCCAGGCGCCGAGCAACGCCGGCCGTCAGCTGGCCGGCGTCCGAGAGTCACCGGGCTGACTCCGGCGAGACGCGCACGTTTTGACCCGCCCGAACAGCGCGGGATGACCTAGCGGAGAGCTGGGACAACGCCGGGGACGGCGCATGACGACGACATGGTTCCTAGCGGGGCAAAAAAACTAAAAGGCGGGCTCCGGTTTAAGGGGTAAAGTCGGCCGCTCAGTGAGGCATTTCGTCGAACACTTGGGGCGCGCTACCGGATTCAGGGGTTTCCGGCTCAACCGAGCCTTGAACATGCTTTGGGGGTTTCAAACACAACATACAAGGGATGTGGGAACGACATGGAAGGGCGACGAGGGCCGGAGCTTGCGCGAGCCGGTCGGCCGCGAGCTCCGGCCCGATATTCTCCAGAAAGGGCACAACCGAGGTTCAGGGAGGCCTACCTCGTTCGGGGACGACCTGCGGCTGACGACGGTGGCGGATGGGCCTCCGGCAATGGCTGGTTGCTCCTCGAATCTTCCTTCTTCCCCCTGGCTCGCTCTCTCTCCCTCGATCTCTCCTTTTTTTTTTCTGCTCTCCCCGCTGCTCTCTGTCCGTTTTCTCTTCTCCCTCTTTCGGATTTTTTCAGTCCTCTCCCCTCTCGGTTTTTTTCTGTATTTCTGTTTTGTTGTTGTTTTTTTTTTTTGGGTCTCTCCTTCTGCCTCTCGAGCTCTCAGTTGAAGCTCTCTCCCCCCGAAGCTCCCCTTTCTCTTCTGTTTTTCTTTCCCCTTTTTCTGCTACTGACTTCTGCCGCTGCTTCTGCTCTGCTGCTTCTGCCTTCTGCCCTGCTGCTTCTGCTTTCTGCTTTTTCTTTCTGCAGAACCATTTCCGCATAATGGAGAACCGAGAGAAGAAAAAGGCCGAGCGGGCCGGGCCAAGGAAGAAGAAAAAAGGGAAATGGGCCGAGCCCGTGCAAGGAAAGGGAAAGGGCCGCATTGGGGGGCGGGCGGGCCCAGCCCTGGCCCGGCCTTTTTCTCGATTTTTTAATTTTTTTAATTTTATTTTTTACAATTTCTTTTTGTAAATTTTTAAATTTTAAAACTACTGACGCAAGTGCTGCTAATGTCTATATGTGATGCAATTTTAATGAATTTTTTTGTTAAGGGTTAGATGTCAACATTGCTGCGGAATATGGAGATTGGAGACTCTGGTGTAGCTTATATGGAGCACTTTCTCCTATTTGGCAGATGGATGAAACCATACAGTTGTCACATTTATTAAGAGCTCCTGTTTGTATTCATCTTTCAGCAGAATTATGTGTTTTGTTTTCTTTGGCCAAGACTTGTGCTTGAGGAACATGAAAGTGTGGAAACCCAATTGATTCCACCTGGAAATCCTGGTAATAAATTCCATCTGTAGAGAATGGCAACTCGATTGTGCAGTTGAATTCTCTGGTCCAACAGACGGAATATAATTGAAGATTTCGTGTTGCTCGTGATATCGAGTGATTATATTACTAGATTCTTATGGAGGGCATGTTAATAGGTTCTGAAAGGCAAACTCCTCCTGAGCAAGATGTCGTATTAGCATCTTCTCTTGAGGCTTTGAATTCGATGTAGATAGTGCTTTATCATGTGAATAACAATCAGGATTTTGTTTGTCTGATCGACATCTAACCTCACAGAGCGAGTTTGCTCTTAAATTTGCTGCCTTTTTGTGCAATTTCTTGTCGCCACAGGATGTTGAAGAGATTTTTCTTTTCTTGGCAATGGTTTTATTATTTTAGTTTGTTTTGTTTTGGTAGCTTGTACTTTTGATTTCATCAGATCAACATAGTTTTGTGATTTGTTATGCTGGCGTCGGGTTGATTTCACCTTTTGTGGAATGAAGTGCGTAGTCTTTCATGTTTGAGACAAAGCGGCCAAGTGAAGAATACACGTGTAACAATGATACAAAATAAACGATCAAATGTCTTTGGTCATCGTAATGCCAGACAAAGAATGGCGAGAAATGCTGTGTGCCGTTAAAGCCAGAACACTTGATTGGTTGGTTGACCACGTTATTACGCCTTGAAATATCAACGATGTATGGTGTACTTTCTCCCGTGGACAATTACCTTTTATTTCTTGTCGTAAGATGGTGTTTGTCGACTACAAAGAGGTGACTTGAATTTTAAGTGATGCTTGTTAATACCTAAATTTTGGCGATTTGTTTAAATATTTATTAATTACATTGAAAAATTAGGAATTAATTTCTAATCCCTTAATAAAAAATTATTTTATTAATATAGACATTAGGAGCATTTGCATCAGTAGTTTTAAAATTGATTTAAATTTTTTTATTAAAAAATTCTAAATTGAAAAAAAAAAGAAAAGAAAGAGAAAAAGGAGGGGCAGTCGGGCCGGGTTCGAACCAGCCTTGGGCCGGCCCCTTCCACTTTTCCCTCCCGCACGGGGTTTGGGCCATCCGCCTCTTCCTTCTCCCTTTTTTCCTCGGCCGGTTCGCTCGGCCTTCTTCCCCCTTTCTTCTCCACGCGCAAGAACTGCAAGAAAGAGCAGCAAGTCTGCAGCAGAAGAACGACAGAGGAGGTGCAGGGTAGATGGCAGTGTTTAGGTCGGCAGGTCAGACGGCAGAAGCGAGGTCGACAGAAAGGGAAGAGCAGAAAAGGTAAAAAGGGAGCAGTAGGGCAAAAAAGATGGAGCAGCGGGGAGAGGCTTTTGGTCGAGGCTGAGCTGAGAGAAAACCGATACAGAAACAGAGAGAAAGGGGGGGAAGACAGAACCGAAAAAGAGAAGAAAGAAACGGGAGAGAAAGAGAGAGGAGGGACCGGGAGAGAAAGGCTGGTTTTCGGACTCAGCGGAGGGAGCGAGAGAGAGAGCACAAGGAGAGAGCGAAAGACCGTCGGCAGCCGCACCTGACCCGCGGCCAACGATCCGCTGCCGTGCCTCCGCTCCTGCGCCTGCAGCCGTCCAGCAGAAAGGAAAAGCGAGAGCAGGAAGAGAGAAGGAGACCGAGGGGGAAGGAGGACTCCGAGAGACCGAAAGAGAGAGGGAGAGAGTCCGAGCGAGGCAGTGACTGAGGAATAGCAAGAGAGCTTCAGCCGACGCCTCGGCGGCGCGCGAGCTCCGTCCGATGGCTTCTCAGCTGGCGTCCTCAAGCTGAACACGGTAGGCCGTTCTTTGTGTTCTGTTTCGCCTTGTCCGCGCGCCGGGCCGGAGTTCGCGGACGTTTGGCTCATGCCAACTCCGGCCCCGCCGGTTCCCCGTCAAGCTTTTCTTTGTTCCGGCTTGCTTTGTCGAGCTTCCCGGTTCGAGTTTGAGTCTCGGTCGAATCTATAACCTCTCTCTAGCCAGTGCAGTCTAGGTGTTTGATGAAATGTGCGAGTGAGTTTCGGAAACGGTTTTTGCCAAGTTTGTTTCTGCGGTGCCGTCTTTGTGCGAGTTTGAGTCCCTTCCGTTGTGTTGCCTACTCTCGCTTGCATTAGTATTCGAATCGTCGTAGTTTTGTTCATACGAAATTTTAGGGTTCGAAAGCTTTAGTTTTGCGCTGACAATGGTGATAGCTGTGCCTAGCGATGGTGGGCGTCGGTCGAACCGGACGACTGACGCCGGGTGGTGGTCTGGCGAAGGGCCAGTCGCCGGTGTTTTAGTGTGGGCGAGGCCCGGAGTGGAGCATGCCTCGGCGAAGCTTCGGCGAGGTGCAGGCACGTTCGGCGAAGAAATTGCAGAAGCTCCAGGCGTGCTGCGGCTTCAGGAAGGAATGAAGAAGAAGAAGATCAGCGAATGAGACAAAAGAGAAAAAACAGAAAAATAAAGCATAGAAAAAGAAAGAAAGAAAAAGTTCGCAGGCGAGAAGAAGCTGCGAAGGCTGGAGACTCTGCATGAAGACGTCGGGGGGATGCATGAGGGAAACTGAGGAAGACGACCAGGAAAAATGCAAAGTGAAAAAGAAAATAAGGGAAAAAGAGAAAAAAACAGAGAAAAAGCCAAAATTAGAAGAATAGAAAACAAGGGTGGGCTTCGCTTCGGGCTTGTTTGCTTCGCAGGCCGGGAACGACTGGGCTGGAAATAGAAAAGGGAAACGGGCCATCAGCTGGGCTGGAAATTGGAAATCAAAATTAGGTTTTTTTTTAAAAAAGGGAAAAGAGGAGAACTCGTGGGCCTTTTTGTTAATTAAGTAATTTAGGGCCGGCCCGGCCTTTTGTAGTCCGACCTGGACCGACAGGGTCCGAGTCGATTTAGTAGGGCCGGGTCATTTGACCCGGTCCGAATTATTATTATTTTTTAAAATAAAAAAATCAGAAATTCAGAAAATAATAAAAATATTAAAATATTAAAAAAATCATAAAAATTTCGAAATTTCAGAAAATTCATGGAAAATCCAGAAACCTGAAAATTTATAAAAATTTTCGGAAATTTTTGTTATTTAAAAAAATCTAAAAATATTAAAATATTAGAAATTCCAAAAAAAAAAATCCCAAAAATCCCAAAAATTCCAAGTTTGTTTCAGGGTTCCCTAAAAAGCTTTAAAACAATTCTTGGACCATTTTCTCTTAAAAGGTGTGGGAAAATCATCGACCTAAGATTATGTTTAAAATTGAACAAGTCCTCGCGGCTTTACCTTAGGGTTTTAATTATCCTCGGACATAATTTCCCTTGATTGCACGCTTATGATGCCTTGATTATGGTTTCCCCTTAATTTAATTAGGCCATTTATTTATCTCTTAATGTTAGGTGCTATTTTCTCCTACAATTTATTTGATGTTTTCTTTAATTGCTAATTGTTATTTTGATGATTGCGCACCCGTATGATTATCTCACATGTTAGTGGTTAAGTCTAAAATCAATCCAAACTGCCTGACAAAAGTCTTTTTGAAATGAACAAGATTAGGTATCGAAAATGTATTAATTGGTTGTCATCAAGTCTCCAACCCTAGATTCTCTGGTTACGTAGAAAGTGATGAATACTTTCATGCATCGTTTGGTTTTAGTCAACCCCAATAGACTAGTGGCGATTCCTCATTTGAAGATTTTCATAAATATCCAATATCATGCGGGGTATAGGCTTGGAGAGCCCACGTTTAATTATGGGTCCTGGACCCACCATTTGAACGATACTCCTAAACCTATTTAGATGTTTCTTTTCCATCCGAGATGGAAAAAATAGGTCGCGACAATGCTTGAGTAATACAAATGAACATCATCATGACTCGGTAGAAGATTGCTTCACCTAAAACAACAATACATCCGCAAGTCGCCCTAACTGATACTTTTGCTTTGCCTTTTCCCCCTCCGTTTGGATATATGATTGCGAGTGCCGATATTTTGTGTTCAGATATTTCATTACTGAGGCTTTTCTGAGGAGAGATCGTTTTGTAACACAGCTAAATGATTAGCATGGCTTTTGTGGGTAAATTTTGTCGAGTGATATATGAGTGGTAACCATATGCTTGGCTTCATGTTATTAACTGCTCATATCTTGTGGTAGCTTACTAGTTACTATTATTTAGTTTGTAGCGAGAAAATTGTCTAAAAAATCCTAAATTTAATGTACTTTTACCAACTCAGTTTTAAAATTTTCAATTTTGTCAATTGAATTCTAAACCTTTTTACTTTTTGCTAATTGAGTCAATTTGACTAATTTTGATCAGAATTTGGTGACATAGATGTCAGTGGTCCTATGTGAAATGCCCGCGTTAACGTGGACAAATCTTATTATTTTTAAAATATTTTTCTTTTTCCCCCTCTCTCTTCTACCATTGCCATTTGCCTAGCCTCCTGCCATCGGCCAAAGGCTGCGACTAGAGTGGGTTAGCCTCCCACGAAGTTTCCCTTGTTGGGATCTAGCGAGGGACGGCCTTGTGGGTCTTGAGGGAGGCTCACCCTCGCTGAATTTGGCGAGGGTGAGCTTTGATTTTGGCTGGTGATGTCAACCCTCACTTGCTTGAGTGAGGGCGAGGGTCAGTCTCGCAGGAGGCTAACCCTCGTTGGTTGCAGCCTCAGGTCAGTCATCAAAGGCTGAGAGGCTGGGTGACTAGTAGAGGCAAAAGAGAGGGAAAATAGAAAAAAATGGAAAAAGTATTAAAAAAATCAAAGAAAATATTTTAAAAATAATAAAATATGTTGACGTCGATGCCAATCATGCCATGTAAAACAACCGACATCCATGTAAGTGAATGCTTATCAAAATTGGCAAAATGAACTTAATTAGTAAAAAATGAAAATGTTTATGATTCAATTAGCAAAATTAAAAGATTTAAGATTGAATTAGTAAAAGTGTAATAAATTTATGATTTTTTGAACAATTTTCCCATTTTTAGCGGATAACAATTTTTTTTGGAGGCTGCTTCCAAAGCTTTCATTTTCATACATGCAGGCTGCAAGTCAAGCTCGTCGGTGCCCTGTGGATGATGCACCTCTTCCTAGACCATAAAGGTCGCTGCATGATGGTGTTAATACCATTGCAATTATTAGTGGACTGTACGTCCTTTGATTACGTCCTCTTATCATCATGATAATTGATATTCTATACGGCTAAGTCCTTACACACACACACACACACACACACACACACACACACGAATCTCACGTTCATCTCTAAATTGATTAGGTTTTATTGTCAAATTATGAATAGTTCTGTGATTTGATGGTTGTTGTTTGACTTGATCATAATGAAATGAAATTTAAAATAACCATTTAAGACGGTGGCTGGGCGGTGGAGTGTGAGAGGGGTGAGGCATGATATCAAATTTATCGGCCGAGTACACAATGTACGAGACTAGTCATGGCTACAGTTGGGACTTTCTCCAGGTGTGTTCTGGGAAGGTGGGCTGTTTCCACTTTTGAATTGGAATCAGTCGTAATGGGGCGGGCCGTGTGAATCCGAGCAGTTTCTTCCAACACGACAATACCATTCGTGGATGGATTGTTTGATTGATATTGACGTCTTGAAACTCTCCTTATTCAACAACGGCAACGTGGGGATGTTGCCGAATGGGATGCAGGGCGACCGCATGAGCTGTTGTATTTTCGTCTCTCTCGTTTGTTTTATACGTCCATCTATGATACAAAAGCATCTGTAATGATGGAGGTCCTTTTATGCGGCCAAAGCCCCACTCTATTAGCTGTACACGAGGAAGCTTCCTTATTCACCTGTCGCTTCAATCACTTAGTCTGCGGAAAACGATGAAAATTTTGCGAATCCCTGTTGTTCTGAACATGAATCACGTCGAACCGTGAGTCGATGACTGGAAGGCAAAACCCATGAAGACGAGGCCAGAGAACACGGCCGTTCATTGACTTTCTAGGAGTGCTTGTGGGGTCTGTGAAGGATTTTCAAATCTCTTCAAGCAGTTTTGCTTTAGAAAAAGGGTATTTCATCTTTCTCATCTGGGAAAGGACGTGAGGAATAGGAACGGCGAACACGGATTGTAATCGGAATGCCGAGAAAATTTCCGTCCTAACTTGGACGTACTCCTGAAGAAGCCCGATCGTTGGTTCCTTTTAGCTCTTACCTTGTCATAAGAGAGTATCTTTTAAGGCAGTCGCATCAAGGATAATGATATATGGAGAATTTTAGATTAGAAACTAGAGTTCCTAGATTCCTACTTAAAGGTTGATTGTGATGTATATCGAATGGACTACGAGATTGATCGGTTACGCTCCTCTCTTATCACTGAGCTAGGGTTATTATTGACAAATGGCTGCACTAGATCTAAGCGGCTGAGCCATGTTTGAATGCATTTTCTTTTCGAATTCTCTTTCATTATCCACATAATTTTGAGGTACTTTTAATGGTGACGTATCTTACATAATTTATACTAGTTTCAAGTGTCATCTTTTCTCTTACATAAAATATTCTCTAATTAGTCTAAGTGTCCTCGTAAATAATAGAGGTAAGTAGAATAATGCAGAGACAATAGTGTCACAAATCAATTGCTTGCCCATAACTAAATAGATAGGATTCCATAAGTTGAGAGAGGTAGAAGAGGTACCTACCTTCCTCGGCTTTCCTTTTACAATACTTTGTAATGGGGTTTTTGTTTATAATTTTTTATATACCACACGGTGTTTACTAAAATTTTCATTTTTTTCCTTTATGTGTATCTAGTCTAGCATAATCGGAATAATAAACATCTCCATTAGAGATGATCAACGAGCATGCCCAGATCGGGACGGGTCGACTCGAGCCCTATCATGCCATATCAGGTTTTCCAACTGATGACTTTGCTCAAGATTTCCCAACAAAGGCTCTTCTAGACCATTCGACTCAAGTGTCTTGGATAGGTTCCCAAGTTACCAGGCTCACGATAAGATCAATTTTCCATGTACAGGCAAGGTTAGCAACACACCGACAATTTAACAACTAGTTAAAGCAGAAAGATAAAATCGAAGGGAAATCAAAATGTGCGTATCAAATATCAATAAATATGAACCTCGAGAGATGTAAGTAACCTATACCTCCCCAAAGTATATATACATTTGTACTTTCCCGAATGGCCGCAAGCACAATGATCTACGCCAATGAAGATTATCCTTTTTTTTCTTGTCGGAACCAAACCTAATCAGTCAAATTAGCCAAAGATTCAACTCCGATGACAATTATCTTCTCAAAACGTGTGCAAGGATTGATCCAGATTTCAAAGCTGAGGGGGGCCACAGACGCCGCCCCGCCAACCAAAACCAAGTAGGATCTTTGATAATTGGTTGGGTTCGAACGTTTAATACCATTTGATTTTTGACCACGTAAGTGATCCCAGGAGCATTTTCACATTATTAGTCTTTTGAGTATTTTTACCTGAGATAGTCAGTCCCTATCATCTCAAGTGGAGCGCTTCGACTTTTCCTAATTTCTCTTGTACTTTCGGGTGTTGTTTGATTCGGTTTGAAATCAAATTAGTTGAGTAATAGGATTGGTAATTGAATATCTTGGACTTTGATTATGCATATGTGAAAATTGGTGGTATGATTCTCGTCCCTTGAATAACTTGGTTTTTCATGAAAGATCCAAACGAGGAGGTGTCAATTCATATAGGTGTCTTTGTCGCATATTTGCAATTAGATTAGATGTATCTGAAATAATATTGAGCGAACTTAATAAAATTACCAAAAGGAAAATATAGATTTTAGCCTAACATTCTCTCTCTCTCTCTCTTTCTTTTTTTTTTTTTGTCAGAACCTAAAATTCTTTAAGTGGTTGAACATCAAAACAGTCATTAAAGTAAAAATAAAATCGGTGTTGTTGGGATCGTGTCAAGACGCGTGCTCTTGACCATAAAAGATGGGCCATCAAGAACACAGGAATCTAAGAACGTGAACCCTTTTTCTTTCTCCAAGTTTCAAGAACGAATGAAATGTTTTCCGTCACTTTTCAGAAGATTCCTAATGTCTTCCTTCCGCTGCACTTTTTTCTTTCAAAGGCAATCCTGATATTTTACCATAAAATATGCTGACAAAACTTCCACCGACTAGTCATTTATATTTCGGAAAATAACTATTAGAATGTCCAATCGGAGGCCGCACAAGTGAAATAAATTGAATAGGACTCGACTTCGATACGATATTAAAATGACAATCCTAAAAATTTAACTTAATCAGTAAAGAGAAATCAAGTATATACTAAAAAAAAAATCTTGAAGATGAGCGATGTGGGACACTTTAACAATGAAAACAACACAAACATCCTTGCCTTCATTATGAGAAAAAGAATACCCAAGTGTATTCTGTGACAATAAACATCTTAATTCCCGGTTGCAATTTTTAATGTACGTATTGTTTTTCATTTTTATTGTCAAATAATGATTTTTCGAAATGAATAGTATGAAATGGTCGAATTTTTTTTAAGAGGCCGTGAGCACTTTTTGGAGGTTGATGTAGGCCCGGTTAAGATGTCGCAAGTATTATAGACAAGCCTGCCGACAGCATCATACGATATGGAGACATACTCCGGAAATGGAAGTCGAATTCTTATAATCTGCGACAAGAAAAACAGAAAAAGAAAGGAAGCGCTGGAAAGTTTCTGTTTGCAGTAGTTAATCATGATAGCGGTACTTCTAATCTAGGCGTCCCGGCCTTGCTCGTTGCTTGGTGAGAATATCATGGTGGATGGATCCAAGAGGAAAACATGTCTTTCTTTTTTCCTCATTTATTTTTCTTTTGCCTTTTTCTCATTTTTAACAATTTATTGGGTGTGTTGGATATATTGAGTCAAATGAGAATGGATTATTTATATGAAATGTTCCAATTGATGATCACGCAATATGGCATCGGATAATGATGGTGAGTCAAGCAATTTCTTAACCTTGGAGATATTTGAGGCAGCGAAAGTTATGTATTATGGAACAATGAAACGAAATGAAGGAAAAAGGAAAAAAGTGAGGAAATTCTCAAGTTGAGTGCACAACCCCTTTCTTTTGAAGTTTAGAAAATGAGGCGTCTTCAATTTTTTGCTAGTCATCTAAACATAACTTCAATGGAAATCAAGTAAATGAAATGACTTGGCTAGGAGAAAGGTAAACTAAATGAAATAAATGCTCTCACCTTTAATTTTGTTTTTAGTTTTCAACTTTAATATAAATTCAAATATTTCAGTTCAAGTGGAATCGTTAATAAAGAAGAACTTATAACATTTCAAAAATTTCTCCCTTGAAAATTAACTAATATTACATATCATTTTTAATCTAGATGCAAAAGTTCCTCCATTCAATCCAACTTATACGTGAATTTAGTTCGATTTATAATTTTTCTTAAGTTGGCTTGGAAGTAAACTAAAAGTGCATTGATCCAGAGCAAACTAGCAGCACCCTCGATGCTTCAAGTGAATCTTTTCAGTCACTGTTCATGACTAGATATGTTGAGATTGTAGGGAATCCATCTTGGAACAGCTGTACAGCTAGCATGAAAGCGATGCCTTGGAATAGCTAGCATAACAACTAAAAGACCCTACATAAACTTGTTTATGGATGATGGGGTCATTGGAATCGCCACAAAACACGCTTAGGAAAGAACCTTCTTTTGTGGATACAAACTAAAGCGGAATTGATAACTCTTTGATATGCCATTAGCTTGACCTAGGACAATAAATTATGGAAATAGTACATTCAATTCACATAGGTAAGTAATATTTGTTTCCTTTACATTTTGATTCAATTGATTTAGCCATACATCTGTTTGTTGATGTCAAAAAAGTAGGATTTCTAATGAACTTGGTCTGTGGCTTCCTAGATAATTCCTAATACTCTGTTAATGGATCAAGCAAATTTTAATATTAAACCCTACTTGGGATGTAGAAAAGCAAAACATATGATAGTTTTGTCACATTACATGAGTTATCAAATCAATCTAAAAGTTTCTTTTTAATTAAAGAGCATCTATGCCGAAATAAAAATAAATTAAGGAACATATTTAAGAAGCTTGTAATAATTGGATCAGTTAAAAACACTCATTTGGATTCTTGCCAGCTTCTTTTTCCATTTCTAGTAAGTCATTTCTCTAACTAGACAATAAGAATGATTTGTAAAATTAATCTTATAAAAACATAACTCCGGATCACTTGTTAATCAACCAAAAAAGCAAACTGTATAGTATTTAATGTGTTGTCTTCTTTTGTGTTATATGTAATCGATGTTTGGAAAATTGAAACATTATTTATTATATATTGAATAAATATTCCAAAAGTACTTTTTTTTTTTGGTTTGATTTTAAAAGTACTTATGACTAACTTATTTTTAGGACCATGTATTGTATGAAAAAGTCATGTACGTCGAGCGATTAATAATACATGTTGTGAAATGTTCGTTAAACACCGGTACCTAAAGCCAATACCTTCCTTTCTACAGTTAAAATCGTTGCGGAGGAACTACGGAGAAGCGTCGGCCACTGCTGGTTTCTCGTATCACTTCGTATCTAATCCTTGACGTAACCGCGTTGATGTTGCCATCAGTGGCGCAAGTGGTGTGTCACGTCATCACTTCACTCGTTTTGGTCTGCTCCCTCCTGCTCTCTCTCCTTCAGAAACCCTGTATCATCTCAACACTCTCCTCCTGCATTTGATCCCTATATATACGTAATTGACTTGCTAACTCAAAATCCACGCCCAACTAGAACTTTATCTCATCACGGTGTTCGACAGCACAAAATCTTTCACTTCTGATCCATCTCGAAACCCTATCACACAAAACAACCAGATATGGAGCAGTACCCTATAGGTTTCAGGTTCTATCCAACTGAGGAAGAGCTCATTTGTTTCTACTTGCATAACCAGCTTCACGGCCTTAAGCAAGACAAGCTTGATCGTGTCATCCCAGTCCGCGACATTTTCGACACTGAGCCATGGAATCTCCCACGTAATACCCAGTCTCTGTGCATGCATGCGATTCTTTCACATCCCCTATGGGTTCTTGAAAATTTCAAATGCCCATTACCAGTGAACTTTATTTTCCCCACATTTTCTTTCGCGAATTCGTGTTGCAGAGCTTGCGGGAGAGCTGTGCAGAGAAGACAGAGAGCAGTGGTTCTTCTTCGCACCCATGCAGGAGAGGGAGGCGAGAGGGGGGCGGCCCAGCCGGAGCATGGCCACCGGCTATTGGAAGGCCACCGGGTCTGCCGGTTACGTCTACTCATCTGACAACAAGGCGATCGGCGTGAAGAAGTCAATGGTTTTCTACGTCGGAAAACCTCCCACAGGAAGAAAGACCCAGTGGAAATTGAACGAGTACAAGGCCATTGAACTCCCGCCGACCAATCCCGATTCCACGAGCAGCAATATTTCCATTCCAAAGGTCAACGTGCTGTCTCGAAATTTCGACCTTTATTTCAACTTTTTCAAACATAAAAATGATAAAATAACTTTCTGTGCATGATACCGAGAATATCCAAATTTCAAGTTGAATAATCGTTCTTGTTTTGGTTTTCTGTCGTGCACCTTATCGGTTCTGCGTAGTTGCGAACTATTGAATTTCCCTCTCTAGTTTACTTACTACTTGGAGTTCTGTGTTTGATTTTATGGAAGCAATGTACTTACAGCTGAGACGTGAATTCACATTGTGCCGAGTTTATGTGGTGTCCGGGAGCTCTAGAGCATTTGATCGCCGGCCACCGGAAGTAGTGGCTAGCGAGACAACAATCCCAGGTGGCGACGGTACTGCTTGTGGCGGAGGCCATGGATGTGAAGATGAATCATCGCCAGGAGTATTAGCAGCCAATGCTGGAAGTTCCCATCCATGGGAGACGGCAAGTTTGGAGGAACCAATTTGGGATTGGGAGCAATTGGATTGGCTCTAATTTCGTGCAGAAGTACTCTGATGATGTAGTTGTTTGGTCATCGGTGCGACCGTATGTACATCTACATGTATCCAATCTTTCCCTCATTGTACGTATCCATGTAGATTTTGTACACAAAATCTATGCCAGTAAAAACTCTGTGCTTGATACCTAATCAATAAGAAGGCCAAACATGGGAAAAGTACCAAAAAATTTCTAAACTTGTTGCATTGGTGCCAATTTAGTTCTAAGTCTTATCAAATTGATACCAAATGAGTCCATTTGACTAATTTATGCAAGAAATTACTAACATGGACATTGAGGGCGCGAATGGTATAACCATTATGTTCCATAAATTAATTCTTGGCAAGAAATAGATTTTTTTATTTCTATTCTTGAATGAATTTCTAAGCAAAAATACGCATTTAACAATGATATAAAATTTTGTTTGATAACGACGTAAAATTTCCCCCTCTTAGGAGGTCACGGACGATGGGTGGTGACAGCAGTGGGTTAGCGGTCAGCTAGTAGCGAGGGTGAGTAATGAGAATAGTTTTATTCTCATTTTTGTAAAATTCTCATTTATGTTCTATACCTATTTATGGACTAAAAATTTATTCTAAAAATACAAAAATGAAATTATGTTATTAAATAGATTTTTGTTCCAAACTTCTTTGTGGAACAAGAAAATAGTTATGGCCAGAAATAGAATGGTTATCATGTGTGCCTTGACCATTCTAACCATTCTACTTGGCACAACTGGCGGTGACGTGGACACTTTTTTTCTTCTTTCTCTTCCTTTCTTTTCTTCTATGGCCCATGTCAGCTTGGCATAGGCCATGGTCAGCGAGGGAGAGTGCAACATGGTTGTGAGGGTCGAGCCCTGACCATATATTGCCGAGGGTGATCCTCATTGGATGCCGAGAGGTCGAATATAGGTTGTTGAGCACAAAAGCTGATGAGGTGATAAGATTGTCATTGGAGGAAGGAAGCTGTACCTCTTCATAAGCTAGGGTTTGCAGGGATCGAGAGAGGAGTTGGTTAGCAGCAAATGGAGTGATATCGGTGAGTCGACAAACTGGGTTAGGAGACGGAGATACTTTGTGACCTCCGAACAAGGGCTCAATCCTTGTAGCCTGGGTGAGGCCATTCCTGATGGATTTGGCAAGGGCTTGGCAGCCCTCACTTGTACCAACAATGGTCACAACTCTCGCTAGCAAGAATGAAAAAAAGAAAATAAAATAAGAAAGAAAAAAAAAAATACTAGAAAAATTCAAAATATATTAACAATTTTACAATTTGTCTATGTCAATACCGGATGTACAACGTAAGATGACCGATAGCCATATCTTCAATTTTTAGCCTAAATTGGCTGGATGGACTCATATACCAATGTGAACAGTTTTAAAATTAAATTGATATAATTGAAAGGTTTATAAGTGAATTGGTACTAATGCGGCAGGTATAGGAAATTTTTGGTACTTTTCCAGTTAGTATGAATCCTAAATTTTGATTTTTCCATTTAAAGTTCATTGGTTTTAGGAGGGTCTAACTAAATAGGATAGACTTAAGAAGGAAACTGATTTGCCCTTTTGTGCAGGTCTAGTGAACCTCGACACCTAATTAAAAAAATAGATATTTGTTAGTGAGCTTCTCCATATTTTATTCTTTTTAAATTTGATTATCTATGCGTTGACGAGCTTTTCACTCATGGTTTATAAGAAAATCATTTGATCAAAATTGAATGCCACAATCAATCAAAGTATAGCATATTTGGGCAAGTAAAATGTTGGATTATATTGTAAAATAGCGAGGAAAAATTGAGATATCTTCATTATATGATATGTAGTTCCGTTGCATATGTATAGTGCACTCCATCCTTTTCAAATCTTTTATTGATAAAAATCATTGCATTTCCCTCTAATACTAACTAATTTAACTTAAAAATAAAAAAAAAATTTAAAATAGTAGGACGTGTGTTTATATCAACATTCAGAAAGAGTGATTATACAAAATTGCATTGCACAACTAAAGTGCAAAAGACATTCTTTCCATCTCATAATATAGCTCTTCATGCTGTTTTATTATCAAGATTTCTGAAAGGAAAAAAATATAGAATCATAAATAAATCATAAGTTTCATACATTTATTCCCACATGTATGTCTTTTTAAAACTATATTATAGGTTAACCTGTATTTCTATGCAACGCTCTCCAGCAAATAACCCTAAATTATGATGGTTCATATTACATGATCGATAGGTTTATTTAACCCATTTGATTTGATATACTATCTAAGTGAATTGATCTGATTTTTCGACCATTTCTAATTTCTCTAGTACTAAATTAAATTAGTCAAAGAATTCAACATAATAAAGTATCTTTTAAATTTGACTTCGCAAACACGAGAATTGTAATAGTGTGATTCCTGTCTCTTGCGTGATACTCGTTTTTCATGGAAAACAAGAAAGAGGCATCAAGATTTACTCTGTTGTCTTTGTCCTGTATTTGCGATTAAATTTGATCTATCCAAAATGATGTTGAACAAATGTGAAGGTTTGGTAACAAATTCACTTACACTTCACCTCGAAAGATATTCTCTTTTTCAGCTTTTAATTAAACAATAAATTCTTTAATAAAATAATGTTGTTAGAACTGTACAATGGCACGCTCTTGACTTCAAAAGTGGGCCATCAAGATCCCATTTTCTCCAAATTTCAAGAACCAAATGATACGCTTTGTGTCTGTTTTCAGAAATATCCTCGCATCTTCCTTCTGCTATCTTTCCGGGAAAGGCCGGAAGCGTTTTCTGTTTTTCTTTCCTTTCCAAAGACAACTAAATTAATATCAGTTCCTGATATTCGTTCATAGGATATACTATTTATATTTGATAATAATTACCACTAGTTAGTCATTTGAATTTTGACAATGAGAACAACATAAGCATCTCTTCCATCAATACAAGGGAGAAAAAGAAAATACAAGAGCGCATTTCTTCCTGGAAGAGGTTAATGGATTACTAAGCGCAATGCTTAGTACAGATTCTCCTAAATTCTACTAATCACAACTTGATACTCCATTCAAATATAATATTTATCTTACATTTGGAGTCGCCATTAATCGATTTTAGGTCAATCAGACATTTAAGTGAAATGCGGAAGTACATTTTACTTTTGCTGGTCAAATATTGATAAGTACAGGGACTCGGTATTTTTTATCTTTGTTTTGGAAAAAATATTTTTACATACAAATTTTGCTGATTTTTTATTTAATATTATGCCACTAACATATAAAATATGATCATGCAAATATGTAAACGATGAAACAACGTCCAATTATTACAAGGATGAATAAATTTTAGAAAAGAATCCAAGCACCTGAGCATACTTGAAAAAGAAAAATGCTATTATCCATTATTGCAAGGTTTCTTTGTTGAAGTTTAACTAAGAAAGATTGGTAAGAATTGGAAGAACAACATTGCGGGAAGCAACTAGAAGGATGCAACAACAGTGACCAGCAGCAAATAGCAGCGACAATGGCGGAGTAACAATGAACAGCAGCGAACAGTGGGGGTGCAGCAGTAAACAGCAGCAACGAACAGCAGAACTTGACGACGAACAGCAACAACGCAGCAGCGCAACAACAGTGAAAAAGCAGCAAGGAAGGGCAGTGCGGTGACGGCGAGCAAGGAACCACAGCGTCGTGAAATCACGGGAGAGCTTTAGTATGGTGAGACAATGATGTGAGAAAACTGATGATGCTATTGTGCTCCTCTCCCTTCCTTTTATAATGGCTCCGAGCATCTCTTTTTATGGGTAATTTTCTGAGTTCCCTTTCCTCATTTGCCTTAATCCATGGTCTGTAAGTCGGTGTGCGATTTTGTGGCCATCTCAATTTTCTTGTTTTATGTAAGCTATTCAGCCCTGAATGCTCTGATTCCTTCCTTTCATCAAATTTCTTGCCTTCTTATTCACCTGATTTCTTGGCTCTCGATTCTTGATCAGAAATTTGGCTCCTCATTTACCAAAATCCGAATATATGTTGAAGCAAGAATGCCTGGCCAGAATTCCCTTCTTCCTCACATAATCAATCAAACTGATCCCCACTTATTTTCCTTTAATATTTCATTCAGCTGGATGACCCATTCTTCTTTTACTTTCCTTTTTGTTTCACATTCTTCCTTTTATTCTTCTACTTGTTGCTGGCCATGATTTGCTTTCTGCCATTCTTTTAGGAAGCTCATTGGTGCTTCTTTCCATAGCCAAAGGAGTTCCATGTATCAAGATGAAGGATTACACTTTCCGATCTCTTTATTGAGCTGTCTTGCTAATTTTGTGAGGTTTCTTCCCTCGGGCTCTATTTTTTGGCGGAAACATTGTACCCAATATATGGTTGAGTGGCAGGAGGAATCAAATTGCATTGAGTGTGCGTGAATCAATGGAGAGAAGATTGGTACCAAGGGCGATCATGAAAGATATCATCCTATTACCTCACTTTTAAATTAACGCTTCAAACCTTTTGATTTCTTTTTTAGCTTCAACTCATATTCCCACAAGCATGTCCAAATTCGCTCATTTCCTTTCATGATTCCATGGCCGGCTTGATTCTTTTCCCTTAATTTCCTCTTCGCTCAATCTTTCCATTCGACTTTTCTTGTTTGTATTGCGTCGCGTGAATGCCCAATGTTCAGCCATGTGAGGGCCAAACCTATTCATATTGCCGGATGAATCCCACTGATTCTTTCCCCGATTTTGCTCACTATCCTTGCCATTTCGCAGCTTGCTAATTTGAGGAGCACTAACTTCTGCAAATATCTTAATGCTTTCTCTCATTTCATTTCTTTTCTTCCCATTCTTCTCTCAGTATCTTGCAAAATTCCATTTATCTTCCCCCTCCCCCCCCCTTGCCAGCCGTTTTTTCAAAAATGTGAATCTTTTAATTGCGGAAGAAATTCCACCGATTCCTCCTCTTAATTCGAGCACGCCTCCGCAATTACGGTCCTTTCAAGATCGTGACGTGCGATCAAGCCAATATCTACTATCTTCCATTCCTCATTGGCAAAATTAGACTCCAATTCAGGTTGCCATGTCGAAAATTTCAAATCAAATCGCGACACGAATCAATTCAATCAATCCAAGATTTTTGTTTAAAATATGTCAATTTCAATTTGGCGCCAATCAATGATAAAGAGTTCGCGCGTGATACTCTATAGTAATTCGCATGCCACTTATGAGCAAATGAGCATTATGCAATGTTGATATTTTTTTTAGAGACTGAACTCAATCCCTTATTATTCATGTGATAAATGATTAAGAAAAAAAAGTTAAAATTTAGGTGTGAATAAACACAACCCAATTTAATCATGATGGAAAGATCCACCAAAAGTGGACTATCCTCTTGTGGCAAAAAATAAACAAATAAAAGAATAGAAAAAAAAAACAAAGATAGGAATCATAAGAAAGATGGAATGTTTGTAATAGTTAATTATGATGGACAAATATAGATTGTTGACATCTAAATTTTAACGATTCATTTTAACATTTCATTGCATAGAAAATAAGGGATCGATCCTAATCCCTGAACAAAAATATTAATTAAATTAGTTTATAGGTATTAGGAGTAATTTAATTAAGCTCATATAATTGCATACAGCTTACAGGGCTGATAAAGGGAAGTTTTGATCTTAATAGAGTTGATTGGGTTTAGCCCGCGGCAATGAGAAATTCGGCCTACTTCATTTGTTTCCTTTTCTTGGCCAGGGATCATATGTGCAGTGTAAGGACTTTAGCATGAATTAATGAGCAAACATTCGTCATCGAGAAATTTATTCGAACATTTTTTGGGTTACAAGAAGAGAGAATTAAAGCCAAAAGTTTGAGGAGAATTAACTTATTTGCGATGGAAAACAAGAACAACGCATCAAGATTTATTTGCAATTATATTAGATTTATCCAAAATGATATCAAACGAACTTGAAGGTTTCGCAACAAATTTATCCGCCTTACTTCAAAAGATATTCTCAGCTTCTGATTTTTTATTAAAGAATAAATCTTTAGTAAAGTAATTTTGCGAGGACTGTTTAATGGCATGCCCTTGATTATAAAAGTGGGCCATCATGATCAGCAATCGAGGAGTACTATCCCTGTCTCTCCAAATTTCAAGAAGAAATTATGCGCTTTTATGTCAGATTTCGGAAATATCCTTGTGTCTCCCTTCTGCTGTCTTCCCGGGGAACCCATGAAGTGATTTCTGTTTTTTACCCTTGACTTTCCAAAGACAATTAAATTCCTATCAGTTCCTGATATTCGACCGTAGAACATATTATTTACATTTGATTATGATGACCGCCAGCTAATCATTTGAATTTCGGACAATGAGAACCACACGTGCATCTCTCCCATCGGTACATGGGAAAAAAAGAATATACGAGAACATATTTCATGATAATGAATATCTTGATTCTTAAGATGGTTGTAATTTTTTTAATATAATTGCTGTTTTTCATTTTTATTGTTAAAATAATGATTTTAGAAATGAATATAGTCAAACTCACGAGAACATGATATCTTAGAGATATTATAAATAGGTCTCATGAGGGTGATATAACACAACCCAATAATAAAATCATGATGGAGAGATCCGCCGAAAGTTGGTTATCTTCTTGTGGCAAAAAAATAAAAACAAATAGAAAAATAGAAAAAACAAAGAGAGGACTCATAACAAGTATTGAATGTTTGTAATAGCTAATTATGATAGAGAAAGATAGGTCCTTAGTTATTTTTCTTTTGCCTTATTCTTTTTTTTTAGCACACCTACGGGTTGTGTTTGGGTCGACTTTTACAACTTTGTATTTTTTTTCTTGCTTAATTTAAATCTCCAGCGCATGCATATTATAAGTTCTCTTTTTTTTTTCTTTCTAATATATTTCAAGCCCTATTACAACAATTAAAAAAAGAGAGAGATTTAGTAGGCTATTGGGTCAAATGAGAGTGGGTTCTTTAGATAAACATCAAATTCAATTATCATGTACCATGTCACCTGATGATTATATTTAATCGTCACGATGGTTATCAATAATTTTTTGACCTTGGAGATGTTTGAGGCATCAAAAGTTATGTATTTTCGAATGGTGAAAAGAAATTAAAGATAGAGTAAGAAGTGAGGAAGTTCTTATGTTGAGTGCGTAGCCAAATTCTTAAAAAGTAAGAAAACATCTCAAATTGTTTGCCATTCATCTACATACCTTCAATGGAATTGAAGTGAACGAAATGATTGTTGGGAGTACGCAGCATAAATCTAATACCTTCATTTGGGGAGATCTCCAAAAGGGAAATTCAAGTCAAAACCCGTCAATATATCTATTTTGACCCACTTCAACTCAAAAGCTTAAGATAATAAATTATGGGCCAACTAGTATATATTAATTGCTCCACACCACATCAATTATCTGATATGAGATTACTTCTCTAACACAACTCACACGTGTATCCTAATAATGACTCTGGCCAGGAGAAGATAAACTACATAAAATGAAAACTCTTGTTTCTTATTCTACTTTTAGGTTTCGGCTTTAGCGTAAAATTTGAACACTTCAGGTTAAGTGGGATCGATAAGAAGGAAGAATTATAACATTTTGGAAGTTTCCTTCTTGAAAATAGACTGAAATACATATCGTTCTTAACCTGGATGCAGAAGTTCATCCATCCAAACCGAATTATGCGCAGCTTACTATCCAGAGCAAACTAGCACCATCCTCGATGCTTCAGGTAAATCTTACTTTTCTGCTTAGAATAACTAATCCTCCACAAACAGTCGGCAGAAGGCTGGAGCTTTTCAGCAGCTATTCATCTTTTAAAATGCTGAGATTGCATGTAATTCAACTTAGAACAGCTAGCGTGATAGCGATGGTCGACACTATGGTTTTAGGAAAACTTTTTGATTTATTTAATTTAAAATTGTAACAACTAAGAACCCTTGATGTGTTCAAGGAAAAAACCCGATTAAATAGAATCGGTCATGTTTTTAGGGGCTTATTCGGGCCATCCTGGACCATTGTGCTTGAAACCTAAATCGACCTGCTCACTCAAGCCAAAACAGAGTTTCTTAAAATGAGGTTAACAAATCATACGAGTTGCAATTTCTGTTGGTCAAGGATCCTATGTATAGATGGAAAAATTGATGCATCGATTCAAGATTTTAAGAGACATTGCTGGGCTGATTGAGCTACTTTTTTTTCAAGAAGGATACCTACTTGAGATCATGTTATCCTTAGATTTGAGAAAAGATTTTACAGACTTGTTCATGGATGATGTGATTGTTAAAATCACCACGATATGAGACATGCTTAGAAATGTATTGTTGGTAAAAAAAGAAGAAGAATTTAAATTTCCTACCTTTTTTGTACGTCATTAGCTTGACTTGATACAAAATTTTGAAAATAATATTTTCAGTTCACAAAGTAATGTTCACCCTTGCAAAATTTCATGATTTCTAAGCTTTTAGTATGAACGTGTAGTACATAATAGGAACATTTGTTTGGATAAACCCACAAATGGATAGTCAAATCCACATTGCATGGTTACGCATGGTAAGCATAGTTAATGAACTTAGTGATTTCATAGTTTCTTGATTTAAGTTTTTGATTCAATTGAGTTTAGGATCCATTAGGATTTCTAATGAGCTAGGTCTTTGGCTTCCTTCATTATATACTCTAAGAGGGTTGCCATTTCCAAGAGATATAATTATCTTACCCACAGTTGGGTAGATAATTCCTAATACCCTGTTAACGGACCAAGCAAATTTTAGTACTAAACCCAACTTGGGACACAGTAAAGCAAAACATATGTCAGTTTTGTCAAATCACATTGGCTATGAAATCAATCTAAAAAGTGTCTTTTTTAATTATAGAGCATTCGTGTCGAAATAAAATAACAAGAAGGAGCACCTTTAAGAAGCTTGTAATAATTGCATCAGTAGAAAACACAAACTAGAATCCTTGCTGGCCTCCTTTTCAATTTCTAATAATTCCTTTCTCTAACTAGACAATTAATTTTAAGAATGATTTATAAAATATATCTTATGAAAAAATAAACTCGAAATAATTGTTAATTAACCAGATAAGAAAAAAATTATAATATTTAATGTATTGCCTTTTCTCGTGTTATATGCTATCATTGTTTTAAAAATAGAAACTTTCCTTATTAAATATATTGAATTAGTATTCTGAAAGTACTCATAGTAAGTTATACATGTAATGCTTAGATATTGAATGTGACTCACTTATTTTTAAGACCAAGTATCGAATGAAAAAGTTATTTAATATATACTCTTGCATCAAATTATACCTCTCAAAGTATATACATTAGCACTTTTCCAGACGAATGCAAATTTTTGTTTTTATCGAAACAAAATCTAGATAGACAATTAGCCCAGATTCAACTCCAACCCATGTGGCAAACACATCTAAAAACGACAAAAAAGCATCATTCTCAAAAGCTGTGTAGGATATTTTTATTGGTTAATACTAGGGGAGGATCGATTCAAAATTTAAAAGATTGGGTCTTCGATAATTGAAGGGTTTTGTACGTTTAAAGTTTTTCTAACACGTTAAATTTAAGCATATTATATAAGTGAGCCCAAAGAAAAGCATTTTCATATTGGCAAAAGTCCATTTTTGAGGACCTTGACTTTGAGGTCTCATTTGATTCACCCTAAAATTAAGTTAGTTGAGGAACGAAAACCGCAATAGAATGTCTTGGCAGTTGATTTCACAAGTATAGCCCCATGATTCTTGTCACTTGAGTATTTCATTTTTCTTGAAAAATAATAACGAGACACCAACTTACTTGGGTGTTTCTGTCCCATATTGCTATTAAATTACAACTTTCCAAAATAATTTTGAACAGACTTAAATATTTCACGCGTCAAGTTGGGAGTGGACATCCTTGCTATGGGAGAAATCTGCACCTATGGTTGGGAGTTCTTGATAATGAGAGTCTGAGGACCCTCCTAAAACTCATCATCAAGCCTTAGCTTGAGTCCCATGTTTACTAATTCCTGAACAGGTCTTTGCAAGTCAATAATGTCCAATAGTGCCTTTGAAAGAAGGAACTATCCATTAAGATGATGGCACCTAGTGTCTCGGATTCAGGAGCGTCTACATCCTTCCCCAAGTTGGAGGAATAGCTTCGACGATGACAGATAGGGTTCAGGCTCGTTTGGCGTCTATGCCCCCTGCCCTCCTATATGCTTATGGTGTGCATGACTCTTAGTTTGACAAATTTGCATCATCTTTACTTCAAAAGTTATTCGCTTTTTTTGTTTTTAGTAAAGAATGAACTCTATTTCTAGTCTCGTAGATATGTGTGTGTACACTCGCTTTGCCAGAGATTGTTTTTTTTATTTTATTTGGACAATTATTTGAGGAACGGTTTCTAAGAATAATCAAATCACCAAAAAGAAAATATAAATTTTAGCCTAAAATTGTTTAAGTAGTTACATATTACAGCAATTACTAAAATAAGATTAAAATATGAATTGTTAGAATTGTGTCATGACCTGCTTTTCACGATAAAAATGGGCATATCAAGAACAGCAATCTAAGAACATGATCCACTTTTTGTCAAAATTTACGTAATAAAGAAATGTTTTATGTCAGTCTTTAGAAATATCCTCGTATCTTCCTTCGGCTGTCTTCCTAGGAACACCAAACTTGTTTTTTTCCTCTAACTTTCCATGGGAATTTAAAATATTATCAGTTCCTGACTTGAACATATAATATACTATTTATATTGCATAATATATACCACGAGCTAGTCATTTGAATAAATTTCCTCTTTTTCGTTTTCATTATAGAAATATTTATTCTCCACTAATAGAGTCAAGTCCATGATGGGGACATCCACCGAAAGTGGAAATTTTGACCATCTCCTAGGGCAAAATTTTTTTTAAAAAAAAAAGAGAGAAAAGAAAGGATAGGAATAGGAGCAACCACGATATGTTTGCAATAGTTAATCATGATAAAAAGAAACTCCACGTGTCGCAGTCTTGCTTACTGCTTGATGAGAAAATTATGGTGGATCCAAGAGGAAATTGTAGGTATGTCTGCTCCTCATTTAATTTCCTTTTGGCTTTTTTCTGTGTTTAGCAAATTTACTGGGTGTATTTGGAACGACTTTTACAACTTTTATTTTTATTTTTCTGCACAATAAAAATCCTACGGTATGCGTATATTACAAGTAGTTTCTCTTCTTTATTTTATATCTCAAGCCCTATTACAATTTAAAAAAAAAAGAGTTATTGAGAGACACCGAATCAAATGAGAGTGGATTCTCTAGATGAAACATTACATTCAACTATCATGCATTGTGCCTTGATAACAATGGTTAATCATTATAATACTACAGATTCTTGACCTTGGAGATGGTTAAAGCACCGAAAGATATATGGAGTTGAATGGAAAAAGTAATGAAAAACAAAGAAATAAGTAGGGAAGTTCTTAAAATGAGTGCGCAGTATATAGATTTCTTAAATAAAAAAAGATGCATCTCAAATTGTTCGCTAGTCATCTAACATAACTTCAATGGAAGTCAAATAAACAAAATGACTTAAGCTAGAAGAAAGGTAAAGTAAATGAAATGAATACTTCCGTTTCTTGTTTTTCTTTTAGGTTAAAACTTTAGGTTAATATATAAACACTTTAGTTAACGTGGGACCAACAAGAAGGAAGAAGTTCAAGATCGACAAGAAGGAAGAACTTATAGCATCTCGGAAGTTTCCTTCTTGAAAATTGAATAATATACATATTATTCTAAACCTAGATGCAGAAGTTTCTCCGTTCAAACCAAATTATACGTGCCTTTAGTTCGATTTATCTTTCTCTTTTGGTTGACTTATAAGTAAACTAAAAGCGTTTTGATCCCGAACAAACTAGCACCACCCTCGAAGCCTCAAGAAAATCAAACTTTTCTGCCTAAAATAATCAACCCTCCACAGGTGGGGCTATAACGTGTGATTAATGAAGATGACTGGGGAAGGCGGCAGGAGGTTGGACTGTTCAGTATCACTAAATATACTGAGTTTTCATGGAATTCCACTCGGGACAGCTAGCATGACAGCAATGGGTAATGCTTACTTTTTAATGTGTTCAAGCAAAATTCTGCGTTAGAGTAGAATGGGTAATGTGTCTAGTGGTTCATTTGCTAACGGTTTCCTTCCATTGTGCCTTAACCGATTTGCTCACTCAGGCCAAAACTGGGTTCATGAAATCCGGTCAGCAAGTAGTTTCGAGATGCAATATACATTGGTCAAGGATTTTATGTATGGAGGGACAAATTGATGCATTGATTTGAGATTTGGAGAGACCTCTCTGGCCAATTGAACTAGTAATTTTCAAGAAGAATGCCCCCATGGACACCACGTTCTCCTTTGGTTCAAGAAAAGATTTCATAGACTTAGTCCGTGGGTGATGTGAATGTTAGAATTATCGTAATGCGAAGTATGCTAAGGGAGCTACCTTCTTTCGTGGATCCAAGAGAAAGTGAAATCAATCAATTCTTTACATGCTATTAGCTTGATCTAGAATGACAAATTGTGATAACGATAGTTTCTGATCAAAAAGAAATATTTACCATGCAAAATTTTATACGTTTTAAATGTTTAAAGAGAATCGGTGGTATATAATAGGAAAAGTTGTCTACATAAACCCACAAATGAATAGTCAATCCCTCATTACTGGTGTGATGTAGTTCATATTCCTGATTGACAAGATAGCATGGGGTCCTGCTCCTTGGTGCATGAGTAGGGGTCTAGGGGCATTGACTTCATGGTTCAATGCAAAGAAAGAGATTGAGAATGAAGTTGGGTGTTGGAGATTCAAATTGAGACAGATTGATGTGGTATATTGCAGTTAATATATCTTAATTGATCTTTAATTCATTAAGTTTAAGCATTTTTAAGTGCATGTGGGTTTAATTGGATATATTGATGAGCTTTGACTTAAGCATTCTCTTGGTGATCTCCCCACATGAAGATATTGAGTTTTGATTGCATGCTCTCAATAATTGCATGGTTATGTGTAGTTCAAAAGCATGGTTGATGAACTTAAAAAATAAACAATTTAAAATTAGTAGGACGTGTGTTTATATCAACATTCAGAAGGAGTGATTATACAAAACTGCATTGCACAACTAAAGTGCAAAAGATAATCTTTTCATCTCATAATTGAGCTCTACATGCTGTTTTCTTATCAAGATTTCTGAAAGAAAAAAAATATAAAATCATAAATAAATTATAAGTTTCATACATTTATTAGCACATGCTGTCTTTTTAAAATTATATTATAGGGCACCCTGTATCTTTATGCAACATCCTCCTACAAAGAACCCTAAATTATGATGGTTCATATTGCATGATTGATAGGTTTATTTAACCCATTCGATTTGATCATACTATATAAGTGAATTGATATGATTTTTCGAACGTTTCTAATTTCTCTAGTACTAAATTCACCTACACTTCACTTCGAAAGATACTCTTTTTCTGCTTTTTAATTAAAGAATAGTTTATTTAGTAAAATAATGCCGTTAGAACTGTGTAATGGCATGCTCTTGACTATAAAAGTGGGCCACCAAGATCCCAATTTTTCCAAATTTCAAGAACCAAATGATACGCTTTACGTCAATTTTCAGAAAGATCCTTGCATCTTCCTTCTGCTGCCTTTCCGGGGAACGCCGGAAGCGTTTTCTGTTTTTCTTTCCTTTCCAAAGACAACTAAATTACCATCAGTTCCTGATATTCGACCATAAAATATACTATTTATATATGATAATAATTACAACTGACCAAATTTTTTTTTTGATAATAACTACCACTTGTTGATCATTTGAATTTTGACAATGTGAACAACACAACCATCTCTTCCATCGGTACAAGGGAGAAAAAGAAAACACGAGAGCATATTTCATGACAATGATATATCTTAATTCTTAAGATAGTGGTAATTTTTTAATATGCATGTTATTTTTCATTTTTATTGTTAAAATAATAATTTTCGAAAGGAACACAATTAAGCTCATAAAAACATGAAATGTCAGAAATAGTATAGACAGTGAGAATGATATAACACAACCCAATAAAATCATGACGGTAACATCCACCAAAAGTGGACGATCTTCTTGTGGCAAAAAATAAACAAATAAAAAAGAAAAGGAAAAACAAAGATAGGAATCATAAGAAGGATGGAATGTTTGTAACAGCTAATCATGATAGACAAATATAGATTATTGATACTTAAATTTTGGCAATCCATTTAGACATTTTATTGCATAGAAAATTAAGGATAAAATATTAATTAAATTAGCTTATAGATATTATGAGCATTTTAATTAAGCTCATATAATTGCATAGAGCTTATGTGACTGATAAAGGGAAGTTTTGAGCTTAATTGAGCCAATTGGATTAAGCCCGTGGGAGTGAGAGATTCGGCCCAACCCATTTGTTTCCTTTTCTTGGCCAGATATGATATATGCAGCATAAGGACTTTAGCATGAACTAATGCAAACATTCGTCATTGAAGAATATATTTGGACATTTTTTGGGTTACAAGAAGAGAGTATTAAAGCCAGCACTTTGAAGAGAATTAACTTTCCAATTCTTTCCAATATGAAAGATGCACATCAAGCTTAAAGTGGCAGGTAATTCTCAACCCGAAAAAAAGTGAAACAAAGAATGCATATTTCACATATGTGGAATAAGAAAAGAAGAAAGAAAATAAGGTAAAAGAAATACATATTTGTCACGACCCTTTCAAGACGGTCTGGAGAGCGGGTTTAGTATAGCAATGCTGTGAGATAGACAGCATAAATTCGTTTGTAGTTTAGTTGTGCAATACCATTATGCTTTCATACTCTTTATAAATGTTGATATAAACACGCATTCTACTAATTTTTTTTTTTTATGTTAATGAGTTAGTAGTTAACGGAAATGCAATAAATTTTTATTAATGAAAAAAGTTGTAAAAACGGAGTGCACGGCACAAATGCAACGAACTATACTTATATATAATTGCAGATATCCCATTTTTTCCTTATTATTTCAGAAAATAATCCAATATGTTACTAGCCCTTATTTGCTAGGATTTGTTCTAAGATTGACTGTGGCATCCAATATTGAATCAAATGATTTTCTTATAGATCACGAGTGACAAGCTCTTTGACGTATCATCATTGAGTGTAAAAAGATTGATACATGAAGAAGTTTGCTAACGGATATCTGTTTTTTAAACAGGTGTAATGGTTAGGGGAAAAGAACTAGTTTCCTTCTTAAGCCTAATCTATTGAATTAAGTCCTCCTAGGCCCAATCAATCTGATATGAAAAATTTGATGGACGGGTAAAGTTCACTTACAAAATATACGACGATACATCAAGATGATGGAGAGATTGGATACATGTAAATGTACATATGATTGCACTTATAACAAGACAACTACATCATCAGAGTACTTCTACACAAAATTAGAGCTAACCCAGTTGCTCTCAATCGCAAATTGGTTCTTCCAAACTTGCCGTCGCCCATTGATTGGAACTTCCTGCATTTCCTGTTAATACTCCTGACGATGATGCATCTCCACATCCACCGCCTCCACTTTCTGCCGCTAGCAATGCTGTCGCCACCCTAGATAGCTTTCTCTCTGGCGACGGCTTTTGGTAGCCGGTGATTAAATGCTCGAGAGCTCCCAGACACCGCATACACTCGGGACAATGTGAATTCACGCCTCAGCTATAAGTACACTATTTCAAGAAAATGAAACACAGAAAAATATTTGTTGCATGTTTCTGAGAAAGACTTGGTAGAAAATAAACTAGATATGGAAATTCAACAGTATACAATTGCACAGTGCCAAGATATTACACGACACAAAACCAAAATAAGAGCAATTATTCAAAGCGAAAATTGGAATAGGTGTCATGCACGCAGATATATTTTATGAAAGGGTGGAATAAGGGTCCAAAAATCGAGACAGGACGTCACTTTAGGAATGGAAATATTACTGCTTGTGGAATTGGGATTGGTCGGCGAGAGTTCGATGCCCCTGTACTCATTCCATTTCCAATGGGTCTGTTTTCCTGTGGGAGCTTTTCACACGTAGAAAACCATTTGACTTCTTCACGCCGATCACGTCGTTGTCCGACGAGTGGACGTAATTGGGAGACTCGGTGGCCTTCCAGGAGCCGGTGGTCATGCTCCGGTTGGGCCGCCCTCCTCTCGCCTTGTTTCTTTGTCCCTTTCCAAAAAATATTATTTCTTTTGCATTCTCCAGACGGTGAATTTGTGTTGTTTGATAGCTAATTGATTTAGCTTCCAATAATGCAATTTCAAGATAGTCATACAGGTAAAAAGATTTCTTTTGTGTTCTTGACATCAGGTGGCCAAGCTTCGACCATGCTGATTCTCATCAACTTGAATTTAATCCTATCGAATTTTCTTCAATGGTTTCTTTCTTTCATAATACGTTGGCCAACTTGAAGGGAAACTTGGCGATGTTTATTCACTCCAAATATTATTGGGATGCTAAATATTTATTCATAATGCGTTGGCTGTCATGAGGTGATTTCCAGGAGCAAAATTCTTCCCTATTGATCCACTCTGGCTGGACGAGATTGGAGACTTGTAGTTTGGTGTAGTTTATGTAGAACACTTTCTCCTATTTGTCAGATGGTTGAAACCGTGCAGTTATCACACCAATTAAGAATTGCCGTTTATTTCCATTTATCAGGAGATTTAGGTTGTCTTGTTTTCTTTGACCAAGATTGTGTTTTGAGGGACAGGGAAGTGTAGAAATGCAATGAATTCCACTCCAAAATCCTCATAATAGGTTCCATAACTAGTCAAATTATCTAGCCTTGTGGACATAATTTAATTGGAGGTTTTGTGTTGCACATGATACTGAGTTGATACTGATTTTGAAATCTCACGTCACTTGACAATATGGTTTGTGCTCTTTGTATATATATGTGGCTTCTTTCCACCTCTTAACTTAAACTTTTGGATTGGGCTTTCTAATAATTAAATTCTCATGGACGGCTTGTCAATAGGTTCTAAAGGAGGCAAACTCCTCTTCAAGCAAGACATCAAAACCAAATTGCCATCTTATCTTGAGGTCTTTGAATTCAATGTAGATAATGCTTTCTCATGCGAATAGCATACAAGATTTTGTTTATCTGATTGACATCTCACCTCACAGAGTGACACTGGTCTTAGCTTTGTTGCTTTTTTGAGTAATCTCTTGTTGTGATAGGATGTTGGAGAGATTTGTCTTTGTTTTTTGGAATGTCGTTATTATTTTTGTGTGGCTTTTGTTTTGTGTTAGCTTGTACTTTTGATTTCATCTGATCAACATAATTTTCCGATGTTAATTTTTTGATGCTGATATCGAGTTGATTTCACTTTTCTTGCTCTTGGTGGAATGGAGTGCAGAATCTTTCTTGTTCGAGCCACTGTGGCCAAGTTAAGAATGCACGTGTGACAGTGATACCGTGTAAGAAATCAAATGTCTTTTTGGCTGTAATTTCAACATAGAATGACAACAAATGCAATGTGCCATGAAAGCAAGAACTCTTGATTGCTTTATTGACCGTGTTGCCACGCCCGCCCCGAAATATAAACAATGTATGAGCATGAGGTGCTGTCTCTAGTGGACAATGAACTTTGCGGTGTCCATGGTCTCTCTTTTTTCTTTGTGTAGAATGGTGTCTATTGATCATATACTTGTTGAGATTGTCTCATATCAGTTGTGGAATGGATTGATGGTCAGTTTATAAGTGTAAAGGAAAGCCACACACCTTGAGTTAGCTTTTGGGATAAGAGAGGATCAACACTACTAAATATTAATATATATTGCCAATAAGTTTAGATCCAACAGTTACATGAGAGAGTTATTGGTTGTTGCGATTCCAACCCATGCTCGATATATGAGGGGTAGATTATTGAAAGGTGATCAGTTTATAAGTACGAAGGAAAACTTCACTCTTTGAACTAGTTTTGGAGCAAGAGAGGCTTATGACCATCCAACAATGCTTTCTAAAATTGATGGATTGGGGGTGAGAGGCGACTTTAGTTTCAACCGATGCTTGAGTAATTGAAGGACATTGTCATGACTTAGCGGAAGATTTTTTGCCTTTCCTCTCCTTTGGATGTGTAGCTGCAGACACTATCGTGCCTAAATATTTCGTAACTAAAGCATTTCTAAGGAGAGATCATTTCGTAACACAGCTAAATGATTAGCATGGCTTTTGTGGGTAAGTTTTGTCAAGCGACATGTAAGTGGAAACCATATGCTTGGGTTCATGTTGATAACTGCTCATATCATGTGGTAGCTCACTAGTTACTATCATTAAATCTTTAGTTGATTGCAACTTTTTCTAAGGCTGCTTTCAAATCTCTAATGTATGATTTGCCATGCGCTTTGGGTTTAACTGCTCACATCATGTGATAGCTTACTAGTAACTATCAATTAATCTTTAGTGGACTACAATTTTTTCGAGGCTGCTTTCAGATCTCCTATCTATGATTTCCCCGATTATGTTGATTACACGTCAAGTATCTTAATGCCTTGTCGATGCACTTGGAATCAGACCACAAAGGTAGCGGGACTATATTAATGATTCCACTGCACTTTTCAGTGGATTGTACATCGTCTCATCATGATGATTTACATCCTTTATTCTCTTTTGAATTATGAATAGATGTGTCATTGGATGGCTATTGTTTATTACTAGGCAATCTACTTAGTAACATGTTTGTAATAGGAAAGAAAACTAGTTACAACTGTGTGAATAGGCTGGAGTGCGAGAGGGTTGAGGATATGATATTCCATTTATTGATCGCATTCACATTGATCGACTAATCATGCTAATTATATATATTTTGATATATCATAATGAAAATTACATTAACTCATTTATAAATTTTATGAAATGACCAAATAAAATAACATTTTAATCAAAATACACACAATCATAGAGAGATCCGTACAATATTAAGAGATATAGAAAACTATTAGAATTATTCCTAATATCTCTAACATTTGTCATAAGAAAGAAAACTAGTTACAATTGAGTGGATGGGCGATGAAGTGTGAGAGAGGCCAGGATTTGATATTCCGTTTATTGATCGCATTCACATTGACCACCTAGTTGTGGTTATATATGGACTCTCTTGATATGTGTTCTGGAAAGGTAGGTCGTTCCACTGGATTGGGTGAATAGTAATGGTGCCAGCTCTGTGAATCTAAGCAATGACTTATATGGATTGACTAGTTGGTATCAACGTCTTGAAACTCTTCCTTATTCAACAAAGACGTCGTATGTTGCCGAACATGATGCGACCACTGCCGGGACGTATGTTGTACATGGCCCCTCCTTGAATGATGTCTCGTTTGTTTGTATATGCTCGGGAGGCGTGCGATCTCTAAAATATTGCTGCAATACAAAAGCACCTGCAGTGGGCGAATTTTTATATGGGGCTAAAAAGCACCTCTCTATTGGCTCTACACAGCCGAATCTTAATGATTCACGGGGCGAATCTGCCTGAAATGATGTAATCCTGTGAATCCCTGTTGTTGTGAACTTGAATTACGTCGAACCAGAAATCACGGTTTCGAAGGCAAAATCCATGAAAAGACTGGACAAGCGGACATTTGATAGTCGTTGACGAGACTGATGTCTGAGACCTTTGGGGTGCTCCTGGGGTCCACGGAGGACTCTCCAACTCCCTTCACGGAGTTTCGCTTTATGAAAGAGGAAAACCTCCGTCACATCAGGGACAACTGGACAGAATTCCAAATTGTGTCAAATAAAACAAAATATAGAAAAGGGTACGCAGTAAGAGAGACAACCTTACATCTTCTCGGCCAGATCCGTATAAAACCCATGATTGATTTCTCACCAAAAAATAATCTGGTCGTAAACGTGAGTAGAAGGCACGTGACTTGAGGACGAGTGGCTATCAACACTGGACATGTGAACCATTGTTGATGACCGTAAAAACCGTACCTCAATATCCGTGGACATGAGCTATAGATACACGATTGTGTATGGTTGATAGTTATCATGGCATACTTAGTTGATAAAAAGGGACTAATAGATTACTGTTTGAGATACCTAGTGAAAATTGAATACCTAGAGGGTGCCGAAATTTAGTTCTAATACTCAAATTTGAAATCACCAGTGGATAGGGCAATGAATTTTAGTAGATCGTGGAGGAAAAATAAAGTTAACTCGGCAATAAACAAATGCAAAATATCAAGGTATGATTTTGAGGGAACAACTACCTATAGGTGAAATCATTGCAACAAGAGAATGTGGGTCCAAGATTTTCAGAAACGTGGAAGCATGGCTAAATTTGTGTAAGAAGTGTTCATAATCAGTTATCTTTAAATACTGATGTTCAACTACTGTAGACCCATGCATAATGCGCAAAATTTATTATCTTTCGATTATCTTTTAATTCCTATACTGTAGTTATGGTTGTGGATTTCAAATACTTTATTGTCAATCAAATTCCGGCATGTCTTTGTTGTAATTTCTAGGTGCCTTGTTATTGATTAAATTTTGGCATTGTATCTTTGTGTCATTAAGCTTTGTTGTCAATTAAATTTCGGAAAAAATTGTGTACTTTTGATTTTATTTGAAGTGAAATTATCAATTTCCTTTGTACCTATGATATTTTTTGTCCACAAGTGTATCGTCTAATAAAAATAAAAACAAAAACTGTTGGTGAAGGATGTTTTGTCACGGAAGCCAAGTTGGCAAAACAATTTTATTTTAGTTCATACCTCGTGATTAGAGAGTGTCTCATAAGACAGTCACATCAAATGACAATGGTGCATTGAAAAATCAGCCAGTAAAAAAAGTAGGGTTTTGGAATTTAGACATTAGAGATGAATGGAATACATATTGAATGGATAATGAGATTGACTGGTTATTACCCCCTTATAAATGTTGAGCTATAGTGATCACCCACTGTGGCTGCATCAGTTCGAAGTGGCTAAGCCATCGGTTTCATACATTTTATTTTTGAATTCTCCTTCATTTTCTCCAAAATTTGAGAGAATTACAATTTACTCATTTTATATTTCAATGAAGACAATTTGAATCATTTTATCATCTTACATCATTTTATATTAATTTCAAATGTTATTTGTTTCTTACATAAAATATTGTCTTGTTATTTGATCTGTTCTTGTGAACAAAATCTGTAAGTACAATAATGCATAACTAACAATGTAACGAATTAATTGATTGTCCACAGTAAAAAAAGAAGAGAAAAAAGGACTATACGAATGGAGAGAGTTAGAAGAGGTGCTTAATCTGTTCGCAAGGGCCAACTTGATCCTCTTCCCTAGGGATCCCTCCTTGATTTCCTTTTTCAATATTTTGTAATGAACATTATGTTCATAGTTTTTAAGACATAGTGGGGCCTTCTTTGAAAATTTTGCTTTTCCATTTTATATATATAGCATAACCATATTGAAATAGTAAACTTATCCTTTAATGATGATCATCGAGCATACCAAAGTCAAGCAAGGTCATATTAGGCTCTACCATGTCATGTCAAGCTATGCAATTGAATAATCTTGCTCGAGTATACTCAAGAAGACTTTTCAAGCCTACTTAACTCAAGTGATCTCAAGCGAATCGCTAAGCTGTTAGGCTCGTGATAAGTTTTATCCTCCCTATATAGGCAATGTTAACCACACATTAAGAGGTTAACAACTAATTTTAGGGTATGTTTGATTAGTGGAATGACGAAATTGAATGTAGATCAAAATGGTGGTTAAATATTTATTAGGCTAAGGAATGAGGCGATAAATATCAACATCAACAAATATGAAAAGAGGATAGATCATCAGCAACCTGTACCTCCCAAAATATGTACATTTGCTCTTTCCCAAACGAATGCAATGACGTATGGAAATAAGGATTCACCTCTCCTTTTCTCCGAACCAAATCCAAGTTAGTCAATCAAGCAATTCAACTCCAATCTCGACCGTTAGACACATCTAAAAAGTCAAAAAGCTTGTCATTCTCAAATGCCGTGTAGGGATGGATTGATTTGGATTTCAAAGGTCCGGTGGGGCCACAACTGTCACCCCCAGTAAACCCAATTGGGTCTTTCATGATCGGTAGGTTTGTTTAACCCGTTCGATTTGAGTATATCACGGAAGCGAATCCGTCCGATTCGTTGACCATTCAGAATTTCTCTAGTGCTAAATCAAATTAGTCGAAGAATGAAGCATAATAGAGTATCTTGGAAATTCGATTTCGCAAACACAAAAATCGTAGATTCCCGTCCTTGAGTAACCCGTTTGTCATGGAAAACAAGAATGAGGCACCAAGATTTACTCTAGTATCTTTGTCCTGTATTTGCAATTAGATTAGATTTATCCAAGATGATATCAAAAGTTTCGCGACAAATTCATCTACTCTTTACCTCAAAAGAAAAAAAAGTGTTAGAAAAGCCATAAACTTGTTACATTGATATCAATTTAGTTTTAGAACATTTGAATGGTGCCAATTTAGTTCTAAATCTTTTTGATTTGATGTCAATTTAGGCATAAACTTTTTAATAGTGTCAATTTAACTATAAACGTTTTAAACTAATGTTAATTTAGTCATAAATCTTTTAACTTAGTATCAATCTAATCATTCAAGTTAATTTTAGTAAGATTTTGCTAACGTGGATATTGGTCGACTTACGTGGCACTATCGAAGTTGACTTGAACAATTTTTAATAATATTTTTGATTTATTATTATTATAATTTTCTTTTTTCTTCTCTCCATCCTTTCTTCTTCCTTTAGGCGATGGCATGTGTGTTGGCCTCGCTAGATTTGGCTTGGGGGAGGCCAACGCTCGCTGGGGTTGCCCTTGCCCAGGTCAAATTGGGCAAGGCCAACCCTCACCCTAGCCAAGCAAGGCCAGGTTGGGTAGCCATTGCTTGTCGGCCGACCACCACCTAAAGGAAGAAGAAAGGAAGGAGATAGCAAATAAGAAAGGGATTAGGATATTAGGAGTGTTAAAATTTTTGTACGACACACACTTTAGTGTCAAAACTATTTTTTCACTCAGTTAAGCACTACAAGTTTGAAAAATTGATTATTTGAGTGCCGCTTCTGACATGGACGCCAAAAAAACTGATGTGGCTGTTGAAAAGTTAATGTTGATTCGTCAACTTTTTCGAGTAATCACGTCAGAAGTGACACTCAAGTGATAGATTTTTAAAATTTGTGACACTCAAGTGATTGATTTTTTAAATTTGTGATACTCAAGTGATTGATTTTTCAAACTTGTAAACTTGTGACATTTAAGTGAAGACACATTTTTTTAGTACTAAAGTGAGCACCATATAAAATTTTGGCACTGCTAGTGTTCTTATCCAAAAAAGAAAGAAAAAATAACAAATAAAAAATAAAAAACAAAAAATCGAAAAATTATTAAAATATTATTAAAATTTGTTTACATTAGCATTGGTAGTGCCACATTCACGTTAGTAAAATCCGGTCAAAATTAGCTGGAATAACATAATGGTATCATTAAAATATTTATGACTAAATTGACATTAAGTTAAGATGTTTTCGAATAAATTGGTATCATTAAAAAGTTTATGATTAAATTGATATAAATGTAGTGGGTTTAAGATTTTCGTGACACTTTTTCCTTCAAAAGATGTTCTCTTATTATTATTATTATTAAAGAATAAACTCTTTAGTAAAGTAATGTTGTTAGAACTGTGTAATGGCATGCTCTTGATTATAAAAGTGGGCCATTAAGATCAGCATTCTAGGAGCCCTATACCTTTTCTCCGAATTTAAAGAACAAATGATACACTTTACGTCGGATTTCAGAAATATCATCGTATCTTCATTCTGCTGTCTTCCCAGGGAACACGTGGAAGCGTTTTTTGCTTTTTCGCTCCCTTTCCAAAGACAATTAAATTACCATCACTTCCCGATGTTCGACCATGGAATATACTATTTATATTTGATAATAACGACCACCAGCTAGTGATTTGTATTTCGGACAATGAGAACCACACGAGCAACTCTCCCGTCGGTACAAGTAAAAAAAGAAAAAGAAAATACAAACTCGTATATCATGATAATGAATGTCTTAATTCTTATAATAATTGTAATTTTTTAATATACATGTTTTGCATTGTTGTTATTGAAATAATGATTTTTTGAAAAGAATACAAGCTCATGAAAATATGAAATGTCAAAGATATTATAAACATGTCTCGTGAAAATAATGTAACACGACACGATAATAAAATCATGATGGAGACATCCACCTTGGACTAATTTCTTGTGGAAAAAAATAAATAAATAGAAAAATAGAAAAAAAAAACAAAGATAGAAATCATAAGAAGTATTGAATGCTTGTTATAGTTAATTATGATGGAGAAAGATAGGTCCTCATCTATTTTTCTTTTGCCTTTTTCTTTGCTTTTAGCACACCTACTGGGTGTGTTTGGATGACTTTTATAACTTTATTTTTCTGCTTAATCTACATGAACGGCGCACGCATATTATAAATAAGTTCTCTTCTTTCTAATATATCTCAAGCCCTATTACAACGATAACAAGAACAAGAGTTAGTAGGATATTGAGTCAAACAAAAGTGGAATTTATCTTCTGGGGGCATATGATGATTCTTTCGCCATTTGGGAGTTAATTTGCCTATTACAACATCACCTGCCTCTACCCAAGATCCTAGCATCATAATTCCATTTTTGTTTAAATTGCGGAGTAAATGAGCTTTTAGATGCGGTATTTTGTTAGTAATTCTTTAAAGAAAATGTTAAATTTAACTATCACACACTATGTTACCCGATGATTATGTCTAATTGTGACAATGATTACCAATAATTTCTTTACTTTAAAGATGGTTGAGGCACTAAAAGCTATGTATTTTTGAATGGTGAAAAGAAACGAAAGACAGAGAAATAAGTGAGAAGGTTCTTGAATTGAGTGCGTAGCCAAATTCTTAAAACACAATAAGACATATCTCAAATTGTTTGTCAGTCATCTACATAACTTCAATGGAATTCAAGCGAATGAAACAACTCTAGCCAAGAGAAAGGTAAAATGAATGAAATAAACCCTCTTGTTTCTTATTCTGCTTTTAGATTTTGGCTTTAGGGTAAAATTTGAACACTTCAGTTTAGATGAGATCGACAAGAAGGAAGAACTTATAACATTTCGGAACGTTTCTTCTTGAAAATCGAGGGAAATGCATATCATTCTTGACCTAGATGCAGAAGCTCATCAATCTAAACGAAATTACACGTAACTCACTGATTCGGAGCAAATTAGCACCATCCTGGATGCTTCAGGTAAATCTTACTTTTCTGCTTAGAATAGTTAATCCTCCACAAGTTGTCGGCAGAAGGTTGGAACTTCTCAGCAGCTATTCATCACTTAAAATGCTGAGATTGCGTGGAATTCAACTTAAAACAGCTGTCGTGACAACGATGGGTGACGCTCTATGGTTATGGGAAATTTTTTTGCTGATTTAATTTAGAATTGTAACAACTAAGAACCCTAGATGTGTTCCAGGAAAAACCTGATTAAATAGAGCTGGTCATGTGTTTAGGGGCTTATTCCGGCCCGTCTGGAACCATTTTGCTTGAATCCTAAATCGACCTGCTCGCTCAGGCCAAAACTGGGTTTCACGAAATAAGACTAACAAAAAGTACGAGTTGCATGGAGAAATTGATGCATTGATTCGAGATTTGAGGCCAATTGAGCTACTTCACTTTCAAGAAGGATGCCCACTTAAGATGATGTTCTCCTTAGATTCGAGAAAAGATTTTATAGACTCATTCATAAATGATGTGATTGCCATAATCACCATGATGCGAGACACACTGAATAAAAAAAGCGAAATTCCCTACTTTTTTTAATACATCATTAGCTTGACCTGATACAAAGTTGTCAAAGCAATACTTTTGATTCACAAAGTAATGTTCACCTCTGCATAATTTCATGAATTCTAGACTTTTAGTGGGAACATGTGGTACATAATAGGAACATTTGTTTGACCCACAAATGGAGAGTCAATTCCACATTGCATGGTCATGCATGGTAAGATAGTTAATGAACTCAGTAATTTCATAGTTTCTTGATTTAAGTTTTTGAATCAATTGGGTTTAGGATTCATTGGGATTTCTAATGAGCTAGGTCCTTGGCTTCCTTTCATTATCTACTCTATGAGGGTT
The DNA here is from genome assembly GCA_014182895.1 of Angophora floribunda. Classification (NCBI taxonomy): domain Eukaryota; kingdom Viridiplantae; phylum Streptophyta; class Magnoliopsida; order Myrtales; family Myrtaceae; genus Angophora; species Angophora floribunda. The sequence continues at coordinate 6,559,072 of CM024714.1, forward strand.
GCAATTTCCAAGAGATATAGTTATCTTGCCCACGGTTGGGTAGATACTTCCTAATACCCAGTTGACGGACCAAGCAAATTTTAGTACTAAACCCAACTTTGGACACAATGAAGTAAAGCATATGTCAGTTTTTTCAAATCACATTAGGTATGAATCAATCTAAAAAGTATCTTTTTAATTAAAGAGCATTTGTGCTGAAATTAAATACTAAGAAGGAGCGCCTTTAAGAAGCTTGTGATAATTGCATCAGTAGAAAACACTAACTAGAATTCTTGCTGGCCTCCTTTTCCATTTCTAATATTTCATTTTATAAAATAAATTTGATGAAAAAATAAGCGCGAAATACTTGTTAATTAACCAAATAAGGAAAAATTACAATATTTAATGTATTGCCTTTTCTCGCATTATTGCAATTAATTTTTTGAAAATAGAAAATTTCCATATTAAATATAATGAATAAGTATACTAAAAGTACCCTTAATAATTTATACATTTAACAATTGAATATTAAACGTGATTCTCTTATTTTTAAGATCAAGTATCAACTGAAAAAGTCATTTGATAATTTAGTTTTGTTCATCAAATTATACCTCCCAAAGTATATTCATTTGCACTTCCCCAAACGAATGCAATTTTTTTTTTGTCGAAACAAAATCTAGATAGTCATTAGCGAAGATTCAACTCCAACCCCAAGTGGCGAACACATCTTAAAATGACAAAAAAAGCATCATTCTCAAAGGCTGTGTAGGATTCTTTTATTGGTTAATTCCGGGGGAGGATTGATTCAAGATTTCAAAAGATTGGGTCTTCCATAATTTGACGGGTTTTGTACGTTTTGGGTTTTTCTAACACGTTCGGTTTGAGTATGTTTTACACGCAAGCCCACTGAAAAGCATTTTCACATTGGCAAAAAGTCTAGGAACTTCACCTAGGAGTGTGCAACCGAACTGAATTTATTTGAGAACTGGATCAGACCACTTAGGAAACAGGTTTGGGAACATGTTCCTCTTTAAACCGGTTCCATTTTTTGGGAATCGGTTGGAGGCTCACTCGGGAATTGGACCAGTTTTGGAATTGGTTCTTACTACAAAAACAAAAAACCCTAATTTTACCTTCATGAACATTAAGAGTTTTGCTTATAAACGAGTATTTAACTTTGCAATTTCTTATTAAGACATTTTTTTTCTAATAAAACCTGGAAGAGAAGTAATCTTAATCTCAATTCATTTTTTTTTTTGTTTATTATATTTGTTTCAAACGGATACCTTTCAATGTTGTTTAAGCACTAACATTATACTATCATAGAGTCATTGATTGACAAACTAGGCTAATTGGATTTGTATGTTTAGTAGGAATTTTTGATGTATAGAGTAATTGACTGGGAACCTTGATTATCATATTCTCTAGCTCACAAGTTTAGGAAAATTAAATTGTTGTTTCCTTGTGTGTTCATGTAAAGTCCAAAGCCGTAAAAGACATTGGGTGGTTGCTTCTTGTTTGAGGCGTTTATGAAAAACAGGTTTTTGGATAGATCCTAGAATCGGAAAAAAAGAGTAGGTTCCAAAATATGTTTCTATATAAAAATGGTAGGGTACATATTCCAAAAATAGGGAATCGGTCATAACAAGGTTGGGTTTAGGTTCCAAGTTTGGAACCCACCCACCTTAAAACCGATCATCCCTACCTTCACCTTGAGTTCTGATTTGATTCACCTTGAAATAAAGTTAGTCAAGGAATGAGAATCGTGATAGGGTGTCTTGGCAATAGATTTCGCAAGCAAGAAAATTGTAACCATATGATTCTCGCGGCTTGAGTGATTCGTTTTTTGTGAATAATAAAAAGGAGGCATCAACTTACATTTACATTTTTGTGCCATATCTGCTATTAAATTAAAACTATTCAAAATAATATCGAACAGACTTAAATATTTCGTGGGCCAAGTCGGGACTAGACGTCCCTACTAAGGGAGAAATCTGCTCCTGTGGTTGGGAGTTCTCGATAATGAGAGGCCGAGCACCCTCGTAAAACTCATCATCCAACCTTAGCGCGAGTCCCATATTTACTAACTTTTGAAGAGGTCTCTGCAAAGCAATAATGTCCAATAGTGCCTTTGAAAGAATGGACTATTTATTAAGATGATGGCACCTAGTGTGTCGGATTCGGGAGCGTCTACGTCCTTCCCCAAGCTGGGTTCAGGCTTGCTTAGCATCTATGCCCCCGCCCTTTTGTATGCTTATGGTGTGCATGGCTCTTGATTTGACAAATTTGCATCCACTTTACTTCAAAAGGTATTTACTTTTTTTAGTTTCCAGTAAAGAATAAACTCTATTCCTAGTCTCACACATATGCATGTCTGCTTGCGTGAGTGACACAATTTGCAAGAGATCGTTTTTTTTTTTTTTTAACAATTCTTTGAGGAACGTTTTCTCAGAATAGATAATCATAAAATCACCAAAAAGAAAATATAAATTTCAGCCTAAAATTTTTTTAAGTAGTTATACATTACAACACTTAATAAAATAAGAATAAAATATGTATTGCTAGAATTGTGTCATGACCTGCTCTTGACCATAAAAATGGGCCTATCAAGAGCAACAATCTAAGAACATGGTCCACTTTTTGTCAAAATTTCCAGAACAAAGAAATGTTTTACGTCAGTTTTTGGAAATATATCCTCATATCTTCCTTGTCCTGTCTTCCCGCGGAGACCAAAACGTGTGTTTTTTTTTTCCCTAACTTTTAATGGGAATTTAAAATATTATCAGTCTCTGATACTTGAACACCATTTATATGGCATAATAATTACCACCAACTACTTATATGAATAACGTTTTCATTGTCGAAATAATGATTCTCCACTAACAGAGTTAAGATCATGATGGAGACATCCACCGAAAGTGGAAATTTGACTCTCTTTTTGTGGCAAAAAGAAAAGGAGCGAAAACAAAGATAGGATAAGAGCAAGTATGGAATGTTTTTTTTTTTTTTTTTTTTTTTGGTAAGGTAAGATTATAAATTAATGACCAACAAAGTGTACAACAGGAGTGAGTCACGGCACCAATAGGCAATCAGCTAGACAACATGTCGTTGGAGTGACCGGGTACCACGATTACAGGTTGAGACCAAAACATGTACAAACATACAGATTAAAGGAGGACCAAAGGGTCCCCAGTGGTCCTAAGTCTGCACCAAGGGCAGCTCTATATCAAAAATATGAGGGTCTATCCCCCAATAGTGCTGCATTCTCCTGTTCCTAGGGTTGTCTTCAACCCTTTTGAAAGCCAGGGCCTTGTCCTTTACCGCCTTGAATAGCTGTAACTTCATGGAAGGAATTTGAAAGCTTCGGCCACGGAATATGGTGTCATTCTTGCTTTCCAAATGATATAGCAGAGTGCGCCAAATGAAAACCGAGCTATCTCACAGTAGAAACCCTTGCCAGAAAGAACATTACTAACCCAAAGGAGGTTGTCTGGCCAAGCCGAATTAGTCCAAGGAAGATTGCATTTTGCGGCCCAAAAGTTGGCAAGGGAATTAGGGACACATCATTAAAAAAACAAGTGGTTGACAGAGTCAGGTCTAATGTTGCATAAAGCGCAAACCAAGGAGGGTATTCTGCCATAGGACATGAGAAGGACCTGGGTTGGAAGACAGTTCTTGGAAATTAGCCATAGAAGGAATTGGTGTCTAGGAGCCAAGGTCTTATTCCAGACAAAAGAAGACCAGGAGACCGGGTTGGCTTTTTCGCGAATAGTATCCCAAGTTGAGGCCATCGAGAATTTTCCAAATGAATCCTCCACCCAACTGAAGGTGTCCGGATCATGCAAAAGTGGGGGAACCAAGATTTGTCATAGAGTCAAGTCTTGCAGGATTTGGAGCCCATCCGGTGAGTATAAGTCCCTGACTTTCGCCTGCTTGAGGAGGTCTGATCGGTAAATATAATTATCAGAGAAGATCAAGTTAAGGGGACCAACCTCAAGCCAAGGATCAAACCACAAAGATGTATGAGCACCATCTCCTATCTTCCATCTAAAGTGGGGTTGGAATTCTTTCCTTAGCGCAAGTATGGAATGTTAGTAATCGTTAATCATGATAAACAGAAGTTCTAACCATTGTAGTCTTGCTTGCTGCTTGACGAGAACATTATGGTGGATCCAAGTGGAAAATATAGGTATGTCTGTTCCTCATTATTTTCCTTTTGGCTTTTTTCCGACTTTAGCAAATTTTCTGGGTGTGTTTGGATTGACTTTTATGGTTTTACTTTTTGTTTTTTTGCTTAATCAAAATATTATGGTGTGCGCATGCTACACGTAGTTTCTCCTCTTTCTCAAGCCCTATCACATTTAATAGAAAAAAAAAGGAGTTATTGAGAGATACCAAATCAAATGAGGGTGGATTCTCTAGATGAAACATTACATTCAATTGTCACACATTGTCACTCAATTATGATGGTTAATCATTATAATAATTACAGAGTTTTGACCTTGGAAATGGTTGAGGCATTGAAAGATATGTAGTGTTGGATGGGGAAAAAATGAAAAACAAAGAAAGAAATATGATAGTTCTTAAGATGAGTGCGGAGCCGATTTCTGAAGTAAAAAATGATGCATCTCAAATTGTTTGACAGTCGTTTAACATAATGAAAGTCAAGTAAACGAAATGACTTGAGCCAAAAAAAAAGTTAAGTAAATGAAATGGATACTCTTAATTGTTGCTTTGCTTTTAGGTTTCAACTCTAGGTTAAAATTCAAATACTTTAGTTCACGTGGGATTGACAAGAAGGAAGAATTTATAACATCTCGGAAGTTTCCTTCTTGAAAATTGAATAAAATACAATTATTCTATACCTAGATGCAGAAGTTCCTCCGTTCAAACCAAATAACACGCAACTTTAGTTCAATTTATCTCTCTTTTAGTTGACCTAGAAGCAAACTAAAACTGTTTTGATCGCGAGCAAAGCTAGCACCATCCTTGATGCCTCAAGAAAATCAAACTTTTCTGCTTAAAATAATCAATCCTCCACAAGTGGGCTATGACGTGTGATTAATAGAGATGACTGGTGAAGGCGGCAGAAGGTTGAAACTTTTCAGTACCACTAAATTTGCGGAGATACAGCTAGCAGGACAGCAGAGGTGGTGCTAATTTTTTAATGTGTTTAAGCAAAACTCTATGTGAGAGAGTAGAGTGGGTAATGTGTCTAGCGGCTCATTTGCCATCAGTTTCCTTCTATACTGCCCTAATCAATTTGCTCACTTGGTCCAAAACTGGGTTCATGAAATACGATCAACAAGTAATACTGAGTTGCAATATAAATTGGTTAAGGATTCTATGTACGGAGGGAGAAATTGATGCATTGACTCGAGTTTTGAAGAGACATTTCTAGCCGATTGAGCTAGTAATTTGTAGAAAGAATGCCCCACTAACACCATGTTCTCCTTCTATTCAAGAAAAGATTTTATGACTTAGTTTGTAGATGATGTGAGCATTAGAATCATCGTAATACGAAAGATGCCGAGAAAGTTACTTTTTTCCACGGATCCAAGATAAAGTGAAATCAATTACTTAGTTATATGCCATTAGCTTGACCTAGTACGACACATTGTGAAAACAATACTTTCCATTCAGAAAGTAATATTTACCACGCAAAATTTCATACATTCTAAATCTTTAAAGAAAATTAGTGCTACATAATAGGAAAATTTGTGTACATAAATTCGCAAATGGATAGTCAATCCCTCATTGCATGGTTATGCGTGGTTCAAAAGCATGGTTGATGAACTTAGTGATTATATAGCTCCTAGATTTAATTTTAGATTCAATCTTGTTTAACTGTGCATCTTTCTGTTGATGCCCAATATTTAGGATTTCTAATGAACTGGATCTTTGACTTCCTTTCATGATCGCCCCTTTGCCGGTTGCAATTCTCAAGAGAAATAATTATCTTGCCACAATTGGGCAGATAATTCCTAGTACCCTGTTAATAGATCAGGCAAATTTTAATATTAAACCCAACTTTGGACACAGTAAAAGAAACACATGTCAGATTAGTTAAATCACATTAGCTATGAAATCAATCCAAAATTGTCTTTTTTTCTTTCTAATGAAATACATTTATGCCAAATAAAAAACTAAGAAGAAGCATCTTTGTGAAGCATGCGATAATTGTATGAGTAGAAAACACAAATTAAATTCTTGATGAGTTCTTTTTCCGTTTCTAATGATTCCTTTCTCTAAGTAGACAATAAATTCTAACGATGATTTATAAAATAAATTTTAATAAAGAAATAACGCCAAAACACTTATTGATCAATCAAATAAGAAATGTTTAGAGTAATAAATGCATCGTTTTTCTTATGTATATTCAATACTTTCAAATTGAAGTATTCCTTATTAAATATACTGAACATGTATCTTGAAAATACCATAATATGACCCTTATAAAATGGATGCTCTGATGATGTAGCTTACTTTTGTTAATTGAATTTTGAATGTGACTAACTTATTTTTAGGATCACTTACCGTATGATAAGGTCATTTACTGCATGAAATTTGTACATAAAATCCTCGAGAGTCCTCCCAGTGGAACCGGGGTTGCGTTGTAGTTCTGTCGTACTTGCGCGGTGAAGTCTTGGACCTTGAGCGTTGAATTTATACATCACATCATACCGTTATATACTCGAAGTCATTGCCTTCTTTTTCGCAGCTAAAATCGTCGGGGAAGAACTTCCCCGCATTGCCCGCTTCTCTTAGTACTGTGTCTAGTCCTTGACATAGCCGCGTTGATGTTGCCATCAGGCGCTAGAGTTGAAAAAGATAAAGAGTCATCACTTCACTCGTCTTGGTCTCCTCTCTCTCCTTCACTCTCTCCTTCCAAAACCCTACTTCGTCATCTCAACACATTTTCCTCCTGCACCGCTCCCAATATATATATAACTGACTTGCTAAATAGAACTTCTCTCCACACCCAACAACACAGTGCTCAACTTAACAGAGTCTTTCGCTACGGATCCAACTCGATACTCTAGGACACAAAACAACCAGACATGGAGGAGTATCGGACAGGTTTCAGGTTCTATCCCACTGAGGAAGAGCTCATTTCGTTCTACCTGCAGAACCAGCTTCACGGCCTCAAGCAGGACACGATTCACCGTGTCATCCCAGTCCTCCACATTTTCGACACTGAGCCATGGAATCTCCCCCGTAATACCCAGTCTCCGGGCACGCATTCGATTCTTTCACATCCCCTACATCAACTAAACTGCGCACTAAAATTGGGTTCTTGGAAATTTTAATTGTGCATACCAGCAAACTTTCTTTTCCCCACATTTGCTTTGGTGAATTCGTGTTGCAGAGCTTGCGGGGGAGCTGTGCAGAGAAGACAAAGAGCAGTGGTTCTTCTTCGCGCCCATGCAGGAGAGGGAGGCCAGAGGAGGGAGGCCCAGCAGAAGCATGGCCACTGGCTACTGGAAGGCCACGGGGTCTCCCAGTTACGTCTACTCGTCCGACAACAAGGTGATCGGCGTGAAGAAGTCAATGGTTTTCTATGTGGGAAAAGCTCCCAAAGGAAGAAAGACCCAGTGGAAATTGAACGAGTACAGGGCCATTGAACTCTCGCCGACCAATCCTAATTCATCAAGCAGTAATATTTCCATTCCTAAGGTGAACGCCCTGTCTGATTTTCTGGACCTTTATTTCAATTTTTCAAACACAGAAAAGATAAAATACCTCCGCGTGCATGATACCTAGATTATCCAATTTTCACTTTGAATAATTGTTCTTGCTTTCGTTTTCTGTCATGTACTCCATCGCTCCTATGCAGGTGCGCACTACTAAATTTCTGTCCTTTGTTTAGTTTCCATTTAAACTTTCTCGGAAATATGCAACAGACATCATTCTCTGCGTTTGCTTTTCTCGAAATAATTTACTTACAGCTGAAGCGGGAATTTACCCTGTGCCGAGTGTATGTGGTATCCGGGACCTCTCGAGCATTTGATCGCCGTCCATTGGAAGCAGTGGCTGTGGAGACGACAATCCAGGGTGGTGGCCGTGCTGCTAGCACCGTAGGCCAAGGCGCTGGATGTGGAGATGTATCATCGTCAGGAATAGTAGCAGGCGATGCAGGAAGTTCCAATCGATGGGAGACGGCAAGTTCGGAAGAACCAATGTGGGATTGGGACCAACTGAATTGGCTCTAACTTTATGTAGCGGTACTCTGATGATGAATTGAGCTTCTCTGTATATCGATCCTTTTACGATCACGGTCGATGTGAAGAAGAGCTTGTGACTCGTGGTTTATAAAAAAATCATTTGATCAAGATTGAATACCACAGTCAATCTTGAACAAATTTTAGAACATTGGAGTCAGTAAAATTGTCGGAGTATCTTATAAAATAATAAGGACTAAGTGAGATATCTGCAATTATATTTGTACGTAGTTCGGTTGCATTTTCGCCCTGCACTCCATCATTTAAAACATATATATTAGTAAAAAATCTATTGCATTTCTGTTAAGTACTAACTCATTTAACATAATATAAGAGCAATAAATTAGTAGTATGGGTAGTTATATCAATATTCATAAAGGGTAATAACACATAACAGTATTGCACCACTAAAAGGCAAATAAATTTATGCTTTCCATCTTATTATATAGCTCTCTTGGTTGTTTTCTTATCAAATTTCTGAAAGAAAGGATAGAAAATCATAAATGAGTAATAAGTGTCTAAATTTTATTAGCACATGTATGGCTATTCAAAAATATATTATAGGGTACCATGTATCTTTATGTAACGTGTCCCCGTGTAGAGTAAAGGATATGACCCCATACCGTCAAACCATTTTATACTAAGAATTTCAAACTTTAAGAACTTGGAACCTAGTCCTTAGCATTTAAAAGTCGGACTCGAATTACTCAGCCATGCCAATTTTTTAGGTTCTCTTGCAAAAAACACTAATTATAATGATTCATATTGCATTATGTGCAGAAGTGTAATTAGATATTCTTCCAAGATTTCTTTCATTAAAAACTTGCTTCATGTCTCACTTGAATAAAATAAGGAGAAGGATATAAGTTGACGAATAGTTTCTAATACATAAACTGCGAAAATATTTTAACAGCACACTCCCATTAATTAACTATCCAAATTCAAGATTATAAAGGTAACTTGTAAAAAAAATTTACACGACCTTTGTACCTTATATAAGTCCAAAAAAGAATACGATGCTAAACCAAAGCATACACAAAGTTCACATGATATAAGCATTAATTCGCACAATGATCTATATAATTTAATAACTTTAGGTTGTATCGTTGAATGGTCTACTTATCACAATTATTTACATAGAAAAATATAAAAATCCTTTTCTTTGCCTTAAATTGACAATTTGGGCCTAAATTAGGTTCCGGTCGATCCACAGAGCAAGCGTTGCATCCAAACCAAACGGCAAAAGTGATGTTCTTACATCCACACAAAGCGAACTGTTTATTGCTAAACCATTGTTTGGTCCGAATGCAGTGCCCCATTTTCACGTTGTCTTTGTCTCTTCCTTCGCCTTCTCTCTCAAGTTGAGACAGATGATTTGCCAAGATATTTTTGGTTTTGATTTATTTATGACGATAAGTTCAGCTTCTGCGTAATTTACTTTTGGTGGGAAAACCATCATCTCATGTGTCTTGGATTTTTGGAGATTTTTATTATTATCATTATTTTGTTTAGATACTGGCGTGAGAGACTAGGACGTGCAGTTTAAATCTTGAACCAGTTCGTAATTAGGTCAATTTAACTGCATAAATGTTGCTTGTTCTGACGTCATTTTGAGCGAAATAATTTTTCTCAACGAAGATCTGAAGAACAAAACCCAACATTTTATCAGTACTTGTATTTATCGTCTACTTCTAACTGGACAGGAGATAAAAAGATACACAATTGTGTATGATAGGCAAAATGACGCAGGTTCAGGTTCAGCCTCAGAAGAATGCGATGCTGGGAGTGAATGCAGGGCCGAACCAGTAAGCGATAATGTCATACTATGTTGACGATCTGGACTTGAATGTCACTGATTCTCAGCTTTACAATCTGTTCAACTAGGTCGGCTAGGTGGCCTCGATTTGTGTCTTTAGGGACCTGACCACACGGCGATTGTTGGGCTATGGTTATGTTAATTACAACAACCCGATTGATGCTGCTCAGGCTTTGGAGGTGCTGAACTTTAGTCCTCTAAATGAGAAGCCAATTAGGATTATGTATTCTCGGCACAATCCTAGTATTCGTGAAAGGGGGCTGGAAATATGTTCATCTGAGAATTTGGACTAAGGAATTGACCAGAAAGCATTTCATGGTACATATTCTGCTTTTAGGAATATCATCTCTTGCAAAGCTGCAACAGATTCTTATGGTCAGTCAAAAGGTTATGGCTTTGTACCATATGGTAACGTGGAATCTGCTTAGAGAGCTGTAGAGAAGCTAAATGGCGTTCAAGTACATGCAGGACATTAAAAAATTTAGTTGAAAATAGTTATTGTGCCTCTCTTTTCATACATGGATATCAATATCAACGTACGACGTGTGAAAAGGATCATCGTTGATCTCACCATTCAATATGATTTTACAGTGTTTCTAGAAGCTATAAGAATTCCAATCCAAGCCAGTCTAATATTCTATTCGAGGCTTCTTCTTTTTTTTCCAAAAAAAGTATATCAGTCAATGACAGCTCATTGTTTGGTTCTTTTGATAATGCTAGAGATAAGAGCGGGCCTTCAAGGTCCATCAGTCCTCTCTTTGACTCCATAATGACAGCAACACAACTCCTAACACCTGAAGGCTTCCATGAAAGAGCACTTGGAAGCTTTTTATCGTATGAAAATTCACCACTAACTAAAATCCGAAATCGATTACTGCATGATCCCAGATGACATCCCATATTGGACTATGAACATGTTGTCATGAAAATTTCTACAGTGACTACTATGATGGTTAGCCATTGATTGATTAATACGTGTCTTCATCAGATTATTGTTGCCTAACTCTCTCTTAGGTTTGATTTGAATTGCTTTAATTTGGATCGAGGGAAAGTCTCTCGTCTTCCCTCTCATCCTCGCTAACTGGGGGGATTCATTTCTTTCTGATCTTTTTGCCTTGTGAAGACACGACTATTGTTTCATTTGTTCATAGTCTTCGGATCATAATAAACCTCCATCACCCCCACTTCCCTAGTAAGAGTAATAGACCGGATCATCATGCCTATTACTGGGCATGCTCCGATGATCCCTAGAAACATTTAACTTTCAACACTGGGAGCATAACAGGCTGATAAAAAAACCAGCAAATCTTCGACGAAAGTTCAACCGAGTAAGCTCGTGGGAAACTTTATTTGCAGCGTCGAGGGTTCTAAGAGAAAGATATGTGCTAGTACTTAAACAATTCTTGTATATCTCGCCTTTGTTAATTCTTGTATAGCTCATTGCGAATTGCCATCATGTGGTCAAACTTCAACCGTGCTGACTCTAATTAAATTGAATTTTGTCCTTTTGAATTTTTTGCAGTTGTTTCTTTCTTTCTAATTGAATTGGCTGACATGAAGTGAAACCTGGAGATTTTTATTCACATCCAATATCATTGGGATGTTAAATTTGCATGTAGCACGCTAAAGTTTGAAGTAGAGTTCCAAAGCAGGTTATTTTATTTGTTTATTTGTTGAGAAGAATAGAAAAGGATAGGAGGTTAACTATATTAGGGAAAATTGTCAAAAGTCCTAAATTTGTTTCACTTTTTTTAACTTAGTCCTAAACCTTTCAATTTCGCCAGTTGAGTCATAAACCTTTCTACTTTTTGCCAATTGAGTTCATCTAGCTAATTTTGACAGGAATTCATTGATGTGGACGCTGGCCATCCTATGTGGCATGGCTGGTGCCGAGGTGGATAAATTTTATTATTTTTTAAATAATTTTATGAATTTTCTAATATTTTTTTCTAGTTTTTCTATTGTTTCCCTTTTTTATTCTTTTTTTTTCCTCTCTCTTTCTCTTCTACCTCTGCTAGTTGTCCAGTCTCCAGTGATTGGCCAGAGGTTGCAATCAGCAAGGGTCGACCTCACCGGCCTAAGATGAGGTCACCCTCACTAGCCTCTCGAGAGGTCTTCCTCGTTGAGATTTGGTGAGGGACGACGTTGCGGGCCTTGGACAAGGCCAACCGTCGCCCTCACTTGAGCAGGCAAGGGGCAACCTTGCCACCTATGATATACTCTTGCCCTCGCTAGATTCGACGAGGGCAAGCCTTGCCGAAGGCTCGCAAGGTGGTCCCTCGCTAGGTCCCAAAGGGCAACCTCACGGGAGACCATCGAGGTTGCCCCTCACCAGTTCCTAGCGAGGCTAACCCTTGCCAATTGCAGCCTCTAGCTAGTTGTTGGAGGCTGGGCGACTAGTAGAGGTAGAAGAGAAAGGGAGGAAAGAAGGATGGTTGATATCCACATTAGCGAATATTTAAAAAATGATAAAATTTGTCAATGTTAGCATTAGTCATGTCACGTAGGATGACCAACATCCACATTAGCGAATTCTAGCCAAAATTGGCTGGATATACTCAATTGGCAAAAAGTGAAACAGTTTCAACTCAATTGGAAAAATTGAAATGTTTAGGACTAAATTGGTAAAAGTGCAATAGGTTTAAGACTTTTTAGACAATTTTCCCAAATGTATCATCTTTCATTCTAGATCTTATGTTTGAAGACAAAATGATTGTTGATTGGATGCACCCCGTCCTTGTGGACCACTTTTATACATCATTTATTTCCTTGTTGGTAAGTAATGACACTAACAATACATTTATTACTCTGGAAAAAATTCATGATAAAGTTGGATATAAAAAGGATAAAGTCAGATATGATTATTCTATCATATGTTTGGTGCTTATCCAAGACATGATAATTGAATATAGAAAAGATATAACTTGAATAAAATTATTCCATGGGGAGGTGGATAAAAGTAAATAGGATTTTTAATATTCATAATATAAAAGTTATTTTTCTCTTATAAAAAAATTGTTAAATTAATAAAATTAAAATAATATTTGAATATAAATAATATTTATATTATTATATAAAAAATTCAAAATAAAAAAATAACAATAATTTCATTTTTATGTAATCCTATTTTTATTGATGTACTCAAATTTCTTCTATCTTATGATATAAATTCCATATGTATAAATATATATTTGGTATTTATTTTTATTACATATTTTAGATATATTAGTATAGTTTGCAATCAATAAAATGTTATTAGAATATGATGGAAGGGGAAAAGGAATTTAAAAATGGGAGGGAAAAATAATAAAAAATAAGCAAATAAAAATAAAATAGGCAATAGCGTCGTGACAGATTCTTAAGTTGTTTGTGCTGGACTACTGCTGCAAGATAGGGAGATTGGAGACTGGTGGTCCTGGTGTAGTTCATGTGGAGCACTTTCTCCTATTTGGCAGACAGTTGACCCCATGCAGTTGTCACACTGATTAAGAGTTGCTGTTAAATTTCGTTTATCAGGAGATTTATGTGGTTTTATTTCTTTGGCCAAGATTTGTGGTTGAGGAACATGAAAGTGCAGAAACGCCATCAAGACAGACAGAATTTAATTGAAGATTTCATGTTGCACGTGATGCTGAGTCGATTATTACTAGATTCTCTTGGACAGCCTATTGATAGGTTCTGGAGGAGGCTAACTCCTTAGCTAGACATCCGTACCAAGTTTGCATCTTCTCTTAAGGCTTTTGAATTCAATGTGGATAGTGCTTTCTCATGTGAATAACAATCCAGATTCTGTTTGTCTGATTGAGATCTAACCTCACAAAGTGAGATTGCTCTTTGCTCTTCTGCTTTTCTGTGCAATTTCTTGTTGCAATAAGATGTTGAAGAAATTTGTCCTGTTTTTGGTGATGGTGTTATTATTTTTGTTTGGCTTTTGTTCTGTGGTAGGCTGGTAACTTCTCCCTATGATTGCATCTGTTCAACATACTTTTCTGATTTGTGATACTAGCATCTAGTTGATTTCACTTTTCTTGCTTGTCAGGGAACGAAGTGTGGAGTTATTTTTGTTCGAGGCACAGCGGACAAGTAAGCATACGTTTAACAACGGTACCATGTCACCAATCCAATGTCTTTGGTCATCAAAATTTCGAACGTAGGACAGCAACAAATACAATGTGACATGAAAGAAAGCAAGAACACTTGATTGGTTGGTATGTTATTACGCCTTGAAATATCAACAAATTCAACGTATGATGCACTTTCTCAAATGGACAATTACGGCTGCGGTGACTCTCTTATTCTTTGTGTAGGATGGTGTTTGTTGACCACACTGAGGGGACTTCAATTTCAAGTGATGCTTGAGTGGTACAAATGAAAATCATTATGGCTAGGCGAAAGATTGCTTTCCTAAAGGAACAGCACATGGCGATGTCCTCGCCCCAATTGACACTTTTGCTTTGCTTCTTTTCCCTCCTTTCGGATATGTAACTGCTGATACTATTGTGCGTAAATATCACATAACCGAAGAATTTCTGAGGAAAGATCATTTGGTAACACAGGTACAAATGATTGAACTTGCTTTTGTGGGTAAAATTGTCAAGTTACATACAGTGTAGCCATGTGCTTGGGTTCATGCTCATATCATGTGATAGCCTACTAGTTACTGTCATCCTATCTTTTGTGGACATCATCTTTTGTGGAGGCTGCTTTCAAATCTTTCATCCATGATCTGCTCCCAAAATGCATATTACATGCCAAGTTTGTCAATGCCCTCTCGAAGCACCTCATTCAAGACCATAAAGGTGGCTGTATGATGTTCATAATTCTGTTGCTGTTTTTAGTGGATTGTACGTCATTTTATCGTGATCATGGATATCCTTTATGCGTACATTTTCATGTCGATTTATCATTTTATCTTGATCGTGAAATCTCTCTCTCTCTCTCTAAAACACACAAAACTCACGTTCATCTCTAGGATTCGATGGCCATTGTTTGTAATTGGGGAATCCACTTAGTACCATTTTCGTAATGGGAATGAATTTCAAAGTAACTAGTTAAGACAGGGTGGAAGGGTGGTGGAGTACGAGCAGGGCAAGAGATGATATTCCATTAATCGGTTGCGTAAGCAGTGACCAACTAGTCATGGTGGTGGCTGGACTCTCTCGACGCGTGTTCTAGGAAGGTGGGTTGTTCCCCTTGGGATGTTCACTTTGCTCATGGAGACTCCAAAACCATACTTTTGGATCGGATTAGTAACAATGGTGCTGGCTGTGTGAATCCAAGCTGTTTCTTCCAACACATTACAGTGCTCTTTTTGGATCGGTCAATATCGACGCCCTGAAACTCTTCCAATTCAACAACGACGTATGTTGCCGAATGCGTCACCAGCGTTCGCCAGATGCATGTTGAATATTGTCCCTCCTCCTTGAATGTCTCTCTCTTTTGTTTCATATATCCATCTCAAGGGTGGGATCTCTAACGTATTGCTGCGATACGGAAGCATCTGTAATTGGTCAGTCTTTATATGCGGCTGAAGCGCCTCCCTGCTAGCTGTTCACAGCAGAAGCTTCCTGATTCACGGCGCGTTCAAGCTTGGAGTCTGCCTTAAACGATGTAAAATTGCGACTCCCTGTTGTTCTGAACACGATTTACGTTGAACCATTAGTCAAGGCTTTTAAGGCAAAATCCATGAAAACAAGACCAGCGAAAATGGCTTATCCATTGAAGTAATTGATGTACGAGACTTTTTGGGTTTCTCGTGGGGTCATTGAAGGACTCTCAATTCCCCTCAAGCAGTGTCGCTCTTAAAGAAGGGTGTTTCGCTATTCCCATCCGTGAAAGGACGTGAAGAATAGGAAGGGCCAGGGCGAACGCGGAGCGTAAGCGGAAAGCCGAGAAAATCTCCGTCATATCCGGGGCGAAGGTAATTCTCAACCACCTAGACAAAGTTCGAACAAATTCAAATACAACGACATAAAGAAAATGGTACGCGAATGTAGAGACGACCCATATCTTTTCGGCTTGATCTGTAGAAGCCCCCATCATTATATCCATTTTAGTCCATATCTTGTCATTGTAAGAGAGTATTTTACAAGCACGGAGAAATCCACGTATAAGAAAGTAGAGTTTCAAGATTTAAATGTGGAAGTCAATAGGAATGCATATCAAATGAATAATGAAATTAATCGGTTACGCTTGCCCGTTATGCTTAAGCTAGGATTATCATGGACAATGTCTCCATTAGATGAAGTGGCTAAGCCACCTCGTTTTCTTGTCAAAATTATCATTACATATTATTTGATATTGACTTTATTAAGCATCTCTTCACAAAAACAAACCCATCATACATGTCAGTCAAGGAGGAGCAATAAACTCGACTATCACTTCTACGCATTCCACTTATGGTGCAATGTTCAGTCTAAACATTAGCTATCTGTACAATATAAAAACTTCAGGTTGATGAGTCAATCACTGTAGCTTCACCAATATCCTGAAAGCTAGAAAATCTCTCTCCATGAGATAACAAATGCCCAGGACATAAATTGGCTAGCGGTTGGCTTACTACATGGCTTGGTTTTGTAACTTCATGAAAAAAATGCAACTTCTTTATCACTGGGCTACCACGCTCGCAAGTTCTCTACATGTTGTGTTTGAGTTAATTTTATCATATTATCACTGGACTACCACTCTCGCAAGTTCTCTACATGTTGTGTTTGAGTTATGATATAATTTTATCATATGGTTTTCAAGATTACAACCTTGCATCATTTTATATTAATTTCAAGTGTGATTCTTTTCGTATATAAATTATTGCCTAATTATTCAAACCATTCTCGTAAATTACATTAGTAGAGAAGCCCCCAAAAAAATTACGTCAGTGGAACAATGCAGAGTCAACAATGTGATAAATTAATTGATTAGCGATGACAAGAGGATGGGATTGCACAAATTGAGAGAGTTAGAAGAGGTGCTTACCCTCCTTGGGTATCCTTTTTATTTATTTATATATATAGCTTTTTTATATTTTGTAATGAATTTTTTGTGTATAGTTTTTTATATTTGTTGACTATCATAGGCATGCCCAGATAAAGCTAGATCAACTCAAACCCTACTATGTCATAGCAAACTTTAAAACTAAATAACTGTGCTCAAGCTCACCCAAAAGAGCTCTTCTTACCTATTTGACTCGAGTAGTCTTAGGTGAATTCATAAGCTACCGAGCTCATAAGATCTGTTCTCTCTGTAAAGGTAATGTTAGCAACGCGCTAACAAAGTAATAACTATTTATAGTTTTATGTTGGGTCAACAATATAGTAAAATTGAAGGAAATTAAAATGTGGATTTCCTTAGATTATGGAATGAACTGATAAATATGAATGTCGAGAGATGTCATAGAAGGATGATATAAGTAACTATACCTCCCACACCATATAGATTTGTACTTTCCCAAATGGCTGCAAGCACAGGGGTCAATGTCAACGAGTATCCTATTTTTTCTCGTCGGTACCAATTCTAATTAGTCAAACTAGAACTCCGACCCAAATTGCCTTCCCAAAAGGTGTGCGGGGATGGATTCAAAACCACCCCCCCACCCTTTCGAGGGACTAAAACCAAGTAGGGTCATCAATGACTGATTGGGTTCGCACGTTTAATACACTTGATATCGAGCGTGCAAGTGATACCATCGAAAATCATTTGGATATTTTTTATTTGAAATGTAAGTACAATTTATAAAAGGACAAATATCACCAAAAATCATAAACTATGCAATTTGTGACAATTTTACTCTGAATTTTTTTTATATTACCAAAAACCCTAAATTATGCAACTTGTAATAATTTACTCTGAACTATATCATTTGGACAAATTTACTCCAAATTTTTTTGGATTGAAGGGTATTTTCATCATTTTCTATTTTTTTTTCTTGACAGGAAGCCGGCGAGGCCACCCTCGCCAGTGTTGGAGTCGGGCGAGGGTCGCCCAGGCTTGAGCATCCCTCATCAGTGTCGGGTGAGGGCCACCTAGGCCTGGGCGACTCACGCCGGCGTTGAGTGAGGGTCGCTTGGGCTGGATTTGGCTCGGGCCATTGCCCAGGCGTGGGCAACCCTCACCCGACACCGGCGACAATTGTCTAGGTGTGGGTGACCCTCATTAGCATTAGGCGAGGGCCGCTGGAGCCTCGCCCAACTCCGACACCCATGGGGGCGGCCTCACTAGCTTCCCTATATCAAGAGAAAAAAAAGAGGAAAAAGAAATAGAAATAGAAAAGGACGAAAATGCCCCTCAGTCAAAAATTTTGGGGTAAATTTGTCAAGAGTGACATAGTTTGAGATTTTTGATGGCAAAAAAAAAAAATCAGGGTAAAATTATCACATAAGACATAGTTTAGGGTTTTTGGTGGCATTTACCCTTTATAAAATGACATATAGAAGTTTAGGGACATTCCCCAACATTAAGAACGTGAAAAAATGGAGTGATGAAGTTTTTCATATAATGGTCAAAATTACATTTATCTGGAAATGTTTAAAATTTTTGTAATATGAAAAAATAGCATTTTCACATTACTCTTAAGCATTTTCACCTGAAATAGTCCTATTGATGTTGCCCCATATCAACTATGAAAGGGATTAGTGGTCAATTTATAAGTGTGAGGAAAAACTCCATCCTTTGAGCTAACTTTTGGGATAAGAGAGTTATAATAGAATCTTGAAATTTAATTTCGTGGTTATGAAAATTATGATGGTATGATTCTCTTGAGTAGCTTTGTTTTACATGAAAGATTAAAGGAGGTGTTGATACACTTAGGTGTCTACGTGTCATATTTTCAATTAAATTAGATCTACCAAAAATAATATTGAGCGAATTTGAAGGATGATGATAAAATTACCAAAGAAAAATGCAAATTTAAGCCAAGTTCTTTTTAAGTGCTGAACATCACAACATTTATTAAGGTAAGAGTAAAACCGGTGTTGTTAGATTCGTGTCATGACGCTCTTGACCAAAAAAGATGGGCCATCAAGAACAGAAAAATTAAAAATGTGATCCCCTTTTTTCTCCAAATTGAAAAACAATTCAGAAGATTTCTCACATCTTCTTTCTAGAGTCTTCCCCGAGGGGTTTTTTTTTTTTTTCCCTTTCAAAAGAAATCCTGATATTTGACCATAGGATATGCTACTTATATTTGATATTACTTCCACCAGCTAGTCATTTGAATTTTGGCAATGACGATTAGAACGTCCAATTGGTGATCACATTTGTGAAATAACCTGGATAGAACCCAATTTCTCTATTATATAATGATGGTCAATTCAAATATTTATATTGATAGATGAAAGGACATTAAATACTTATAAAAATAAACAATGTGAATACTTTAATAATGAGAACAATAGAAGCATCTCCGCCGTCCGAACAAGAAAAAGAATATATAAGTGTAAGTCATGACTATATATATCTTAATTTCCAGTTGCAATTTTTGATGTTCATATTGTTTTTAGTTTTTATTATCGAACGATGATTTTTTGAGATGAAATGGTAGAATATTTTTTTGTATGAGGCAGTGAGCACTATGCGGGGGTTATAGGGGGTTATAGTAGACCCGGAAAATGTCACAAATATCATATAGACATGCCTGCCAACATGATGGAGACATACACCGAAAGTAGGAGTTGAATTATCATCATCCGTGTCAAGAAAAATGGAACAAGAAAGAAATCCAAGGAAGTATGGAATGTTTGCAGGAGTTAATCATGATAAACAGTACTTCCAAGCTAGGTGTCCCAGCCTTACTTGCTGCTTGGTGAGAAAATCATTGTGGATGGATCCAAGAGGAAAATATAAGTACGTCTTTGTTCCTCATTTATTTTTCTTTTCCCTTTTTCTCATTTTTAGCAAACTTACTTCAGGTGTTTGGATTGATTTTGACAATTTTACCTTTTACTTTTTACTTATGTAAATCTTACAACGCACTTATGTCATAAAATTTTTCTCTTTTTTTCTGGCATAAGTACAGCGGGAGTGCCACAACTTGGCACGGAGGGACACTTAAGTGCCATAACTTACAAACGGTACACTTAAGTGCCACTTTTCAAAAAAAATGGATCACTTAAGTGCCAAGTGGTCGGAACCTTACCGGAAATCCTACGTGGCATTTTTTTATTAATTTTTTTGCCTACGTGGCTCGCCGGAAATACTAAATCGATGAAAAATCAGCCAAAACGACGTCGTTTTGGCTGACGTGGATTTATAAAAATTTATTAATAAAATAATTTAAATAATAATAAATTTATTATTATAAAATCGATTTTATTAAGGCGAGGGTGGGGCGGCGACGGCGGCGGCGCGAGGGCTGTGCAGCCCTCGCCGATCCCCTCCTTCTTCTGTTTTTTTTTTTTTTTTTTAATAAAATCGATTTTAAATTTTTTAAAATCTGACGTGGATAATTTTTTTTATTAAAATTGCCACGTGGATTTTTTTATTTAAAAAAAATTGCTCCGTTAGCAAATAAAGTTGCCGGAAAATGGACACGTGGCAATTTGGCCGGATTTTCTCGCCGTTGGCACTTAAGTGATCCTTTTTGCTCTGATTTTGGCACTTAAGTGTACCGTTTGTAAGTTATGGCACTTAAGTGTCCCTTTGTGCCAAGTTATGGCACTTATGGGGTCCGTATGTCTTTTTTTCTTTTATATCTCAAGCCCTATCACATTGAAAAGAAGAAGAAAGACTTGATAAGAAATACCAAATCAAATGATAGTGGATTCTTTAGATGAAACGTTACATTTGGTTATCACGCACTATGATACTTGATAAAGTCAAATAATTTCTTGACCTTGGAGATGGTTGAGGCAACCAAAGTTATGTATTACGAAGCGGTGAAAAGAAATGAAGGACAAGGAAAGAAGTGAGGAATTTCTCAAATTGAGTGCACAAGTGCTTTCTTGGATTATTTATCAATCATCTAAATATAACTTCAGTGGAAGTCAAGTAAACGAAATGACTTTGACCAGGAGAAAGATAAACTAAATGAGCCCCGGATTTGGAAGAGCCGCCTTCTAGGGTGTAGCTTAGGATGATGTGGGTTTCTATAACCCGATCTAAATGTATTTTAATCTTTGTTCTTGGTGACCGCGGTACCCTTCTACTCCAGGGATAGACCCCCGGATTTTTGGAGAAGAGCCGCCTTCTAGGGCGTAGCTTAGGATGATGTGGGTTTCTATAACCCGATCTAAATGTATTTTAATCTTTGTTCTTGGTGACCGCGGTACCCTTCTACTCTAGTGACTTGTAGTTTAGTTGAGTATGTGTCGGTACCGTGATCCCCCCTATTGTATAGTTTTCTGGTCGATTCTAATACAACTTACCTTACCAAAAAAAGAAGAAGAAGATAAACTAAATGAAATAAATGCTTTCAGTTTTAATTCTGCTTTTAGTTTCAACTTTAGGGAGAAATTCATACGCTTTAGTTCCGGTGAGCTGGACAAGAAGAAGGAACTTGTAACATTTTAGAAGTTTCCTTCTTGAAAATTGACTAACAATACATGTTATTCTTAACCTGGATGCAGAATTTCCTCCATTCAAACCAAATTATACGTTACTTTAGTTCAATTTATCATTTTCCTTGAGTTTTTCTTTTCTTTTCGACAAAAATTTTCCTTAAGTTGACTTGGAAGTAAACTAAAAGTGTATTGATATAGAGCAAACTAGTACCATCTTGATGCTTCAAATAAATCTTACTTTTCAGGAACTATACATCACTTGATATGCTAACACTGCATGGAAATCGGCTTGGAACCGCTAGCATGATAGCGACGGGCGATGCTTCACTTAAATGGTAATGAAAAAACCTTTTGATGGTTTGATTTGGTATTGTAACAACCTAGATCTGTTTTAACTCTGTGATAGAATACAAACAGTTACCTTCTTTTGGAGCTGCAATTGACATTGGTCAAAGATTCTTTGCATAGAGGGACAAATCGGTGCCCCTATTCGAGATTTGAAGACACGTTTTTAGGCCGATGGAGGTCATTTAAATTTCAAGAAGAATGGCCGCTTGAGGTCATGTTCTCATTGGATTCAAGAAATGATTATAAAGACTTGTCATGGATGATGTGATCATTAGATCACCACAATGTGAAACACCCCTAGGAATGAACATTTTTTGTGGTACCAAAATAAAGAGAAATCTATCAGTTTTTGAAATACCCCTAAACCCTAAACCCTAGCTTGACCTCTTAGGACAAATTGTGAAAACAATACATTCAGTTCACATAGGTAAGTAATATTCATTACATATACATTTTGATTAAATTGAATTAACCATACATCCTTTTGTTGATGCCAAAAAAGTAGGATTTCTAATGAACTTTGTCCGTTGGTTCCTTAGATAATTCCTAATACCCTGTTAATGGGCCAAGCAAATTTTAGTAAACCCCACCTTGGACGCAGAAAAGCAAAACATACGATCTAAGAAATCTAAAAGTATCTTTTGAATTAAAGAGAATTTATGTCCAAGTAGTAATAAAAAAAAATAAGGAGCATACTTAAGAAGCTTGTAATAATTACATTAGTAGAAAACACTAATTAAAATGAGAAATAATTGAGTGACAACTTTTAAGTTGAGAATATTAATTTATTCTGGATTACAAAAAATTAAATAATAAATAATTATAAATTATTGTGAGGTTGTCTTTATAAGAATTTATGGCTCACGACAAACTGTTATTCTCTTAGTAGCATAAAGACTATTATGCTAATAAAACCTCACTAGAATTCTTGCTAGCCTCTTTTTCCATTTCGGGTCAATTCCAAAAAAAACCCCAAACTTTAGGTTCAGTCCCAAATATACCCTGAACTTTTTTTTGTCTCAAGAAAAACCCCAAACTTTAGGTTTAGTCCCAAATCTGCCCCAAACTTTTCTTTGTCTCAGAAAAAACCCCAAACTTTAGATTCAGTCCCAAATCTGCCCCAAACTTTTCTTTTGTCTCAGAAAAAACCCCAAACTCTTAGTCTATTCCCAAATCTATCCTAATTTTTTTTGTCAAAAAGAAAATCATCAAATTTTACTCTAATCCTAAATTTTCCCTCGTTAGCCTCTGTCCAAAAGCCGTATTAGTAATCCCTAATTTTTTATGTCCTAAAATGGTACTAAGGTTCTCAGCCCCAAAACTGCAATTGTGAGGTGAGGGCAGCCCCGGAGATTATCAAGCAGGCCAGAGGGCTTCTCTCAAGTGATGTGGGACTCCCTTCCGTAGGGGCTTAACATACACCCGAATCCACCTTAACCTGGCTCTGATACCAACTAAGGTTCTCAGCCCCAAAACTGCAGTTGTGAGGTGAGGGCAGCCCCGGAGATTATCAAGCAGGCCAGAGGAAAATAATTTTCTATGACATCTTGTTTATGTGTATTTATTATCTATGTGAAAATGCCATGTTAAATTGGGACTAGACCATGGGGTATATTTGATAACATATCAAAAATTGGTGATTTTTTTAGTACAAATGGAGGGTAAAACCCCAAATTAGTATACCCGATAATTGCGACGTGTTATTTAATTTAGAAATTTAACAGTAAAATTTAACGAAAAATAATATATGGTAATTTGTTTTGGTGGTCAAAAAAATAATTTTGGGTAAATTTGTCATATGTGTCAATTTGAGATTTTTTTAGACAAAACAAAATTCAGGGTAGATTTGAGACTAAAATTAAAGTTTAGGGTTTTTTTTTTTTAGACAAAAGAAAAGTTCGGGGCAGATTTGGGACTAAACCTAAAGTTTGGGGTTTTTCTTGAGACAAAAAAAAGTTTGGGGTATATTTGGGACTAGACCTAAAGTTTGGGGTTTTTTTTGGAATTGACCCTTTCCATTTCTGATAATTCCTTTCTCTAACTAGAGAATGAATTCGAAGTATGATTTATAAAATAAATCTTACAAAATACTCTGAAACACCTGTCAATCAACCAAATAAATTTTTTTTACTGTTTTTAATCTATTTCTTTTTCAATTGTGTTATTTGTAATCATTATTTTGAAAATCAAAGTATTCCCTATAAAATATATTGAATAAGTATTCTAAGAGTATTCATACCCCAGGCCGATACCATCCTTTCTACAGCTAAAATCGTTGTCGAAGAACTACGGCGGTGAAGCGTTGGCCATTGCTTGTTTCTTGTATCACTTCATGTCTAATCCTTGACTAACCGCGTTGACGTTACCATCAGTGCTGTAAGTGGTCGTAAATAGACCCGTCATCACTTCACTCCTCTTGGTCTCTTCCCTCTCCCTTCTGCTCTCTCTCCTTCAAAATCCCTAGATCATCTCAACACTCTCCTCCTGCACTTGATCCCTATATATACGTAATTGGCTTGCAATTGGCTTGCTAACACGAATTCGACGCCCAACTAAAACTTTATCTCATCACTGGGTTCGACAGCACAGAATCTTTCACTTCTGATCCATCTCGAAACCCTATTACACAAAACAACCAGACATGGAGGAGTACCTGACAGGTTTCAGGTTCTAGCCAACTGAGGAAGAGCTCATCTCGTTCTACTTGCAAACCACCTTGAAACATTGTATACTAAGTATTTCAAACTTTTATAACTTGGAACCTAGTCTTTGACATTTCAAAGCCGTCCTAGAACTACTCAGCCATGCAATTTTGTAGGTTCTCTTGCAAAAACACTAATTATGATGGTTCATATTGCAATATGTGCGAAAGTGTAATTAGATATTCTTCCAAGATTTCTTTCATTAGAAACTTGCTTTATGTCTCACTTGAATGAATAAGGAGAAGTAAATAAGCGGAGGAATAGTTTCTATTGCTAAACTGCAAAAATCTTATGAAAAACCCACTCCCATTAATTAACTATCCAAATTAAAGATTATAAAGGTAACTTGTAAAAAAAAATTACACGACCTTTGTACCTTATATAAGTCCAAAAGAGAACGAAGCTAAACCAAAGCATACACGTAGTTCAGATGATATAAGCATTAATTCGCACAATGATCTATATAATATAATAACTTTAGGCTCTATCGTTGAATGGTCTACTTATCACAATTATTTGTAATAAAATATAAAAATATAATGTAATTTAAATGAGTTCATATTATGATGACAATTCGTGCATTAAAAATTGCAATATTTTCTTATTTAATTACTTAACAAGTGCCCTAGGATACCCTTTCTCTTATATAAAAATCTATTGAATATTGAAACGATAGAGGTCTATGGGGGCATAAATGAGAGCATTATTCGATTTTATTAATCAAATTGTAAGGAGGATTGCGCACCTCTCCCTGTAATTTCATCAAGTAGAAATGCGCGAGGGGCAACAAATATATTCCAATTCTACTGTTAATAAGATAAAGCCTCTTAGGCCTGACTCTGTCAATCACTTGTTTTTTGAATGTTGTGTCCCTAATTCCCTTGCCAACTTTTGGGCTGCAAAATGCAATCTTCCTTGGACTAATTCGGTTTGGCCAGACAACCTCCTTTGGGTTAGTAATGTTCTTTCTGGCAAGGGGTTCTACTGTGAGATAGCTTGGTTTTCATTTGGCGCTCTCTGCTATATCTTTTGGAAAGCCAGGAATGACACCATATTCCGTGGCCGGAGCTTTCAAATTCCTTCCATGAAGTTACAGCTATTCAAGGCGGTCAAGGACATGGCCCTAGCTTTCAAAAGGGTTGAAGACAACCCTAGGAACAGGAGAATGCAGCGCTGTTGGGGGATAGAACCTCGTATTTTTGATATAGAGTTGCCCTTGGTGCAGACTTAGGACCGCTTGGGACCCTTTGGTCCTCCTTTAATCTATATGTTTGTACATGTTTTGGTCTCAACCTGTGATTGTGGTACCCGGTCACTCCAACGACATGTTGTCTAGTTGAGTGCCTGTTGATACCGTGCCTCATCCCTGTTGTACATTTTGTTGGTCGTTAATTTATAATATTACCTTACCAAAAAAAAAGAAAAAGATAAAGCCTCTAATATCTAACATCATCAAGAGCCTTATAAAAGATTATTGATAGAATAAAGAAAAAAATGTGAATGTTTTATATCATATGTTCATGTGCATTAATTTGTAGATGGATCATCTAGGTTGTGTGACTTGTCTCACTTAATAAGTAAAGTCAAATTTAAGATTGGGGCAAATGACATTAACAATGTCATAACTTTCGTATAGTATCTATTTGATGCCATAACTTTATAAATAAATAAAAAAAGCGTTCACTTTAGTGTTCTCTCTTGCCTAAAAGTCCCTCTTGGCATTACTTTATCATGGAATCGTTCGCTGTGGCTTGAAAAATGATATCATTAAAAGCATATAGAATGACGTTGTTTAATCCTTTTGTTTGCCTTAAATTGACAATTGTGGGGCTAAATTAGGTTCCGGTCGATCACAGAGCAAGCGTTGCATCCAATCCAAACGGCAAAAATGATGTTCTTACATCCACACAAAGCGAACCGTTTACTGCTAAGCCATTGTTTGGTCCGAATGCAATGCCCCATTTTAACATTGTCTTCGTCTTCGTCTTCTTCTCATTGAAGTTGAGACAGATGATTTGCTGAGTAATTATTGGCTTTGATTTATTTATGACAATAAGTTTTTTTTTTTGGTGATCGAGGAACTACCGGAGACTCCCTTTCGGGGTCACGCCTTTATGACAATAAGTTTTTTTTTTTTTGGTAAGGTAAGTTTATATAATAACGACCAACAATATACAACAAATGTGAGATATGGCACCAGCAAGCACTCAACTAGACAACAAGTTATTGGAGTGACATGGTACCACGGTCACAAATGAGAGCAAACCATGTACAACAAAACGCGGGGGGCACTAAAAGGTCCCAAACATTCTAGGATTGAGCCCAAGCCAGTTCCACATAAAAAATACTGGGGTCTATTCCCAACCCCGCTGCATTCTCCTATTCCTAAGGTTGTCTTCCACCCTTTTGAAAGCCATAGCCTTGGTGTGACAATAAGTTTGCTTCTGCGTAATTTACTTTTGGTAAGAAAACCATCGTCTCATGGTTTTGTCTTGGATCTTTGGAAATTATTATTATTGTTCACATATTGGTGTGAGAGACTGACACGTGCAGTTTAAATTTTGAACCATTTCGTAATTTGGTTAATTTAGCTGCATAATTGTTGATTGTTTTGACATCAATTCGTGCGAAATATTTTTTCTCGACGAAGATCTTAAGAACAAAATCCCAACAATTTATTAGTACGTGTATTTATAGTCTCCTTCTAACTGGACAGGTGATAAAATGATATATATTTGTGATATTTTGGGCACAACTATGTCTCATCGGCAAAATGACGCAAGTTCAAGTTCAGCCTTAGAAGAATACGACACCAGGAGTGAACGCGGGGCCGAACCGGTAGGCCACAATGTCGCTCTATATTGACAATCTGGACTCGAATGTCACCGACTCCCAGCTTTACGATCTTTTCAACCAGGTCGGACAGGTGGCCTCAATTTATGTTTGTCGGGACTTGACCATGCGGCGATCGTTGAAATATGGTTAAGTTAATTGCAGCAACTCGATTGATGCTGCTTAGGCTTTAGGGGTACTGAACTTTACTCCTCTCATTGAGAAGCCAATTAGGATTATGTATTCTCGGCACGGTCCAGTATTCGTGAAAGTGGGGCTGGAAATATTTTCATCGAGAATTTGGACATGAGAATTGACCAGAGCGCATTACAGGGTGCATTTTCTACCTTTGGGAATATTGTCTCTTGTAAAGCTGCTACAGATTCTCCTGCTCAGTCAAAATGGCTTTGTACCATATGATACCGTAGAATCTGCTCAGAATGCCGTAGGGAAGCCGAATGGCATTCTATTGAATGACAGGCAAGTATACGCAGGACAATTAGAATTTAGTTGAAAATAGTTACTCCGCCACTCATTTCATATAAGGATATCAATATTGATGTGTTACGGGCGAAAATGATCATTGTTGATCTCATCTTTCAATTTGATTTTACAATAATTCCAGAAGTTATAAGAATTCCAATCCAAGCCGTTCTAATATTCTATTCGAAGCTTCCTTCTCTTCTTAATAAAGTATATCAATCAATGACACGCTTTTTCAATAATTAGCTCATTGTTTCTTTATTTTGATGATGCTAGAGATAAGAGCATGCCTTCAAGAAGGACCATCGGTCCTCTCTTTGACTCCATAATGACAGCAACACAAACTCCTAACACCTGAAGGCTTCCATGAAAGAGCACTCGGAAGCTTTTTCTCAAATGAAAATTCCCCACTAACTAAAATTTGAAATCGATTACTTCATGATCCCAGATGACATCCTACATTGGATTCTGAAGACGTTGTGATGGAAATTTCTACACTGACTACTATGATGGCTAGCCATTGATTGATTAATACGTGTTTTCATCAGATTATTGTTGCCTAACTCCCTCTTAGGTTTAATTTGAATTGTTTTAATTTGGACAGAGGGAAAATCTCCTCCTCTCATCCTCCTTAACTGGGGGAGTTCATTTCTTTCTGATATTTTTGCCTTGTGACGACACGACTATTGTTTTATTTGTTCATAGTCTTCAGGTCATAATAACATCCATCACCTTCTTTTGTGCAATTTTTTGGTTCATTTGCACTGATACGTCGTTGGTAGGAAACAATAGACATTACAAGATGTAAAAATATCCAATTTTATTACTACGATTCACCAAAAAAAAATGGAATATAGCAAAACTCCTTAATCATCTTATTCCATCAGTTCTATCCCAACTAAAAATCCAAATGACAAAATGTAGCTTATGTCTTTTCCTCACCATGTCAACAAAGTCGAAATTGTTTGTAGGGGAGGCACCGACAACGTGAGTTCATCTTTTTCTCTCTGTTTTCCCTTTCTCATCCATTTTGCGGACGTGGCGTTGGCTGTTATGAGGTGATTTCCCTGACCAAAATACTTCCTCATCGCCTATTTGCAATTATTGCCTATGACGTTTTTTGATCTAGGGTGACTGGACTACTGCTGCAAGATATGGAAAATGGAGACCGGTAGTTCTAGTGGAGTTTACGTGGAGCACTTTCTCCTATTTGGCAGATGGTTGAACCCATGCTGCAAGATATATGTTGTATTGGTATTTTGGAAACTAAAGTATTAGCTACAAATTTTCCTAATATCTCTTTTGGCTTAATCTCTGGCTGGACGTGGATTTCTAATTATGAGCACTCTCCTCGAGGGCGTATTTGGGTTGGATGGAACCCACTTCTGATATGCTTTAATATGCGGATTAGTACTAATCAGTTGATTCATGGAGAGGTTAATTTTTTGAACTCGGGGTCTACCTGCTATCTATCAGTGGTGTATGGGGAACATTCTTTTGTCGCCCGACGTCCCTTATGGAGCAAACTTATTAGTCTAAGTTCTCTCCTCAAGGACCAACCTTGGATGGTTGCCGGTGATTTCAATGCTATCAGGGATCCATCCGACCGTATGGGAAGCCCTGATGTCTGGCTTCCTGCATTTGATGATTTCAAGGAATGCTTGGATCAAGCGGAACTTTTTGACCTTTGATATGTGGGCTTCCAGTTCACTTGGTCCACCTCCTCCGGCACTCGAAGGAAGCAAAGGAAGATTGATCGGGTTTTGATCAACAATTGTTGGTGCTCTAATTTCTCCTACTCGGAAGCATCTTTTCTAGCCCCGGGCTTATCAGACCACACTCCTATGGTGGTGAGAATTCTGGCTTCAGGATCTCGACGCATCCCCTTCAAGTTTTTCAACATGTGGATGAGTCACCCTGATTTCCCCGTATTAGTTACCCAGTCTTGGGAGGCCCAAGTTTCAGGCTCCTCTATGTACAAACTTTATGCTAGACTCAAGTTGCTAAAGGGGCGGCTTAAGGGTCTAAATAAAGATGCCTACTCAGACATTTCTATGAGAGTGGCCACAGCAAAAAGGGTCCTTCTAACGACCCAAGAGGCACTCCATCTTGACCCAAGAAGTAGCTCATTGGCGGTAGAGGAACATGCACAGCTCAAACAATACTATGAGCTCTGAACTCTTGAGGAGGCTTTCTTCAAACAAAAATCTAGAATCCGCTGGCTAAAGGAAGGGGATCTCTACACCAAGTTTTTTCATCACTCGGTCAAGCATCGACACCTTCGTAATCGTATCATTTCTGTCATGGATAGTTCAGGACATATGATATCTGACTTGAAGGAGGTACCGAAGGTCTTTGTCGTATACTTTCAGGAACTTCTTTCCCCGGCTGACAGGGGTGTAAGGCCATCTACTCAGGAACTCAAGGATCTTATTCACTCCCCTCTCAATGAGAAGCAGATCAATTTTCTCGCCCAACCTTTTCTACCAGAGGAGATTCGGGAAGCTATGTTCTCTTTGGCTAGAAATAAAGCTCCAGGTCCTGATGGCTACAATGCTGATTTTTTTACAAAAGAATTGGGACAAGGTGGGCCCTACAGTTATTGATGCGATCATGGACTTTCTTGTATCTGGGTGTCTACTCAAGGAAGTCAACAATTCTATCATTGCCCTAGTGCCTAAGGTCCCCAATGCGACTTCAGTGTCCGATTTTCGTCCTATTGCATGCTGCAATACAATCTACAAGTGTATCACTAAAATCTTCTCATCTAGAATTGCTGCGGTTCTTCCAAATTTGATTAGTCTGGCCCAAACGGCTTTTATCAAAGGTAGGAGAATCAGTGACAATATACTGCTTGCTCAGGAGCTTTTTTGTGGATTTCACAACAAACCAAAAATTCCTAAGTGTGCCATTAAGGTGGACTTCAAGAAAGCATATAACACCCTTGACTGGGACTTTTTAGAGTTAACTCTTCAAGCATTTGGTTTTCCCAACCACCTCACAAGGCTTATCATGGTGTGCATTCGAACCCCAAAATTTTCCTTATCCATAAATGGTGAGCTACATGGCTTCTTTGCAAGTGGAAGGGGTATAAGACAAGGTGACCCTATGTCTCCATACCTCTTCACCTTGATTTTGGAGGTCTTCTCTGGGGTCCTCAATTCTCACACTCGGCATCCGGATTTCAAATATCACTGGCGGTGCAAAGCGACGAGACTAACTCATTTATTTTTTGCGGATGATGTTCTCCTCTTTAGCCAAGCAAGTCTGGCATCGATCTCCTGCATCCAACGTGGGCTCACTGTATTCTCTTCTTGGAGTGGACTTGTTCCTAATGCCAGGAAGAGTGAAGTCTTTATTTCGGGAGGCTCTGAGACAACTAAACACCAAATATTACAAGCGCTTGGCTTCTCTCTTGGCTCCCTTCCTGTGCGTTATTTAGGCGTGCCCATCATCACTGCGCAACTAAGCAAAGTGGACTGCAATGCTTTAGTAAGCCATCTCACGGCTAGAGTCCAATCCTGGACCCACCGGTTTCTTTCCTTTGCAGGTCGACTATAACTTATCAAATCAGTGCTACATGCTATCCAAGCTTATTGGACCTCTATTTTTTGGCTCCCTTCCTCGGTAGTGGACAAGATTGAACAAACTTGTAGGCAATTCCTCTAGAAAGGCCCTACCATGGGGCCAGGTGGTGCCAAGGTGGCGTGGGTCGATGTATGTCTCCCCTACTCAGAGGGTGGACTTGGTGTAAGAAGAATCAGGGAAAGCAATAAGGCAGCCATGACTAAGCATAGCTGGTTGCTTTTCACTGACAAAGAATCGTTATGGTGCAAGTGGATTCATGCCACATATCTTAAAAGGGAGAATTTTTGGATCTCTTCAACCCCTACCCTCTCGCTCTTGGGCATGGCGGAAGATTCGGCTCTAAGGGATAACTTTAAGCCCTACTTCAGATGGAAATTAGGAGACGGGGAAACAATATCGCTTTGGTTTGATCCATGGCTTGATATCGGCTCTCTAGACTCAATATACTCAAATAGCTAAGAAGCTAAGAAGCTATACTCCTCTGATGGGGAACAATTACGCCAAGAGCTTATATTGTGGCAAACACCAATTCCCCATCTATCAGTTGGTCAAGACACGTTTACTTGGACCCAGGATTCTGTTGGGAAATTTTCAAGTGCATCGGCCTAGGATACAATTCGTCAAAAAGCCCCCCTCGGTTCATTGGTCTTCTTTTGTTTGGGACAAGGCCTTGGCCCCTAGATATCAATTTCTTCTATGGCTTATAACCAAGAATCGACTCCCCACACAGGCATATCTCATGACATTTGGTAGGATTCCTAATACTGTCTGTGCCTTGTGCAAGTCTACACCTGACTCAATCAACCATCTATTTTTTGAATGCCATGTTTCAAATATTCTGGCAAAATTTTGGGCTGCTAAAAGTAACCTTCCATGGAACAACTCCTCTTGGTCAAATAACCTTCTCTGGGTTATCAACTCCATATCTGGAAAGGAATTTTACAGAGAGATAGCCCGTTTCTCCTTTGGGGCGCTATGTTATATCATTTGGAAGACTAGAAATGATATTCTTTTCTGTAGACACAAATTACACATTCCTTCCATGGAACTGTACCTACTTAAGGTGGTGAAAGACAAAGGCCTCACCTACAAGTTGATTTTGGACAACCCTAGAAATAGAAGGACGTAGCGCAGCTGGGGGATAGACCCCCGGATTTTTGGAGAAGAGTCGCCTATTAGGGTGTAGCTTAGGATGATGTGGGTTTTTATAACCCGATCTACATGTATTTTAATCTTTTGTTCTTGGTGACCGCGGTACCCTTCTACTCCAGTGACATGTAATCCAGTTGAGTATGTGTCGGTACCGTGTTCCCCCCCTATTGTATAGTTCTCTGGTCGATTCTAATACAACTTACCTTACCAAAAAAAAAAAAAAAAAAAGTGCCGAAGGATTCGTCTCCCATATCTTGGTCATAATTTCCATCTATAGAGAATCAGGACTAAATTATGCAGTTGGATTCTGTGGCCCGATGGACACTTTAATTGAAAATTTCGTGTTGCGTGTGATACTGAGATTGTTACTTGATTCTCGTGGAGCCTGTTAATAGATTCTGGAGGAGGGAAACTCCTCCTAAGCAAGACATCAGTAACAAATTGGCATTTTCTTTAAGGCTTTTGATTTCAATGCGGATATTGTTTTATCATGTGAATAACAGTCAAGATTCTTTTTTTTTCCTGATCAACATTTGACCTCATATAACGAGATTGCTCTTAGCTCTGCTGCTTTTCTCTGCAATTTCTTGGCACAATAAGATGTTGAAGACGTGTTTTTAGCGATGGTGTCATTATTTTTGTTTGGCTGTCGTTCTGTGTTAGCTGTCCGTTGATTGCATTTGTTCAGCATAGTTTTCTGATTTGTGATACTGACATCCAGTTGATTTCACTTTTCTTTCTTTTCGTGAAATGAAGTGTGGAATTATTTTTAATTGAGGCACAGCGGACAAGTAAGAATACGTGTAACAATGACACTATGTCTCCAATCAAATGTCTTTGGTCATCATAATGTAGAGCGGCAACAAATGCAATGTGACCTGAAAGCAAGAACACTTGATAACAGAAAACAATGTAGGATGCACTTTCTCCAGTGGACAATTACCTCTGCGGAGTTCATGGACTCTCTTTTACTTTGTGTCTGATGGCGTTTGTTGACCACACTGAGGCAACTTTAATTTCAAGTGATGCTTGAGTGATACAGATGAACATCATTATGACTAGGTGGAAGATTGCTTACCTAAAGCAACAGAAATTTTTGCTTTGCCTTTTTTCCCTTCTTTCAGATATGTAACTGCTGATACTATTGTGCGTAAATATCTGATAACTGAAGCATTTCTGAGGAAAGATCATCTGGTAACACAGCTATAAATGATCGAAGTTGCTTTAGTGGGTAATTTTGTCAAGTTACGTACACAGTGTAGCCATGTGCTTGGGTTCATGTTTTTAACTGCTCATATCCTGTGGTAGCTTGGTAGCTTACTAGTTACTGTCATTCCATCTTTAGTGGCCAGCAACTTTTGGGGAGTTCGCTTTCAAATCTTTTATCTATGATCTGTTCCCAAATCGCAGATTACAGGTCAAGTTTGTCAATGCCCTGTCGATGCAACTCTTCTGGGACCATAAAGGTAGCCGCATGATGCTGATAATTCCGTTGCAGTTTTTAGGGGATTGTACATCCTTTTATCGTGATCATGGATATCCTAACTCTCTCTCTCTCTCTCTCTCTCACACACACACACACATACACACACACACAAAACTCACGTTCATCTCTAAACTGATTGGGTTTTGTTGTCATTATGAATAGTTTTGCGATTTGATAGCTGTTATTTGTTATTGGGCAATCCACTTAGTACCATCTTCGTAATGGGAATGAAATTCAAAGCAACTATTTAAGAAAGGGTGGAAGAATTTTGGAGTGCGAGCAGGGTGAAGCATGATATTCCATTTATTGGTCGCGTACGCATTGACCGACTAGTCATGGTGGCAGATGGACTATTTTGATGCATGTTCTAGGAAGGTGGGATGTTCCCCTTGGAATGTTCACTTTGCACATGGAGACTCCAAAACCATACTTTTGGATCGGATTAGTAGCAATAGTGCTGGCTGTGTGAATCCAAGCTGTTTCTTACAACACATTAGAGTGCTCTTTATGGATCGATTGAAATCGACTCCCTGAAACTCTCCTAATTCAACAACCACGTCGCATGTTGCCCAATGTGTCATCAGCATTCGCCAGATGAATGTTGAATATTGTCCATCCTCCTTGAATATCTCTCTTTCGTTTTATATATCCATCTCAAGGGTGGGATCTCTAAGACATTGCTGCGATATGGAAGCATTTGTAATTGGTCAGTCTTTATATGCCGCTGAAGCCCCTCCTGCTAGATGTTCACAGCAGAAGCTTCCTGATTCAGGGCGCGTTCAAGCTTGGAGTCTGCCTAAAACGATGTAAAATCGCGAATCCCTGTGTTCTGAACACGATTTACGTTGAACCATTAGTCAAGGCTTTTAAAGCAAAACCCATGAAGACAAGACCAGCGAACGTGGCTTATCCATTGAAGTGATTGATGTCCAAGACATTTTAGGGTTTCTTGTGGGGTTAATGAAGGACTCTCAATTCCCTTCAAGCAGTGTCGCTCTAAAAAGGGGTGTTTCGCTGTTCTCATCCGTGAAAGGACGTGAAGAATAGGAAGGGTAAGCCGAACGCGGAGCGTAAGCGGAAAGTCAAGAAAATCTGTCATGTCCGGGTGGGTCGAAGGTAATTCTCAACTACCTAGACAAAGCTCGAACATATTCAAATACAACAAAATAAAGAAAAGGGTACACGAACATAGAGACAACCCTTATCTTTTTTGCCTGATCCGTAGAAGCCCCAATCATTGTATCGATTTTAGCCTAGACCTCATCATTGTAACGAAGTATTTTACGAGGCGATCACGTCAAATGATGAACATGGAGAAATCCACGCACAAGAAAGTAGAGTTTCGAGATTTAAATGCATAAGTCAATAGAAATGCGTATCAGATAGATAATGAGATTGATCGGTTACACTTGTTGCTGAAGTTATCACAGACAATAGCTGCACTCAATGAAGTGGCTAAGCCACCTCATTTTCTTTTCAGATTCTTTTTCATGAGAATTACAGATTTTTCATCTGATTTTTAATGATGACAATTTTAATCGTGTTGCAAAAATCAAGCTGATAAGACAACCATCAAATAATGTTTATGTTGAAATGGTCATGGTCATAAACTATTCAAATGTTTTCTTTCAATGTACTTTAAATTTTTTCCTTATTCATCTCACTTTCTCAAACTTGTCAAAATTATCACTCCATATTATTTGATGTTGACTTTATTAAGTGTCTCTTCAC
This sequence comes from Angophora floribunda, assembly GCA_014182895.1. Classification (NCBI taxonomy): domain Eukaryota; kingdom Viridiplantae; phylum Streptophyta; class Magnoliopsida; order Myrtales; family Myrtaceae; genus Angophora; species Angophora floribunda. Next base: position 6,594,903 of record CM024714.1, read on the forward strand.
ACCAGCAAACATATCATATATAAGTCAAGGAGAGAAATAAATTCAACTATCACTTCTACGCATTCCACTTATGGCACAATGTTCAATTTAAACCTTAGCTATACCATATGAATGCTTCAGGTTGATGAGTCAATCACTATAGCTCCGCCAACAACCCAAAAGCCAGAAAATCTCTTTACATGTGTCCGAGACATAAGTTCTCTAGCAGTTCGCTTACTACATGGCTTATTTTTGTAACTTAATGAAAAAAAAATGCTACTTGTTTATTACTAGATTACCGCGCTCACTCACTGATTCTCTATATGCTGCGTTTCAGTTAATTTTATCATAAAATTTTGAAGATTGCAACCTTAAAGTGTGATTCTTTTCGTATATAAATATTGTCTAGTTATTCAAACAATCCTCATAAATTACGTTAGTAGAACAATGTGGAGTCTACAATGTGACAAATTAATTGATTTTCGATAACAAAAAGATAGGATTGCACAAGTTGAGAGTCAGAAAAGGTGCCTACCCTCCTTGGGTTTCCCTTTTTTTTTTTTTTTATAGCTTTTTGATATTTGTAATGAATTTTTTGTGTATAAATTTTTATGTACTATAGGCATGGCCAAATCAAGCCGGATAAACTCAATCCATATCGTGTCATGGCAGGCTTTAAAACTAAATAACCGTGCACAAGCTCACCCAAAAGATCTTTTCTAGCCTATTTGATCCGAGTGATCTTCGGTGAATTGTAAGTTGCCAAGCTCATAAGGTCTGTTCTCTCCATACAGGAAATGTTAGCAACATCTTGACAATGTAATAATTATTTACAGCGTCGTGTTAGGTCAGTAATAAAATACTATTGAAGGAAATTAATATATGTATTGGTTAAACTATGGAATGAACCGATAAATATGAATCTCGAGAGATTTAATAGAAATATGATATAAGTAATTTATAACTCCCAAAGTATATTCATTTGTACTTTCCCAAATGCCTGCAAGCACAGTGGTCTACGGCAACGAGGATTATCCTATTTTTTCTTGGTGGAACCAATTCTAATTAGTCAAATTAGAACTCCGACCCTATTGTCTTCTCAAAAGGTGTGCAGGGATGGATTCACATTTCAAAGTCAAGGGGGGCCACGGACGCCACCCCCACGAAAACCAAGTAGGGTCTTTGGGTTCGCACGTTTAATACATTTGATTTCGAGCGTGTAAATGATCCCATCGAATAGCATATTCACATTACTCTTGAGCATTCTTACCTGAAATAGTTCCTCGTGTTGTCTCAACTTTTCCTAATTCCTCTTTCTACTTTTGGGTCTCATTTGATTTGATTTGCAATCAAATGAGTCGACGAATGAGAGTTATAATAAAATATCCTGAAATTCAATTTTGCAAACATGAAAATTATAAGGGTATACCCACCGGTGGGCAGCTGCGTTGGTAGAGACGTGCGAATAGATCTCCCGTAAGATCGATAGTTTGAATCTCTGCGTTGCCATACACATCTTAAGTTGGGGGCATGTTGATGGGGTCCTGTGCTAACTTCTTCCCAGGTATAGTCAATGGCATCCGTTCGGCCAATTGGGCTAGCAATGGCCATGAGCACCTGTAAGGTGTGCCAGGCCGGAGTCCTAGGTATAAAAAATAAATAAATTATGGGGGTATGATTCTCATCCCTTGAGTATCTTTGTTTTACATGAAAAGATCAAATTGAGACATCATTTCATGTGGGTGTCTTTATCCTATAATTGCAATTAAATTAAATGTATTGAAAATAAAATTGAATGAACATGAAGGATGATAATAAAATTACCAAAAGGAAAATGCAAATTTTAGCCTCAAGTTCCTAAAGTGTTGAACATCAAAAGACTTATTAAAGTAAGAGTAAAATAGGTGTTGTTAATTCGTGTCATGACATGCTGTTGACAATAAAAGATAGGCCATCAAGAACGGAAAATTTAAGAACATGATTTCCGAGATAAAATTCAAGAACAACTCGGCAAATTTCTCATAGTTTCTTTCCACTGTCTTCCCCGAAGGTTTTTTTTTCCCCTTTCAAAGGAAATCCTGATATTTGAGCATAGAGTATGCTACTTATATTTGATATCACTTCCAATAGCTAGTCATTAGAATTTTGGACAATGATGGTTAGAATGTCCAATCGGTGGCCACATTCATGAAATAAACTGGATGGAACCCAACTTCTCTATTTTATTATAATGATCAATCAAAAAGTTTAAACTAATAAATGAAAGGAGGTTAAGTGCATATACAAAACATCCAGTAAATAAATAACGTGGATACTTTAACAATGAAATCAATATAAGCATCTCTGCCATCCAAACAAAAAAATAGAATACACGAGTGTATGTCCTGACTATACATATCTTAATTCCTGGTTGCAATTTTTAATGTTCGTGTTGTTTTTCATTTTTATTTTCCAATGAATAATATGAAATGGTAAAATATTTTTTGTACGGGGCATTGAGCACTATTTGGGGGTTGATGTAGACCTGGCATGTCACAAATATCATATAAACAGGCCGGCGAATAACATCATGATGGAGATAAACACCGAAAGTGGAAATTGACTCATAAAGATCCGTGTCAAGAAAAACGGAACAAGAAAGGAATCATACGAATTATGGAATGTTTGCAGGAGTTAATCATGATAAACAGTACTTTTGTCCCAGCCTTGCCTGCCGCTTGAGAAAATCATGGTGGTTGGATCCAAGGGGAAAATGCAAGCATGTCTTTTTAATTATTTTTTTCTCTTTTCTTTTTTTTCCATTTTCTCATTTTTATCAAACTTACTTGATGCGTTTGGATTGATTTTTGCAATTTTACTTTTTTACTTTTTTTACTTAATGTAAATCTTACGGCACACACAAATTATAAGAATTTCTCTTCTTCTTCTTTTTCTTTTATATCTCAAGCCCTATCATATTGAAAAGAATAACAAGAAAGAGTCGGTAAGAAATGTATAATCAAATTATACTGGATTCTACGTTATATTTGGTTATCACACACTATGATATTTGATAATAATGATTAGTCAAATAATTTCTTAACCTTGGAGATGGTTGAGGCACTGAAAGTTAAGTGTTATGGAATGGTGAAAAGAAATGAAGGACAAGGAAAGAAGTGAGGAAGCTCTCAAATTGAGTGCACAACTACCTTCTTAAGAAGGTTAGAAAAGTATGCATCTCGAATTGTTTGGCAGTCATCTAAACATAATTTCAATGGAAGTCAAGTAAATCAAATGACTTTGGCAAGGAGAAAGGTAAACTGAATTAAATAAACGCTCTTGATTATAATTCTGTTTTTGGTTTTTAGCTTTAGGACGAAATTCAAACACTTCAGTTTTGGTGGGCTAGACAAGAAGAAAGAACTTGTAACGTTTGGGAAGTTTCCTTCTTGAAAATTGACTAACAATACATGGCATTCTTAACCTAATGTAGAATTTCCTCCATTCAAACCAAATTATACGTTACTTTAGTTGATTTATCATTTTCCTTCTTTTTTTTTTGGACAAAACATTTTCCTTAAGTTGACTTGGAAGTAAACTAAAAGCGTAATGATCCAAAGGAAACCAGCACCGCCCTCGATGCTTCAAGTAAATCTTACTTTTCAGGAATCATTCATCGCTAGATATGCTAAGATTGCATGGAATTCAACTTGGAATCGCTAGCATGACAGCGACGGGTGATGCTTCGCTTAATTGGTAATGACAAAATCTTTTGATGGTTTGATTTAGTATCGTAACAACTAACAACCCTAGATCTGTTTGGCAAAACTCCGTCATAGAATACAAATAGTTTCCTGCGTTTGGAGCTACAATTGACATTGGTCAAGGATTCTTTGCATAGAGGGACAAATCAATGCACTGATTCAAGATTTGAAGAGACATTTGTAGGCTGATTGAGGTGGCTTAATTTTCAAGAAGAATGGTCGCTTGGTATCGTGCTCTCCTTTGATTCAAGAAAAGATTGTATAGACTTGTCATGGATGATGTGATCATTAGATCACCATAATGTGAAACACCCTTAGGAATGAACCTTCTTTTGCCGGTCCAAAATAAAGTGAAATCTATCACTTTTTGATATGTTATTAGCTTGACCTCGTTCTAAAAATTGTGTAAATAATACATTCAGCTCAATAGGTAAGTAATATTAATTACTTATGCATTTTGATTCAACTTTTTGTTGATTCTAATGAACTTGGTCCATCGGTTCCTTAACCATTCTATTCTAAAAATCAATTTCTAGTTAGAAATATATTTTTATATTTCTATTCCCCAAACTAACTTCGGAGTAAGAATATGTATTTGATAATGATATACAAATTTTAATCCCATAATACAAATTCGTTTGATAACGATAAAATTTCTCCATCATGGATGACCAATGGCAATGATGGTGGCTGGCTAGTAGTGAGAGCGAGCAATGAGAAAAAAATTTATTTTTCATTTTTATTCAAGAAATAGAGAGTAAAAAATTAATACTTATCATTTATGTTCCAAACCTATTTCCTAGAATAGAAAAATAGTTCTAGTTAGAAATAGAATACTTATCATGTATGTCCTTAGTAAACCCCACTGTAGAGGCATAAAAGCAAAACATATGGTAGTTTTGTCACGTCACATGTGCCATCAAAGCAATCTAAAAGTATCCTTTTTTTAACTAAAGAGCGTTTATGCCAAAAAAAAAAAAAAACTAAGAAGGAGCATATTTAAGAAGCTTTTAATAATTACATTAGTAGAAAACACAAATTAAAATGAAAAATGATTGGATGATGGTCTTTAATCTACTATGAGAATAACAGTCCATCATGGACCTCAAAAAATTAAATAATAAATAATTATAAATTATTGCATGGTCCATTCCTTCAATAATTTATGGGTCATAACAAGTTGTTCTTTTCATAATAACGTAAAGACCATTATGTTAGTAAATTCCTATTAGAATTCTTGCTGGCTTCTTTTTCCATTTTTGATAATTCCTTTGTCTAACTAGAGAGTGAATTCAAAGCATGATTTATAAAATAAATCTTATAAAAACTTCGAAACACTTGTTAGTCAACCTAATAAGAATTTTTTTTGTATTTAACATATTGCTTTCTCTCATGTTATTTGTAATCATTATTTTGAAAATCATAATATTGCTTATTAAATATATTGAATAAGTATTCTAGGAGTATTCGTACCCCGGCTGAAACCATCCTTTTTACAGCAAAAATCGTTGTGGAAGAACTACGGCGGGGAAGCGTTGGCCATTGCTTGTTTCTTGTGTCACACATAACCGCGTTGATGCTAGACACGTCATCACTTCACTCGTCTTGGTCTCCTCCCTCTTGGTCTCTCCTTCAAAAACCCTATATCATCTCAACACACTCTCCTCCTGCACTCGATCCCTACATATACGTAATTGACTTGCTAACTCAAATTCCATGCCCAACTAAAACTTTATCTCATCACGGTGCTGGACAGCACAAAATCTTTCACTTCCGATCCATCTCCAAACCTTATTACACAAAACAACCAGACATGGAGGAGTACCCAACAGGTTTCAGGTTCCATCCAACTGAGGAAGAGCTCATTTCGTTCTACTTGCACAACCAGCTTCACGGCCTTAAGCAAGACAAGCTTCATCGTGTCATCCCTGTCCTCGACATTTTCGACACTGAGCCATGGAATCTCCCACGTAATTACACAGTCCGCATGCATGCGTGCGATTCTTTCACATCTTCTATATTGATTGAACTATGCACTAAAAATGAGTTCTTGAAAATTTCAAATGCCCATCACCAGTGAACTTTCTTTTCCCCAAATTTTCTTAGGTAAATTTGTGTTGCAGAGCTTGCCGGAGAGCTGTGCAGAGAAGACAGAGAGCAGTGGTTCTTCTTCGCGCCCATCCAGGAGAGGGAGGCGAGAGGAGGGCGGCCCAGCCGGAGCATGGCCACCGGCTATTGGAAGGGCACTGGGTCTCCAGGCTACGTCTACTCGTCTGACAACAAGGTGATCGGCGTGAAGAAGTCAATGGTTTTCTACGTGGGAAAACCTCCCACAGGAAGAAAGACCCAGTGGAAATTGAACGAGTACAGGTCCATTGAACTCCTGCCGACTAATCCCCATTCCACGAGCCGTAACATTTCCATTCCTGAGGTGAACGTGCTTTCAAGAAATTTGGACCTTTATTTCCACTTTTTCAAACATAGACAGGATCAGATAATTTCGTGTGCATGACACATTGGTTATCTAATTTTCACTTTGAAAGATCGTTCTTGTACTGGTTTGTGTCGTGTACTTTATTGGTGCTATGCGGCCGCAGACTATTAAATTTCCGTCCCTACTTTAGTTCCTACTTGGACTTTCACAGAAAAATGCAAGAAACATTTTTCTCTGTGTTTGATTTTCTGGAAATAATGTACCTGTAGCTAAGGCGTGAATTCACGTTGTGCCGAGTGTATGTGGTGTCCGGGAGGTCTCGAGCATTTGATCGCCGGCAACCAGAAGCGGTGGCTGGAGAGACAACAATCCAGGGCGGCGATGGCGCTGCTAGCAAGGAAGGCGGATGCGGAGGCAGTGAATGTGGAGATGCATCATCATCAGGAGTAGTAGCAGCCAACACAGAAAGTTCCCATCAGTGGGAGGCGGCAAGTTTGGAAGTGCCAATTTGGGATTGGGAGGAACTGGATTGGCTCTAATTTCATGTAGAGGTACTTCGATGATGTAGTTGTCATGGTATCCCGTCCCTCCCTCATTATATTTATCCATGTATATTTTGCGTATATAATCTATGTGTATGACATTGTGCTTGATACCTAATTAATAGACAAGCCAAACATGATATGCAGCCTAAATGTGTGTAAGTGAATCATATGCATATATTGTCTATCGAATTTTCGGTGTAAAATTGATTGGGCCTAGGAAGACCTAACTTGATAGATTAGGCTCAAGATGGAAATTAACTTGTACTTTTGGGCAGATCGGTATAATTCTACACCTAAATAAAAATAGGTATTTACTAGTAAACTTTTCCCATTATCAATCTTTTTACATTGATGATGGATGATGCAGCAAAGAGCTTTTGAGTTGCTGTTGATGAGAAATCATTTGATTCAATATTTGATACCACAGTCAACCTTAGAACAAATTGTGGCAAATTAGGGCTAGTAACATGTTGGATTATACTGTAAAATAAGAAGGAGAAGATGGGATATTTGCCATTATATGTAAGGTTAATACCACGAAAAATCTCAAATTAACACACTTACAACAAATTTACTTACCACAAAAAACCTTAAATTGGTATATCTGTGATAAATTTATCATTTGTTAATTTTTGTTAAATTTTACAGTGAAATTGGAATTTGATGACATGAAGTAATTGACCGGTATATTAATTTGAGTTTTATCCTTCGCTTGTTACAAGTGTACTAATTACGTTTTCCTGGAAAATAACTTATTGGAAAATATTTTCTAGAAAAGTAACATTTTCTGTGAAATGAACGGAGCCATAGACTGCGGAACTTTTTGAGCAACCCACTCATGTTTACTATGTCCAAATTTATGATGAAAAAGGTATCTCATGAAAAAAAAAAATAGACGACCTTTATACCTTAAATTAGTCCAAAAGTGAACATGAAGCTACACCAAAGCATACACAGTGGATATGGTTTACGCATTTACTTGCACAATATTATACATGTAAAATCGTAAATTTATATTCTATCGTGTTTTGAGATGTACTTATTACAATAATTTATTGATTTTTAAACTATATGAATCTAATGTGTACTAAATGAATTCAGTTTATGATGACAATTAGTACTTTAAAAATTGTAATATTTCTTATTTACTTAATGAGAGGGATACTTTTTAACAAAATCTATTAAAAATTTAGACGGCATAGGTTTATGGCCATAAAATAGAGCAATATTCGATTTTATTTATCAAATTGCAAAAGGAATTGCGCACTTCTTCCTTTCATGTCATCGATTGGAAATGCACGAAGAACAGCAAATATAATCCAATTCTACTGCTAATAAGATAAAGCCTCTAGTAAATAAATTAGGAAATATACTAAAAATGTCTTGTCCATGACCTACCTTTTCTATCTAGAGAGCAAAAGACATAAGTTTAGGGGTTTTGCCTAAAAGACAGACTATGACCCTCAATTAGGTACGAGCTCTCACAATCCCATACCTTGCACGATATTGAGATATTCAATATTAAGTCACGTTGACATTATAAGGGTTTTCAAATGAGAAGTTGACACTAGCCTATTAGGATAGGTTAGAAACTAAGTAAGGCATGAAAGAGAGAATAGTTTTATGATTCGATAAATGCTATTTATCATTGGACAATCTACTTAGTAATATGCTTGTAATGGAATGAAATTGAAAGTAACCAATTAAGACAAGGTAGATGGCCAATAGAGTGCAAGAGGGGTCAAGCATGATATTAAATTTATCGATCACGTGCATGTTGACACCTTAATTTGGTTATTCATTTAGGATTTAATCATATAAAAAAATTATGGATTAATTTAATTATATAGGTGTTAGGAGTATTTGCCTTAAAAAATTTAAATTTAATTTATTTCTTTTAGAAGAAGAAAAACGAAACGGGGCCGGGCCGACGCGGTCCCTTCTTCCTTTCTCTCTGTCCGGGCCGACCTGGCCCCTTCTTTCTTTCTTCTTCGGCTCCTGTGCCCAGCCTCCTCCTCTCATTCCTTCTTTCTTCTTTTCCCCAGGCCCGGCCTCTTCTTTCCCTCTTTCTTTCCCCGGCCCGGCCCTTGCATCTCTTCTCCCTTACACTCGCTGCAAAAGGAGGCTCGTACGAGACAGAGTACAGGAGGCAGAGACAGAGAAGGGAGTCGGAAGCGCCATTTTTGGGTCGGGAATCAGGCCGGCCAGCAAGCTGGCGGTGGCAGAAGCTATGTGCGCTTGCTGTTATACCTTAAAAGCGAGAGAGGGAGCGCGGGTGAGAGAGAGGCCGAGAGAGAGAGAGAGAGAGAAAAAGAGTTTGAGCGAGAGCCGAGAGTGGGAGAGATAGACCGTCATCCAACGTGCCCGATTCGCGGCCGACGACCCGTTGCCGTGCCCACTGTCCGCGCCAAAGCCCCAGTAGGTCTCGGCCCATCTTTTTATTTATTTATTATTATTTTTTTATGGATTTCTCCCGCTTGGAGTCGATTTCCCGAAGATCCCAACTCGAAGGCATGCCAGGCGACCGGGCGTGGTCCGGTTTATCGAGTTTTCCCCCGTTCGCCTCCGTCAAGCTGGGTAGGGAACGCCGTTCGCCGGCGGCCCTGTCTTCCTTCCCCCCTCCCTTTGCTCTGTTTTGCCCTGTTTCGGGCGACGCCGGGCCGGCGCTAGCGGCCGTCCGGCTCACTCGAGCTTCGGCCCATGTCGCCCTTGAATTTTTTTTTCCATAGCTACCTACGTCGTGTGTCGAGGTCTCCGGCGGGGGTTCGAGTCCTAATTGAGCCAAAAATCTCTTGTTTTCATAATGCACTCCACGTGTTCGATAAAATGTGTGAACGAGATCCGGTTTTGTTTCGTTGTTTTGGGCCGGAATGGAGTCGCCCAGGCATCATCCTGTCCAGTCGAGGCGTTCCCGTGATTTTTAGCGTTCCGGACGTCGACAGTTTGGCCGTTTCGCTGTCCCCTCGCCACCGCCATCGATTTTCATTCCCTGTTCCGGGGCTGGGTCAGGCCCATCTCGCGGGTCTGGCCGCCCCGGGCTTTGTTCGTTGTAGGCCTGTGTTTGTTTTTCTTTTCTTACAGGCTAGAGTTTTCTCTGCCAGTGGGCTGGGTTTAATTTATCTTATTTTTAGGGTTGGGCTTGCGTTTTAAGCTGGACTGAGTTTGATGTAAGGCCCAGCCCGACTGGAGGCCTAGCAACCCGGGTCTGCCGACCCGGTCTCGATCCGGAGATCCGACCCAGGTCCACACCTTTTTAGTTTCAAATCATTTCTTTTTAAATATACATTTTTAGGAAAGATATTTCAAAAATTGCCACAAAAATTCTAAAATCTTTAGAAAAATTAATTTAAAAATAAAAATTATATTTAATTTTTATTTTAAAAATTCCGAATTTTTTTTTTCTAAAATAGGAAAGGCTTAGAAATTAGATTTTGAGTAGTTTTATTTTAATATATGTGAAAATATTTGATAATTTTCTTTTTCCTTATCTCAATATTGAATAAGTTGTTAAGACTTTATGTTAGGATATTGTGTGCTCTTAGAAAATGAATGTTAGCTTTGTGTATTTTTATTATATATTATTTGATTGCACATTTTCAATATAATTGACCATTGTTTTGGCCTAATTAGGAATTGGACCTTAGGATTCATGATTAGCAAGTGGGCTGCTTGCACATTTTTAGTTAGTTTTTTAACAAGATTAAATACTGAAATGGTACTAGTTTATTAATTAGTGTAATCAAGTTCCTAGCTTTAGATTCTCTGATTATGTAAAAAGTGAGATGTACTTTCATGTTTCACTTGGTTTCCAACCAATCCTAATAAGTTAGTGGTAACTCCAACATCGCAACGTTGCAACATTTGAAAATTCTCAATGTCAATTGAAGCTAGAATTGAATACTCTAGCTTAAGAGAACTCATGCCTAATTAAGGGCCCTAAGCTATGTGCCAATCCCATGTTTTCTTCCCTCCAAATAGAAAATATAGGTTGTGATAGAGATAATGTCAAATTAGTCATGGTTGTAGTTTAACTCTCTTGGTGTGTGTTCTAGGAAGGTGGGATGTTGACTTTGCTCGTGGAAACTTCAAAACCATACTTTTGGATTGAAATTAGTAGTAATGGAGTAGGTTGTGCGAATCTAAGCCGTTTCTTCTAACACAAGAAAAATTTTATAGATTGTTTGGTATTAATGTCTTGAAACTCTTCTTATTCAACGACAACAACGTGGTATGTTGCCGAAAAAGATGCAGAGCAACTTCACCAGATGTATTTTGTCTCAATCGTTTATTTTTTTTAATGAATTCATATCAACCGCATGATCTCTAAAATATTGCTGGAGGGATACAAAAGCATTTGTAATGGGTGATGTCCTTTTCAGCGGCTAAAGCCTCCTCTCGAAGCTTCCTGAATCACTAGTCATTTAAGGTTACGAATCCCTGTTGATCTGAACACGAATTACGTTGAACCATGGGTTGAGGTTTTGAAGGCAAACCCATGAAGGCAAGACCAGCGAACTTGGTCGTTCATTGAAGTGATTGATGTGTGGAGACTTTTTGGCGGTGCTTGTGGGGTCCACGAAGGACTCTCCAATCTCTTCAACCTGTTTCACTTTAGAAAACGGGTGTTTCACCCCTCCTCATCCGGGGAAGGACGTGAAGGATAGGAATAGCGAACATGGAGTGAAAGCGCAAAGTCGTGAAAATCTCCGTCATATGCGGGACAAACTTCTATATATTCCCGAAGAAGCCCGATTGCTAATTCCTTTTTGACCCCTATCTTATCCTGAGAGAATATTTTATAAGACGGCCGCGAAAGAGATAATGACATCTGAAATAATCCACAAATTAGAAAGTATGATTTTTTAATTTCGTACTAAAATGTTGATTGTGATACATTTTAAGTGGACTATAAGATTGAGTAGTTACACTTCTCTCGTTACAGTTGAGCTGAGTTATCATGACAAATGGCTGCACTAGATCTAAGCGGTTGAGCCATGGCTTAATGCATTTTCTTTTTGAATTCTCCTTCATTTTTTGCATAATTTGAGATACTTTTAATGGTGACAATTCTTACATCATTTATACTAGTTTCAAATGTGATTTTTTTCTTAAATAAGATATTATCTAAATATTCTAAGTGTCCTTGTAAATGGGAAAATTTAATCAAAAAATCATAAATTTGCAATTGTGTCAATTCAATTGTAAACTTTTTTTTAACCAATTCAGTCATAAATATTTTGTAATTATACCACTCACCTGGGTGGCATTGTTGGCTTGCACTCTCTTTCTTTCGCAAAAGGTCGAGAGTTTAAATCCCAGCTTCGTCATAGGGTGACTTACTTGGTTACACGTGTGTGGTGGCTAGCACGTGCGGCCCCCATGGTTTACTCCCTCGACTGTCGGCGGGGTGCGGGGTTCCTTAGGTCATAAAAAAAAATATTTTGTAATTATGTCAATTCAATCCATTCGATCAAATTTAGTCAATTCAGAGTGATGAGAATGCTAGTCAATGCCGGCTGTTTGGCCATCGCTGATATGATAATTTTTAAATAAATTTTCTTTTGAGTTTTTTTTATTTCCTTACATTTATTTTTCTTTTCTTTTTTTCTCTTCTTCCTTTTTGGCTTCTTCTCCTTGTAGTGGCCAGCGAGGCTCTAGGGAGGCTTGCTAGCCAATGGGTGAGGGCCACGAAGCCCTCGTTGGCCACCAACGATGGTTGTGGCCCTTGCCCAACTTTGCCGGCGGTCTCGCCACAGGCGAACGTGAAATCCATATACTTAAATTTGCCTTGATCCTCACTCTTAGATTTGTCTTCTTCCTTCTCCTTAGTGCTCCCCTATTTTAGCTCCTGACCCATCTTTGAGTTAAATCTTTCCTCCATCTTTGAGCACAAATGCTTTTCTTTGTTTCGATTGAATTGAACCCAAAAGAGAACATCCATCATTCGAGTTCAGTAGATTGAAAAGATTCGATTTTGGTAGGTGGGTGTCCGAGTTTCAGATCGATAGAAGCATGGAGAGAGAGAGAGAGAGAGAGAGAGAGAGAGAGAGAGAGAGAGAGAGAGAGAGGGGGTTTTTTAGGGTCCTTTTGCCTTCACCCAAGCTCATCACAGCCTTGCCAATCGTGGGTGAGGCCACCTTTGCTTGCGACAAGGCCATGGCGAGGCTGGCCTTGCCTGTGGCCCCCAGGATTAGCCTAAATTTTTGCAAGGCCGCCGCTATCACCGTTGGTGAGGGTTGCGGCCCTTGGATTGCGTGGAGAAGAAGTCAAAGAGGAAGAAGAGAAAAAATAAAAAGAAATGAAAAAATAAAAATAAAAATATAATTCGAAAAAAATATTATTAAAAAATTGCCACATTAATGTTGAAAAGATGGCTAGTGCCACCCGACGTCCACATCAGTGCCGATTGGTCAAATTTGGTCGGATAGATTGAATTGACACAATTGTAAAATGTTTATGATTGAATTAGTAAAAAAAAAAACATTCATGACTGAATTGACACAATTACAATAGATTAATAACTTTTTTGGTAATTTTCCCCCTTATAAACAATAAAAGTAAGTAGAATAATGGGGAGCCAACAATGTCATAAATCAATTGATCGTCCATGACAAAAAGATAGGATTGCATAAGTTGAGAAAGGTAGAAGAGGTGCCTACTTTCCTAGGCTTTCCTTATACAATATTTTCTAATGAATTTTTGTTTATAGTTTCTAAACACCACATGGCTTTTGCTGAAATTTTCGTTTTTCCTTTCTATATATATGGTTTAGCATAATCAGAATAATAAAAATCTCCATTAGAGATGATTAACGAGCATGCCAAGATCGAACGGGGTCAACTTGAGTCATATCATGTCATATAAGGTTTTATAATTGAATGACTTTGCTTAGGCTTGCCCAAAAGAACTCTTCTGGCCTATTTGACCCGTGTGCCTTGGGTGGATTCCCAATCTACAAGGCTTACAATAAGATCTAGGGTTAATACTACAAAAATCACTAAATTAAGACATTTACGGTAAATTTACTTGGAACTAATTTTTTACCACCAAAAACCTTAAATGTGTACATCTTTGATAAATTTACATTTCGTTAGTTTCCGTTGAATTTTACAATCAAATTACCGAATTGAATGACACAGAGCAAGTAACGAGTATATTAGTTTGGGGTTTTATCTTCCATTTGTTATAGTTGTATCGATTCGTAATTTTTGTGTGATATTAATTCAATTTAACAAAAATTAATGAAGGATAAATTTGTCAGAAAATGTACTAGTTCGGGGTTTTTGGTTGTTGAAAAATTAGTTTAAAGTAAATTAATTACAAGTGTATTAGTTTGGGGTTTTGAATAGCCAAAAAATGAGTTTGGGATAAATTTGTCATAGGTATACCAATTTTTGATTTTTTATGGTATTAACCCCCTTTCCATTTTTGATAATTCCTTTCTCTAACAAGACAATGAATTCTACGAATGGTTTATAAAATTAATCTTATAACCCTAAATCACTTCTCAATCAACCAAATAGGAAAACTTTACAGTATTTGATGCATTGTCTTTTTTCATGTTATGTATAATCAATGTTTTGAAAATTTAGTATTTTTCTTAATAAATATACCAAATAAGTATTCTGAAAGTACTCATAACTCACTTATTTTTAGGACCACGTATCGTTTAAAAAAGTCACATAGTAGATTAGTTTTGTTTATTAAATTTGTAGAGTCCTTTTTCTTTTCTTTTTGTTTATCATATTCCAACTCTCTCTCTCTCTCACACGCTCGCACGCACCCACATCCACGCACCCACCCACCCAACCCCCTCGCCCGGGCCCTTAAAACTGGGCGTTCTCATTCTCATTTAATTCCCTGCCCAGTGGCTTAGAGTCCTTTTTATAGAGAGATCCAAGGTCGCGTCGTAGTTCTGTCGTGCTATATATACTTGTGCAGTGAGATCATGTACGTGGGGCGATTAATAATACATGTTGTGAAATGTTTGTTCAACGCTTGTACCTAAAGCCAATACCTTCCTTTTTACAGCTAAAATCGTTGTAGAAGAACTGCGGTGGTGAAACGTTGGCCATTGCTCGTTTCTCGCATCACTTCGTGTCTAATCCTTGACATAGCCGCGTTGATGTTACCATTGGTGCAAGATGTCGTAGTAGACACGTCGTCACTTCGCTCGTCTTGGTCTCCTCCTTCGTGCACCCTCCTTCAAAAACCCTAGATCATCTCAACACACCTCCTCCTGCTAACTCAAATCCATGCCCAACTAAAACTTTATCTCATCAAGGGTTCAACAACACAGAACCTTTCACTACTGATCCAACTCGAAACCCTAGGACACAAAACAACCAGATATGGAATGCCTGATATGTTTCAGGTTCAACCCAACTAAGGAAGAGCTCACCTCGTTCTACTTGCACAACCAGCTTCACGGCCTTAAGCAAGACAAGCTTCATCGTGTCATCCCTGTCCTCGACATTTTTGACATTGAGCCATGGAATCTCCCACGTAATGCCCAGTCTCCGGCACGCATGAGATTCTTTGACATTCCTGAACTGTGCACTAAAAATGGGTTCTTGAAACTTTCAAATGCCCATTACCAGTAAACTTTCTTTTCCCCGCATTTTCTTTGGCGAATTCGTGTTGCAGAGCTTGTGGGCGAGCTGGTGAGAGGAGGGCTACCCTTGCCGGCCAATCTGGAAAACAAAATATGAAAAGATGGAAGGAAAAAAGAAGAAAATAAAAAGAAAAAAGAAATTTTTTTTAATAAAAACTTGAAAAATATTAAAATATTTTTTAAAATTATTCATGTCAATGCCAATACCAAGTAGGATAGTTGGCATTCATATTAGTGATTTCCAGCCAAAATTGAATGGATAGACTTAATTGACAAAATTTAAAAATATTTATAACTTAATTGATAAAATTAAAATATTTATGATTAAACTGATAAAAGTGTAATACGTTTAGGACTTTTAGAATAACTTATCCCTAAAGTGATGTTCATCTTAGCTCCTCTGTTTTTCCGATCAATCTCTTGCTGCGATAGGATGTTAAATAGATTTGTCTTTTTCTTTGCAATGGTGTTATTATTTTTGCGTGGCTTTTGCTAGTCCTTTCCGATGTTGATTTTTTTATGCTGATATGGAATTGATTCCACATTTCTTGCTTTTGGTGGAACGATTGCAGAATCTTTTTCGTTCGAGGCTCTATTAGCCGAGTTAAGACTGTACTTGTGAACCGTGATACCGTTTAAGCAATCAAATGTCTTTTTTGATCGTAATTTTGACATAGAATGGCAACAGTGACCTCTGCGGTGTCCGTGGACTCCTTTTTTTTTTTTTTTTTTTTTTGTATAGAATCGTGTTTGTTGACCATATGCTTCCTATGGTTGATGGAATTTCCACACGGGGGGGAGAGGAGGACTTTAATTTCAACTTATGCTTGAGTAATGGAAAGGGGGAAAAGTGTTAGAAAAGTTATAACCTATTACATTTGTACTAAACCTTATAATGATGCCAATTAAGTCATAAACCTTTTGATTTGATACCAATTCAGTCTTTAATCTTTTAATGTTGTCAATTCAATCATAAAACTTTTGAACTAGTGCCAAATTAGTCCTAAAACTTTTGACTAGGTGTCACTTCAGTCATTTTGGTTAATTTTGACTAAGTACTGAGGTTAATGACTAAATCGACATTAATTTAAAATGTTTAAGACTAAATTGACACCATTAAAAGGTGTAGAACTGAATTGATATCAAGTCAAAAGGTTTATGATTAAATTTGGTATCAAGTTTAAATGTTTAAAATTAAATTGATATCATTAAAAGGCCTATGACTAAATTAGCACTAATGCAATATGATTATGACTTTTATGACACTTTTTCAAATGGAAAGGACATCATCATGGTTGGGTGGAAGATTTTTTACCTGAAACAATTACATAGGGAGAATTGCCAAAAAAGTCTTAAACCTATTGCAGTTGTGCCAATTCAGTCCTAAACATTTCTTTTTTACCGATTCAGTCTTAAATCTTTTGCGATTGTGCCAGTTGAGTCCATCCGGCCAAATTTGGCTGGCCAGAGCTGACATGGACGCCGGCCGGCGCTGGCGACAATATTTTAATAATTTTTTTTTGATTTATTTTCGAATTTTTGATTTTTTTAAAATTTTCTGTTTTTTCTTTTCTTTTCTTTTTCTCCCCTCCCCTCCCCCCCCGGCCGGCGGTAGTGGCCGGCCAGCGCCGACGAGGCTGCCGGCCACTGCGTGAGGGCCGCGAAGCCCTTGCCGGCGACCTCGCTTAGACCTAGGGGCTGCTAGCGAGGGTCGTGGCCCCGGCTTCGCCCCGATTTAGGGGTCGGCCGTGGCAAGGCGTCTTCGCCGTGGCCAGTGCCCAGATTGGGGTGAAGGTGCCTCACCGCGGCCGGCTTTGCCCAGATCGGGGCGAAGCTACCTCGCTGCGGTCGGCCTCTCCCAGATCTAGGCGAAGCCGAGGCTGCGACCCTCGCCGACGGCCCCCAGGTCTGGGTGAGGTCGCCAGCGAGGGCTTCGCGACCCTCGCACAGTGGCCGGCAGCCTCGTCGACACTGGCCGGCCACTGCCGCCGGTGGGGGGGAGGGGAGGGGAGAAAAAGAAAAGAAAAGAAAAGAAATAGAAAAATTAAAAAAGTAATAAAAAAAAAAAAATTATTAAAAATTGTTGCCGGCGTTGGCCGGCGTCCACGTTAGCTCTGGCCGGCCAAATTTGGCCGGATGGACTCAACTGGCGCAATCGCAAAAGGTTTAGGACTGAATTGGCACAACTGCAATAGGTTTAGGACTTTTTTGGCAATTCTCCCCAATTGCACGTGGGCGAGTCACCCTCATTAAGACTTTTGTTTTGCCCTTTTCCCTTCCTTTTGTATACCTAGTTGCATACACTATCGTGCCTAAATATTTCATAACTGAAGCATTTCTAAGGTGAGATCATTATGTAACACAGCTAAATGATTAGAGTGACTTTTGTTGGTGAGTTTTGTCAAGCGACATTTAAGTGGAAACCATATGCTTGGGTTCATGTTGTTAACTACTCATATCATGTGGTAGCTTACTAGTTACTATCAATTAATCTTTAGTGGGCCGCAACTTTTTCTAAGGCTGCATTCGAATCTTCCGTCTATGATTTGCCTGATCATGCAGATTAAACGTCAAGTATGTCAATGCCCTATCTTGAACCTGGAATCAGACCACAAAGGTAGCTATTCATGATTCCGTTGCATTTTTCAATGGATTGTACGTCCTGTTATCATGATGATTTCCATCCTTTATTTGCACATTGTTATGTCGATCTCTCACTTTATCTTGGCCATACAGTCTCTCTCTAGTTCACCTCTAAGCTAATTAGATTCTCTTTTGAATTATGAACAGATATGTTATTCGATGGTTATTGTTTGTTACTAGGCAATCTACCCAATAACATGTTTGTAATGGGAAAGCAAACTAGTAATAACAAAGTGGATGAGTGATAGAGTGCTAGAGGGGCGAGGATATGATATTATATTTAGCGGTTGCATTCACATTGACCAGCTAGTCGTGGTTGCAGTTGGACTCTCTTGATGTGTGTGTGTTCAAATCAATGAATTTTATGGATTGACTGATTGATATTGATCTCTCGAAACTCTTTCTTATTTGACAACAAAGTCGTTGCCCAATGTGATGTGACCGCTCTCGAAACTCTTCCTTATTCAACAACAAAGTCGTTGCCCAATGTGATGCGACCACAACTGCTCCCCGGGCTCATGTTGTACATGATCCGTCCTTAAATGATGTCTCGTTTGTTGTATGTATGCATCGGAAGCGTCCGATCTTAAAATATTGCTGCAACACAAAAGCATTTGCAATGGGCGAGTCTTTATATGCAGCTATAAGCCCCTCTCTATTAGCTGCACACAATTGAATCTTCATGATTCACGTGGCGAGTCTGCCTGAAACGATGTAAACTTGGGAATCCCTGTTGCTCTGAACTTGATTTACGTCGAACCAGCGGTTACGGTTTCAAAGGCAAAATCCATGAAGACAATACGAGTGGACATTTGATAGTCGTTCAGGAGGTTGGTGTCTTGAGACTTTTGGGGTGCTCCTAGGGTCTACGAAGGACTCTCAAGTCCCTTTAAGCCGTTTCGCTACATGAAAGGGGAAAACCTCCGTCACATCAGGGACAACTGGGCAGAGTTCGAAAATGTTAAATATAACAATATAAAGAAAAGAGTTAAATATAAAAAACAAAAAACTTCAAATTAGTACATTATGATAAATTTACCCCAACCTAAATTTTAATTACGAAAAACTCCATACTATCATATTTATAACTTTTTAACATACAATGAAGCCTTGACTAGAATATTTTTGTTTATATATACTAGCTTTATTGAAATAATAAACTTCTCCCTTATTGATGATCATCGAACATAACAAAGTTAAGCCAAGTCATATCCAGTCCTACCATATCATGCTGGGCTTTGTAACTAAATAACCTTGCTTAGACATATCCAAAAAAACTTTTTGAGCCTATTTGACTCAAGTTCTTAGGCGAGTCGCTAGGCTGCCAGGCTCATAATAAGCTCTATCCTCCCTATATAATAAATGTTAGTAACATGCCGAGAAGTTAACAACTAGGTTCAACGGAAGGACAAAATTGAAAGGCAAACAAAATGGCGGTTAAATGTTTATTAGGCTAAGGAATGAGGCAATAAATATCAACATCAAGAGATATGAAAAGAGGATAGATCATTAGCAACCTGTACCTCCCAAAGTATGCACATTTGCACTTTCCCAAACGAATGCAATGCCGCGTGGAAATGAGGATTCACCTCTCTTATTCCCCGAACCAAAACTAAACTAGATAATCAAGCCAAGATTTAACTCCAATCTTGAGTGTCAAACACATCTTAAAAAGTAAAAAAGCTAATCATTCCCTCCCGAAAGTATGTATATTTGCACTTTCCCAAACGAATGCAATGACACATGGAAATGAGGATTCCCCTCCCTTTTTCTCCGAATTAAATCTAAGTCAATTAAGCCAAGATTCAACTCCAATCTCGGGTGTCAAACACATCTGAAAACGTCAAAAAGCTTATCATTCTCAAAAGCTGTGTAGGGATGGATTGATTCTGATTTCAAAGGTCCGGTGGGGCCACAGCCACCACCCCCACTAAACCAAATTGGATCTCTCATGATTGGTAGATTGGTAGGTTTCTTTAACCCTTTCGACTTGAGCATATTATATACGTGAATTCACTTGATTCTGCTACCATTCATAATTTCTGTGGTACTAAGTTAGTCGAAGAATGAATTGTAATGGAGTATCACAAGTTATGTATTTTCGAATGGTGAAAAGAAATGAAAGACAGAGAAAGAAGGAGGAAGTTCTTGAGTTGAGTGCACAGCCAAATTCTTAAAATGCAAGTAGATATGTCTCGAATTTTTTGCCAATCATCTATATAACTTCCATGGAATTCAAGTGAACGAAATGACTCTGGCTAGGAGAAAGTAAAGTAGATGAATTGAGCACTCTTATTTCTTATTCTGCTTTTATGTTTCAGCTTTCAGGTAAAATTTGAACATTTCAGTTTAGGTGAAATCGATATGAAGGAAGAACTTATAACATTTGGGAAGTTTCCTTCTTAATTATCGACTGAAATACATATAGTTCGTAACCTAGATGCAGATATTCATCCAACCAAACCAAATTATGCGCAGCTTACTGATCCAGACCAAACTAGCACCATCCTCAATGCTTCAGGTAAATCTTACTTTTCTACTTAGAATAACTAATCCTCCAAAAGTGGTCGGCAGAAGGTTGGAGCTTTTCAGCAGCTATTCATTACTTAAAATGCTGAGACTTGGAATTCAATTTGAAAAAGCTAGCCTGACAGCGATGGGTGACGCTCTATGGTTAGAGGAAAACTTTTTGATGATTTAATTTAGAATTGTAACGACTAAAAACCCTAGATGCGTTCAAGGAAAAACCCGATTAGAATTGTTCATGTGTTTAGGGGCTTATCAGGGCCGTCCAGGACCATTGTGCTTGAATCCTAAATCGACCTGCTCACTTGGGCCAAAACTGGGTTTCATGAAATAAGATTAACAAAAATTACGAGTTACAATTCACGTGGGTCAAGGATTCTACGTTTAGATGGAGAAGTTGATGCATCGATTCAAGATTTGAAGAGACATTTCTAGGCTGATTGAGCTACTTTATTTTCAAGAAGGATGCCCACTTGATATCATGTTATCCTTAGATTTGAGAAAAGATTTATAGACTCGTTCATAGATGATGTGATTGTTAGAATCACCGTGACGTGAAACGTGCTTTGAAAAGTATCTTCTTTTGTTGGTTAAAAAAAGGCGAAATTCCCTACTTTTTTTATATGTCATTACCTTGACCTTATATAAAGTTATGAAAACAATGCTTTTAGCTCACAAAGTAAAGTTCACCCTTGCAAACGTTCATGAATTCTAGACTTTTAGTGTATACGTTTGGTACATTATGGGAACATTTGTTTGGATAAACCCACAAATGGATAGTCAATTCCACATTGCATGGTTATGCATGGTAAGCATAGTTAATGAACTTAGTAATTTCATAGTTTCTTGATTTAAGTTTCTGAATCAATTGAGTTTGGGATTCATTTGGATTTCTAATGTGCTAGGTCATTGGCTTCCTTTCATTATCTACTCTATGAGGGTTGCAATTTTCAAGAGATATAGTTATCTTGCCCACGGTGGGGTAGATAAATCCTAATACCCTGTTAACGGAACAAGCAATTTTTAGTACTAAATCCAACTTTGGACACTGTAAAGAAAAAACATATGTCAGTTTTGTAAAATCACGTTAGCTATGAAATCAAAGAGCATTTGTGCCGTAATAAAATAATAAGAAGGAGCACCTTTAAGAAGCTTGTAATAAATGCATCTGTAGAAAACACAAACTAGAATTCTTGCTGGCCTCCTTTTCCATTTCTAATAATTCCTTTCGCTAACTAGACAATTAATTCTAAGAATGTTTTATAAAATAAATCTTATGAAAAAATAAACTCAAAATACTTGTTAATTAACCAAATAAGAAAAATCATAATATTTAATATATTGTCTTTTCTTGTGTTATATGTCATCAATTTTTTGAAAATAGAACATTTTCTTATTAAATATATTGAATTAGTATTTAGAAAGTACTCGTAATAAGTGATACATTTAATATTGAATATTCAATGTGACTCATTTATTTTTAAAATCAAGTATCAAGTGAAAAATTTATTTAATATATCAGTTTTGTATCAAATTATACCCAAAGAAATTACATTTGCACTTTCCCAAACGAATGCATCATTCTCAAAAGCTGTGTAGGATTGCTCTATTGGTTAATACCAGGGGAGGATCGATTCAAGATTTTAAAAGATTGGGTCTTTGATAATTGAATGGTTTTGTACGTTATAAGTTTTTCCAACACGTTCGATTTGAGCATATTATATAAGTGAGCCCATGGAAAAGCATTTTCACTTTGGCAATAGTCCATTCTTAAGGACCTTGACTTTGAGGTCTCATGTGATTCACCTTCATATTAAGTTAGTCGAGGAACGTGAATCGTAATAAAATATCTTGGCAGTTGACAGTCGATTTCACACATGACCTCATGACTCTTGTCGCTAGAGTATTTCATGTTTTGTGAAAAATATGAATGAGACACCAACTTATTTAAGTGTTTTTGTCTAGTAATGCTATTAATTGAGAACTATCCAAAATAATACCGAACAAATTTAAATATTTCACACATTGAGTCAGGAGTGGACATCCTTACTATGGGAGAAATCTGCACCTATGGTTGGAAGTTCTTGATTATGAGGGGCCGAGCACCCTCCTAAAACTCATCATCAAGCCTTAGCTCGAGTCCCATATTTACTAATTCTTGAACAATTCTCTGCAAGTCAATAATGTCCAATAGTGCCTTTGAAAGAAGGAACTGTCCATTAAGATGATGGCACCTAGTGTGTCGGATTCAGGAGCGTCTACGTCCTTCCCCAAGCTGGACGAACAGGTTCTTCGACGACGACAGACAGACAGGGTTTAGGCTTGTTTGGCATCTATGCCCCCTGCTCTCCTGTATGCTTATGGTGTGAATGGCTCTTGGTTCGACAAAATTTGCATCCTCTTTACTTCAAAAGGTATTTGCTTTTTCTTCTTCTGTTTTTTTTAGTAAATAATTAACTCTATTTCTAATCTCATATATATGTGTGCACACACCCTTTGTTAGAGATCGATTTTCTTTTTGACAATTCTTTGAGGAACGGATTCTCAAAAATAGATAATTATAAAGTCACCAAAAATAAAATATAAATTTTAGCCTAAAATTTTTTAAGTAGTTATACATTACATCACTTACTAAAATAAGAACAAAATATGTATTGTTAGAATTGTGTCATGACCTGCTTTTGACCATAAAAATGGGCATATCAAGAACAGCAATCTAAGAACATGATCCAATTTTTGTCAAAATTTCCAGAACAAAGAAATGTTACACGTCAGTCTTTAGAAATATCTTCGTATCTTCCTTATGTTGTCGCCCCGAGAACACCAAACATGTTTTTTCCCCAACTTTCCATTGGAATTTAAAATGTTATGAGTTCCTGATACTTAACCATAGAATATGCTATTTATATTGCCTAATAATTACACCAGCTTGTCATATCAATAACGTTTTCGTTATGGAAATAATGATTCTTCACTGATAGGGTTAAGTTCATGATGGAGACATCCACCGAAAGTGGAAATTTGACTATCTCCTTGTGGCAAAAAATAAAAAACAAAAATAGAAAAAACAAAGATAGGAATAAGAGAGAGCATAATATGTTTGTAATAGTTAATCATGATAAAAAGAACTTCCAAGTGTCGCAGTCTTGCTTGCTGCTCGATGAGAAAATTATGGTGGATCCAAGAGGAAAATGTAGGTATGTCTGTTCCTCATTTATTTTCCTCTTGGCTTTTTTCCGTCTTTAGCAATTTACTAAGTGTGTTAGAATTGACTTTTTCAATTTTTATTTTTATTTTTCTGCATAATCAAAATCTTACGGTATACGCATACTACAAGTAGTTTCTCTTCTTTCTTTATATCTCAAGCCCTATCACAATTTTTTTTTAAAAGAGTTATTGAGAGATACCAAATCAAATGAGAGTGGATT
This sequence comes from Angophora floribunda, assembly GCA_014182895.1. Lineage (NCBI taxonomy): Eukaryota > Viridiplantae > Streptophyta > Magnoliopsida > Myrtales > Myrtaceae > Angophora > Angophora floribunda. The sequence goes on from CM024714.1 coordinate 6,618,815, forward strand.
CTTTAGATTTTACATTATATTCGATTATCACACGCTATCCTTGATAACAATGGTTACTCATTATAATAATTACAGATTGTTGACCTTGGAGATGGTTGAGGCACCGAAAGATATATAGAATTGAATGGAAAAAGGAAATAAATGACAAAGAAAGATGTATGGATGTTCTTAAGATGAGTGCACAGTATAAAGATTTCTTAAATAAAAAATGATGCATCTCAAATTGTTTGCCAGTCCTAACAAAACTTTAATGGAAGTTAAGTGAAAAAATGACTTAAGCCAAAGAAAGGTAAAGAAAATGAAATCAATACTTTTGTTTCTTGTTTCTCTTTCAGGTTTCAACTTTAGGTTAATACATTAACCTTCAGTTAACGTGGGACCAACAAGAAGGAAGAAGTTAACGTGGTATTGACAAGAAGGGAGAACTTATATCATCTCTGAAGTTTCCTTCTTGAAAATTGAATAAAATACATGTTATTTTAAACCTAGATGCAGAAGTTTCTCCGTTCAAACCAAATTATGCGTGCCTTTAGTTCGATTTATCTTTCTCTTTTGGTTGACTTAGAAGCAAACTAAAAGCGCTTTGATCCCGAACAAACTAGCACCACCCTCGAAGCTTCAAGAAAATCGAACTTTTCTGCTTAAAGTAATCAACCCTCCACAAGTGGGGCTATAACGTGTGATTAACAAAGATGACTGGGGAAGGCGGCAGGAGGTTGGAACTTTTCAGTATTACTAAATGTATTGAGTTTGCATGGAATTCCACTCGGGACAGCTAGCATGACAGCTATGGGTAATGCTCACTTTTTAATGTGTTCAAGCAAAACTCTGTGTTAGAGTAGAATGGGTAATGTGTCTAGTGGTTCATTTGCTAACGGTTTCCTTCCATTGTGCCTTAACCGATTTGCTCACTCAGGCCAAAATTGGGTTCATGAAATACGGTCAAGTAGTACGAGTTGCAATATAAATTGGTCAAGGATTTTATGTATGGAGGGAAAAATTGATGCATTGATTTGAGATTTGAAGAGACATCTCTGGCCAATTGAGCTAGTAATTTTTAACAAGAATGCCCCACTGACACCACGTTCTCCTTCGGTTCAAGAAAAGACTTTATATAGACTTTGTCCATGGATGATGTGAATGTTAGAATTATCATAATATGAAGTATGCTGAGGTAGTTAAATTCTTTTGTGGATCCAAGATAAAGTGAAATCAATCACTTCTTTACATGCCGTTAGCTTGATCTAGTATGACAAACTAGGAAAATGATACTTTCCGTTTAGAAAGTAATGTTTATCATGCAAAATTTCATACATTCTAAACATTTAAAGAGACCTGGTGGTACATAATTTTTTTTTTGGTAAGGTATATATTTATGGATTTTCACTATCAAGGCTATACAGAAAGGGGGAACTCGAAACCAAGCTTGCACTCACCAAGACATCATGTGAGTGGAAGGGTACCAAGTTCAAAATAGAAAATACATACAATGACAATATATAGAGCAAAATACATATGCCAACAACCACTACAAACCAAAATCAGTCACCATTGTTGCCAAAAATCGACGGATCAAGACTCCAACACCGCTACATCCTCCTATTCAATGGAGTTTCCGTCACATAGTTAAGAGCCATGGCTTTATCCTTAATCGCTTTAGTGATGTGGAGCTTCATAGCGGGAATGTGGAGTGGCTGAGCGCGGAAGATGACGTTGTTGCGTGTTTTTCATATAATATAGTATAGAGCTCCAAAGGAGAATCGGGTAATCACCTGGTGAAATTCATTGCCTACCAAGGAAGTAGTGGCCCATTCTATTATGTCTCTCCACGCTCTATCCTGCCAATAGATACTGCATTTACTAGCCCAGAACATAGCAAGGGATTTAGAGACATGGCTCCTGAAGAACAAATGGTTAATGGAATACGATTCCATATTACAGAAAGCACATGTAACTTCCGAGATTCTCCCATAAGATAATAACAAGATCTAGGTAGGGAGACGGTTTTTATTAATTAGCCAAAGTAAAAACTGGTGGTGAGGAAAGAAGACCACAAGACTAGTTGAGATTTATGCCTAATTGCATCCCACATAGAAGCAACAGAGAACGTACTAGAGGAGTGTGCCAGCCAAATCAATTCGTCTGGATTTGCATTGAGTACCGGGATCGAGAAATGCTGGTTCTAAAGTTCCGGTGGTACATAATTATTGTCTACATAAACCCACAAATTAATAGTCAAACCCTCATTATTGTTGCGATGTAATTCATCCTCCCGATGGATAGGATGGCATGGGGTCTCATTCCCTGGTGAGTGACTAGGGGTCTGGGGACACTAACTTCATGGTTTGGTCTAGAGAAAGAGACCAGGGATGAAGTTGGATGTTGGAGGTTCAAATTAAAATAAATTGATGTGGTGTAAAGCAATGAATATATCTTAATTGATCTTTAAGTAATTAGCTTAAGTTTTTTTGAGTGAGGTGGATCCAACTGGATATATAGATGGGCTCGGACTTGGGCTTTCTCTTGGCGATGTCCCTAGATAATGATATCAAGTTTTTGCTGTGCGTTCGTTCTCAACAATTGCATGGTCATACATGGTTCAAAAGCATGGTTGATGAATTTAGTGATTATATAGCTCCTCCTAGATATAAATTTTAGATTCAATCTAGTTTACCTATGCATCTTTTTGTTGATGCCCATTATTAGGATTTCTAATGAACCGGATCTTTGGCTTCCTTTCATGCTCTCCCTTATGCGGGTTGCAGTTCCCAAGCGAAATAATTGTCTTGCCAAAATTGGGTAGATAATTCCAATACCCTGTTAATAGACCAAGCAAAATTTTGGTATGAAACCCAAGTTTGGACACTGTAAAGCAAAAAAACAGGTCAGTTTTGTTAAATCACATTAGCCATGAAATCAATCCAAAAGTATCTTTTTATTTTTATTTTTAATGACAGCATTTATGCCCAAATAAAAAAACTAAGAAAAAGCATCTTTATGAAGCATGCCATAATTGCTTGAGTAGAAAACACAAATTAGAATTCTTCTTGAGTTCTTTTTCCGTTTCTCATAATTTCGTTCCTCTAACTAGACAGTGAATTCTAACGATGATGGAAAACGCTGAAACACTTGTTAAATCAATCAAATAAGAAATAGTTGTAGTAATAAGAGCATTATTTTTCTGGTGTTATGTATAACCAGTGTTTGAAAATTGAAGCATTCCTTATTAAATATACTGCACAAGTATCTTGAAAATACTCATAATGAGACCCTTATAAAATGGATGCCCTGATGATAGAGTTTACTTTTATTAATTGAATTTTGAATGTGACTAGCATATTTTTAGGACCCCACTTATCGTATGACAAGGGCGCTTACAGCATCGAATTCGTACATCGAATCCTTAGAGTGCTCCCGGTAGAACTGTGGTTGTGTCGTAGTTCTGTCGTGCTACCTAGTTACTTGTGCTGTGATGTCTTGGACCTTGAGGGTAGAATTTATACATTACATCAAACACTTATACTTCCGCGGAGAAGCATTGGCCAGTGCTCCCTTCTCGAAACACTCTGTCTAGTCCCTGACATCCCGCGTTGATATTGCCATCAGTGGGAGAGTTTGAAAAAGACAGTCATCGCTTCACTCGTCTTGGTCTCCTCTCTCTCCTGCACTTCTCCTCCTGCACTGATCCCTATATATATATACATAACTGACTAGCCAAATAAAACATCTCGCCCCACCCAACTAATACTTCATCTCATCACAGTGCTCAACAACACAGAGTCTTTCGCTGCTGATCCAACTTGAAAACCTAGGACACAAAACAACCAGATATGGAGGAGTATCCGACAGGTTTCAGGTTCTATCCAACTGAGGAGGAGCTCATTTCGTTTTACCTGCACAACCAGCTTCTCGGCCTTAAGCAAGACAAGATTCACCGTGTCATCCCAGTCCTCCACATTTTCGACACTGAGCCATGGAATCTCCCACGTAAAACACAATCCGCATGCGCATGCTCCCTAAATTAATTAAAGTGTGCACTAAAATTGGGTTCTTGAAAATTTCAATTGCGCATACCAGCAAACTTTCTTTTCCCCACATTTTCTTTGGTGAATTCGTGTTGCAGAGCTTTCCGGAGAGCTGTGCAGAGAAGACAGAGAGCAATGGTTCTTCTTCGCGCCCATGCAGGAGAGGGAGGCCAGAGGAGGCCGGCCCAGCAGGAGCATGACCACTGGCTACTGGAAGGCCACTGGGTCTCCCGGTTACGTCTACTCATCCGACAACAAGGTGATCGGCGTGAAGAAGTCGATGGTTTTCTATGTGGGAAAAGCTCCCAAAGGAAGAAAGACCCAGTGGAAGTTGAACGAGTACAGGGCCATTGAACTCTCGCCGACCAATCCCAATTCATCAAGCAGTAATATTTCCATTCCTAAGGTGAACGCGCTGTCTGAATTTTTGGACCTTTATTTCAATTTTTCAAACACACAAAGGATAAAATACCTCCCCGTACATGACACCTGGATTATCCAATTTTCATCGTTCTTGTTTTGGTTTTCTGTCATTCCTACGCAGGTGCACACTATTGAAGTTCTGTCTTTAGTTTAGTTTTCACTTGAACTTTCTCAGAAATTTGCTGCGTTTGCTTTTCTTGAACTAATATACTTACAGCTGAAGCGAGAATTTACCCTGTGCCGAGTGTATGTGGTATCTGGGACCTCTCGAGCATTTGATCGCCGTCCATTGGAAGCGGCGGCTGGAGAGACAACAATCCAGGGTGGTGGCTGTGCTGCTGGCACCGGAAGTGGAAGCGGAGGTGGTGGATGTGGAGATGCACCATCGTCAGGAGTAGTAGGAGGCGATGCGGGAAGTTCCAATCAATGGGAGGTGGCAAGTTTGGAGGAACCAATGTGGGATTGGGACCAATTGAATTGGCTCTAACTTTATGTAGCGGTACTCTGATGATGAAGTGAGCTTCTCTGTATCTTTTTACGGTCAGGGTCGACGTGTCGAAGAGCTTGTTACCAGTGGCTTATAAGAGAATCATTTGATCAAGATTGAATACCACAGTCAATCTTGAACAAATTTTAGAACATTGGGGTCAGTAAAATGTTGGAGTATCTTGTAAAATAATAAGGAATGAGTGAGATATCTGCAATTATATTTGTCATAGTTCGCTTGCAATTTCGCCCTGCACTCCATCATTTAAAAAAAAATTATTAGTAAAAAATTTATTGCATTTCTGTTAATTACAAACTCATTTAACATAACATAAGAACCATAAAATAGTAGGATGGGTATTTATATCAATATTCATAAAGAATAATAAAACATAACAGTATTGCACAACTAAAAAGCAAATAAAGTTTTGTTTCCATCTCATAATGTAGCTCTACTGGTTTTTTTCTTATCAAAATTTCTGAAAGAAAGGACACAAAATCATAAATGAGTAATAAGTTTCTAACATTTATTAGCACATGAATGGCTATCAAAAAATATATTATAGGGTACCATGTATATTTATGTAGCGTATTCCCGCGTAAAGTAAAGGATATGACCCCCTACCTTGAAACCATTTTATACCCAGTATTTCAAATTTGTAGAACTTGGAACATAGTCCTTGACATTTGAAAGCCATCCTAGAGCTACTCAACTATGCCAATTTTTTAGGTTCTCTTGCAAAAACACTAATTATGATGGTTCATATTGCATTATCTGCGGAAGTGTAATTAGATATTCTTCCAAGATTTCTTTCATTAGAAACTTGCTTCATGTCTCACTCGAATAAATAAGGAAAAGTATATAAGCCGACGAATAGTTTTTTTTGTTTTTTGATATCTAGGATCCGACCTGGCTCAACCTTGCGGGAGTGCACGGCCTCCGCGGGCCCGATAGGCTCATACGACGACCATCGACTATACCTGGAGGGGAGCTAACCCAGGAACCCACCACCAGAGGCCCCCACTTAAGATGCGTTAGCAACTGCGGAGTTTCGACCCTGTGACCTTTGAGATGAAGTGCCAACAGCCGAATCAACTCAGCTGGCCACCGATGGGTAGCTGACGAATAGTTTCTAATGCATAAACTGCGAAAATCTTTTGAAAAACCCACTCCCAATAATTAACTATCCAAATTCAAGATTATAAAGGTAACTTGTAAAAAAATAAAAATACACGACCTTTGTACCTTATATAAGTCCAAAAGAGCATATGAAGCTAAACCAAAGCATACACGTAGTTCATATGAAATTAGCATTCTTTAGCAAAATGATCTATATAATGTAATAACTCTAGGTTCTCTCGTTAAATGAGGTCTACTTTTCACAATTGTTTATGTATACAAATATAAAAATCTAATGTATACTAAATGAGTTCATATTATGATGACAATTAATGCATTAAAATTGCAATTTTTCTTATTTAATTACTTAACAAGTGCCCTAGGATACCTTTTTTTCTTGTTTATAAAAATTTATTGAATATTGAAACGATAGAGGTCTGTGGGGGCATGAATGAGAGCATTAATCGTTTTTATTAATCACATTGCAAGGAGAATTGCGCACTTCTTCCTTTCATTTCATCAATTAGAAATGTACAAGGAGCAACAAATATATTCCAATTCTACTGTTAATAAAATAAAGTCTCTAATATCTAACATCATCAAGTGACTTATAAAAGATTATTGACAAAATAAAGAAAAAAATTGAGAATGCCTGAATGCCTTATATCATATGTTCATGTGCATTAATTTGTGGATGGATCATCTAGCCTATGTGACTTGTCTCACTTAATAAGTAAAGTCGAACTTAAAATTTGAGAAAATGACACTAATAGTGTCATAACTTTTGTATAATATCTACTTTGGTGCCACAACTTTAAAAAAAAAAAAAGTTGACTTAAGTGTTCTCAGTAATTTTTCTTGCCTAAAAATCTCACTTGGCATTACTTTATCATAAAATTGTTCGATGTGGCTTGGAAAATGATATCATTAAAAGCGTACAATGTTTAATTCTTTTCCTTGCCTTAAATTGACAAGTTAGGGCTAAATTAGGTTCTAGTCTTCCTACATAGCAAGCGTTGCATCCAAACCAAACAACAAATGTCATGTTCTAACATCCACGCAAAGCGAACTGTCTACTGCTAAACCATTTGTTTGGTCCGATTATAGTGCCCCATTTTCACGTTGTCTTTATCTTCGTCTTCGTCTTCTCTCTGAAGTCGAGACAGACAATTTGTTGAGTTATTATTGGTTTTGTATTATTTATGACAATAAGTTCGGCTTCTGCGTAATTTACTCTTGGTAAGAAAACCATCATCTCAGGGTTTTGTCTTGGATCTTTGGAGATTATCATTATTGTTCACATATTGGTGTGAGAGACTGACGCATGTGCAGTTTAAATCTTGAACCATGTCGTATTTAGGTTAATTTAGCTGCATAAATGTTGATTGTTCTGACGTCATTTTGTGCGAGATATTTTTTCTAACGAAGATTTGAAGAACAAAATCCCAACATACTCTTATTAGTACTGGTACTTATAGTCTACTTCAAATTGGAAAGGAGATAAAAAAATATATTTTTGTGAGATTTTGTGCACGGTTATGTCTGCAAACTGAAGATAAATAAAGGGTTGTTTGAAAGTTTTGAAAAAAAAGGGAGGGAGATTTTTGCTTGACAAAATGACGTAGGTTCAGGTTCAGCCTGAAAATGTGATGCCGGGAGTGAAAGCAGGGCCGAACTGGTAGGCAACGATCTATGTCGATGATCTGGACTCAAATGTCACTAATTCCCAGCTTTACGATCTGTGTGACCGGGTTGGTCAGGTGGCCTAGATTTGTCTCTATAGGGACCGGACCTCGTGGCGATCATGGGCTATGGTTATGATAATTACAGCAACTAGATTGATGCTGCTCGGGCTTTGGAGGAGCTGAACTTTTCTCCTCTTAATGAGAAGCCAATTAGGATTATGTACTCTCGGCGCAATCCTAGTATCCGTGAAAGTGGGGCTGGAAATATGTTCATCGAGAATTTGGACAAGGGAATTGACCAGAAAGCATTACATGGTAGATTTTCTGCTTTTGGGAACATAGTCTCTTGCAAAATTGCTTCAGATTCTTCTGGTCAGTCAAAAGGCTATGACTTTGTACTATATGATAACGTGGAATCTGCTCATAAAGCTGTACAGACGCTGGATGGCACTCTATTGAATGACAAGCAAGCATGTGCCGGACGGTAAGAATTTAGTTGAAAATAGCAACTCGGGCACTATTTTTATGAAATTACAATGATATCAACATCAACGTGTGACGCATGAAAGGAATCTCACCATTCAAACTAATTTTACATTGATTTTAGAAGTCATAATAATTTCAATCCAAGCTGGTCTAATAATCTATTCGAAGCTTCCTTCTCTTCCTAATAAAGTATATCAATCAATGACATGCTTTTTCAACAATTAGCTCATTGTTTGGTTCTTTCATAATGCTACAGATAAGAGCGTGCTTCCAAGGTCCATCAGTCCTCTCTTTGACTCCATAATGACAGAAACACAACTCGCAATACCTGTAGGCTTCCATAAAGAGCACTTGGAAGCTTTTTCTCAAATGAAAATTCACAACTAATCAAAATCCGACATCGATTACTGCATGATCCCAGATGACATCCAGATGAAAAACCATATTGGACTTTGAACATGTTATCATGGAAATTTCTGCTTTGGCTACTATGATGGTTAGTCATTGATTGATTAATACGTGTCTTCATTAGATTATTGTTGCCTAACTCCCTCTTAGGTTTGATTTGAATTGCTTTGCTTTGGACCGAGGGAAAGTCTTTCCTCTTCTCTCATCCTCGCTAACTAGGGGAATTCATTTCTTTCTGATCTCTTTACCTTGCGATGACACAACTCTTTTATTGTTTGTTCTTAGTCTTCAGATCATAATAACCTGCACCACCTCACTTCCCTAGTAAGAGTAGTATACCTGATCATCTGGGCATTCTTCGATGATCGCTAGAAACTTTTAACTTTCGGCACTTCATGGTCTAATAGCTATACGAAATCAGTCAGCACAAGCAACCAGGTAGGGCTTTTATACAGGGGAGCATCACAGGCTGACAAAAAACCAGCAAATCTTCGACGAAAGTTCTACTGAGCAAGCTTGTGGTTTATTTCGCAGCATCGAGGGCTCTAGGAGAAAGATATTTGCTAGCACTTAAACAATTCTTGTCTATCTCGCCTTTGTTAATGTGTTTCACCACATCCATACTATCACAACCGAAAAAAAAAGGTGTAGGAATGAAACTAAAGTGCAAAGTTTTACCTACAGTCTAGAGATGACATTTGGTAATGCTGCTTCCACTGCAAAGCGAAGGCCTAAAGACATTGGCATATATTCTTACGGAGATTCTCTCTTTTATTTTTGTTTTTCTTGTTATCACTTTCCAGTTCTATTTTTCTATCTTCTTCCACGGTGGTAGCCCTGTGCACCATAAGCCCTCATCGATGCGCCTTGATCTGACATTTAAACCACCAACCTCGCTTGCTCTCTTTATGTCTCTCCGAAGGTCATGAAAGGTTGCAGCCTCTCTCCATGCACGTGCATTGACATCGCTCGCTTCATAGGACACCAGATCTTTGTTTGTGCGGTGGCAGAACTCTGTGGGACTGAATCACCAGAGATGGCCGTCATACACATTTCATTCAGACAAAGCCACGAAATTTTGACAGCTGATCGATGTAATAATTCCAAGTCTTCCTGATTCTTTTCCGCATTAGGGAAGCATATTTTAATAAGCTTGGACTGCGTCAACTTGAAAATAGAAAGTTGATGATTCAAAGACATCCTCTGAATATGGCCGAAAAGGAAAAAGAGAACCTATGAAGAAGATAGACGAGAAAAACGATTTTAGTCAAGAGGATAGGCAGCTCATTTTCACCACCTTTTGGCGTCGTGAGTCACGATTTATGCATACTACACTAGAAAGTAGATTATATATTAACTAGTGTTATTGATACAAGAGGAATTAATCAAATAATCATTGATTACATACCATAGTAATGCCTCTAACTTAGTATCCATTCAACCTAATTATGGAAACCAAACTCATGAAAATTCAGAAAGCTAATTCGCGGAAAATTCTTTCACTCATTTCAGGTTCGTTGCAACCTAATTTTTTTTAAAGGTTTGGTTTGGGGAACCTTTGATTAGGTTTAGGGATATTGTTAATTTCGGACCAACAGCTCTTCATTAACTCGGGCTCTCCCAAGTCCATATCTCGCGCGACATTGGGTATTCAAAATTTTAATCAGTTTAGCCTATGCAAATTCAAACAAATGAGTCGCCACTAACATAGATATGGGAGAATACCTTACTATTTACCCAACCAGAGATTTTAAATTCAGGAATTTGATTACATTAATCATATGATTAACGCAATTTCGATACCTAACTCAATTGTGTGTTAATTAAAGCCATGACAACCTATTCGAGAAATCTAAGGCTTATCCTAACCATTCTAATGCAGGAAAATAACAGCCAAAATATTTAAGTGCATAATTAATTATCATCACAAAATCAAGGAAAATAGCATCATAATATTGTCCCTAAAAAGAAAAATATAATGTAAACAAAGAACCCTACTGTAGAGCCCTAAAGGCTTGTCCAATTTAGGGTTTTTCTTTTTTAAGGGTTTTCTAAATTTTTGCAATTTTTCTGATTTTTCTGAATTTGTATGAAATTCATATATTTTTATATATTTTTAATATTTTTTGATGTTTTTCGTATTTTCCGAAATTAAAAAAATGCGTTTTCAAGATTTTTGATATTTTAAGGTTTTTCTGAAATTTTTATTTTTATTTTTATTTTGAATTTTCTAATTTTCCTATTTTTTTTGGAATTTTTTAATATTTCGGATTTTTTTGTATTTTGAATTTTTTTAAATTTTTAATATTTTTCATGACTTTTCTGAATTCAAAGACATTTTATTAATTTTTAAGGATTTTTTCTATTTTTTTAAGATTTTTAAGATTTTTAAGATTTTTTTTTTTTTTGAATTTTCGATATTTTTTATTTTAAAAAATAATTCGGACCGGGTCGGGCAACCCGGCCTACTAAACCGACCCGGACCCTATCTGTACGGTCTGGACTATCGACCGGGCCGGCCTCAAAGGCCATGTAAATTTCCGATTAAATTGGCCCAAAAAAAAGTTTGCAAATCAGCCCATTTCAACTCTTTTACAAAAAACTCGGCCCAACTCCCAGCCTAGGCCCACTCGAAAAATGCTCAGCCCAGCCCCTTTTTGAACTTTCGGCCCTTTTTTTTTTTCTTTTCCCGGTTTTGTCTTTTTCTGGCTTCATCTTCAACCCCTTCTGGTTTTCATGCAGCCCGAAGCCTCCCTCCATGCAACTCCGCCAGCCGCACCGACACCGACGCCGCCGCGAGTCTTCACCGGCCCTAAGGAGGTCGCCCTACCGTCTTCCAGCGTCGGCCGTTCCGTCCGACCGACGCCGAGCGCCGCCGGTCGCTGCCGGTGATGACCTCCGGCGACCCTTTAAGCTCTGCATTGCCGGAACCAAAAACACTCCCCTCCGACTCAAAAATACGCGGAAATCTCACGAAAATTGCCATAATACGAATAAAATCACGAAATTAAACAATATACGAGCAAACACCTATGAAACTAGGTTATCGAAGACGGATCCGACGATGAAGGTTTCTGGATCTCACTCAGGCATTTTAACAAACACATCGTGTGCATGAATAAAAGAAGGAATTCCTGACTCGAGCCGACGTCAGACCGGGCCGAAGCTTCTAGCTAGTCATACCAGCACGTTTATAATCATTATGGAGGGACGACAGGGGCCGGGGCTCGCGCGAACTGGTCGGCACGAGCTCTGGCCCGCCACCTCGTCAAAATAGAACAGAAATGCGTTGGGGAGGAACCTACCTGGTTCGGGTGAAGTGTCACGGCGGACGGCGCCTGAAGAACGGACTTCGACGGCGTTCGAACACACGTCTGGCTTCAGTCGACTCCACCGAGGTCAGGGACGGCGATGACGAATGGCAGCAGCCGGATCCGGGCGGACGATGTTCTCGGGGTGACGGACAATGTTGATCGGCTGTGGCTCCGCTCCTGCCTTTCTTTTTTAGCCTCCTGCATTTTTCTTTCTTCCTTCTATGCTTTTCTTGCTCCTTTTCCTTCCTCCGAAGAACCAGAAAAACAGCCTCCTCCAACCAGCGTTTTCCTTGATGCCTTTCTCTTCCTCCGAAAAAAAAACAAACCAGCTCACTCCTCCTCTCGCTCAGATCTCCGGATTCTTGAAAGAAGATGGGAAGAATGCAATGAAGACAAGGGAGAATTGACACGAGAAAAGAATTGTAGAAGGATTTTCTGTATTTTCTTCTATGTATTGAACAATGTACAGAAGCAACAATATATAGTGAAAGGAAAGGACAATAAAGAAGGAAAGATTATATACTCTATTCTACGTATATCAAATCTAATCCTAACTTGACTTAATTATAATTGATATATTCTCAATATCTTCAGACATATCTTCCAACACTCCCCCTCAAGCTGGTGGCTTGTATATGTCTAAGACACCAAGCTTGCCCAGAAGATATGTATGCTGCCTTTGACATAAAGGCTTGGTGAATATATCCGTTGGCTGTTCAGTAGTTCTGATTCCTCTTGTTTCAATTATACCTTCTTGGATCTTCTCTCTGGTGAAATGGCAATCAACTTCTATGTGCTTCGTTCTTTCATGTAATACAGGATTCATCGCAAGCTTGAGCGCAGAATCATTGTCACAAAACAATAAGGTTGATTCCTTAACTCGTATTCCAAGGTCTGAGAGTAATCCCCATAGCCAAATTACTTCGCAAACAGTTTTGGCCATGGATCGATATTCAGCTTCAGCGAATGATAAAGACACAGTGGACTGTTTCTTCATTTTCCATGAAAGCAATGAGTCTTCAAGTTTAATGCAGAAACCGGAGATAGATTTTCGACTCATGGGGCAAGTTGCATAATCTGAGTCACAATAAGCTGTCATTTCCATATTGCACTTGCGAGAAAGTAGAATCCCTAGTCCTGGGCATTTCTTCAAATACCTCACAACCTTCAAAGCTGCATTCATATGAGACTGTTTGGGATTATGCATGAATTGACTCAGGGTCTGAACCGCATAACAAATGTTTGGTTTGGTCATAGTGAGATAAATGAGTTTGCCAACTAATCGCTGATAAATTAATGGGTCATTGAGCAATGGATCATCAATCTCAGATTTGAGCCCCATATCATATTCAGCTGTAGTCAACTTCACATTTTGTTCAATGGGAATAACTGCTAGATTACACCCTGACAGACCTGCTTCTGATATGATTTCCAGTACATATTTCCATTAGCTAAGAGATATCCCTTGATCTGAGCGAGCTATCTCAATTCCAAGAAAATATTTTGGTGACCCTAAGTCTTTAATGTGGAAAGTAGAATGCAAATATTCCTTGAGTTTTCTCACAGCAAATTCATCATTTCCCATAATAAGTATGTCATCAACATATATCATCAAGTAAATAGATGATATACCTTTTGTCCATGTGAAGAGAGCATAATCGTGTTTGGACTGTTTGAATCCTATAGCAGTGAGTGCATTGGTGAACTTTGCGTACCATTGACGTGACACCTGTTTGAGACCATATAAGGATTTACGGAGGCGACATACCTTAGACTCCCCCTGCCTCCGTAAACCCGGTGGAAGCTCCATATAGATTTCTTCATCTAAGTCACCATGTAGGAATGCATTGTTGACATCCATTTGGTGTAGAGACAGATCACGACATGCTGCAATTGATAGAAAAGTGCGGACCGTGAACCTTCGCCAATGGAGAAAAAATTTCATGATAATCGAAACCTTCTCGTTGAGTAAAACCTTTGGCCACTAATCGAGCTTTATATCTCTCGATGGAGCCATCTGCCTTGTATTTAATCTTGTACACCCACTTGCAACCAATTGGTTTACGATGAGAGGGTAATGAGACAATGTCCCATGTACGATTTTCCATCAGGGCATGAAGTTCATCCTCCATAGCTTTTTGCCATCGCGGATCTTGTACTGCTTCATAATAATGGGTTGGTTCCTGCCCCTCAGCCCCTCAGATACCCGACTAATGCAGCACATGTGGTCCGAAGACAACCGATGAAAAGAGACATACGAAGAAATAGGATAACGAGTACCTGATGAGTTTGAGGAAGCACAGACATAATCTCTCGTCCATATAGGTGGACGGCTAATACGCCCGGATCGTCGAGGTGCATCCTGCTGTGGAATGGTAATGGATTCCTCACTTCTGGATGCATCCTCTGTGGTCGGAGGAACTGTCTCTGGAGAAAAATTGGATTCTTCCTCATTTATTGCATATTCTGGCATTTTTTATTGATCCATAGTTGTTGTTGGTGCAAAAGGCTTGTCAAATAATGGTGTAACAGCTTCTTGTCGATGCTCGGTAGGTGCAATAATGTAGGATTGTCCAGGAGATAAGTCATCTTCAGAAAGGAAACGATGAACATTTGTACTCTGATCCAATTTTTGAGAAGAGGATAATTCTTCATGAAAGGGGAATATATCTTCATGAAAAATAACATCCCTGCTTATAAAAAAATCCCCAATGGATGGTTCATAGATCCGATATCCTTTCTTTAGGTTCGGATGCCCCATGAATATACATTTACAAGCTCGGGGACTCATTTTATCCCGATGCCCCACTATAGTCATGTAGCACAAGCAACCGAAAACCCTCAAATTTTGAAGTTCGGGTTTCTTTCCATAGAGCATTTCAAAAGGTGTCTTCCCATCAAGAATACGACTTGGCATGTGATTGATTAGATAAGCAGCTGTGACCACACAGTCTCCCCAAAAAATTTCAGGAATAGAAGCTTGAAATTTAAGAGCATGTGCTACTTCTAATAAATGACGATGTTTGCGCTCTACAATTCCATTCTGTTGTGGGGTATAGACACATGAACTCTCATGTAGAATCCCATTGGAAGAAAATAAGGACATGCATTCACTACTGAAAAATTCTTTGCCATTATCAGTACGAATGCGTTGCACACTTTTTCCAAATTGATTTTTTGATAAAGTAATGAATGTTTTCAAATGGGATAGAACTTGACTTTTAGACTGCATGAGAAATACCCAAGTAGCACGTGAGAAGTCATCCACTATTGTGAGGAAAAAACGCGAGCCATCACGATGTGGTGTGTGATATGGCCCCCAAACATCGACATGAATCAAGGAAAAAGAGCTCGTAGTGCGAGAAGTGCTATTTGGAAAAGGCGTACGAGTCTGTTTTGCTAAGGGACAGATAGGGCATTGAGGATAAGGAAAAGAGGCAGTATGACCCAATCTTTGATGATTAAGAGAAATTTTATCATTGGCAGCAGTATTACACAATGATTTTTTATTCAATTCAACATAGGATAATCTGAAATCACTAGGGAAATTGATCCAGAAATATAGCCCTTGCGAGACACTACCCAAGCCCATCAGTTTCCCAGTCGAAAGGGCCTGAAAGAAACAATTATCAGAATTGAATCGGATTTGACAAGAATTTTCCTCACAAGCTCGAGAAACTGATATGAGATTGAAATGGAAATTTGGAACATAGAACACATTTCGAAGTGTAATGAGTGGACTAAGATTAATTGTGCCAGTCATCATGACATGTGTGGTGTTTCCATTTGGGAGTTGCATTGAAATTGGTAAGTGCAATTTTTCGATTTTTGAAAAGAAATTTTTGTTGCAAACAATGTGGTCACTAGCTCCAGAATCTATTATCCATGCATCTTTAGAAATCGAATTCATCAGGCAATATGAAGTACCTGTAAAACTCCCGCTTTTATCAGAGGTGTCCAACCTCTTTAGGGCCTTCAGAAGTTCTTGATACTGGTCATCATTAATTGTTGGACGTAATTTGTCTAGATGTTGACCTGTCACCTGCAAAACTGTCGAAAGATCCATTTTTCCTTTTTCTCTGGGTTTGCCATGCAATTTCCAGCAATTATCAATCGTATGATGTGGACGTCAACAATAATCACAGTATAATTTTCTTTTTTCTTTAAAATTACCCCTTGATGACGTGGCAAAAGGAGGGCCACTGGATAATTTAAAAGCTGGTGCCATCGTGGCTCCATGAGGACCGTCCGATCCTGCGAACGATCGGACACTACGAGCACCGTCCGATCCAGATGGAGCGATTGCGTATGGGGCGTCCGATCCAGATCCAGGGGACGAATATATGCTGTCCGATCCAATCAGTGGGTGATGTCGCCGCGAGCTGTCGGATCTCTTCATCAAATCTGGGTCATCCATCCTCCTTCTTCTCTCTTCAGTGGAGACAAACCCTAGGGTTTCAGTTTGTCTCTCTCCCCGCCCCTTTGTCGCAGCCCCTCTGTTTCCGCCCGCATAGGCGGAGAGGGCCATCCCTTCTCCAGCGTTCGGTTGGTCGGAGGTGGCGGGGCGCTAGTTCTCTTCCTGGACGGCGAGTTGGTAAATCCGTCCGAGTGGCGGCATGGGTTCCATCGTCAGGAACTGTGACCGAAAACCTTGGTAAGATTCGTTCAGTATCAAGAGAAATCGGGTCACTTTTTCTCGATCCTTTATGTTTCGATACTGTTGTAAAGTTGATTCTGGCCCTTTTAGCTTCTCTTCGACTGCTTCCAGTTCGTTCCATAAAGTCGAGAGTTTGTTGAATGTTGCGGTTATGCTCATGTTCCCCTGTTTCAGATCTGAGAGTTGCCGGGTTAATGAAAAAATCTTGACCCGATCTAATTTACCATACATTTCCTTGATATTTTCCCACATTTTTTTCGAATCCTCCGTCGGGGGTAGCCCGGCCGCGACTTCGGAGGTGATGTAGTTTCCGATTCACGTTCGGACGAGTTGATTGCATTTTCTCCATAGTCGTGCCGCTCGCTCGTCGGACGGAAACGGGACTGTTCTGTCGATAAACCCCTCCTTGTCTTTGGTGACCAGCGCTCGCCGGAACTCCTGCGACCAGTTTGAGTAGTTGTCGGCTCCGGTCAGCTGTTGCGTGATGATTTGCAGTTCTGATCCGTCGGCCGTTGACGTGTAGAGCGGGTTGCCGGGCTCCGGGTGGCCGCTGGTCGCGGCAAACGGGTACGGGAAGAACCCGGGTTGAGGAACCGGGTAGGGATTCAAACCCGGGCCAGAATTACCCGACTCGCCCATGTGACCCGCATATGAAAAACCCGGCCCGGTGGATGGGCTTGCCCCACTTACGGCTGGTGGGCTTCCATCGGGCTGGACGTTGTATCCTTGGATCCCTGGCGATGATGCATTTGGGCTTGGCCCAAAAAATAATGGATATGGCAGCCACTGGTAAGGTTGGCCCGCCATGGGCTGGCCCATAGTGGGTTGCCCCATATTAGATTGAGCCTGGGAAATTTGCAACTGGGCATGTTGGGCCGTATTGGTTTGTTCCTGGGCCCGAACCTCTGAAGTCGGGTTCTGGATTTCTGGAGCTCGTGTGTCTTGATCACCGGATGCAGGGAGAAGACTCTGCTCCATGGTGAGAAGTTCCTTTCTTCAATTGATCTCCCTTTTGACAGATCTGATTCCTGCACTAATAATAACCTTACTTTGCAGGTTAAATTCTCTTGTTGCAACAAGAATATGATGCAGGTAATCACAAGGCGGAAGCTGTATAAAGAGCTAACAATGGCTCTGATACCATGAAAGAAGATGGGAAGAATGCAATGAAGACAAGGGAGAATTGACACGAGAAAAGAATTGTAGAAGGATTTTCTGTATTTTCTTCTATGTATTGAACAATGTATAGAAGCAACAATATATAGTGAAAGGAAAGGACAAACAATAAAGAAGGAAAGATTATATACTCTATTCTACGTATATCAAATCTAATCCTAACTTGACTTAATTATAATTGATATATTCTCGATATCTTCAGACATATCTTCCAACAATTCTTCTCTGAAGAATCTCACTTGAGCAGCTCACTCTTCTCCTGCGAAAATCCAGAAAAAACAGCTCTCTTGCCTCTGCATTTTCTCCTTCCTCAAAACCTCGAAACCAGCTTCCTGTTTTCCTCCATTTTCCTTCCCCACTCTGCTCAGTCCTTCGAGCTCTCCCTCTCTAGATGTATGTTGAATATTGTCCCTCCTCCTTGAATATCTCTCTCTTTCGTTTCATATATCCATCTCAAGGGTGGTGATGTAACTAGTATAAGCACCTAGAGGGGGGGTGAATAGGTGTTGATGAAGTTTACGCACAACTAATATCAGTTTATTGCAATCCACAAACAGAAAGTAAATAGAGAGAGTTAGAGAAGATTGCAAACACTTTTTTATAGTGGTTCGGCTTTAGACAAGCCTACGTCCACTCTCCGGGTGACCAGCCAATCGGTTGTATTTCACTATATGATCAACGGTGATTACACACTTTCGAGTGTTTATACTTGGTGATAATCAGTCTCACTAAGTCACTCTCTTTTGTAATACACTGAGATCACTCAAATACGCACTATGAACAACAGTTGAAGAACGGAATCAGCTTTGGAATGATGTTCATCTTCTCTACCCCCTAAGTCTCAACCTATCCTTAAATACTCTCCAAGCCACATTCGACCGTTGGCTCTTTCCGTGAGAGTTCCGTCTTCCCTTTCCTGGACAGACTTTATAAGGCAAGTCTTTTTGACCGTTGAGAGTAGATCGGATCCCCTTAGATTACGTTCGCCCATACAATCGAAATGCGGGCTTCCATAAGTGCTCTATTCTTCTTTGGAAGTTGTCCACTAATTGATCCTGTAAATCGATTAACATAACAGAATCAACATGAATAAGGTAAGTGAAATACTCTACCGTTGGTGATCTTATCTTGTAGATACAACTTAAGTCGACGAGACTTTAAGTTACGAGTCCGCCTAGAATTTCGATGCGTACGGTCGGACTTAAATTCTCGATGCAGCTACGGTCGACTTCAAAACTCGCCCGATAGACTCTTCCGTCTGGTACGGGTAGACTCTAAGGCACCCCAAGCTTTATCTTTTGCTTCAAGCAGACTTTAAAGCCTAAGTCTTTCTGAGTCCTTTTCCTTCAAGAATTTAGTAAGAATCTCATTTGTAAAATGTTTTGCAAACATCAAAACTAGGAGTTTCCTCAACAATCTCCCCATTTTTGATGATGACAAAACATTTCATTCATATGGCTTTCAGTTCCTGCAAAATATGGTTAGATAGAGCCTACTTCCAAATATCCTGCACAACTTATAAGAATAGTTCATATCAACCCTGTATAGATAATACAGCAGCAACATAACCACATTTCATCAGTGAATAAGCATATAAGAAAATATCATCAGACATTATATTATCATGCCAAATGTGTTATGCATCCAACTATCAAATCATCAACAGTTAAAAAGTTTAGAAATCACCATCAAAAGTCAAAAGCCATATTACTCCATATTACTCTCCCCCTTTTTGTCAACCTCAAAAAGAATTAGTCAGTTCAAAACAGTTTCTAAGACAGAAGATGTTTTTAAGAAGTTTTCTTGTTTGGGGTCCGAACAAGGGTGAAATCCTCCATATCCGATGCGAGACTTCTCAGTGCTGTCAATACATTGATTGACCGTCTTCTCAAGAGTTTCCGATCTGTTTGTGAAGGAGGTTTCCATTTCTATCTGCCGATCCTTGATCTCGGTTAGAAGTACCAAGATCTTCGATAATCAGCATTCCCAGATGAAGCTTCAGGTATTTGAAATTCAATATTTTCATAAAGATGCTCCCCTTGAATTGATACTTCATTCTATCCTTGTTGCCCTTCCTTTTCCCCCTCTTTATCTCCTTCTTTCTCCTTCTTCTTCTTCTGTTTCCTCTTCTTCTTGATCTTCTTCTTCTGGATCTTCTTCTGGATCTCCCGCTAATTCAGATACATCATTCTTCTCATGTTCTGTGTTGAGAATGTTTTCTGCATTTGTTTCTGCTTCTGGTTCTGACATTCTCTGAGAAGTTTGACGCATATTTGCCAGAATTGTGGAGATGCTTTCTTCTTCTTCTTCTTCATCTACCAGTAGAAGTTGTCTTCTCCTTTTAGAACTTGGCTCAGCAGCAGCTAACTATTTACCTTTTCTTTTTGCTGTCTCTGCTCTAGCCAATTCCTTTTCTTTTCGTCTCAAGTCTCTGCAACGTCCTTCAATCTCATCTTATTGATCATCTTCATGTCAATAGCCATTGTGGGAAGAGTTTTAGTGATGAATCTTCTGGTATGTCTATTTTGAGATGCTCAAAAATCCTTATCACTAAAGCTCCATAGGGTAGCTGTCATTTCTCTTTCGACACCGTCCGATACATGTGCAGTATTATTGTGTGAGGCTGTGAGAACAGTACTCCATTTTCAATAGCCCACATTAATTTGGCCTCAAATTTAGATACATCAGTCTTTGATGAGGCTTTTGGACGAATACAGCTGATAATAATCTTATGCAAAATAGTTCTTGCAGAAGTAAGTGATAGTGGCCCTTACAGACTTTGTAAGAAACTTACAAACTGTTTCATAGGAGACGTCTATTGGCCTGAATGCTCCTCTTTCAACTTTTATAATGTCAGCAAGAGTGTCTGTACTAACATCATAGAACCTGTCATTCACACTTTGAATTGCATTCTATCGGAGAGAGAAATGTCAAATTCGAGTAAAAATATGCTTTGTTAATTCGGGATAAACAAAGCAGCGAGAATCGATGCAAAATTGGTCCATCTGCAATTTTTCAAGGCATTCCATGCAGATTTACTTCAGCAGCATCCAAATAATCAAAATCCACAATTCTGTGGTTCATGATTCCTCGATCTATCAGTCTGTTGAAGAAGGTTTTATGTTCTCTGGATCGAAATAATTTCCCGGTTGTGTTTCGAACTACAGCAGCTATTCCCATTCTAACTTCAAAATTTATGTATATGTTCTCATCATCATCCTTCATACTATCTTTGCTTTTCCCTTTATCACTCACTTGTTCTGTACGAGTGGCTGGTGAGTCTGTGGCCTGTACTGCTTGAATGAGCCTGAGTTCATTCGCATATCCTTCCTTTCTCAAGAAGAACAATTTGACATCATCTCTAACATTTCTTTGGACTAATTTCTCATATCTCCTCATTATTACATGAGGGCTTTCAGTAGGTGTGGGTAGAGTTAGTCCAGGCGTACCTCTTCGTGAGAAATGTCGTTCTTCAGATTGTGATATGATGGCTCTTGAAGATTCTTCAGGATCATTTTGAGAAGAGACTCTTGGAGAATGTCCTTGAGTATCTTCGGAAGTCTGTGTGAGATCGAAATGCGTCTGTCCTCTGTCGACTCTTTTTCCTCCTTGCCCAGCAATCCTGTTTGATCTCCTTCTTGGAGATGGAGATCTTGATCTGGATACGAAGGATCTCGAGGCCATGTTCGAAGAGATTTGGTTTTGGAGAAGATTGAGATCGATTTAGAAAGAGTTTTTCTCTGTTAGGGTTTTCAAAACGTTCTGAAGAGTTAAAAGAAATCCCGACTTTAGACGTTTTTATACCCCCCCGTTAGAAGAACAAATGAACAGTCGCGATTCAAAACAAATTAAAATGGCAGTTATTTTAAACTTAAAAATATTTAATAAACATATGCCAAAAATATACAAATCAATCATGCAGATTAAAGGCACTTACCAAAGATTGACCAGATTGAATTAAGGAAATAACATACCTTCCCAAAATACCATAATTTCCTTTTTCAATAGTCTGTCCAGACGATTCCTTTTTCTCAGACTTTGTCCTGCTCTTATAGGATTTATAAAAAAGGGTTAATAATATTTAATCTCCCACATATTGAATCGAATGTACCTTTGTCCAGCGGCTTTGTGAAGATATCTGCTAATTGATTCTTAGAATCAATAAATTCCACGTATATATCTCCATTTTGCACATGGTCTCTAATAAAGTGATGTTTGATTTCAATGTGCTTTGCTCGGAATGTAGAATTGGATTCTTGGTGAGGTTTATAGCACTCGTATTATCACATCTTATTTCGGTGCAAGCTTCTTCCTTTCCATAATCCAATAGTTGTTGTTTCATTCATAAAATCGTGAGCGGCGAGCTTCCAAGAGCAACATATTCTCGCCTCTGCAGTTGATAGAGCCACGTGTTACGCTTTTTAGAAGACCATGATACCAACATTTGTCCAAGTAAGCGGCATGTTCCGGATGTACTCTTCTGTCTACTTTACATCCTGCTAAGTCGGCATCGAGTAGCCAATGAGAGTAAAGTCTGTTTCTTTAGGGAACCACGGACCCGAGAGATGGATAAGTTGCTATGTACTTAATAATACGCTTTCTTCTTTGTAAGATGAGATTCTCTTGGATCTCGCTTGAAAACGAGCACATACACATACACTTTGTATATAATGTAGTGCGGATGCGGTAAGATAGAGAAGAGACCCAATCATACTTCTATAAGATTTCGATCAACTTTCTTTCATGATTCATCTGATCGAGTTTAATGGAAGTTGACATTGGAGTTTCGGTCTTCTTGCGTTTTCCATTCCAAACTTCTTAACCAAATCTTTGGAATATTTCTCTTGATGAATAAATGTTCCTCGTTTTGATTGGTTGATCTGAAGTCCTAGGAAGAAAGTAAGTTCTCCCATCATACTCATCTCGAATTCCTCCCGCATAGACTTTGAGAAGTTCTTGCACAAACTTTCATTAGAAGAACCAAAAATAATATCATCTACATAAATTTGTACTAAAAGGATGTCCTTACCTGCTTTCTTGATAAATAAAGTTGTATCAACCATACCTTTCTTGAAGTTGTTATCTAATAAAAACTTACTGAGTCGTTCATACCGAGGCTCGAGGTGCTTGTTTCGATCCATACAAAGCCTTTTTCGGTCGAAAACATGATCGGCTTTCTTGTTTCCTCAAACCCGGTGGTTGTTCCACATAGACTTCTTCTTTGATGAACCCATTTAGAAATGCGCTCTTTACATCCATTTGAAATAGTTTGAAATTCGATAACAAGCATAGGCAAGTAATAGTCGATTGCTTCTAATCTTGCAAGCGGAGCATAGGTTTCATCATAATCTATTCCCTCAGTTGGGAATAACCTTTTGCCACAAGTCTTGCCTTATTTCTGGTGACTTTTCCAAGTTCATTTACTTTGTTTCGAAGACCCATTTGGTACCAATAATTGTCCGTTCTTTTGGTTTAGGAACTAATTCCCATACATCATTTCTCTTGAACTGTTGAAGCTCCTCTTGCATTGCCTCTATCCATCTTTCATTTTCCAGAGCTTCATTAATACCTTTGGGTTCAATTTCAGAAATAAGTGCAACAATACCTGTATCCTTTTTGTTCCTTGATCTGGTTTGAATCCCTTCGTTGATGTTTCCGATCACGAGCTCTTTGGGATGACTAGACTTATGCTTCCAGTTTCTTCGAACTTCAGCATTATCGAATCTTCGTGGATGCAGAAATATTAGGCTGAGTTGATTCTTCTTCATGAATTCCTTCTTTGACTATTTCTGAGAAGATTCTCGCTTTGTTGAAACATGATCTTTCGGTACGGCATCTGGTTCGATTCTTCATGCACTCTTTGTAACACTTTGTTTTGGAACTTCGAGTCTCCGAAAACTTTACATTCATGGATTCTTCCACTGTCTGCGAGTGTTTTTATTGAACACTCTATATGCTTTGCTAGAGTTTGAATAGCCCAGAAAAATACCTTCATCTGACCTTTCTTCAAACTTACTAGGTTGACGATTAACATTTTTAAGAATATAGCAAGGACAACCAAAAACTCGAAAATATGAAACAATAGGTTTTCTTCCTTTCAAAATCTCATAGGGAGTTTTCTCAAGTATAGGTCTAAGAAAAATTCTATTAATAATATGACAAGAAGTAGAAACTACTTACGCCGAACCGAGTTGCCACCTTGCTTTCTATAAGCAATGTTACGGCCATTTCTGCGAGAGATCTATTCTTTCTCTCCACAACTCCATTTTGTTCGGAGTGTAGGGAGATGAAAAAGTATGTTGTATACCATTTTTATCACAAAAGTCTGAAAAGTCTTGATTCTCAAATTCTCTCCCATGATCTGTTTTGATACTTGAAATAGAGTAACCTTTTTCATTTTGAACCTTCTTTGCAAATGTTGAGAAATATGAGAATGTATCTCCTTTATTTGCAAGAAAAAATACCCATGTAAATCGAGAGTAATTGTCTACAATCACAAGACAATACTTCTTACCTCCGATGCTATAAGTTCTAGTAGGTCCAAACAAATCCATGTGAAGAAGCTGTAACACACAGTTAGTGGAAATATGCTTTTTAGATTTAAAAGAACTTCTTACCTGTTTTCCCAGTGTGCATGCGAGCAAAAGTTCTGTTTTCTTGTAATTTAGTGAAGGTAAGCCACGAACAAGCCTTTTGTTGGCAAGCTTGGAGATTTGTTTCATGCTGACATGTCCAAGTTTGCGGTGCCACAAATCTGCTTCATCTTGGACTGATAATAGACATTTTGTAGTGTCTACATTTATATCCGAAGATAAATGTTCCCATGTCTTCGTCCAAAAAAGTCGTGAAGAGTCAATGCTTGTTCCATAACATAAGTTCTCTTTGAAGTTTATTCTGAAACCAGCATCACATAACTGGCATCAAGATTGTAGTTTAATCCTTTGACTAGAGAAACATTGTTGATGATTAGGCTGCCAATCTTGACAGTTCCCAGTCCTATAATGTTTCCTTTAGTGTTTCCTCCAAAAGAGACTGTTCCTCCCTTGATTTTCTCAAATTCAATGAACATCTTTGAATCTCCGAGTCATGTGTCTCGAGCATCCACTTTGTCCAAGTACCATTTCTTCTTTCTTTTGAAGCTTACCTGCAATGTTTACAAGAACTCATTTTTTATTTGGTACCCAAATTTTCTTGGGTCCATTATAGTTAGTAGTATAAGCTTTTTCTATCCAATTCTTTTGAACAGTCTCCGACTTTAGGACATTTGTTTTCAAAATGTTCTTTTTCTCCACAATTTGAACATTTAAGATTATTTCTACCAATAGGTTTAACAAAATTACTTTTGAAATGATTTTTATAAGCTTGTCGATGAGGTCTTTGTTTTATTCTTTCCTTGACTTTAGGAAAATCAATCAGGGAATCATTTTCTTTATAGAAACCAAGTCCTGACTTGTCATAATAAGGAATTTGAATAGAAAGAATATGCTGAAGGGTTTTTGATCCTTTTGAAAACTTTGTGGTAATATCTAAAAATTCCTTTTTGAAAACATCATTCTCTTTTTGCAAAGAATCTTGATTTTCCTTTGCTTTCAAAAGATCCTTTTTGATAGATTCATTTTCATTTAAAAGAACCTCTCGATTTTCCTTCATTTCCAAAAATTCCTTTTTGAAATCATCCAAATTTCCCTTCAAAAAATCGTTCTGTTTAATCAACTTGTAATTTTCCTTTTTTAATGTGGAGATCCTTTTCAAAGTAGTTTTTAGATTAGAACAAAGCTCATTTATATAATCTGAAACTTCTAAAGGAATATCGAATGATTTACCTCGATTTCTCAATGTCTCGAGTCTAAGTCGATTCGAATCAATCTGAATGTGCCATAAGACAAATGTTTCCATATTCGTCTTCACTATCCTCAACTTCGTATCGCTCCATGTTTCAGCCTTGAGAGCCTTCTTGTATTTTTCAAACTTTCCTTTGTTCTTTTTGAGTCAGGGACAATTCTGTTTAATGTGCCCCTTTTTCTTACACTCAAAACAAATTACCTCTTTGGCATAATCATCATCATCATCGGACTGCGTTGTCAGGCCATGCCGCTTTGTTTTGTTGTTGAATTTCCTTCCTTTTCTGTTTAGTTTCTTTACCTTTTTGATCGCGGTGCTAGTTCCTCATCATCCAGCTCTTCTTCGAATCGTATCATCGAATCGGTATTAGACTTAAGAGCAATAGACTTTTTACCTCTGGATTCCACTTCCTCGTTCATTTGTTACGCCTCATGACTGCAGAGTGCCTACAAGCTCATCAACCGTTAGTGGTGAAATCCGCGAGTTTCTCGATAGATGTCTTCACATTGTTCCATTCTTTTGACAGTCCTCTCGAAGTTTGTTGACTTTCATTGGTCCGAGAACAGGCTGTCCTTGATATGCCAAACCGTTTACAATTTACGTAAAGCGACGAACATATCTCCTATTGACTCTCCCTGTTTCATCTTGAAGGACTCGTATTGACCAAGTAAAATATTTACTTTGGTCTCCTTGACACGATCAGTTCCTTCATATGTCACATGTAGTCTATCCCATACTTCCTTCGCTGTATCACAAGAAGATATACGATTATATTCATTAGGTGATAAAGCATAATATAGGGAGTAAATGGCCTTTGCATCAATAGTTTGTCTCTTTGTTATCTCTTCTGGAGAGAGAGTGGCTGATGATTACTTTTCTTTCTCATCGGTACTCTTTGAAGTCTTTCGATGTTATCGGTGGGCTCGATTCCCTCTCAACCACATCCCATTCCGGTGGATCTTTCGACCTGAGGAAAGCTTTCATTTTATTCTTCCGAGATATTGTAATCCTTGCCATCGAAGTATGGTGGACGAGTGTTGCTCTGCCCTTCAATTAAACCTGGTGCAAGAATACTAGCCATAGAGGATCTTTAACTCAGAAGTAACAAACACTTCAAAACTTGAGCACGAGGCTCTGATACCAATTGATGTAACTAGTATAAGCACCTAGAGGGGGGGTGAATAGGTGTTGATGAAGTTTACGCACAACTAATATCAGTTTATTGCAATCCACAAACATAAAGTAAATATAGAGAGTTAGAGAAGATTGCAAACACTGTTTATAGTGGTTCGGCTTTAGACAAGCCTACGTCCACTCTCCGGGTGACCAGCCAATCGGCTGTATTTCACTATATGATCAACGGTGATTACACACTTTCGAGTGTTTATACTTGGTGATAATCAGTCTCACTAAGTCACTCTCTTTTGTAATACACTGAGATCACTCAAATACGCACTATGAACAACAGTTGAAGAACGGAATCAGCTTTGGAATGATGTTCATCTTCTCTACCCCCTAAGTCTCAACCTATCCTTAAATACTCTCCAAGCCACATTCGACCGTTGGCTCTTTCCGTGAGAGTTTCGTCTTCCCTTTCTTGGACAGACTTTATAAGGCAAGTCTTTTTGACCGTTGAGAGTAGATCAGATCCCCTTAGATTCTGTTCGCCCATACAATCAAAATCTGGGCTTCCATAAGTGCTCTATTCTTCTTTGGAAGTTGTCCACTAATTGATCCTGTAAATCAGATTAACATAACAGAATCAACATGAATAAGGTAAGTGAAATACTCTACCGTTGGTGATCTTATCTTGTAGATACAACTTAAGTCTGACAGACTTTAAGTTCTGAGTCTGCCTAGAATTTCAGTCTGGTATGGTCAGACTTAAATTCTTAGTCTGGTACGGTCAGACTTAAATTCTCAGTCTGGTACGGTTAGACTTCAAAACTCAGTCTGATAGACTCTTCCGTCTGGTACGGGCAGACTCTAAGGCACCCCAAGCTTTATCTTCTGCTTCAAGCAGACTTTAAAGCCTAAGTCTTTCTGAGTCCTTTTCCTTCAAGAATTTAGTAAGAATCTCATTTGTAAAATGTTTTGCAAACATCAAAACTAGGAGTTTCCTCAACAGGTGGGATCTCTAAGACATTGCTGCGATACGGAAGCATTTGTAATTGGTCAGTCTTTAATGCCGCTGAAGCCCCTCCTGCTAGCTGTTCACAGTAGAAGCTTCCTGATTCAGGGCGCGTTCAAGTTTGGAGTCTGCCTAAAAGGATGTAAAATCGCGAATCCCTGTTGTTCTGAACACGATTTACGTTGAACCATTAGTCAAGGCTTTTAAAGCAAAACCCATGAAGACAAGACAAGCGAACGTGGCTTATCCATTGAAGTGATTGATGTCCGAGACATTTTAGGGTTTCTTGTGGGGTAAATGAAGGACTCTCAATTCCCTTCAAGCAGTGTCGCTCTAAAAAGGGGTGTTTCGCTGTTCTCATCCGTGAAAGGACGTGAAGAGTAGGAAGGGCAAGGCCGAACGCGGAGCCTAAGCGAAAGTCAAGAAAATCTCTGTCATGTCCGGGTGGGTCGAAGGTAATTCTCAACTCCCTAGACAAAGCTCGAACATATTCAAATACAACAAAATAAAGAAAAGGGTACACGAACATAGAGACAACCCTTATCTTTGTTGCCTGATCCGTAGAAGCCCCAATCATTGTATCGATTTTAGCCTAGACCTCGTCATTGTAACGGAGTATTTTACAAGGCGATCATATCAAATGATGAACATGGAGAAATCCACACAGAAGAAAGTAGAGTTTCGAGATTTAAATGCAGAAGTCAATAGGAATGCGTATCAGATGGATAATGAGATTGATCGATTACACTTGTTGTTGGGGTTATCACAGACAATAGCTGCACTAGATGAAGTGGCTAAGCCACCTCATTTTCTTTTCAGATTCTTTTTCATGAGAATTACAAATTTTTCATCTGATTTTTTAATAATGACAATTTTAATTGTGTTGCAAAAATCAAGTTGATAAGACAACCATCGAATAATGTTTATGTTGAAATGATCATGTTCATAAACTATTCAAATGTTTTCTTTCAATTTACTTTAAATTTTTGCCTTACTCATCCCACTTTCTCAAACCTGTCAAAATTATCACTCCATATTATTTGATGTTGACTTTATTAAGTGTCTCTTCACATCAACAAACATATCATATATATTAAGTCAAGGAGAGCAATAAACTCAACTATCACTTCTACGCATTCCATTTATGGCACAATGTTCAGTTTAAACCTTAGCTATACCATATGAATGCTTCAGGTTGATGAGTCAATCACTATAGCTCCACCAACAAGCCAAAAGCTAGAAAATCTGTTTACATGAGATAACAAGTGTCCGAGACATAGGTTCTCTAGCAGTTCACTTACTACATGGCTTATTTTTGTAACTTAATGAAAAAAAAATACTACTTGTTTATTACTCGATTACCGCACTCGCTGATTCTCTATATGCCGTGTTTCAGTTAATTTTATCAATAATTTATGGGTCATAACAAGTTGTTATTTTCATAATAACGTAAAGAACATTATGTTAGTAAATTCCAATTAGAATTCTTGCTGGCTTCTCTTTCCATTTTTGATAATTCCTTTGTCTAACTAGGGAATGGATTCGAAGCTTGATTTATAAAATAAATCTTATAAAAACTTCGAAACACTTGTTAATCAACCTAATAAGAAACTTTTTTTGTATTTAACATATTGCTTTCTCTCATGTTATTTTTTTTTTGGGTAAAGGTAAGTAGTATATATGAGATTCGACCATGCACTATACAAGGGGGTGAGATTCGGCCCCAACACGCACTCAACGAGACGACATGTCCTTGGAGTGTGGGGGGGCCAAGTTCACGAGAACAAGCTAGAAACAAACTAGAGAAAAACAAGAGCAGTCACACCATACACTCCCACATGCTATCCAAAAATACTGGGATCAATGTCCTAACTACATTGTAAACTTCTATTCCTAGAAGTATCGACCACCACGTTGAAAGCCAATGCTTTATCCTTAACCGCCTTTATACGGTATTGCTTCATCAATGGCAAGGAGAGGTTAGACGACCGGAATGTGATGTCATTCTTAGTTTTTCAAATTACATAACACGTGGCACCAAAGGAGAATCTAGCCATGTTCTTATAAAATCCTGTACCCGAGAGAGTATTACATAACTGCCTTTTCTCTCATGTTATTTGTAATCATTATTTTGAAAATCATAATATTGCTTATTAAATATACTGAATAAGTATTCTAGGAGTATTCGTACCCCGGCCGAAACCATCCTTTTTACAGCAAAAATCATTGTGGAAGAAATACGGCGGTGAAGCGTTGGCCATTGCTTGTTTCTTGTGTGTGACATAACCGCGTTGATGCTAGACACGTCATCACTTCACTCGTCTTGGTCTCCTCCCTCTTGCTCTCTCCTTCAGAAACCCTATATCATCTCAACACACTCTCCTCCTGCACTCGATCCCTACATATACGTAATTGACTTGCTAACTCAAATTCCACGCCCAACTAAAACTTTATCTCATCACGGTGCTGGACAGCACAAAATCTTTCACTTCCGATCCATCTCCAAACCTTATTACACAAAACAACCAGACATGGAGGAGTACCCAACAGGTTTCAGGTTCCATCCAACTGAGGAAGAGTTCATTTCGTTCTACTTGCACAACCAGCTTCGCGGCCTTAAGCAAGACAAGATTCATCGTGTCATCCCTGTCCTCGACATTTTCGACACTGAGCCATGGAATCTCCCGCATAATTACACAGTCCGCATGCGTGCGTGCGATTCTTTCGCATCGCCTATATTGATTGAACTATGCACTAAAAATGGGTTCTTGAAAATTTCAAATGCCCATCACCAGTGAACTTTCTTTTCCCCAAATTTTCTTAGTTGAATTTGTGTTGCAGTGCTTGCCGGAGAGCTGTGCAGAGAAGACAGAGAGCAGTGGTTCTTCTTCGCGCCCATCCAGGAGAGGGAGGCGAGAGGAGGGCGGCCCAGCCAGAGCATGGCCACCGGCTGTTGGAAGGGCACTGGGTCTCCCGGGTACGTCTACTCGTCTGACAACAAGGTGATCGGCGTGAAGAAGTCAATGGTTTTCTACGTGGGAAAACCTCCCACAGGAAGAAAGACCCAGTGGAAATTGAACGAGTACAGGGCCATTGAACCCCTGCCGACTAATCCCCATTCCACGAGCCGTAACATTTCCATTCCTGAGGTGAACGTGCTATCAAGAAGTTTGGACCTTTATTTCCACTTTTTCAAACATAGACAGGATCAAATAATTTCGTGTGCATGACACATTGGTTATCTAATTTTCACTTTGAATGATCGTTCTTGTACTGGTTTGTGTCGTGTACTTTATTGGTGCTATGCGGCCGCAGACTATTAAATTTCCGTCCCTACTTTAGTTCCTACTTGGATTTCACAGAAAAATGCAATAAACATTTTTCTGTGTTTGATTTTCTGGAAATAATGTACCTGTAGCTAAGGCGTGAATTCACGTTGTGCCGAGTGTATGTGGTGTCCAGGAGGTCTCGAGCATTTGATCGCCGGCGACCAGAAGCGGTGGCTGGAGAGACAACAATCCAGGGCGGCGATGGCGCTGCTAGCAAGGAAGGCGGATGCGGAGGCAGTGGATGTGGAGATGCATCATCATCAGGAGTAGTTGCGGCCAACGCAGGAAGTTCCCATCAGTGGGAGGCGGCAAGTTTGGAAGTGCCAATTTGGGATTGGGAGCAACTGGATTGGCTCTAATTTCATGTAGAGGTACTTCGATGATGTAGTTGTCATGGTATCCAATCCCTCCCTCATTATATTTATCCATGTATATTTTGCGTATATAATCTATGTGTATGACATTGTGCTTGATACCTAATTAATAGACAAGCCAAACATGATATGCAACCTAAATGTGTGTAAGTGAATCATATGCATATCTTGTCTATCGAATTTTCGGTGTAAAATTGATTGGGCCTAGGAAGACCTAACTTGATAGATTAGGCTTAAGATGGAAATTAATTTGTACTTTTAAGCAGATCAGTACAATTCTACACCTGAATAAAAATAGGTATTTACTAGTAAACTTTTCCCATTATCCATCTTTTTACATTGATGATGGATGATGCGTCAAAGAGCTTTCGAGTTGTTGTTTATGAAAAAATCATTTGACTCAATATTTGATACCACAGTCAACCTTAGAACAAATTGTGGCAAATTAGGGCTAGTAACATGTTTGATTATACTATAAAATAAGAAGGAAAAGATGGGATATTTGCCATTATATGTAAGGTTAATACCACGAAAAATCTTAAATTAACACACTTGCAACAAATTTACTTACCACAAAAAACCTCAAATTGGTATATCTGTGACGAATTTATCTTTTGTTAATTTTTGTTAAATTTTACAATGAAATTGGAATTTGATGACATGAGGTAATTGGCCGGTATATTAATTTGAGTTTTATCTTTCGTTTGTTACAAGTGTACTAGTTTGTAGTTTTTCATTGTATTAATTCAATTTAACAAAAACTAACATATGGTAAATTTATTACAAATGCACCAATTTGGATTTTTTTTATAATCAAAAAATTAGTTTATGTTAAATTTGTTACAAGCATACTCGTTTCGAGTTTTCAATGGTTAGAAAATTAGTTTAGGATAAATTTATCACGAGTGTACCGTTTTAGAGTTTTTCAAGGTATTAATCCTTATATTTATGTAAAGTTGGTTACATTTGTGCCAGGCACTCCATCTTTATAATTTTATTTTCTTAAATAAAATTTTATTGCATTTCTATTAGCTACAAACTCATTTACATAAACAATAAATAATTATGAATTTGTAGGTTGCACGTTTATATCTAAATTTTTATAGTGCAAGTGAATTTATGCTTTTCATCTCACAATATTGTTGTACGAGTGATTTTTCTTCGATTTAGTGAAAGAAAGGATATAAAATGATATATAAAAAATAACTGATATCTATTAGTACATGTATGTCTATTTAAAGATAATTTAAAGGGTATCCTATATCTTTATGTAATGTTAACCCTAAATAGGTAAACAATAAAGGGTAGGAGTTGCGTGGGTATAACCCCTATCTATGGATACATTTTATACTCATCATTTCAAATGTTTAGAAATTGGAACCTAGTCCTTGACTTTTACTACCATCCTGGAACGATTCGGGCATGCCGATTTCGAAGGTTTTCCAGCAAAAGCCTATATTAGGATGATTCATATTAAATTATGTCCGGAAGTGTAATTAACTATTTTCAAAGATTTCTCTAGTTAAGAACTTGCCTTATGTGTCGCTTGAATAAATGAGGAGAAATATATAAGCGAAGGAAAATATTCTAATATATAGACTGCGAAACTTTTTGAGCAACCCACTCATGTTTACTATGTCCAAATTTATGATGAAAAAGGTATCTCATGAAAAAAAAAAAAAAATTAGACAACCTTTATACCTTAAATTAGTCCAAAAGAGAACATGAAACTACACCAAAGCATACACAAAGTGGATATGGTTTACGCATTTACTTGCACAATAATATACATGTAGAATCATAAATTTATGTTCTATCGTGTTTCGAGATCTACAGATTTACTTATTACAATAATTTATTGATTTTTAAACTATATGAATCTAATGTATACTAAATGAATTCAGTTTATGATGACAATTAGTACTTTAAAAATTGTAATATTTCTTATTTACTTAATGATAGGGATACCTTTTAACAAAATCTATTGAAAATTTAGACGGCATAGGTTTATGGCCATAAAATAGAGCAATATTCGATTTTATTTATCAAATTGCAAAAGGAATTGCGCACTTCTTCCTTTCATGTCATCGATTGGAAATGCACGAAGAACAGCAAATATAATCTAATTCTATTGCTAATAAGATAAAGCCTCTAGTAAATAAATTAGGAAATATACTAAAAATGTCTTGTCCATGACCTACCTTTTTCTATCTAGAGAGCAAAAGACATAGGTTTAGGGGTTTTGTCTAAAATATAGGCTATGACCCTCAATTAGGTACGAGCTCTCTCAATCCCATACCTTGCACGATATTGAGATATTCAATATTAAGTCACATTGACATAATAATAGTTTTCAAATGAGAAATTGACACTAGCCTATTAGGACAGGTTAAAAACTAAGGGAGGCACGAAAGAGAGAATAGTTTTGTGATTCGATAAATGTTATTTATCACTGGACAATCTACTTAGTAATATGCTCGTAATGGAATGAAATTGAAAGTAACCAATTAAGACAGGGTAGATGGCCAATAGAGTGCAAGAGGGGTCGGGCATGATATTAAGGGGCCTGGCCCCTTCTTTCTTTCTTTATGTCTGGGCCGACCTGGCCCCTTCTTTCTTTCTTTTCGGCTCCTGTGCCCAGCCTCCACCTCTCATTCCTTCTTTCTTCTTTTCCCCAGGCCCGGCCTCTTCTTTCCCTCTTTCTTTCCCCGGCCCGGTCCTTGCATCTCTTCTCCCTTACGCTCGCTGCAAAAGGTGGCTCGTACGAAACGGAGTACAGGAGGCACAGAGATAGAGAAGGGAGTCGGAAGCGCCATTTTCGGGTCGGGAATCAGGCTGGCCAGCAAGCTGGCGGTGGCAGAAGCCATGTGCGCTTGCTGCTATCCCTTAAAAGCGAGAGAGGGAGCGCGGGTGAGAGAGAGGCCGAGAGAGAGAGAGAGAGCCGAGAGTGGGAGAGATAGACCGTCATCCAACGTGCCCGATTCGTGGCCGACGACCCGTCACCGTGCTCCCTGTCCGCGCCAAAGCCCCGGTAGGTCTCGGCCCATCTTTTTTATTTATTATTATTTTTTTTATGGATTTCTCCCACTTGGAGTCGATTTCCCGAAGATCCCAACTCGAAGGCATGCGAGGCGACCGGACGTGGTCCGGTTTATCGAGTTTTCCCCCGTTTGCCTCCGTCAAGCTGGGTAGGGAACGCCGTTCGCCGGCGCCCCTGTCTTCCTTCGCCCCTCCCTTTGCTCTGTTTTGCCCTGTTTCGGGCGACGCCGGGCCGGCGCTAGCGGCCGTCCGGCTCACTCGAGCTCCGGCCCATGTCGCCCTTGAATGTTTTTTCCATAGCTACCTACGTCGTGTGTCGAGGTCTCCGGTGGGGGTTCGAGTCCTAATCGAGCCAAGAATCTCTTGTTTTCATAATGCACTCCACCTGTTCGGTAAAATGTGTGAACGAGATCCGGTTTTGTTTCGTTGTTTTGGGCCGGAATGGAGTCGCCCAGGCATCATCCTGTCCAGTCGAGGCGTTCCCGTGATTTTTTTAGCGTTCCGGACGTCGACAGTTGGCCGTTTCGCTGTCCCCTCGCCACCGCCATCGATTTTCATTCCCTGTTCCGGGGCTGGGTCAGGCCCATCTCGCGGGTCTGGCCGCCCCGGGCTTTGTTCGTTGTAGGCCTGTGTTTGTTTTTCTTTTCTTACGGGCTAGAGTTTTCTCTGCCAGTGGGCTGGGTTTAATTTATCTTATTTTTAGGGTTGGGCTTGCGTTTTGAGCTGGACTGAGTTTGAATGTCAGGCCCAGCCCGACTGGAGGCCTAGCAACCCGGGTCTGCCGACCCGGTCTCGATCCGGAGATCCGACCCAGGTCCCCACCTTTTTAGTTTCAAATAATTTCTTTTTTAAATATACATTTTTAGGAAAGATATTTCAAAAATTGCCTCAAAAATTCTAAAATCTTTAGAAAAATTATTTTAAAAATAAAAATTATATTTAATTTTTATTTTAAAAATTCCGAATTTTTTTTCTAAAATAGGAAAAGGCTTAGAAATTAGATTTTGAGTAGTTTTATTTTAATATATGTGAAAATATTTGATAATTTTCTTTTTCCTTAGCTCAATATTGAATAAGCTATTAAGACTTTATGTTAGGATATTGTGCGCTCTTAGAAAATGAATGTTAGATTTGTGTACTTTTATTATATATTATTGGGAAAATGTTACTAAAAACCCTAAACTATGCCATCTGTAATAATTTTACCATAAATTTTTTTTTGTATCACCAAAAACCCCAAATTATGCCACTTGTGACAATTTTAATCTGAACTTTTTTTTATGTCATAAAAAATCTCAAACTATGACATTTGTAACAAATTTACCCAAAATTTTTGACTGAGGGGCATTTTCGTCATTTTCTATTGTTTTTACTTTATTTTTTTTCTCTTGATTGAGGGAAGACAATGGGGCCGCCCTCATCAGCGTCGAAGTCGGGAGAGGCTTTGACGGCCCTCGCCTGATGCCGGCGAGGGTGGCCTAGGCTTGGGCGACCCTCGCTGACGTCAGGTGAGGGCCGCCTAGGCATGGGCAAGCCTTGCCGGTGTCGGGGGAGGGCCGCCCAAGCGTGGGCAGCCAGATCCAACGAGGGCATTGGCAAGGGCAGTCTTGCCGGCTTCCTCCTATCAAAACAAAAAAAAAATTAAAAATGACGAAAATGTCCTTTAGCCAAAAAAAAATTAGGATAAATTTGTCATAAGTAGCATAGTTTAAGGTTTTTTGTGGCATAAAAAAAGTTATGAGTAAAATTGTTACAAATGATATAGTTCAAGATAAAATTATCACAAGTAGTATAGTTTAGGGTTTTTTGTGACACAAAAAAATTTTCAGGGTAAAATTGTTACAGTGGGCATAGTTTAGGGTTTTTGATGACATTTTGCCTATATTATTTGATTGCATATTTTCAATATATTAACTGTTGTTTTAGCCTAATTAGGAATTGGACCTTAGGATTCTTGATTAGCGAGTGGGCTGCTTGCACATTTTTAGTTAGTTTGTTAACAAGATTAAATACTGAAAGGGTATTAGTTTATTATTTAGTATAATCAAATTCCTAGCTTTAGATTCTCTAATTATGTATGAAATGAGGTGTACTTCCATGGTTCACTTGGTTTCCAACCAACCCTAATATGTCAATGGCAACTCCAACGTCATAATGTCGAAACATTTGAAAATTCTCATAGTATCAATTGAAGTTAGAATTGAATACGAGTTTAAGAGAGCTCATGCCTAATTAAGGGCCATAAGCTATGCACCAATCCCATGTTTTCTAAGATAGGTTGTGATAGACATAATGTCAGATTAGTCGTGGTTTCAATTTGACTCTCTTGGCGTGTGTTCTAGGAAGGTGGGATGTTGACTTTGCTTGTGGAAACTTCAAAACCATATTTTTGGATTGGAATCAGCCGTAATAAGGTAGGTTGTGTGAATCTAAGCTATTTCTTCATACACAAGAAAATTTTTATAGATTGTTTGGTATTGATGTCTTGAAACTCTTCTTATTTAATGACATTAATGTGGTATGTTGTCGAAAAAGATGCGGAACAACTTCACTAGATATATTTCATCTCTATCATGTGTTTTTTTAATAAATTCATATCAACCGCGTGACCTCCAAAATATTGTTGGAGGGATACAAAAGCATTTGTAACGGGTGATGCCTTTTCTGCGGCTAAAGCCTCCTCTCTATTAGCTAAACACGACGAAGCTTCCTGATTCGCTAGTCATTTAAGGTTGCGAATCCCTCGAATCCCTGTTGATCTGAACACGAATTACGTTGAACCGTGGGTTGAGGTTTTGAAGGCAAACCCGTGAAGGCAAGACCAGCGAACATGGTCGTTCATTGAAGTGATTGATGTGTTGAGACTTTTTGGCGGTGCTTGTGGGGTCCACGAAGGACTCCAATCTCTTCAACCTGTTTCGCTTTAGAAAACGGGTGTTTCACCCCTCCTCATCCGGGAAAGGACGTGAAGGACAGGAATAGCGAACATTGAGTCAAAGCGCAAAGTCGTGAAAATCTCCGTCATATGCGGGACAAACTTCTATATATTCCCGAAGAAGCCCGATTGCTGGTTCCTTTTTGACCCCTATCTTATCATATGAGAGAATATTTTATGACGGCTACGTAAGAGATGACGACATCTGAAAAATTAAAAAGTATGATTTTTTAACTTCGTACTAAAATGTTGATTGGGATACATTTTAAGTGGACTATGAGATTGAGTGGTTACACCTCTCTCGTTACAGTTGGGCTGAGGTTATCATTGACAAATGGCTGCACTAGATCTAAGTAGCTGAGCCATGGCTTAATGCATTTTCTTTTTGAATTCTCCTTCATTTTTTGCATAATTTGAGATACTTTTAATGGTGACAATTCTTACATCATTTATACTAGTTTCAAATGCAATTTTTTTTTCTTAAATAAGATATTGTCTAAATATTATAAGTGTCCTTGTAAACGGAAAAAATTATCAAAAAAGTCATAAATTTATTGCAATTATGCCAATTCAGTTGTAAACTTTTTTTTTAAACTAATTCAGTCTTAAATCTTTTGCAGTTATGTCAATTCAATCCATCCGATCAAATTTAGTCAATTCAGACTGATGGGAGTGCCTGTCAGCGTTGGCTGTTCGGCTGATGCTGATATGACAATTTTTAAATAATTTTTTTTGAATTTTTTTTATTTCTTTACATTTCTTTTTCTTTTTTCTCTTCTTCCTATTTGGCTTCTTCTCCTTGTAGTGGCTAGCAAGGCTCTAGGGAGGCTTGCTAGCCACTAGGTGAGGGCCATGAAGCCCTCGCCGGCCACTAGTGGTGGTGTTGGCCCTTGCCCAACTTTGCTGGTGGCCTCACCACAGGCGAACGTGGAATCCACGTACTTAAATTTGCCTCGATCCTCACTCTTAGATTTGTCTTCTTCCTTCTCCTTAGTGCTCCCTCGTTTAAGCTCCCGACCCATGTTTGAGTTAAATCTTTCCTCCATCTTTGAGCACAAATGCTTTTCTTTGTTTTGATTGAATCGAACCCAAAAGAGAACATCCATCATTCGAGTTCAGTAGCTTGAGAAGATTCATTTTTGGTTGGTAGGTGTTCGAGTTTCAGATTGATAGAAGCATGGAGAGAGAGAGAGAGAGAGAGAGAGAGAGAGAGAGAGAGAGAGAGAGAGAGAGAGAGAGAGAGAGAGAGAGAGAGAGAGGTTTTAGGCTCTTTTTGCCTTCCCCTAAGCCCGCCACGGCCTTGCCAGCCGTGGGTGAGGCCGCCTTTGCCTGCGACAAGGCTACGGCAAGGCTGACCTTGCTTGTGACCCCTAAGACTAGCCTAAATTTGGGCAAGGCCACCGCCACTACCATCACTGCTGGTAAGGGTTGCGACCCTCGGACTATGTGGAGAAGAAGCCAAAGAGGAAGAAGAGAAAAAAAGAAAAAAAGAAAAAAATATTTCAAGAAAAATATTATTTAAAAATTGCCATGTTAATGTCAAAAAGATGGTCGGTGCCACCTGGTGTACACATTAGTGCCGATTGGCCAAATTTTGATGGATATATTGAATTGACACAATTGTAAAATGTTTGTGATTGAATTAGTAAAAAAAAAATCATGATTAAATTGACACAATTACAATAGACTTATAATTTTTTTTGGTAATTTTCCCCCTTATAAACAATAAAAGTAAGTAGGATAATGCGGAGTCAACAATGTCATAAATCAATGGATTGTCCATGACAAAAAGATAGGATTGCATAAGTTGAGAGAGGTAGAAGAGGTGCCTACTTTCCTCGGCTTTCCTTTTACAATATTTTGTAATGGATTTTCTGTTTATAGTTTCTAACACATCACATGGCAATTGCTGAAAATTTTCGCTTTTCCTTTATGTATATACAGTTTAGCATAATCAGAATAATAAACATCTCCATTAGAGATGATTAATGAGCATGCCAAGGTCGAATGGGGTCAACTCGAGCCATATCATGTCATATAAGGTTTTATAATTGAATGACTTTGCTCGAGCTTGCCCAAAAGAACTCTTCTGGCCTATTCGACCCATGTGTCTTGGGTGGATTCCCAATCTACAAGGCTTACGATAAGATAGGGTTAATACTACAAAAAAATCACTAAATTAAGACATTTATGGTAAATTTACTTGAAACTAATTTTTGACCACCAAAAACCTTAAATATGTACATCTTTGATAAATTTACATTTCGTTAGTTTCTGTTGAATTTTACTCAAATTACTGAATTGAATGACATGAGCAATTAACAAATATATTGGTTTGGGGTTTTATCCTATGTTTATTATAGTTGTATCGGTTTGTGATTTTTTTGTGATATCAATTCAATTTAATGGGAATTAACAAATGGTAAATTTGTCAGAAAATGTACTTGTTTGAGGTTTTTGGTTGTCAAAAATTTACTTTAGAATAAATGTATCAGTTTGGGGTTTTTGATGGTCAAAAAAATTAGTTTGGGATAAATTTGTCATAGGCATACCAATTTTTGGTTTTTTTATGGTATTAATCCCTTTCCATTTTTGATAATTTATTTCTCTAACAAGACAATGAATTCTACGAATGGTTTATAAAATTAATTTTATAACCCTAAATCACTTCTCAATCAACCGAATAAGAAAACTTTATAGTATTTGATGCATTGTCTTTTTTCATATTATGTATAATCAATGTTTTGAAATTTTAGTATATTTCTTAATAAATATACTAAATAAGTATTCTGAAAGTACTCATAACTCACTTATTTTGAGGACCACGTATCGTATAAAAAAGTCACTTAGTAGATTAGTTTTGTTTATTAAATTTGTAGAGTCCTTTTTCTTTTTCTTTTTTTAGAGTACTCATAACTCACTCACACACGCACGCACGCGCACGCGCGTGTGCATACATACAACCCCCCTCCCCCAGGGCCCTTAAAAGTTTTAAGTTAAAACTAGGCATTCTCATTCTCATCCAATTCCCTGCCCAATGGCTTAGAGTTCTTTCGTGCTATATATACTTGTGCAGTGAGATCATGTACGTGGGGCGATTAATAATACATGTTGTGAAATGTTTGTTCAACGCTTGTACCTAAAGCCAATACCTTCCCTTTTACAGCTAAAATCGTTGTAGAAGAACTGCGGCGAAGCGTTGGCCATTGCTCGTTTCTCGCATCACTTCGAGTCTAATCCTTGACATAGCCGCGTTGATGTTACCATCGGTGCAAGATGTCGTGGTAGACACCTCGTCACTTCACTCGTCTTGGTCTCCTCCTTCCTGCACCCTCCTTTAAAAACCCTAGATCATCTCAACACACTCTCCTCCCGCTAACTCAAATCCATGCCCAACTATAACTTTATCTCATCACAGGGTTCAACAACACAGAACCTTTCAGTACTGATCCAACTCGAAACCCTAGGACACAAAACAACCAGATATGGAATGCCCGATATGTTTCAGGTTCAACCCAACTAAGGAAGAGCTCATCTCGTTCTACTTGCACAACCAGCTTCACGGCCTTAAGCAAGACAAGCTTCATCGTGTCATCCCTGTCCTCGAAATTTTTGACATTGAGCCATGGAATCTCCCACGTAATGCCCAGTCTCCGGCACACATGCGATTCTTTGACATTCCTGAACTGTGCACTAAAAATGGATTCTTGAAACTTTCAAATGCCTATTACCAGTAAACTTTCTTTTCCCCGCATTTTCTTTTGCGAATTCGTGTTGCAGAGCTTGTGGGCGAGCTGGTGAGAGGAGGTCGACCCTTGCCGGCCAATCTGGAAAACAAAAAATGAAAAGATGAAGGAAAAAGAACAGAAAAAAAAATTTAATAAAAAATTGAAAATATTAAAATATTTTTTTATTCATGTTAGTGCTAATACCAACTAAGATGGTTGGTATCCATACTAGTGATTTCTAGTCAAAATTGACTAGATAAATTTAATTGGCAAAACTTAAAAATATTTATGACTCAATTGATAAAATTAAAATAATTATGACTGAATTGGTAAAAATATAATACGTTTAGGACTTTTAGAATAACTTATCCCTTAAGTGATGTTGGTCTTAGCTCCTCTGCTTTTCTTGCTGCGATAGGATGTTAAAGAGATTTGTCTTTTTCTTTGCAACGGTGTTATAATTTTTGCGTGGCTTTTGCTTGTCCTTTCCTATGTTGATTTTTTTATGCTGATATGGAATTGATTTCACATTTCTTGCTTTTGGTGGAACGATTGCAGAATCTTTTTCATTCGAGGCTCTATTGGCCGAGTTAAGAATGTACGTGTGAACCGTGATACCCTTTAAGGAATCAAATGTCTTTTTTTTACCGTAATTTTGACATAGAATGACAACAGTGACCTCTGTGGTGTCCACTGACTCTCTTTTTCTTTGTATAGAGTGGTGTCTGTTGACCATGTACTTCCTATGGTTGATGGAATTTCCACACGGGGGGAGAGGGGGACTTTAATTTCAACTTATGTTTGAGTAGTGGAAAGGGGGAATAGTGTTAGAAAAGTAATAGACCTATTACATTTGTACTAATTTAGTGCTAAACCTTATATTAATACCACCCGAGTCATAAACATTTTGTTTTGATGTCAATTCGGTTCTAAACCTTTTAATGCTACCAATTTAGTCATAAACCTTTTGAACTAGTATCAAATTAGTCCTAAACCTTTTGACTAGGTGCTAATTCAGTCATTCCGATTAATTTTAATTAAGTACTGAATTGACATCAAATCAAAATGTTTATGACTAAATCGGTATTAGTTCAAAAGGTTTATAACTAAATCGGCACTATTAAAATGTGTAGAACTGAATCAATACCAAGTCAAAATGTTTATAACTAAATCGGCATTAAGTCTAAATGGTATAATTAAATTGGTATTGTTAAAAGGTCTATGACTAAATTGGGCACTAACGCAATAGGATTAAGACTTTTTTGACACTTTTCATAATGGAAAGGACATCATCATGGTTGCATGGAAGATTTTTTACTTGAAGCAATCACACATGGGCGAGTCGCCCTCATTAAGACTTTTGCTTTGCCCTTTCCCCTCCTTTTGTATACCTAGTCGCAGACACTATCGTGCCTAAATATTTCATAACTGAAGCATTTCTAAGGTGAGATCATTTTGTAACGCAGCTAAATAATTAGAGTGGCTTCTGTTGGTAAGTTTTGTAAAGCGACATTTAAGTGGAAACCATATGCTTGGGTT
The DNA here is from genome assembly GCA_014182895.1 of Angophora floribunda. Lineage (NCBI taxonomy): Eukaryota > Viridiplantae > Streptophyta > Magnoliopsida > Myrtales > Myrtaceae > Angophora > Angophora floribunda. Next base: position 6,661,512 of record CM024714.1, read on the forward strand.
CATGTTGTTAACTACTCATATCATGTGGTAGCTTACTAGTTACTATCAATTAATCTTTAGTGGGCCGCAACTTTTTCTAAGGCTGCATTCAAATCTTCCGTCTATGATTTGCCTGATTATGCAGATTAAACGTCAAGTATGTCAACGCCCTATCATGCACCTGGAATCGGACCACAAAGGTAGTGATTCATGATTCCGTGGCATTTTCCAATGGATTGTACATCCTTTATTTGTACATTGTTATGTCAATCTCTCGTTTTATCTTGGCCATATAGTCTCTCTCTAGTTCACCTCTAAGCTATTTGGATTCTCTTTTGAATTATGAATAGATCTGTTATTCGATGATTATTGTTTGTTACTGGGCAATCTACTCAATAACATGTTTGTAATGGGAAAGAAAACTAGTAATAACAAAGTGGATGGGTGACAGAGCGCTAGAGGGGCGAGGATATGATATTATATTTATCGGTCACATTCATATTGATTGGCTAGTCGTGGTTGCAGTTGGACTCTCTTGATGTGTGTTCAAATCAATGATTTTTATGAATAGACTGATTGATAATGATCTCTCAAAACTCTTCCTTATTCAACAACAAAGTTGTTGCCCAACGTGATGCGAGTGCTCCCCGGACTCATGTTGTACATGATCCGTCCTTGAATGATGTCTCGTTTGTTGTATGTATGCATCAGAAGAGTCCGATCTCTAAAATATTGCTGCAACACAAAAGCATATGTAATGGGCGATTCTTTATATGCCGCTAAAAGCCCCTCTCTATTAGCTGTACACAATTGAATCTTCATAATTCACGTGGCAAGTCTGCCTGAAACGATGTAAACTTGGGAATCCCTGTTGTTCTGAACTTGATTTACGTCGAACCAGCGGTCACGGTTTCGAAGGCAAAATCCATGAAGACAGGACGAGCGGACATTTGATGTCTGAGACTTTTGGGGTGCTCCTAGGGTCCACGAAGGACTCTCAAGTTCCTTCAAGCAGTTTCGCTTTATGAAAGGGGAAAACCTCCGTCACATCAGGGACAACTGGGCAGAGTTCGAAAATGTTAAATATAACAATATAAAGAAAAGAGAAATATAAAAACAAAAAACTTCAAATTAGTACATTGTGATAAATTTATCATAACCTAAAATTTTGATATCAAAAAACTTCAAACCTGCACATTTATAACTTTTTAATGTACGATGAAGCCTTGCCTGGAATTTTTGTTTTTCCAATTTGTATATATAGACTAGCCTTATTGAAATAATAAACTTCTCCCTTATTGATGATCATCGAGTGTAACAAAATTAAGCCAGGTCATATCAAGCCCCACCATATCATACTAGGCTTTGTAACTAAATAACCTTGCTCAAACATATCTAAAAAAACTTTTCGGGCCTATTTGACTCAAGTTCTCAGGTGAATCGCTAGGCTGCCAAGCTTATGATAAGTTCCATCCTCCCTATATAAGAAATGTTAGTAACATGCTGAGAAGTTAACAACTAGGTTCAGCAGAAGGACAAAATTGAAGGGAAAACAAAATGGCCGTTAAATGTTTATTAGGCTAAGGAATGAGGCAATAAATATCAACATCAAGAGACATTAAAAGAGGGTACATCATCAGCAACCTGTACCTCCCAAAGTATGTACATTTGCACTTTCCCAAACGAATGCAATGCCGCGTGGAAATGAGGATTCACCTCTCTTTTGCCCCGAACCAAAACTAAACTAGTCAATCAAGCCAAGATGCAACTCCAATCTTGAGTGTGAAACACATCTAAAACGTCAAAAAGCTAATCATTCCCTCCCGAAAGTATGTCTATTTGCACTTTCCCAAACGAATGCAATGGGACATGGAAATGAGGGTTCCCTCTCTTTTTCTCCGAATTAAATAAAAGTTAGTCAATCAAGCCAAGATTCAACTCCAATCTCGAGTGTCAAACACATCTAAAATCGTCAAAAAGCTTATCATTCTCAAAAGCTGTGTAGGGATGGATTGATTCGGATTTCAAAGGTCCGGTGGGGCCACAGCCACCACCCCCACTAAACCAAATTGGATCTCTCATGATTGGTAGATTGGTAGGTTTCTTTAACCCTTTCGATTTGAGCATATTATTTAAGTGAATTTACTCTATTCTTCTACCATTCATAATTTCTGTAGTACTAAGTTAATTTAGTGGAAGAATGAATTGTAATGGAGTATCCTGGAAATTTGATTTTGTAAACGCAAAAATCTCAGTGTGATTCCCATCCCTTGAGTAGCTTGTTTTTCATGGAAAAGAAGAACAAGGCATCAAGATTTATTCTGCTGTCTTTGTCCTATATTTGGCATTAGATTAGATTTATCCAAGATGACATCAAACGAACTTGAAGTTTCACAACAAATTTATCCGCCTTACTTCAAAAGTTATTCTCTGCTTCTGTTTTTTTATATTAAAGAAAAAACTCTTTAGTAAAATAGGCCTTGTTAGGATAATATAACACAATCCAATAATAAAATCATAATGGAGACATCCACCGAAAGTGGACTATCTTTTTGTGGCAAAAAAGAAAAAGAAAAAGAAAATAGAAAAGCCAAAGATAGGCACTGGAGGGTCATTTGCTCTCCCGAAGGGGTGAGCTCCAATGGTTTCTCAGTATCAAAAAAGAAAAAAGAAAAAAATATAGGAAACATAAAAAATATTGAATTTTTGTAATAGCTAATTATCACTGAGAAAGATAGGTCCTCAATTATTTTTCTTTTGCCTTCTTCTTTGTTTCTAGCACACCTACTAGGTGTGTTCCGGTCGACTTTTACAACTTTGTCTTTTATTTTTTTTTGCTTTATCTAACTCTATGGCACATGCATATTATAAGTAAATTATCTTCTTTCTAATATATCTCAACCCGTATTACAACAATAAAAAAGAAACAATTAGTAAGATATTGAGTCATATGAGAGTGGGTTCTTTAAATAAAATGTTACATTCAATTATCACGTAATATGTAACCTGATGATTATATTTAATCATAATGATGGTTCCAATAATTTCTTGACCTTGGGTTCATACACCAAAAGTTATGTATTCTCATATGGTGAAAAGAAATGAAAGACAGAGAAAGGAGGAGGAAGTTCTTGAGTTGAGTGTGCAGCCAAATTCTTAAAAAGCAAGGAGATATATCTCAAATTATTTGCCAATCATCTACATAACTTCCATGGAATTCAAATGAACGAAATGACTCTAGCTAGGAGAAAGTAAACTAAATGAAATGAGCATTCCTGTTTCTTATTCTGCTTTTAGGTTTCAGCTTTCGGGTAAAATTTGAACACTTCAGTTTAGGTGGAATCGATACGAAGGAAGAACTTATCACATTTGAGAAGTTTCCTTCTTGATAATTGACTGAAATACATATCGTTCTTAACCTAGATGCAGATATTCATCCATCCAAACCAAATTATATGCAGCTTACTGATCCAGACCAAACTAGCACCATCCTCGATGCTTCAGGTAAATCTTACTTGTCTACTTAGGATAACTAATCCTCCACAAGTTGTCGGCAGCAGGTTGGAGCTTTGCAGCCGCTAGTCATCACTTAAAATAGGGAGACATGGAATTCAATTTAGAACAGCTAGCCTGACAGCGATGGGTGACGCTCTACGGTTAGAGGAAAACTTTTTGATGATATAATTTAGAATTGCAACAACTAAGAACCCTAGATGTGTTCAAGGAAAAACCCGATTAGAATTGGTCATGTGTTTAGGGGCTTATCCGGGCCGTCCAGAACCATTGTGCTTGAATCCTAAATCGACCTGCTCACTCAGGTCAAAACTGGGTTTCTTGAAATAAGATAAACGAAAATTACGAGTTGCAATTCACGTTGGTCAAGGATTCCATGTTTAGATGGAGAAGTTGGTGCATCGATTCAAGATTTGAAGAGACATTTCTAGGCTGATCGAGTTACTTTATTTTCAAGAAGGATGCCCACTTGAGATCATGTCATCCTTAGATTCAAGAAAAGATTTATAGACTCGTTCATAGATGATGTGATTGCTAGAATCACTATGACGTGAGACGCGCCTTAAAAAGTATCTTCTTTATTGGTTAAAAAAGGTGAAATTTCCTACTTTTTTTATACATCATTAGCTTGACCTTATATAAAGTTACGAAAACAATGCTTTTAGTTCACAAAGTAAAGTTCACCCTTGCAAACTTTCATGAATTCTAGACTTTTAGTGTATACGTTTGGTACATAATAGGAACATTTGTTTGGATAAACCCACAAATGGATAGTCAATTCCACATTGCATGGTTATGCATGGTAAGCATAGTTAATGAACTTAGTAATTTCATAGTTTCTTGATTTAAGTTTTTGAATCAATTGAGTTTGGGATTCATTTGGATTTCTAATGAGCTAGGTCATTGGCTTCCTTTCATTATCTACTCTATGAGGATTGCAATTTTCAAGAGATATAGTTATCTTGCCCACGGTTGGGTAGATAACTCCTTATACCCTATTAAAGGGACCAAGCAAATTTTAGTACTAAATCCAACTTAGGACACAGTAAAGAAAAACACATGTCAGTTTTGTCAAATCATATTAGCTATGAAATCAAAGAGCATTTGTGCCGTAATAAAATAATAAGATGGAGCACCTTTAAGAAGTTTGTAATAAATGCATCAGTAGAAAACACAAACTAGAATTCTTGCTGGCCTCCTTTTCCATTAAATAATTCTTATGAAAAAATAACCTCAAAATACTTGTTAATTAACCAAATGAGAAAAATCATAATATTTAATATATTGTCTTTTCTCGTGTTATATGCAATCAATTTTTTGAAAATAGAAAATTTTCTTATTAAATATATTGAATTAGTATATAGAAAGTACTCGTAATAAGTTATACATTTAATAATTGAATATTGAATGTGACTCGCTTATTTTTAAAATCAAGTATCGAATGAAAAATTCATTTAGTATATCAGTTTTGTATCAAATTATACCCCAATAAATATACATTTGCACTTTCCCAAACGAATGCTTTTTTTTTTTTTTTTTTTTTATCGAAACAAAATCTAGAAAGACGATTAGCCCATATTCAACTCCAACCCCAAGCGGCAAACACATCTAAAAACGACTAGAAAGAATCATTCTCAAAAGCTGTGTAGGATTCCTCTATTGATTAATACCAGGGGAGGATCGATTCTAGATTTTAAAAGATTGGGTCTTTGATAATTGAATGGTTTTGTGCGCTTTAAGTTTTTCCAACACGTTCGATTTGAGCATATTATACCCATGGAAAAGCATTTTCGCATTGGCAATAGTCCATTCTTAAGGACCTTGACTTTGAGGTCTCACGTGATTCACCTTCAAATTAAGTTAGTCGAGGAATGTGAATCATAATAGAATGTCTTGGCAATTGGTAGTCGATTTCACAAACATGACCCCATGATTTTTGTTGCTTGAGTATTTCATGTCTCGTGAAAAATTTAAATGAGACACCAACTTTAAGTGTTTTTATCCGGTAATGCTATTAATTTAGAACTATCCAGAATAATACCAAACAAACTTAAATATTTAACGCATCGAGTCAGGAGTGGACATCCTTAATATGGGACAAATCTGCACCTATGGTTGGAAGTTCTTGATAATGAGGGGGCTGAGCACCCTCTAAAACTCATCATCAAGCCTTAGCTCGAATCCCATATTTACTAATTCTTGAACAATTCTCTACAAGTCAATAATGTCCAATAGTGCCTTTGAAAGAAGGAACTGTCCATTAAGATGATGGCACCTAGTGTGTCGGATTCAGGAACGTCTAGGTCCTTCCCCAAGCTGGACGAACAGGTCCTTCGACGACGACAGAGACAGGGTTTGGGCTTGTTTGGCATCTATGCCCCCTGCTCTCCCGTATGCTTTTGGTGTGAATGGCTCTTGGTTTGACAAATTTGCATCCTCTTTACTTCAAAAGGTATTTGCTTTTTCTTTTTTTTTTTTTTTAGTAAAGAATTAACTCTATTTCTATATATATGTGTGCACACACACTTTGCTAGAGATCGATTTTCTTTTTGACAATTCTTTGAGGAACGGATTCTCAAAAATAGATAATTATAAAGTCACCAATAATAAAATATAAATTTTAGCCTAAAGTTTTTTAAGTAGTTATACATTACATCACTTACTAAAATAAGAACAAAATATGTATTGTTAGAATTGTGTCATGACCTGCTTTTGACCATAAAAATGGGCATATCAAGAACAGAAATCTAAGAACGTGATCCACTTTTAGTCAAAATTTCCAGAAGAAAGAAATGTTACACGTCAGTCTTTAAAAATTCGTATCTTCCTTCTGTTGTCGCCTCGAGAACACCAAACATGGTTTTTTTCCCCAACTTTCCATTGGAATTTAAAATGTCATGAGTTCCTGATACTTAACCATAGAATATGCTATTTATATTGCCTAATAATTACACCTGCTTGAAGAAGCTTAGGCAATTTTTATGGAGTGAAAATATGGAAGGCCATCGATCGTATAAAATTGCTTGGGAAATTGTTTGCTTGCCAAAAAGGGAGGGAGGACTAGGGTTGCTCAATCTAAACCTATGGAACAAAATTTTACTGGGCCGTATGCTATGGAGCCTCATAAATTGTCCATCGTCTTTCTTATGGAGTAAGTGGGTTCATAATACCTGTTAACACCTAAATTTAGATTATTCATCACACATATATATATATATATATATATATATATATATAAATATATAAAGCATTTCATTTTGATCTTTGAAAAGGATTTTTAAATTTTGGTTGAGTCATTTTTTGTTGAGTTATATGCTAGTGGTTTCATTTTTCAGTTGAAAAAAATCGTTATTTGTTGAGTGAATATATGTTATAATCGAGGAAAAATATTTTTTTCCTCTATAAATAGCTGAATTAAAAATCATTTTTCAGTTGATGATCTCCCCATGGTTTCAAAAAATCGTCATTTGTTGAGACATGAATAAAATACAGATTTTCTCTCTCCTCAACTCCATCACAGTTATAATCGAGGGGAATATTTGCTGAATAACAAATCTTCTTTTTCCTCTATAAATAGAGCCCAGAGGTGAGACGATCTTTGGCTTCCTCTATAAATAGGATTTCTAATGAACTGGATCTTTGACTTCCTTGCATGATCTCCCCCATGCGGGTTGGTGGAGATGGTGACAGTTCCCAAGAGAATGGTGGCCGGGCTCGGTGGTGCTCTGGGTGGAGGAAGAAGAAGATAAAAACTTTTTTTATATTCCACCTCGGAGCGGACATGTCTTGCCAAAATTGGGTAGATAATTCCAATACGCTGTTAATGGACCAAGCAAAATTTTAGTATGAAACCCAAGTTTGGACACTGTAAAGCAAAAAAACATGTCAGTTTTGTTAAATCACATTAGCTATGAAATCAATCCAATTTTTTTTTCCAATGACAGAGCATTTATGCCAAATAAAAAACTAAGAATAAGCATCTTTATGAAGCATGCCATAATTGCTTGAGTAGAAACACAAATTAAAATTCTTCTTGAGTCCTTTTTCCGTTTCTAATAATTCCTTCCTCTAACTGGACAGTGAATTCTAACGATGATGGAAAATGCTGAAACACTTGTTAAATCAATCAAATAAGAAATATTTGTAGTAATAAGAGCATTATTTTTCTGGTGTTATGTATAACCAGTATTTGAAAATTGAAGCATTCCTTATTAAATATATTGCACAAGTATCTTGAAAATACTCATAATGAGACCCTTATAAAATGGATTCCCCGATGATAGAATTTACTTTTATTAATTGAATTTTGAATGTGACTATCATATTTTTAGGACCCCACTTATCGTATGACAAGGTCGCTTACAGCATCGAATTCGTACATCGAATCCTTAGAGTCCTTTCGGTAGAACTGTGGTTGCGTCGTAGTTCTGTCGTGCTACCTAGTTACCTGTGCTGTGATGTCTTGGACCTTGAGGGTTGAATTTATACATTACATCTAGCCCTTATACTTCCACGGAGAAGCATTGGTCAGTGCTCCCTTCTCGAAACACTGTGTCTAGTCCCTGACAGACCGCGTTGATATTGCCATCAGTGGGAGAGTTTGAAAAAGACAGTCATCGCTTCACTCGTCTTGGTCTCCTCTCTCTCCTGCACTCCTCGTCCTGCACTGACCCTATATATATACATAACTGACTTGCCAAATAAAACATCTCTCCCCACCCAACTAATACTTCATCTCATCACAGTGTTCAACAACAGAGTCTTTCGCTGCTGATCCAACTCGAAACCCTAGGACACAAAACAACCAGATATGGAGGAGTATCCGACAGGTTTCAGGTTCTATCCAACTGAGGAGGAGCTCATTTCGTTTTACCTGCACAACCAGCTTCTCGGCCTTAAGCAAGACAAGATTCACCGTGTCATCCCAGTCCTCCACATTTTCGACACTGAGCCATGGAATCTCCCACGTAAAACACAATCCGCATGCGCATGCTCCCTAAATTAATTAAAATGTGCACTAAAATTGGATTCTTGAAAATTTCAATTGCGCATACCAGCAAACTTTCTTTTCCCCACATTTTCTTTGGTGAATTCGTGTTGCAGAGCTTTCCGGAGAGCTGTGCAGAGAAGACAGAGAGCAATGGTTCTTCTTCGCGCCCATGCAGGAGAGGGAGGCCAGAGGAGGCCGGCCCAGCAGGAGCATGACCACTGGCTACTGGAAGGCCACTGGGTCTCCCGGTTACGTCTACTCATCCGACAACAAGGTGATCGGCGTGAAGAAGTCGATGGTTTTCTATGTGGGAAAAGCTCCCAAAGGAAGAAAGACCCAGTGGAAATTGAACGAGTACAGGGCCATTGAACTCTCGCCGACCAATCCCAATTCATCAAGCAGTAATATTTCCATTCCTAAGGTGAACGCGCTGTCTGAATTTTTGGACCTTTATTTCAATTTTTCAAACACACAAAGGATAAAATACCTCCCCGTGCATGACACCTGGATTATCCAATTTTCATCGTTCTTGTTTTGGTTTTCTGTCATTCCTATGCAGGTGCACACTATTGAAGTTCTGTCTTTAGTTTAGTTTTCACTTGAACTTTCTCAGAAATTTGCTGCGTTTGCTTTTCTTGAACTAATATACTTACAGCTGAAGCGGGAATTTACCCTGTGCCGAGTGTATGTGGTATCTGGGACCTCTCGAGCATTTGATCGCCGTCCATTGGAAGCGGCGGCTGGAGAGACAACAATCCAGGGTGGTGGCTGTGCTTCTGGCACCGGAAGTGGAAGCGGAGGTGGTGGATGTGGAGATGCACCATCGTCAGGAGTAGTAGGAGGCGATGCGGGAAGTTCCAATCAATGGGAGGTGGCAAGTTTGGAGGAACCAATGTGGGATTGGGACCAATTGAATTGGCTCTAACTTTATGTAGCGGTACTCTGATGATGAAGTGAGCTTCTCTGTATCTTTTTACGGTCACGGTCGATGTGTCGAAGAGCTCGTTACCAGTGGCTTATAAGAGAATCATTTGATCAAGATTGAATACCACAGTCAATCTTGAACAAATTTTAGAACATTAGGGTCAGTAAAATGTTGGAGTATCTTGTAAAATAATAAGGAATGAGTGAGATATCTGCAATTATATTTGTCATAGTTCGCTTGCAATTTCGCCCTGCACTCCATCATTTAAAAAAAAAGTATTAGTAAAAAATTTATTGCATTTCTGTTAATTACAAACTCATTTAACATAACATAAGAACCATAAAATAGTAGGATGGGTATTTATATCAATATTCATAAAGAATAATAAAACATAACAGTATTGCACAACTAAAAGCAAATAAAGTTTTGTTTCCATCTCATAATGTAGCTCTACTGGTTTTTTTCTTATCAAAATTTCTGAAAGAAAGGACACAAAATCATAAATGAGTAATAAGTTTCTAACATTTATTAGCACATGAATGGCTATCAAAAAATATATTATAGGGTACCATGTATATTTATGTAGCGTATCCCCGCGTAAAGTAAAGGATATGACCCCCTACCTTGAAACCATTTTATACCCGGTATTTCAAATTTGTAGAACTTGGAACATAGTCCTTGACATTTGAAAGCCATCCTAGAGCTACTCAGCTATGCCAATTTTTTAGGTTCTCTTGCAAAAATACTAATTATGATGGTTCATATTGCATTATGAGCGGAAGTGTAATTAGATATTCTTCCAAGATTTCTTTCATTAGAAACTTGCTTCACGTCTCACTCAAATAAATAAGGAAAAGTATATAAGCCGACGAATAGTTTTTTTTTTTTTGGTAAGGTAAGCATGTATAATTTCCAACCATCCACTATACATCCTAAGGGATAACGGTACCCATTTACACTTGATTAGTGAAAGCTACCGAGTGGACAGGTACCGGAATCTGAAAATATAGCAAAAGCGACAAAGAATAACCACAAAGGTTCTTAAACATAAAAAACAAAGGCATTAACTATCCAAATACATAAACTACGAAAATCTCATATAAGCCGACGAATAGTTTTTTTTTTTTTTTGATAAGGTAAACTTATATAAATGCCAACCATTATTTGTACAAACTAACGGATGACAGCTCCAATTTGCACTCAGCTTAGACTATTGAGTGGAAAGGAACTGCAATCCAAGGATAACTAATAGTTACAAACACAAACCATCAACAAAACACCCAGGAGGATATCACATTAATCTTAACCAGTAAAAATGGAGGTACTTAAACCCCAAGCTCTCTGAAGATGTCTATTCACTATATTGTCTTGAACCAATGGTCCAGACAACACATTGTCCCTGACAGCCTTGAAAATATAGTACTTCATTGAGGGAATGGAGACTACTTTACTCCGAAATAAGATATCATTACGAGACTTCCAAATAATATAACATAGAGCAGCAAAGGAGAACCTGGGTATTTCCTTCTGGAAGTCTTTACCAAAAATATTATTGCTGGCCCAAACCATGGTATTACTCCACCCTCCCGACAAGAGCATTGCTGGCCCAAACCATAGTTTTTTTTTTTTTGGTAAGGTAAACTTGTATAAATGCTAACCATAACCTATACAAACTAACGGATGACGGCTCCAATTTGCACTTAGCTTAGACCTAAGCCGACGAATAGTTTCTAATACATAAACTGCAAAAATCTTTTGAACAACCCACTCCCAATAATTAACTATCCAAATTCAAGATTATAAAGGTAACTTGTTAAAAAAAAATCTAATGTATACTAAATGAGTTCATATTATGATGACAATTAATGCATTAAAATTGCAATATTTTCTTATTTAATTACTTAACAAGTGCCCTAGGATACCTTTTTTTCTTGTTTATAAAAATTTATTGAATATTGAAACGATAGAGGTCTGTGGGGGCATGAATGAGAGCATTAATCGATTTTATTAATCAAATTGCAAGGAGAATTGTGCACTTCTTCCCGTCATTTCATCAATTAGAAATGCACAAGGAGCAACAAATATATTCCAATTCTACTGTTAATAAAATAAAGTCTCTAATATCTAACATCATCAAGTGACTTATAAAAGATTATTGACAAAAAAAAAAAAATTGAGAATGCTTGAATGCCTTATATCATATGTTCATGTGCATTAATTTGTGGATGGATCGTCTAGCCTGTGTGACTTGTCTCACTTAATAAGTAAAGTTGAACTTAAAATTTGGGAAAATGAGTGTCATGACTTTTGTACAATATCTACTTTGGTGCCACAACTTAAAAAAAAAAAGTTGACTTGAGTGTTCTCAGTAATTTTCCTTGCCTAAAAATTCCCACTTGGCGTTACTTTATCATAAAATTGTTCGATGTGGCTTGGAAAATGATATCATTAAAAGCATACAACATTTAATTTTTTTCCTTGCCTTAAATTGACAAGTTAGGGCTAAATTAGGTTCCAGTCATCCTACGTAGCAAGCGTTGCATCCAAACCAAACAGCAAATGTCATGTTCTAACATCCACGCAAAGCGAACTGTCTACTGCTAAACCATTTGTTTGGTCCGATTATAGTGCCCCATTTTCACGTTGTCTTTATCTTCGTCTTCGTCTTCTCTCTGAAGTCGAGACAGACAATTTGTTGAATTATTATTGGTTTTGTATTATTTATGACAATAAGTTCGGCTTCTGCGTAATTTACTCTTGGTAAGAAAACCATCATCTCAGGGTTTTGTCTTGGATCTTTGGAGATTGTCATTATTGTTCACATATTGGTGTGAGAGACTGACGCATGTGCAGTTTAAATCTTGAACCATGTCGTATTTAGGTTAATTAAGCTGCATAAATGTTGATTGTTCTGACGTCATTTTGTGCGAGATATTTTTTCTAACCAAGATTTGAAGAACAAAATCCCAACATACTCTTATTAGTACTGGTACTTATAGTCTACTTCTAATTGGAAAGGAGATAAAATATATATTTTTGTGAGATTTTGTGCACGGTTATGTCTACAAACTGAAGATAAAAAAAGGGTTGTTTGAAAGTTTTGAAAAAAAAAGGGAGGGAGATTTTTGCTCGGCAAAATGACGTAGGTTCAGGTTCAGCCTGAAAATGTGATGCTGGGATTGAAATCAGGGCCGAACTGGTAGGCGACGATCTATGTCGACGATCTGGACTCAAATGTCACTAATTCCCAGCTTTACGATCTGTGTGACCAGGTTGGTCAGGTGGCCTAGATTTGTCTCTATAGGGACCAGACCTCGCGGCGATCATGGGCTATGGTTATGATAATTACAGCAACTAGATTGATGCTGCTCGGGCTTTGGAGGAGCTGAACTTTTCTCCTCTTAATGAGAAGCCAATTAGGATTATGTACTCTCGGCGCAATCCTAGTATCCGTGAAAGTGGGGCTGGAAACATGTTCATCGAGAATTTGGACAAGGGAATTGACCAGAAAGCATTACATGGTAGATTTTCTGCTTTTGGGAACTTAGTCTCTTGCAAAATTGCTTCAGATTCTTCTGGTCAGTCAAAAGGCTATGACTTTGTACTATATGATAACGTGGAATCTGCTCATAAAGCTGAACAGACGCTGAATGGCACTCTATTGAATGACAAGCAAGCATGTGCCGGACGGTAAGAATTTAGTTGAAAATAGCAACTCGGGCACTATTTTTATGAAATTACAAGGATATCAATATCAACATATGACGCATGAAAGGAATCTCACCATTCAAACTAATTTTACATTGATTTTAGAAGTCATAATAATTTCAATCCAAGCTGGTCTAATAATCTATTCGAAGCTTCCTTCTCTTCCTAATAAAGTATATCAATCAATGACATGCTTTTTCAACAATTAGCTCATTGTTTGGTTCTTTCATAATGCTATAGATAAGAGCGTGCTTCCAAGGTCCATCAGTCCTCTCTTTGACTCCATAATGACAGAAACACAACTCGCAACACCTGTAGGCTTCCATGAAAGAGCACTTGGAAGCTTTTTCTCAAATGAAAATTCACAACTAATCAAAATCCGACATCGATTACTGCATGATCCCAGACGACATCCAGATGAAAAACCATATTGGACTTTGAACATGTTATCATGGAAATTTCTGCTTTGGCTACTATGATGGTTAGTCATTGATTGATTAATACGTGTCTTCATTAGATTATTGTTGCCTAACTCCCTCTTAGGTTTGATTTGAATTGCTTTGCTTTGGACCGAGGGAAAGTCTTTCCTCTTCTCTCATCCTCGCTAACTAGGGGAATTCATTTCTTTCTGATCTCTTTACCTTGCGACGACACAACTCTTTTATTGTTTGTTCTTAGTCTTCAGATCATAATAACCTGCACCACCTCACTTCCCTAGTAAGAGTAGTATACCTGATCATCTGGGTATTCTTCGATGATCGCTAGAAACTTTTAACTTTCGGCACTTCATGGTCTAATAGCTATACGAAATCAGTCAGCACTAGCAACCAGGTAGGGCTTTTATACAGGGGAGCATCACAGGCTGACAAAAAACCAGCAAATCTTTGACGAAAGTTCTACTGAGCAAGCTTGTGGTTTATTTTGCAGCATCGAGGGCTCTAGGAGAAAGATATTTGCTAGCACTTAAACAATTCTTGTCTATCTCGCCTTTATCCATACTATCACAACCGAAAAAAAAAGGTGTAGGAATGAAACTAAAGTGCAAAGTTTTACCTACAGTGTAGAGATGACATTTGGTAATGCTGCTTCCACTGCAAAGCGAAGGCCTAAAGACATTGACATATATTCTTACGGAGATTCTCTCTTTTATTTTTGTTTTTCTTGTTATCACTTTCCAGTTCTATTTTTCTATCTTCTTCCACGGTGGTAGCCCTGTGCACCATAAGCCCTCATCGATGCGCCTTGATCTGACATTTAAACCACCAATCTCGCCTACTCTCTTTATGTCTCTCCGAAGGTCATGAAAGGTTGCAACCTCTCTCCATGCACTTGCATTGACATCACTCGCTTCATAGTACACCAGATCTTTGTTTGTGCGGTGGCAGAACTCTGTGGGACTGAATCACCAGAGATAGCCATCATACACATTTCACTCAGACACACCCACGAAATTTTGACAGCTGATCGATGTAATAATTCCAAGTCTTCCTGATTCTTTTCCGCATTAGGGAAGCATATTTTAATAAGCTTGGACTGCATCAACTTAAAACAGAAAGTTGATGATTCAAAGACATCCTCTGAATATGGCCGAAAAGGAAAAAGAGAACCTATGAAGAAGACAGACGAGAAAAACGATTTTAGTCAAGAGGATAGGCAGCTCATTTTCACCACCTTTTGGCGTCGTGAGTCACGATTTATGCATACTGCACTAGAAAGTAGATTATATATTAACTAGTGCTATTGATACAAGAGGAATTAATCAAATAATCATTGATTACATATCATAGTAATGCCTCTAACTTAGTATCCATTCAACCTAATTATGGAAACCAAACCAGCTAATTCGCGGAAAATTCTTTCACTCATTTCAGGTTAGAGAATTCATTAAGAAAAAACTTCATAATAAAGGAAAATACTTCCAGGAAATCATTTCCAAAAAAATATTTTCTCTTTTTTAGGTTTTTGCTCTACTCCTACTCTAACGCTTATACTTTTGCCCAACCAAACCTATTCCTAAAACTAAATCGTTCTCACTCCAACCTCCTAAGAAGGTGGGAATCCAAACCCCCCACCTTCCTCTTCTCATGTGAGAATTCATTTTCAAGTCAGAAAATTTATTTTCATAACTTTAAGCTTGCGTTTTATTTTTTTAGTGTATTTGATTTTCTGTTGACTAGTCTGTTGACTAGTCATTTTCCACAAACAAAATGTGTGAAAGTTCAAAAAACTAATTCGTCGAAAATTCTTTCACTCAACCAAAAAGATTCCTTAATAATTAGATAAGTTCCTCGTTAGGGAGTTTGTGCTAACCATGTAAATTGCACAAAAATGTGATGAACCAACAAGAATTTGAAGATCGGGAATATAAGTAGAGTGGCTTTCGGGGTGGAATGGTTTGATCAAGTGGTCAGTTGATGTCATTTTGTGTTGCGCTTTTATTGGCGGCAACTTGGATGTTCGCGGAAGATGACTAACCACATGGCAGAGTTCACTTTGTGTTAATGTCACTTTTATGAGTTGATTATTACTAGATTCAAGTGGATAGCCTGTTTATATGTTCTAAACTTGGAAAATTTTTATGAGATAATGACATAAATGATCTCTAGATTTTACTTCAATAGGCAATATGGTCCTGGAATTTTCATTTGTTTAATATGGTCCAAGAACTATCCGTATATATTTAATGTAATCGTTCCATTTGCTCAAATGACAAATCAAACGCTTTTTTATGACATAAATTATTATATGTCAAATTGGATTTTTTAAAATTATGAGTTAGCATGTTGTCGCAACCTAATTTTTTTTAGAAAGGTTTGGTTGAGGAACCTTTGATTAGGTTTAGCGATATTGTTAATTTCGGACCGATGGCCCTTCATTAACTCGGGTTCTCCCAAGCCCATACCCCACGCAGCATTGGATATTTGAAATTTTAATTGGTCTAGCCTATGTAAATTCACACAAAAGAGTCGCCACTAACCTATTTAGGATCGGTTAGGAACCCAATAAGATACAGGAGAATACTTTATTTATTTGCGCAACTAGATATTCTAAATTCGAGGACTTAGTTACGTTAATCATATGACTAACACCCTTTCGGTACTTAATTCAATTGTGTATTAATTAAAGCCATGGCAATCTATTCAAGAAATCTAAGGCTTATCCTAATCATTCTAAAGTAGAGGAATAACATCCAAAATATCATTATAAAATAAAACACGAAAGGAACCTAATCTGGTCTCTAAAAAGAAAAATATAATGTAAATAAAGAACCCTATTGTAGAGCCCTAAAGGCTTGTCCAATTTTGGGTTTTTTCTTTTTTAAGGGTTTTCTAAATTTTTGCAATTTTTTTTCTGATTTTTCTGAATTTTTCTGAATTTTTACAATTTTTTATTAATTTTTTTGGAATTTTCTAATTTTCCTAATTTTTTGGAATTTTTAAATATTTAGATTTTTTTGTATTTTGAAAAAAATTAATTTTTAAAAAATATTTTCATGAATTTTCTGAATTTAAAGACATTTTCTTAATTTTTAAGGATTTTTCGAATTTTTTAAGATTTTTAAGATTTTTAAGATTTTTTGTATTTTCGTTTTTGCATTTTTTACTTTTAAAAAAATAATAATTCGGATCGGGTCGGGAAACTCGGCCCTACTAAACCGACCCGGACCCTATCGGTCCGGGCTGGACTATCGACCGGGCCGATCCTAAGCCCACTACAATTAATCAAAAATCCCGAAAATTCCCTTTTTAAAAGAAAGCCCATTTTCGATTTTTTCGGCCCAATCGTCTCCTCTACGTCTGGCTCGGGCCTAGGCCCGCTCGACAAGCACTCAGCCCAACCCCTTCTTCGTTTTATTGTTTTCGGCCCCTTTTTTTGCTTGTGGTTCTTTTTTCTCTTTTGTTTTTTTGTTTTGCTCTTTTTTTAATCTCTCTTTTTTTTGTCTTTTCTGCTGGTCTTTCTTCCCCTGCTGCAGGTTTTCTTCCCCACGTTCTTCTGCATGCCTGCCCCCGACGTCTTCATCTTCGTGCAGCTCCTTCGTCCGACGATTTCTTCCACCGAACCAGCGCCAACAAACGTCATCTCCGGTGAAATTTCACCGGTGCTTAGACCACCATCGTTCGTCGGTCATACCGCTCCACCGGCGGAGAGCGCCTCCGGCCACCTAATCCACCCTCACCGGAACAACGGAGACCTCACTCTTCCGACGACGCGCGACTATTTCGTGAAAACCATGCCAAAAAAAAAAATGCAAACAGCAAGCATGATTCAGCAGCCATGGACGCAAACACGGATCGATCCCAAGTTAAAACGCAAACTGTTTCGGATCTCTTTGGGACATTTTGTCGAACAGTTGGGGTGCGCTATCGAACCCTAAGGTTTCCGGCTCAACCGGGACACAAGACCGGCACCGGAATTCTCGTCAACGAATCAGGACCATATGAAAATCTAAAAAGGGACGGATGGGGGCCAGAGTTCGCGGCCACGAACTCCGGCCCGAAGTACCCGAACAACAACGCAAAAATGAGGGGTAGGACTCACCGGAGCTTCGGCACTGGAAAGGAGGCGTCGCTGCGGGTTCTCGACCGCGATTCGAGAACGGTGGCCGGCGGTCTCTCCCTCTTTCAATCTCTCCCAAGTTTCTCCTCACTTGAGTCTCTCCCGGCTCCTGGTTTTCTGCCCCAAGAAACCGAGAAACGGGCTGATGAAAACCCTTCCTCAAGAAGCCCAATCTCAGAGAAGTCCAAAAACCAGGAAAACGACGTCCATGGCTCTCTTTCTCGCGCTCCAGATTCCTCCCAAAACCCAGAAACCAGCCCCTTTTTTTTTCTGCGTTTTCCTCCCGTTTTCCTTGCTGCCTTTTCTGGTTTTTCTCTCTCGCTGCGTTCCCTTCAGTTTTTCTGCCTTTTTTCTCTCCTACCTCCTCCGTGTTTTTAATCACCTAGAAAACCCCGTACCCCGCCGACAGCTAGGAAAGTAAACCCTGAGGGCCGTACGTGCTAGCCACCACATACATAGAGACACGGTAGACATGTGTGTAAAAATGATACCATGTAAGCAATCGGTGTTGCTACTGACTACAATTTCGGATATAGAATGGCAAAAATGCAATGTGTGATGAAAGCAAGAACGCTTGATTGGTTTTCTTACCCTGTTACTAGGCCCTGAAATATCGACAATGCATGAGGTACTTTCTCCGGTGGACGATTATCTCAGGGGTGTTGGTGAACTCTCTTTTTCTTTGTTAAAGTGGAAAGGGCTGTCTGTGGAGGACCATCCTTCCTATAGTTGATGGAAGCTCAAAAGGAGTGAGAAGCGACTTTAATTTCAGGTGGTGCTTTAGTAAAAATGAACATCATCATGGCTAAGTGGAAGATTGTTTACCCAAAGCAACAGCACATTGGTGAGTTGCCCTATCTGAGACTTTTTCTTTGCGTTTTTTCCCACCTTTTGGATATGTTAGTGCCGATACCATCGCGCATAAATATTTCGTAGCTGAAGCACTTCTGAGGAAAAGTCATTTTGTAACACAGCTAAATGTTAAAGTTGCTTTTGTAGGTGAGTTTATCGAGTGACGTATAAGTGGAAACCATATGCTTGGATTCATGTCGTTTACTGCTCATATCGTGTTGGACCTTAGCAGACAGCAACTTTTCTGGAGTCTGCTTTCAAATTTCCCATCCATGATCTGCCCCATTATGCGGATTAATCGTCAAGTTTGTCAATGTCCAGTTGATGCACCATGAGCACGACCACAAAAGGTAGCTGGATGATATTCATAATTGCATTGCATTTTCTAAGGATTGTAAATCCTTTTTCTTGATATCCTTTACATTTACATTTTCATGTTAATCTCTCTCTTTATCATGACTTTAAAGTTTCTCTCTCTCTTGCTCTCACACACAAATCTCATGTTCATCTCTAAACTGATTAGATTCTGCTGTTAATTATGAATAGTTTGATGATTCGATGCTTGATTTTTTTTATTTACAATCTACTTAGTACCAAATTCGTCATGGAATGAAATTGAAAGTATCTAGTTAAGACAGGGTGGATGGGCAATGGAGTGTGAGAGGGGCGAGGCATGATATTCCATTTATCGGTCTCATACACATTGATCGCCTAGTCATGATTGCAGTCTGACTCTCTTGATGTGTGTTCTAGGAAGCTGGGTTGCTCCCCTTGGGACATGTTCACTTCACACATGGAGTCTTCAAAACATCGCGTTTGGATTGGATTAGTAGTTATGTTACTGGCTGTGTGAATCTATGCTGTTTCTTTCAACACATTACAATTTTTTATGTTTTAGATTGAACAATTGATTGGTGAACATTGACTTGTTAAAACTCTCCTTATTCAACAATAACTTCGCACGCCGTCGGATTTGAAGCGAGCGACTTCAGCAGCCGTAATTTGTGCATTGGCCCGCAACTTTTGCCTCCCCGGTTTGGTTTATATTTGGATCTCAAGTGGGCGATAATCTAAAATATTGCTGGAATACAAAAAGCATTTGAAATGGGCAAATCTTTATGAGTCTTTATATGCGGCTAAAGCCCCTCCCCATTGGCTGTTCACATGTGAAGCTCCCGGATTCCCGTGTCGTTCAAGCTTTTTTAAGTCTGCCTAAAACGATGCAAAGCACGATTCGCGTCGAACCATGAGCCAAGGTTTTGAAGGCCAAACCCATGAAGGCGAAACCAGCGAACATGGTCGTTCATTGAAGTGATTGATGTCTGAGACTTTTTGGTGGTGCTTATGAGGTCCATGACGGACTCTCAAGTCTCTTCAAGCAGTTTCACTATTCTCAATCCGTGAAAGGACGCGGAGAATAGGGATGGCGAACGTAGAGTGGAAGCAAAAAAACCAAGAAATTCTCATTGAGCACGTCAGAACATCCAAATTGAAAATCATCCGAATTGGATCGAATAAGCCGATTTAGTCCAAATCCTAAAAGTATCGGTCCAGTTCCCAATTTCAAAAGAAACCCGACCATATTGGACGAACTATGTTTTATTTAAAAATATATATTTTTAAATTCTAAAAAATGCAATAAACTCTTATTATAATATTTTTTTTTTAAATTTTAAATTTTTTTACGAGTGGTTTGTTCTATTGGATCGGATTGGACCATTGAACCGGATCAGAAACCAATCATTCCTACTCCATATCAAAGACCAACTTCTTTATACTGTACTCCCAAAGACATTCCTTGGAATCGGTAACCGATCATCCCTATTTTGTATGAGGGATCAATTTCTTTGTAATGTACTCCCAAAGACACCCCCAAATGCAAGGAAAAACAAGACAAAAAAAAAAAGGTTATGCATAGAGACTACCCACGTCTTTTTAGCTTGATCCATAGAAGCCTGATGACGAGAGACTATCTATTTTAAACGATCTGGAGAAATCCATGCATGAGAGAGTAGAGTTTCGTAATTCAAACGTAAAATTTTATCAGGATCCATATCAAATGGACAATGAGATTAATTGGTTATGCTCTCCCTCATTATGGATAAATTAGCATCATCACCTAAAGTAGCTGCACTAAATCTAACCTATATTCTCTTTTGGATTCCCTCTTTTTTTTTCTTTCCCTCTCCAAAATTAGAAAGAATTACAATTTACTCATCTTGTAAGTTTATTGATGACAATTCGCATCTTTTATATTAGTTTACTTATCCTGCGTTATTTTATATTAATTTCAAATGTGATTCTTTTCTTGCATATAATATTATATTTCTTGTTCATAGTTTTTAACACACCACGGGGTCTTTACTGAAATTTTTGTTTTTCCTTTGGGTTTATTATAGTCTTCTTCTTCAGAGATGATCATTGAGTGTGCCGAAGTCGAGTTGGGTAAACTCAAGCTCTACCCCCATCACACCGAGCTTAATAACTAAATAACCTTGCTCCTGCCCAAAGGAACTTCCGACCTATTTGACTCAAGTCATCTTAGGTGAATACACAGGTTATTAGGCCCATGATAAGACCTATTCTCCCTGTGTCGGCAATGTTAGCAACATGCCAACAAGTTGGCAACTATTTTTAGCACACTCCGTTCCAGTGGAAGGATAAATTGAAGGGAAATTAAAACGTGGGTATTTCTGAGGCTAAGGAATGAATCAGCAAATATGAACATCAAGAGACGTGCTATAAGGATGGACAGTAAGTAATCTACGCCTCCGAAAGTATGTCCATGTGCAGTTTCCCAAATGAATGCAATGACGTCTGAAATGACGATATTCCTCTCTCTTTTTTTTTTGTTGTTGTCGGAACCAAATCCATGATTGTCAATCAGCCGAGATTCAACCCCGACCACACGTGGCAAACACATCTAAAAAGCAAGAAAACATCATTCTCAAAAGCTGTGTAGGGATTCGATTCAGATTTCAAAAGGTGGGGCACGCCACGCCCACCAAACCAAATGAAGGTCTTCAATAATCGATGGGTTTTGGACGTTTAAGTCCTTTTTAACTCACCCGACTTGAGCATGTTATTCAAGTGAGCCCACTGAGGAGCATCTTTCACGCTAGCAACCGTCCGCTCTTGATAATTCACCTGGTTCCACAAACTATCTCAGGTTGACTGAACTCTTTTTTCTGGGGTAAAAAATGATATACCATTTATATTTAGTCCATATGATTGCTCTAATAAAGAGAAACATCTTTCAAAATTATCGTTAACAATTGAATTAGTTGTGGCCAATTTGAATTCCTAATAAAATGTAGATACTCTTTGGAATTACATGAACTTGACGTTAACAAGAAAGTAACTATACACTTCAAGATGTGATTGCTAGAGATTGGTAATTTTACAAACTATTTGATGAAGGATTTCTCAGAAATTGGTACAGATAAAATCACCAAAAAGAAAATATAAATTTTAGCATAATTTTTTAAAGTAGTTATTTAGAATGATGCTTATTAAATTAATATAAAAATAAGTGTCGTTAGAATTGTGTCATGACATGCTCTTGACCATAAAAAGAGCCATCAAGAGAGCAATTTAAGAGCATGATCCTTTTTTCTCCAAATTTCAAGAACAAGCGAAATAATTTACGTTAGTTTTCAGGCATATCTTTCTTCCATTGTCTTTTTGGCGTGTTTTTCTTTTCTCGCCAAGAATAATCGTAAATATATAAATCTTGAAAACAAGTGATGTAGATACTTTAAGTATGATGACAAAATAATCATCTTGACGGTTGGTACAAAGAAAAAGAAAATGTAAGTTTATTTCACGAATATCTTAATATTGAAGATGGTAGTTATTTTTAATATACATATTACTTTTAATTGTTATTATCGAACAATGATTATCGAAACAAATGCAGGTAAGGTCACAAAAATCATATAAAATTTGAGAAATCTTTGTACAAGGCAGCGAGCACTATTTCAGGGCTGACGTTGACGCGGTTGAAACGTCTCAAATCAAGCCTCATGAGAATAATATATTATAACCCAATGACATCATTTGATGAAGACATCCACCGAAAGTGGAAATTTGACTATCTTTTTGTATTAAAAAAAGGACAGGAGAAAAGAAAGGAATCATAGGAATTACAAATGGTTTGTAATATTTAATAATGATGACCAGAACTTCGAGGTCTCACAGTCTTGTATGCTGCTCCGTGAGAAAATTAGGGTTGATCCAAGAGGAATATGAAAGTATGTCTTTGTTCTTCATTTATGATGAAAAGAAATGAAATATATTTGAGTGGACAAATATGCTGTCAACCAATAGCTATATAGAAAAATGATGCAAATGGTTATTAAACTTTGACCTTATATGCAATATCGGTTTTGAACTTTTATTTTGCTCAACGTGGTTCCTGAACTATTGTCAAATATTTAATGTAGTCCTTTGGTTTGTTCAAACAAATAAATTCAACGTTATTTAATGAAGTGAATTATTTATTATGTGCTAAGTTGGATGGTTGAAAATGACAAGTCAACATGTCTATCTTTTTATCCATATATTTTTGAAAAGGAGAAAAAAGTTATGACGTTAACATATCCATCATTATTTGATAACGAAGATTATTATATCCTAATTAGATATGAATATCTTACTTGGATAACTCTTGTATGCCATTCACTTAAGTGATTGAAAGTTATGTCAGCGAATTTCTATAATTTAAATTAACGAAAGGACGATGTTGAACATTTTCATATAGTTTAGAGACTAGATTGGATATTTACTAATAGTTAGAGACTATATTGAATAAATTAAAAATTCAGAAATGACATTGCATATTGATCAAATTAAAGGGATTATTTGTGTCATTTTTCTGCAATAGATTTCAAATTGTTTGCCAGTATCCTACATAATTTCAATGGAAGTCAGGTGAACGAAATCACTTTGGCCAAGAGAACTTATCACAGTTTGGAAGTTGTCTTTAGGAAAATTGACTGAATACATGTTTTTCTTAACCAAATTATACGTAACTTAGTGACCAGAGCAAACTAGCACCAGCCTCGATGCCTCAACTGAATTAAACATTTCTGCTAACAATAATTAATCCTCCGCGAGTCGGCTATAACGTGTGATTGATGAAGATGACTGGTAAATGCGGCAGAAGGTGGAAACATTTCACGAAGTATTCATCATTAAATATGCTGAGATTTCATAGAATTCAACTTTTCACAGCTAGCATGATAGCGATGGTTGCCGCTCGCTTAAATGGCATTATAAAAACTATTTGATGATTCGATGTTGTATTGTGACAACTAAAACCCCAAGACGTGCTTAAGCAAAACTCCATGTGATAAAGTAGACTTGGTTGTGCGTCCATTACTCATTCGGTCCATCCAGAAACATTATTCTTGAATCACAAATCGGGAACGTTTGGGCAAAACCGGTTTCCTTCTTTTGTGCCCTAACCGACCTGCCACTTAGCCCAAAACTGGGTTCAAGATTTAAAGAAACAGAACGGGCTGCAATGTAAGTTGCTAAAAAAAATCTACATATAAAGGGAGAAATTGATTAATTGATCAGAAAAATAAAGAGACGTTTCTAGTCCTATTGAGCTACCTAATTTTCAAGAAGAATGCCCACTTGAGATCATGTTCCCCTTCAATTTGAGAAAAGATTTTGTGGACTTATTAATGGACAATGGGTCATTAGAATTATCATAACACGAAGCACACTAAAGAAGGTATCCTTTTTTTTGGATCCAAAACAAAGTGGAATCTATTACTTTTTGATATGTTATTAGCTTGACCTAGTATGACAAGTTGTGAAAACAATATTTTGAATTTACAGAGCAATATTAACCCGTGCAAATTTTCATGCTTTAGACTTTTAGAGAAGTGAGTTACATAATAGCAAGTTTTTTTTTATTAAACCCACAAAAGGATAGTCAATCCCATATTGCATGGTTATTTATGGTTAGAAAGCATAGTTAATTTAGTGATTTCGTAGTTCTTAGATATAAGTATCGATAGCATGATGAGTAGTGAATGTAACACATTTATTTTCAGGACCACCTATCCCACGACAAAAATCACTTAGCACATCAATTTTGTACATGAAATCACTAGATGTCTATAACTTTGTGGATCTTCCTTGACATTACCGCGTTGATTTTGCCGTGGGGTGCAAGAGTTTGCAAAAGACATGTAATCACTTCACTCGTCTTGGTCTTCTCCCTCCTGTCCTCTCTCTCCTTCGGAAACCCTAGATCATCTCAACACATTCCTCTCCTGCGCAGATGCCTATATATCCATGATTTACTTGCTAAATCAGACATCTCACCACACCGTACTCAAGCTCTATCCTCTTCGCTGTGTTCAACAACATAGTCTTTCATTACTGATCCAATTTGAATCCTGAGGACACAAAACAACCAGATATGGAGGAGCATCCCACAGGATTCCGCTTCTACCCAACGGAAGAGGAGCTCGTCTCCTTCTACTTGCACAATCAGCTTCACGGCCTTAAGCAAGACAAGATTCACCGTGTCATCCCAGTCCTCCATATTTTTGATACTGAGCCGTGGAATCTCCCCCGTAAAACACAATCCGCTACTTGATGCAATTCTTTCACATCCCCTCCGTTAACTGAAATGTGCAATAAACTGTGTTCTTGAAAATTTCAAAACTTGTAGTGCGTTACCAGTAAACTTTCTTCCCTACATTTTATCTGGTGGATCTGTGCTGCAGAGCTTGCGGGAGAGCTATGCAGAGAAGACAGACAGCAGTGGTTCTTCTTTGCGCCCATGCAGGAGAGGGAGGCAAGGGGAGGGCGGCCCAGCAGGAGCATGGCCACCGGCTACTGGAAGGCGACTGGATCTCCCGGTTATGTCTACTCATATGACAACAAGGTGATCGGCGTGAAGAAGTCAATGGTTTTCTACGTGGGAAAACCTCCCAGAGGAAGAAAGACCCAGTATAAATTAAACGAGTACAGGGCCATTGAACTCCCGCCGACAAATCCCAATTCCACGAGCAGTAATATTTCCATTCCTAAGGTGAACGTGCCATCAAGAAATTCGGACCTTTATTTCAACTTTTTCAAGCATAGAAACGATAATATAACTTTGCGTGCACGACACCTAGGTCATCCAATTTTCACTTTGAATAATAGTTCTTATACTGGTTTTCTGTCGTGTATTTATCAGTGTTGTGCAGTTGCAAACTATTTAATTTCCGTCTCTAGTTTAGTTCCTACTTGGACTTTCACAGAAAAATGTATATTCTCTGTGTTTGATTTTCTATAAATAATGAACTTACAGCTAAGACGTGAGTACACATTATGCCGAGTGTACGTGGTGTCTGGAATTTCTCGAGCATTTGATCGCCGGCCACCAGAAGTGATGGCTAGAGAGGCAACAATCCAGGGTGGTGATGGTGCTGCTAGTGGTGGAGGTGGACTTGGAGGCGGTGGATGTGGAGATGCATCATCCTCACCAGCAGTAGCAAGCGACGCAGGAAGTTCCCATCAATGGGAGACGGTAAGTTTGGAAGAACCGATTTGGGATTGGGAGCAACTGGGTTGGTTCTAATTTCATGTATAGCAGCTACTCTGATGGTGTCATTTTCTGGTTATCAGCTCAATCATATGTATATCTATGAGTATGAAGACAGAGTGCTTGACACCCAATCAATGGGCAGGCCAAACATGATATCCAGCCTAAATGTTGGAAATGAATACTGAGCATCTATGTTTTTTTCATATAAAATTGATTGGGCCTAGGAGTTCTAAGTCAATATCTAGGCTCAAGAAGGAAACTAATTCACTTTTTTTCAGGCAGATCCAGCGAATTGCGACTCCTAATTAGAAAGAAAGATATTTGTCAACAAGCATCTACATATATCAATGTTTTAAAACTTGATGTATCAAAGAGCTTGTGACTCATGGTTAGTAAGAGAATCATTTTACCAAATTGAACACCACAGTCAATCAAAATCTTGCAATTTAGGCCAGGTAAAAATGTTTCTGTTTTGGTCCAAATGCGATGCTTGGGAAAATTGTCCAAAAAGTCCTAAACCTATTGCATTTTTGCCAATTCAATCCTAAATATTTTAATTTTGCTAATTCAGTTTTAAACATTTTCATTTTTTACTAATTTAGTCCTAAACCTTTTCACTTCTTGCCAATTGCGTCCATCCGGACAATTTTGGCTGGAAATTGCTAACGTGGCACTTTTTAAAGAATATTTTAATAATATTTTGAATTTTTTATGGTTTTTCTCTTCTTTTTTATACTTTTTTTTTTTTTTTTTGGTTTTGGACCTTGACCTAAGGCTGGCAAGGGTTACCCGCCATAGGCGAGGGCTGATGAGGGTCAACTAGAGACCCTTGCTAGCCCTAGGTCCAAGAAACCCAAAAAAAAGTTAAAAAAAGAAGAAGAAGAAAAACCATAAAAAATTCAAAATATTATCAAAATATTCTTTAAAAAGTGCCATGTCGAGGCCGACGGTTCACATCAATAATTTCTGGCCAAGATTGACCGGATGGACTCAATTGGCAAGAAGTGAAAATGTTTAGAATTAAATTAGTAAGAAGTGAAAATGTTTAAAACTGAATTAGCAAAATTGAAATGCTTAGGATTGAATTGGTAATAGTGCAATAAATTTAAGATTTTTTCGACAATTTTCCCAAGCATCGCATTCGGACCAAAACAGAAATAAATGGATCAACACTTAATGAAGTGCCCCTTCTTCACATTGTCTTCGTCTTCATCTTCTCTCTCAAGTTGGTCCGCCTCTCGCTCGTCCATACACTACGGAAAGGGATTATATGGATCGAGAACAGTGAAATTTAGAGGGATAAACTTCTCCCAAAATATAAGATGGATAGATGATTTGCTGAGTTATTATTGGCTTTCATTTATTTATGACAATACGTTTGGCTTCTGCATAATTTGCTTTCGGTGTGAGAAATTGACGTGTATAGTATAAATCTTGAATTATTTGGTAATTAGGTTAATTAGCTATATATATGTTAATTGGTCTGAAGTCATTTTGTGAGTTCTCAACGAAAAAACGAAGAATAACTTTTATACTCCTGCCTTCTCACTACCACCATTGGCATTCACTTATATAATATTTAATCCACATCACACATTGGCGTCCTTTAATAGCCACATGTGTTGGATATTAAGTCATGGGGACTTGGTTAGATATTTTATGTAATTAGAAGGCAAAATATTAAAAAAAATTAATCTATTATACTTTAACTCTTAACTTACTTTTAGATTTTGCTGTATTTCTTTGTAAAGCGTAGAAGTCAAAATCCATACTTGAAATTAAACGTCTCCATTCCAATCTCCTGAAAAGATGGGGAATCAAGCCTCTCACCTCCCCTTCCCTATGTAGGAAAGGTGGCTCCAGTATTTTAAATTAAAAAAATTAAAAGTATATAAATTTTAATTATAAAAGTAACGAAAGTATGAGGACGAATTTTTGTTTTTCCAAAGAAAATTGGATTGACGACTTTCCTAGGCCTAGCCTAGCACGACCAAGCCTTGCCAAAATCATTTTTTGTTAGTTTCTGATCCATAGGAAATAAGTTGGGGTAGGGTTCTATTTTCTAACTTTTTGTCCTTTCTTTGTGAACTTAAGGAAGCTTCTATGTTGAAAAATTGTACCTCGAGTGTTTTGTTCATCAAAAGGACGGGCACTTTTCTAAAATGACACTTGAATCAACAGAATGATCTATGATATGATCATTTTTCGTTTATAAATTTTAAGATTTTCAATGTACTTTTCTTTATCTGTGACTATGACTATAAAAATGATCGATAACCTAACTATTTTTCTTTTTGCATGAAAGTAAGAATTTAGCAGAAAATATCTACTCTACCTCTCTTTTTGTAAAGAAAAACAAATTTATAAGTAAATCCTGTGAAACGTGTCGTGGTTGATCTTATTGCTCACTCTAACTTTACAGTGTTTCTAGTGGTGGATAGAATGTTGGAAATTTCCGATAATGGGCTTACATTAATTAATTAATTTTCTATTTTATATAATCGGGTTAATGGGTATTCCAATATATTTTAAACCCTAAAGTGATCTTATTGAGTTGGGTTTTGGCATCTATTAATTACGGGCCTAGTTGAGCAGCAAAGTGTAGGCAATTGTGTTTAACTCAAGCTCGTAATGGGAAGGCCCCTGCTTAACACGCTGTTGATTAGGGTTTCTTGGTCCCCCTCTCTAGCCTATAAAAGGGTAGGTTATACCTATCGATCCGCGATCCCATTAAAAGGCTGCTAAACCGAAATAGGTCATAGAGAGGAAGAACCGGCATACCGACAGATCACCGATCATATCGTTGATCCGTTTTCAAGTCAGTGAAGCCATGGCTCAAACATGTATGTATGTGTTTAATTCCGCATTTGTGTGTATTGATTTTGGTGTTTTACATTCATATATGGATCTGGTTGTTCTTGATTTATTAGTTGTTTATATATAGAGAATTTCTACATGTGGTATCGAGTGTTCGTCATATATGATTGTAGAACCCAAATTTTTTTTTATGAACAAATTCGAAATTTTCTCCCTTTAACCTAATGTTGTCGTTATTTTCTCATGCGGACTCTTTCATCGATTGATTCTGAAACCTTAGGGTTTTTATTCTGCATGTCGAGATCTTTCCAACCATATATAATTTATATATTTTTGTTGTGAATTGAGAGAGAATTTCGAATTTGAAATTCTAGGGTTTGCACCATTGAAAAGTTCCGAAAATTTTAAATTACTTGCAATTGAATGAATTATACTATAAATTGATGCATGGGCATTGTTATATATATGTTTTGGAATTTTTTGGTTGCATTAAAGCGAGTTTTTGGCCTTAAACTTGAGAAAATTGATTTTCGGGCATGGGTATAAGATCCGAAATTCTTGAAGATTGAATGTTGATGTTTTGTTCGTTTGTTCTTCGATTAGTTTAGTTTAATCTATTTATAATGATGTTAGAAGTAAAACCCATGGAAAAATTTCATCAAAATCAACCCTAATATGAGTTTTTGAGCTTCGGGTCTGAAACCGGGTCATGTGACCCGGTTTGCAGAATTCGTGACCCAGCTGGAGGTTGAAGAAGACCTCCAGTCGGGCCGGGCTGTCTTCTGTGGGCCTGTTTTGCCACTTTCTGGGAATTCTGGGCGCAAGCCCAGAATCCGGGCTTCTGGAAAGAAGCCCATGCGGGCCTCCTTTTCTGGGCTTCTGGGAATTCTGGGCACAAGCCCAGAATCCGGGCTTCTGAAGGAAGCCCACGCGGGCTTCACGCCTGGGCCAAAGCCCAATTTTTTGGGCTTCTCGGATTCAATTCGGGCTTCTGGAGGGAAGCCCACGGGCCGGTGACCAGAATTTTCTGGCCCGAGCCGGCTGGGCCAAAATTCCTGTAAATTAGTAATAAATATTAAATGAAAATTAAATTTCAAAAAAAAAAAAAAAAAAAAATTTGTGGCAAAAATTGTTGTTTAATGTAATATGATTTTGGGAAGCACATGTTGTTAAGTGCTTCATATTGATAAATTTTGGGCATTAATTAATGGAACATTATAAAATTTTTGGAGTTCCTATTAATGTAAATTAGTATATACAATTACCCGCCCAAAGGGGTTATTGCGTATATTAATTTGAAAAATTGCATGAAGATAAATTCCCACTTTAAATTGATGGGGATGTATGATTGGAAAAATATTTATCCGCCCAAAGGGGATAAATTTTTGAAAATTATATGTAATTCCCCTCTATATTAATATAATAGAGATAATTGATGGGGATATATAACTCAAAATTTTTATCTTCCTAAAGGGGATAAATTTTAGAGTTATGTGTAATTCTCCTCTATGTTGAGATAATGGAGATGTATAATTTAAAAGGTCTTGTTTGCACAAAGTGAATAAGCCCTTGATAATTATATGTAATTCTCCTTATCGTCTCTATATATTGATATTATGGAGATGTATAATTTAAAGGATTTGTCTGCCCAAAGGGGATGAATTCTTGACAATTATATGTAATTCTCCTTGTTGTTGTTTTACAATCTTCATGTTGTGGAAAATAATGGTGTATTATACGCTCTGCCCAAAGGGGAGTTTATAATATACTAATTATTTTGTGGAATTGTTTATTGCCCATAATTAATCATATTACATTATGTATGACAAACAGTTACTTTTGCTGTGAACAACAATAATGCCACGGTTGAGATGTTAACCTGGTTCAAACTTCAAGAGGTGGAAGCAAGATATAGAGTTTCTTTGGGAATTGTGGATATGGACTTGGACTACGTGAGAATGAACCTCCCAAGCCCAATGATCAAAGTAGTGCGAGATCAAAAGGCCCATTATGCTAGATGGGAAAAATTCAACCGACGAGCCTTATTGCTATGAAGAGGTCCATTCTTTGAGCATCTCATTAGTGGTTTACCGGAAAATACGAATGCAAGACAATTCCTTACAAAGCGGTGGGAGAACGATATAGAGTCTCGGATAAGGCAAGCTGGAAACTTGCTGAATGAGTTAACAAATATGAGATATGATGCTGCAGTGGGTGTTAGGGAATTTATACTGAAGATGGTCCACATTCAGTCCAAACTTAAAGCCCATAAAATAGTTCTTTCTGAAGATTATATTGTGCATCAAGTCTTAAATGTTATGCCAGCTGAATTCAGCCAGATTAAGATTGCTTATAATGCTCAGAATGAGACTTGGAGTGTTAATGCCCTAATTTCAAAATGTGTGACTGAGGAGGAGAAGTTAAAGAAGGAGAAGAATGAGTCGGCCCACTTAATTGCTAATGCCAAGTCGAGTTCCTCTAAGGGAAAATGGAAGCTTAAAGGATCAAATGCTCATGGTCCAAAGAAAGGTCAAGACTTCAAGAAAAATGTGAATAGTGGGAGAAATAGAGATAAGGATTTCAAGTGTTTTCACTGCAAGAAGCAAGGTCACAGGAGAGCCAATTGCTATAAATTCAAAGCTTGGCTAAAAGGAAGAAAAGAAAGTCACCAAGGTGAGTTGTTGGTTTGTTTTGAATCAAATCTAGTTGATGTTCCTCAGGATTCTTGGTGGCTTGATTCTGGTGCTACTGTTCATGTGACCACTACCTTACAGGGTCTAACAAATCTAAGGAATCCAAGTCTGAGGGAGTTAAAGCTTAAAGTTGGAAACGATGTCGGAGTTGATGTGGAGCGCATAGGCACAGTTGTTTTGAATTTAGATTCTGGATTTCAGCTCATTTTGAACAATGTCTTTTATGTTCCTGGTTTTAGGAGAAACTTGATATCTCTTTCTTTGCTTGACAAAGCTGGATATTGTCTTTATTTTGCAAATAAAAGAGTGGATTTGAGTTATGATTCCAGAATTATTGGGAATTGTGTTATGCATGATGGATTATATCAATTGTCCTTATCTCCCGATAGACCATATTGTTCCTTTAATGTCGAGAACAATGTTGCTAAGAGATCCTTGATTAAAGAGAAATCTTCATTGCTTTGTGGCATAAGCGATTAGGGCATATCTCCAAAGAAAGGGTAAAGCGACTCATCAAGGATGATATTCTTCCTCCTCTTGACTCGGATGATACTGAGACTTGTATTGATTGTGTGAGAGGAAAATTGACTAAAATTAAGAAGAAAGGTGCTACTCGCAGTCTCAACCTATTGGAGATAATTCATACAGATATTAGCGGGCCATACTCATCCACTTTGTGTGGAAATAAATACTTCATCACCTTTATTGATGATTTCTCCCGTTATTGTTATGTTTATCTGATTAAGGAGAAGGCTGATGCTCTTGACATGTTCAAAGTGTTTCGCACTGAAGTTGAGAAACAATTGGGAAAAATCATCAAAATTGTTAGATCTGATCGTGGTGGTGAGTATTATGGGCGATATATTGAGACTGGACAACAAATGGAATCGTTTGCTAAATACTTGCAAGACTGTGGTATTGTTGCTCAGTATACAATGCCTGGGAGTCCTAAACAGAATGGTGTAGCAGAACGGCGCAATCACACACTTATGGAGATGAAACGAAGTATGATGGGCAGTTCTAATTTGCCTGAATACTTATGGGGTGATGCGATTAAAACAACGGCTTATATATTGAATCATGTACCTAGTAAATCAATGCCGAAAATACCTTTTGAATTGTGGACGGGGAGGAAACCAAGCTTGAATCATTTTCGAGTTTGGGGTTGTCCTACAGAGGTGAAAATTTATGATCCTTCTCAAAAGAAGACTGAACCCAGGACTACTAGATGTTATTTTATTGGATACCCTCACCATTCCAAAGGGTATAGGTTCTATTGTCCTACTCGGGGCACTAGAATCGTGGAGTCTCAAACTGCTAAATTCCTGGAGTTAGATGTTGCTTGAAGAGAATTCTTCTCAATCTTTTGAAAGGGAAGAACCAAACAAAACGGTTTCCATTCCATTGCCCATCTTGAATGATGATTCCATACGAGAGCCTTGTAGAGTGGAAACGCAGCAAGAAGC
Source organism: Angophora floribunda (assembly GCA_014182895.1). Classification (NCBI taxonomy): domain Eukaryota; kingdom Viridiplantae; phylum Streptophyta; class Magnoliopsida; order Myrtales; family Myrtaceae; genus Angophora; species Angophora floribunda. The sequence goes on from CM024714.1 coordinate 6,694,570, forward strand.
AGAATCTTTGGAGATATGGCTGCGAATGAAATTCCCCGGACGAATGATCCAGCTCCGAAATGCCTGTGCGGAGATCACAACGACAAAGAAGACCGGCACTTCAAGATGATTATCATGTCTATCTTGGAGAAGCTGATTTTGACATTGGATATATAGTTGATCCGGCGACCTTCAAAGAAGCTCTCGATAGTGATAAGGCAGATGAATGGTTAAGAGCGATGAAGGACGAGATGATTTCCATGTCAAATAATCAAGTATGGGAACTTGTCGATTTACTTGATGGGCATAAACCAATTGGCTGCAAATGGGTATTCAAAACCAAGAAAGATAATAAAGGCAACATAGAGAGATTCAAGGCGAGGTTAGTTGCAAAGGGGTTCACGCAGAGAGGGCATTGATTATACTGAAACTTTTTCTCCAAAGTGTCCACTAAAGATTCATTTCGGATAATAATGGCATTGGTGGCTCATTTCGACTTAGAGCTTCACCAAATGGATGTCAAGACAGCTTTTCTAAATGGAGACCTGGATGAAGAAGTATATATGCAGCAACTTTGAAGGGTTTAAAGAAGCTGGAAAGGAGCATATGGTGTGCAAGCTTCGAGGTCTATTTATGGTCTCAAACAAGCATCACGTCAGTGGTACTTGAAATTTGACAAAGTTGTGAGATCATTTGGCTTTGAAGAAAACAAGTTTGATCAATGCATCTACATGAAAGTAAGTGGGAGTAAATATATTTTCTTAGTACTTTATGTAGATGACATTTTGCTTGCCAGTAGAGATGTTGATCTATTAAATGATACAAAAAGTTTTCTGTCTGCAAAGTTTGATATGAAAGATCTTGGTGAAGCCTCTTTTGTTCTAGGCATTGAAATTCATCGTGACAGATCTAAGAAGGTTCTGGGATTATCTCAGAAAAGTTATATAGATCGTGTCCTGAAAAGATTTAACATGCAAACTTGCAAGGTTGGTGAAGCTCCTGTTGTGAAAGGAGATAAATTGAGCATAGAACAATGCCCCAAGAATGATGTTGAAAAAGAAGCAATGAAGAATGTTCCATATTCTAGTGCAATTGGCAGTCTTATGTATGCACAAGTATGCACCGGACTGATATTGCTTTTGCTGTGAATGCTCTTGGGAGATATCTGTCGAATCCAGGTCATGAACATTGGGTTGCAGCTAAGAAAGTGATGAGATATCTGCAACGAACAAAAGACTTCATGCTTGTGTATAGAAGAGTAGAGGATCTAAAGGTGATTGGATATTCGGATGCTGATTTTGCTGGTTGTTCGGATGACAGAAAATCAACTTCTGGATATATTTTTATGATGGCTGAGGGTGCTATTTCTTGGAAGAGCACAAAGCAAACCTTGGTTACAAACTCTACAATGTATGCTGAGTTTGTGGCGTGTTATGGTGCGTCAACCCAAGCTGTTTGGCTCAGAAATTTGATCTCTGAATTGCGAGTTGTGGACTCTATTGCTAGACCTATGGTGATCTACTGTGACAACACTGCAGCTGTGTTTTATTCCAAGAATGACAAGATCAACAATGCGTCCAAACACATGGAGATCAAATATTATACTGTTAAGGACTTAGTCAAAAATGGAGATATTGTGATAGAGAATATTAGAACTGAGTCAATGTTGGCCGATCCTCTAACAAAAGGCTTACGACCCATTTTGTTTAAAGAACATGTAAAGAATATGGGTGTTTTAGAGTCTTTTGATCTCTTTTGTTAGTGGGAGCTATATAGTTTGTATTTCTAGATATTATAGTTATATACAAACTGATAATGCTTTTATAATGTCTGTTAAAGCATTTACTTTTGATGATTATCATTATTGATTTTATTGTTATCCTTTCTCCTGTCGACTGAGAAATGGAAATATGAAACAAGATCTTTAAACAAATTTTAGTTTAAAGATGACTGGATGTCACAGATTATGAGATCTCATGTTGGATTGTGACATATTTGTGCAATTTCATGTTGTTTAGAAATCGCACTGAGGCAATTTCATGTTGTTTAGAAATTGCGTTAATGCAGTTTCATGTCGTTTAGAAATTGCATTGAGGACCGATAAGAAATAGTGTATATTTTGATCACATGTTGGCACTATTTCTTACTACACTACTAGGCTCATGATCCATGAAAATATAATGTTTATTATATGTGATTATGGAAGGTCATGCGTTGCGATATTTTCTTAACACGTTGATCGCCATAATCCTATAATGAAGTTATATAGGATTGGATTGTTTTGAGATGCCGTTGTTGGAATATTATTTTTTTCAAAATTGTGGCCACATAAACAAATTTTCAGTTATTAACCCGAGAGTGTCGTTTTCAAAATAAAAATCATTTTTTAAAATAAAACAAATTAATTAATGTAGCCCAAGTGGGAGAATGTTGGAAATTTCCGATAATGGGCTTACATTAATTAATTAATTTTCTATTTTATATAATCGGGTTAATGGGTATTCCAATATATTTTAAACCCTAAAGTGATCTTATTGAGTTGGGTTTTGACATCTATTAATTACGGGCCTAGTTGAGCAGCAAAGTGTAGGCAATTGTGTTTAACTGAAGCCCGTAATGGGAAGGGCCCAGTTAACACGCTGTTGATTAGGGTTTGCTTGCAGGTCCCCTCTCTAGCCTATAAAAGTGTAGGTTATACCTATCAGTCGCTTGATCCCATTAAAAGCTGCTAAACCGAAATAGGTCATAGAGAGGAAGAACTGGCATACCGACAGATCACTGATCATATCAGGTTGATCCGTTTTCAGTCAAGTGAAGCCATGGCTCAAACAGGTATGTGTTTAATTCCGCTGTGTGTATTGATTTTGGTGTTTTACATTCATATATGGATCTGGTTGTTCTTGATTTATTAGTTGTTTATATATAGAGAATTTCTACATAGAATCCTAGTCGAAGCTGATCTAAAATTCTGCCTTAATCCTTAAAACTTCCTTCTCTTCCCAATTAAGTATATCAACCAATTACATGTTCTCAAACGATTAGCTCGTGCTTTTGTTCTTTGGTTATTTTGACTATGCTAGAGACAAGGGTGCATCTTCAAATAGGTCCACCATTCCTATCTGACTCTATAATTTCCAGCAATAACTCTCAACACCTGAAGGGGTCCATGGAGAAAGCACTTCGAAGCTTTTTTCTCCAGTTGAAAATTTAACCACTAACTCAAATTAGAAGTAATGACCTTACCACTTACTCATGTAACGTCGACGTTGATTATTACATGAGCCCGGATCCTCGGTTGTTGCGGATGAACCTCGTGAGTTTCTTGCGACCAAACTCTCTTTCGAGCAATTATAGGGAAAGTTGGTGTTGAACTTTGACGTATCGCCATTATATATTCTATTTACCATGGACATTTCTACGTTGACTACTATGATGTTAACATTTGATTGATTAACAATTGTCTTAATCAGATTACTTTTGCCTAACGCCCTCTTAGGTTTGATTTGAAAGTTTTTACATTGACCGAGGGAAAATCTCCCCCTCTTATCTCTGATCGTGGCGAACGTTGGAATATTCTACTTTCTTATCCTTTTGCCTTGTTACGCGACAATTAGACCACAACAACAGTCAGCAAAAGCAGCGAAGTAGGATTTTATAGGGAAGCTTGAACAGTGGGCAAATGTCCGGGAGAAGATATGCTGGCACTTGAATAATTCTTGTGCATCTCGCCATTGTTAATGTGTTTCATCACATTCATGTTATCACCATATAAAACAAAGCTTTGGAAAGGAAAGTGAAGTGCAAGTTGGGTTACAAATTGATAATAATGTTATCGATTATTCGATTGGGTAATGCAGTGGAGGAGTGAAACGCTTGAAAGTTCGTACCTTCGAGCTTAGCTATACATGACGTGTGTTCTATTTTTATCTCTTGTTTCTTCATCCACGGTGGTAGCCCTGTGCACCATGAGCCCTCATTGATGCGCTTCAATCCGACATTAAATGCACTGACCTCGCTGCACCTCTCATACTCTCATTATATCTTTCTAAATGTCACGATCCTCAATCACGACGGTCGCAATCCTTGTCCATTCACTTGCAAGGACGTCACTTTTAGAACCTTTTAGTTTTGATATCATATGAGAATTTGTAGGATCATGGCTAAATATTCTAAAAACTTAAACTGCTTTATGAATACGTTATTTATTATTTAAATATGCTAATGCGCTTCATATGACACCAAATCTTCATTTGTGGGGGTGGCCGACCACTACGAGGGCAAATCAACAGATTTCCAAGACCTCCATGGCCGTCATTCACATTTCCCGCACACACGCAACGGTGACGGTTGATCAACGTCATATTTCCTCAGTCTTCCCAATTCTTTTCCACATAAGGGAATGGTATTTTAATAAGCTTGGACTAAGTCGGCATTGAAAGCGGAGAGTCAATGATTCAAAGACAACGTACAAATCTGGCCAGAAAGAAAAAAAGAGAGACAACCTATGAAGACAGATAAACAAACAGCCCATTTTCACCACCTTTTGGCGTCACAAGTCACGGATTGATGCGTGTTACATCAGAAAGTAGACGCGTATAACACAGCATGATATAATATATTGGGTTATAATCTATTAACAAGTTTCTCCACTATAGATGGACCTATCGAAAAGGATCATTTGTGACGTGAAAAATTTCAGAATTCATATCATAATAATACCTCTCTTTTAGTGTCCATTTGACCTGATTATGGACTTGGTATTTGGGATTGCCCAGCCTGGCCCGAGCCACAAGTGGCCGAAGGCTTCTATGGGTGGGCACAAGTAAAGCCCTGTAGTTATGAACCCAATTAGGCACGTGCAGTCCACAAATTTATTATATATTTTTTTGTTCATGTGCGGGGCCAGGCTATAAGTTCAACCCAATCCAAAGGCTCAACCAAACCCGCTCATTGATCAGCTTTAGTGTTCATTTAGCTACAAACGAAAGTTCTTTATGAAGACATCGGTATCCGGACTTCTTGAAACACCTAATTAATCCGCTAGAGTCGTGGCAGTTCTTCCATCCCACCATATCCATGTAGCTATTAACACAAGAGGTCCCAAGAGGTTGCCTTAGAAAAGCTTTCTTCGGCATAACTCGACGTATGATTTTTTCGATCACAATTTAATATTGAGTTTTAACCAATTTCATAGATCTGTTGGGGTACTAGTACTTGCAATGAAACCAAAGGGCATGGATACAATGAATAGAACTTTCTAGTAAGAAGAAGGGCACATTTACTCTAGTATTTTATTTTGCCTCAATCGATGAGAGTAATATGGAGTAGAAACGGCTTCCGAGAGAAAATTCTAAAGAAGAGGCAAAGTAATTCCAATAAGTTGTGCGAGGTTCAATTAAGATTCAATGTCAGCAGGGCCATGCACGATTACAACTAATTGGGTTTGATAATGACATAGTTCTCCATTAAAGAAATGGGCAATGAAGGACGACTTTTGAAATTTGGGCTAACCGTAAAATAAAAAAAAAAAAACACTGTTCACCTGCTCTCTACTTCGTCTGTGCTCTGTTTTCGCCGGATCTTCGAACGCCCGGCTTGACCGGCTCCGGCCTCCGGCGGCGGCCATCTCCAGAGGAAAGAACCGCCCAGCTTGGGGCTTCAAGCCCACCGTCGCATTTTGACCAGGTACGCCCAAATCAGCTCCACCGGTAGATGACCTAGGTTTGAATGGGTTGTGGAGATGGTCTGATTTTTGCTGAATAGAAGCTGGGGTAGTCGTAGAGTGATGGAACGAACCCCTGCTGAGGCGGAGTATCGCCGCCATCGAAGCCGCAGCAGGCCCCCGGCTCACCGCCCCCTGTCTCGTGGCCGCCTCGGCAAGAACAGGGAAGGGGCAGCTTTAGAATTGGTTGAGGGCGTTCCCGTGCAGGCTAGACAGATGCGGGAGGCTGCCCAAGGTGCTGGAAGTAGCAGGGGTAGTCTAGATAATGGTAGGAATGGTCCCCCCCCCCCCTCCGGTGATGCTGCTCAATTGAACCACAATGGCCATTCCATGCCAAAGCAGATTGAGAAGGAGAATGCGGCTCCTCGATCCCGGGCGAATGTTGCCGGGACGCAATGAGAGGCTATGACCTCAGTACGTGGCCCCAATCACCGAGAGAAAAGGAAGAGAGGGCTGTTTTTGATGCGGAAGCGCTTGCTGGTGTGGACCCTATGTGGGCTGAATGTGTTGTGGGGTACCTCATTGGCAAGAAATTGCCATTTAGACTAGTTGAAACTACCCTAAAGAATGCATGGGGACCGAGCTTGATGGAAGTTAAAGCTGATGATAGGGGCTTCTTCTTTTTTCGAGTACCTGATGCTGAGTTTAGAAGGCGGCTCCTAGACAATGGTCCTGTCACCATCGCCCGTGTGCCATTGATTCTGCAACAATGGCATCCTTTACTGGAGTTGAAGAAAAACAACCACTCTAAAGTTCCTGTATGGATTAGACTTAGGAACATCCCTTTCACGCTTTGGTCTTCTAGGGGCATTAGTGGCATCGCAAGTGTGATTGGTAATCCTCTTTATGTTGATCAGAACACAGAACAGTTGAGAATGTTATCTTATGCCCGTGTGTGTGTGGAGTTGGCTGCAGCTGACACTAGAAAGGATCATGTCATTGTGGAGTTTAGTGGAGTAACTCGCAGGGTGGAAGTTGAGTACGAATGGAGGCCGATCAGCTGCAAAAAATGTGGCACCTTTGGCCATCGATGCAACACAACAGAAGATACATCAATGCAAGCGGAAAGCAGACCATTACAACACCCGAATGGCACTCCAACAGCTGGAATAACAGCTTCAACAAGTGCTGATCAGATTCTCCAGTCAGCAAACATCACCTCCGGAGTTATCGGCCCACCTCCCCTATCCGTACCAGCGGTAATAGCTATGCAAACTATTGCTATGCAGCTCAACTAGTCGAATCCAGCTGCTGTAACAGCAGCTCAAAACACTAGTCTGCACAACATTCAGCCAGCTACAGCAGGAATAGAACCTCTACCTCAGATGGTAACAACTCCAACAATCTCTAGCCCGTCATCCAGCTCAGAGCAGCAAATTCAGCTGCTGTTTTGCACAAAAACAAGCGGAAACAGCACAAAGATTACAATTCAACTCCAGCTGCTACAACAGCAGCCCTTACACTTGATCCGCATAACACTCAACCGCATACAATAGGAATAGACACTCTACCACGAGATGGTAGAAGCTCCCGAAACCTCTCGGCCCGTCTTCCAACCCCGCTTTCTGACAAAGAACCCCAACCTGGTCTCCGCACAAAGAACCAAGCGGAAACAGGCCCTCTGAAGCTTGCTATACAAATGACAGAGCCTGCAAAGGACAACCCCAATACGAGAGGGCAAATCCCTGCCTCATTGAACTATCCCCAAGGAGACACCACAGCAGCAACCGTAGATGAAGACTCTGACACATTGAGGACGTCCCAAAGACTCGGTCGGTGGAAATCCAACCATCCTCCTACCGGAGAGCAAAGAAAAAGAAGGAGCGGAATCAAAATGCCGACTCCGAACGCAATCCTCACTCCATTCCTCAAGATCAAAGGGCTCCAAAGAAGGCCATTCGATTTGATGAGGCCGTCAAAAAGCTAGCTGACCCCTTTATAAACCCGTCTCAAACCTCTTTCTCTTCAGCGGATGACTTAGACGACGACGATGATAATTCTAGCACCAGCTTAGGGGAAGAGAAACAAGAAGGGGATGTCTCTCTTGCAGCATCTAATCATGCTCTTGCTGTTGTTCTTCCATCCATGGATGCCGCTGACTCCACCCTACAGCCACTAGAACCGCGTGTTGCGGGCAAGGGAAAGGCTCAAACTCAGACCAAACCCCCTCTTCCAAAACCATTGGCTAGCAAGCGGCGAGTGGTAAAACGCAAGTGAGGTGCTATCGTACTCCTATGTATATATGAATATAGGCTTTTGGAATACTCGGGGTTTAGTAGACCCAAATGCACAATCAAGTGAGGCATTTTGTGCGCGAAAACAATATTTGCTGTCTTGACTGCTGAAACAAAGGTCCCGCCTCATCGTTTTGATTCCATCTCGGCTACTTTATGTATAGGTTGGAAATGGATTAACAATTATATGTACGCTAATAGAGGCCGTATCTGGGTAGGCTGGAACCCATATTTAGTGGAATTTACAAGCTTATTTATCTCTAGCCAAATCATACATGGATCGCTTAAAATTTTGCATACTGGCTCTATCCTTTACTACACAGCTATATATGGTGAACATACATATGTTACTAGAAGACCCCTATGGAATGATCTTATCCAGCTAAGCTCTAACCTCTTGGATAATCCTTGGATTGTTGCCGGAGATTTCAATGCGTTACGTGACTCATCAGACGGGGTGGGGGTTCGGAGATGTGGCTCCCTTCTTTTGATGAATTCAATGAATGCATTTGCCAGGCTGAACTAGATGACCTTCGATATGTGGGGATGCGATACACATGGTCGACCTCTTCGGGTGCTCAACGCAAACAACGGAAAATTGACCGAGTGTTGGTTAACAACAAATGGAGCCTGGAATACTCATACTCAGAGGCGGTCTTCCTTCCTCCTGGCATCTCAGACCACTCCCCAATGCTGGTCAGAGTCCTAGCCCCCCGGCCTCAGAGAAGGCCTTTCAAATTTTTCAATTTTTGGATGTCTCACTCGGAGTTCAATACCATAGTCTCCCAGGTGTGGGAGAGTCAGACTATAGGCAATCCAATGTACAAGCTGTACAGCAAACTTAAACTTCTTAAATGCAAAGTTAAAGTTACTCAATAAGGAAGTGTTTTCGACATTTCCATGCGAGCTATTGCTGCCAAGCGAGACTCTTCTCACTATCCAAGAGGCGCTCATGCAGGATCCACAAAACGTCTTGTTGGCCGAGAGTGAAAGGGCCAAAGCTTGTGAGTTTTATGAGCTCCGATCTATGGAAGAGTCTTTTTCAAACAAAATCTAGAATCCGATGGCTGAAGGAAGGCGACCAAAACACAAGATTTTTCCATCACTCGGTAAACCATCATCACTTGCGCAACCGGATCATTTCAATCCCGGGATGGTGCGGGTAATAGGATCACCGAACCGGAGGAAATACAAAGGGCTTTTGTCTCTTATTTTCGGGACCTTCTAACTCGAAAAGACTCGGTGATGACGCCTTCTACAAGGGAGGTTAAGGAAGTCTTGCAAAGACACACTATCGAAGTCCAGGTTAGTTCAATAGCCGAGCCTATAAATGCTCGGGAAATCAAGGCAAACTTTGTTCTCATTGGCGAGCAATAAAGCCCCGGGCCCGGATGGATACAATTCTGATTTCTTCAAAAGAAATTGGGGAACGGTGGGTCCTTCCTCATAGAGGCAAATCCTAGACTTCTTCAACACGGGTAGATTATTACGGGAGACGAATTGTACCATTCTTACACTAGTCCCTAAAATTCCAAATGCATCTTCGATTAATGACTTCCGGCCCATTGCATGTTGTAATACCATTTACAAATGCATTTCCAAGATTCTGGCTAATCGTATATCAGTAGTGCTCCCTGACATTATAAATCCCGCTCAAACGGCTTTTGTTAAAGGCAGACGCATTACTGACAATATTCTTCTGGCTCAAGAGCTTTTTAGCGGATTTCACTTGGACACTCACTCATCAAAGTGCACTATTAAGGTGGACTTCCGGAAAGCTTATGACACACTTGACGGGGATTTCTGGACACAACTCTCACAGCATTTGGGTTTCTGCTCGCTTCATACAGCTTGTTATGGTATGCGTCCGGACACCAAAATTTTCTATTTCCATTAATGGTGAACTCCATGGTTTTTTCAAAGGTAGTGACAGGGTCTTAGACAAGGGGACCCAATCTCTCCTTATCTATTTACCCTAGCCATGGAAGTACTTTCAGGCATCTTGGAGGCCCAATCCAATCGGCCTGAGTTTCGGTACTATTGGAGGTGCAAGCCTCCCCGCCTCTCACATCTTTTCTTCGCAGATGATGTGTTCATATTTAGTAATGGCAAACCAGCATCGGTGACTTGTATTAAAGAGGGATTGAATACTTTCTCCCAATGGAGTGGATTAATTCCTAATGACAACAAAAGTGAGGTATTTCTCTCGGGTGTTGCAGAGACAATCGGGACCCAGCTCCTCCAAATCTTGAATTTCAAAAGAGGGTCTCTTCCGGTGCGCTACCCGGGTGTTCCAATCATCACCGCACGTCTAAGCAAGGCGGTCGTAATGCACCGGTCTTTTACTTACGACTTGTGTCCAATCTTGGACTCATCGTTTTTTATCATTTGCGGGTAGGTTACAACTTATCAAATCGGTACTACATGCCATACAAGCATATTGGGCTTCCATCTTTTGGATTCCCTCATCTATCGTTGACCGGATTGAACAAATTTGTCGGCAATTCCTATGGAAAGGACCCGGACTCGGGGCGGGTGGGGCAAAAGTATCATGGGATGATGTATGCACCCCTAAACAAGAGGGAGGGCTTGGGATCTGGAAAATCCGCGATAGCAATAAAGCAGCAATGATCAAGCACATATGGATCCTCTTCACTGACAAGGAATCCCTATGGTGCAAGTGGATACATGCGAATTACCTCAAAAGGAAGCACTTTTGGACTACCCATTCCCCAACCTGTTGCTCATGGACATGGAGGAAGCTTCTTGCATTAAGGGAGGAAAGTATAATTTTCTTCAAGTGGAAAATAGGTAACGGTACATCTATTTCGCTCTGGTTTGACCCATGACTAGACTTGGGCCCCATAAATTCGATCTTTGATAATGGCTATATAAGCCAATCACTCCTTACTAGGCATGCAAAGGTTGCAGATCTATTCTCCGTGGATGGCCAAATCATCTTAAATGAGATTCGCTTATGGCAAATCCCTATCCCTCCACTAAATCAAACGAGTGACAAGTTCACTTGGTTGATGCATCCCTCTGGTACATTTTCTACGGCATCTGCCTGGTCGGTCATACGAAGGAAAGCGGCGCCGGTCTCGTGGGCTTCATTTGTGTGGGATAAGGCGATAATTCCTCGTCACCAATTTCTCCTTTGGCTGATATCTCGGAATCGCCTCCCAACTCAGGCTTCCTTAATGGCCCATGGTAGACTTCCTCTGGTACACTGTGCACTGTGCAATACCAGGCCAGATTCTATTAACCATCTATTTTTTGAATGTCACGTCTCCAACTTGCTTGCTAATTTTTGGGCTACAAAATGCAATCTCACCTGGACTAATCGATCTTGGATGGAGAATATTAGTTAGGTAAGCAATACTCTCTCAGGTAGTGGTTTCTATGTGGACATCGCCAGACTCTCCTTCGGAGCTCTTTGCTATGTGATTTGGAAGACTAGAAATGATATAACATTCCGGTCATCCAATCTCTCTATGCCGGCCATGAAACAAGATCTCACCAAAGCGGTCAAGGATAAAGCTACCTCCCTCAAGATGGTTGCGGATAACCCAAGGAATAGGACATTGCGGTGTAGTAGTCAAGTTAGACCCAAATATTTTTGTGTAGGAATGTGAGTGAGAGTAGCCTTGCAAACCTTGGCTTCTCACTTTTGCTTTTCTTTGTTTTGAACTTGCCCCCCCCCCCACTCCAGCGACATGTTGTCCCGTTGAGTGTGGGTTGGTGCCAAGTCTCACCTCCCCTATATAGCTGTATGGGTGACTTTTAATTTTTCTTTATAATACTTAACTTTACCAAAAAAAAGAAAAGAAATGGGCAATGAGTAAATCAATTCTAACTTCATTTATATGATCATTTACAAATTAGACAACTTATTTCTGATGATTCCCAACCTTGAATCACTTCAAGACCGTTTACACAAAAATAGTCATGGCCAAAAAAAAAAAACTTTTGATTTGTTATGGTCTGATTGGACTATAGTACGGTCCGTTCAAGATTTTTCATCCAAAGTTCAAGTTGTTTGATACATAAGCCTATGTATAGGTGTACTTCTATACTACTTCAATAGCATGCACCTTCATTCACAAAATTCCTGCATAGAAATCCATACTCTCAGGCAGAGTATATCTTTGTTCTGTGATATTTTTTTGAAGAAAGATTGAGAACACTACCTGCTATCAGATATACTTTAAGTATCTTCAAACACTCCAGGAGCTGTCGAAAGTAAGAGGCAGCTGGGATTCTCTGTTGCGAAACTCGTTCGTCCTCCCAGGCAACCTACATAACGGTTAGCCGCATCATCATCCTTCTAAAGAGCCCAGCATGGAGCAACAAAAGCATAGTATGCTTGAATAACCGCAGGTTAGCCATGTTATAATCTTTCTCGTTTATTTTATATATACATCTCAAGTGTGTGATCTCTAGAACATTGATGCAATAAAAAGCAGTTGTAATTCTTAAGTCTTTATTTGCGGCTAAAGCCCCTTTCTTTTAAGCTTATAGTCCGCCTAAACTGGTTTAAAGGTGAAACTTCCTGTTGATGTGTTCTTCTTAGATGTTTAGGAATGAGATGAATTAACACAAACTACTTTGATCCATGGACGTGGGTAGCTAATCTAGGATCGCACCTTTTCTTTTTCTTTCTTTTCCCATTAAGGTCAAACATATTCAATTACTAGGGGTTGTCCCGGTGGCCATCCTTCCCACATGGAAAGGAAGAAGCAGGGAGTTCAATTCCCTACCTTCCCAGGAGGGACTAGGGGTGGGAACATTTATTTTTAGGTGTGTAATTTGATTCTCATGCTTTGTAAAAAGGTAGAGTAAAAATCTAAAAGCGAGCTGAGAGTTAGAGTATGATAGACCAAAAAAAAAAAAAGATAGGATGTATTTACATAGAATCATGTGTTATAGGCCGATAGACTCTTGGCTGTCGAATCACTCATGTAGCATCTATTGAATCAAGAACACCGCACCAACTTTCTCTCTATAAATTATTCCTAAGAATAGTATGGAGAATCGCATCATTACACCGAATCATAGCACACCTACTTTAGCTAGTACATCTAGTCTCTCGAGCGAGACGTATATATCACTTAAGTACAACAAATGACTCCGACCTAACATGACCTTATCAAGAGAGGGCATCTGCTCTTGACCGGTTTATGTATGCTTTTAGAGATAATTTAAGATGGTGTTGTACCACTCTAGAACTCCTAGCGCAAATAACCTGACGTCATTCACACAAACCTATTGTATAATCCCTTTTGCATCACTCGCTCTTCACCCTGATGCCACAAAACTCCACTCTTTAGTTGAGAAGGTCACAGGAGAATTTGGTTCATAACATTCTCCCCCACCCTATTCTATAATGCCCTTGGTGTGGGCTACTCTATCCCTTTCATGCATTCCACATTCATCAATGCCATTCCCTCGGGATTTACATAAGTGGAATGCTTACCCAACATAAGAACCCAGTATCTCCATTGATAGCTTGCCTTGATCAAAGATGTGTATGAATCGCCAATCACTTGTGCTCCTTGACAAGTGTGGCATCCCAAGCCAACTACGCTCTCTCGACAACACTTTCTTTTGCCTACTAGGCTTCTCTTGATCTCAGCAAGCCAATGGAAGTTTCTCTCCTTATTTGAAATGCAGTAACATACCTCCCAATAATCCAAGAATGTTTTCAATATCTGGTGAGCAATTGAATTCACTCTTGTCCCCCGATCCCCCCTCCTTGCCATCTTAGAAGCTTGACGAGAGCTACATCTTGTTTGAGATGCCTAGTCTTAATCATCACTTTCCACTCTTATTGGATTGGTAGAACACAGCTTGTTCCTACATCATATACCTATTGGAGGGATCCAATTATGATAACATTTGTCATGGGCCTATAGATTCTTAGTCGTGAAATAGCCCATGTGACACCTAGTGAGTCGAGAACATTAGCCATGCTTTTCTTCTACAGATTGTTCCTTAGAATAGTGTGGCGAATTATATCATCGCACTAGATCATACCATACTCACTTTAACTTGGACATCTAATCCCTTAAGTGAGATATATAGATCACTTCGGTATTACAATTGGTTTCGGCTTATCATAGCTTCATCATAAGAGCAATATTAACTCTGGCCAATTTGTGTATAGAAGGCTAATCCCACCTTCATAGATCCTCTAAGATGGTATTTATTTCACTCCAGAATTCCTAGCACAGAAATCCTGACTCCCACAAACGAATTGTATCATCCCATTCCATCGTTCATCTTTCACCTTGATGTCACAAAATTCCACTCTTTAGTTCACGAGAAAACGAAAGAATTCAGTTCATGACACATGAGTCAAGGTTGTGAAGGCAAATTCATGAAGACAAGACAAGCGAACATTATTAGACTGGCGGAGATGAATGTCTGAGACTTTTTAGGTGCTTGTGGGGTCTATGAAGGACTCTCTCACGTGAAAGGACGTAAAAAGTAGGTATAACGATCATGGAGTGGAAGCGGAAAGCCGACAAGATCTCTGTCTGGAGCAACTTTTATGCATCCCCAAAGAAACCCAATGCAGAACGAGTTCTCAAGTACCTTAATAGAGTTCGAAAAAATAGAATAAAACAAAATACAGAATAGAGTAAACGGATGGAAAGACAACCCATATCTTTTCAGCCTAGTTTGTAGAAGCCCGATCATTTGTTTAATATTAGCCCTTAGCTCATTATGAGACAGTATCTTATAAGGTGGTCATGACAAATGACACTGTCACGTGAACCAACAAGAAAGTAGAGTTTTAACATTTAAACACGACAGGTTAATTGAAATGCTTATGGAATAGACAATAAGAATGATTAGTAATTCCCCCTCATTACAGCTGATCGAGGATCATCATTGACAGCGGTAGTATCAGAAAGTGGCTAAGCCACTACTTTCATACATTTTCTTTTCGGATTCTCTTTCATTTTCTCCAAAATTTGAGGGAATTATAATCTACAGCTATTATATTTTCACTGATGACAATTTTAATGGTGTCACAGTATTCATGTCGATAAGACAGCTATTGAGGGAAGTATTGATGATCAAGCCTAATCTTCGGGGACCTAGGTGCCATGGACCTGAGCCTTGGTGCTACGGTCCTGAGCTCGGTCTTTGTGGACTTGGGCTTGAGTGCCAAGGACTTGGAAATGGTCACCAAGGCCCTAGCTCGGCCTCAATAGATCTTAGGTCGAGGAGCCAGGGTTCCGAACCTAGCCTTGAGGACTTGGGCTAAAGTGCAAAAGATCTAAGTAGGAGAACAAGGTTCCCAAGCCTGGGTACCAAGGTGCTTGGCCTAGCCTCGATGGATCGGGGCCCGTCTTCAATGGACCCGAGCTTGGTCGTTAGGGACCTAGGCACGAGCATTGGTTTTCCCAGCCTTGCCTCAATGAACTAGGGCTCGAGTGTCAAAGACCTTAGCCTGAGCATCAAGGACCTGGGTCACTGGCCTAAGCCTAGTCATGAGGTCCTGTGCTCCAAATTTATGGACCAAGGCTCGGGTGTTGGGGATCCAAGCTCGGGTCAGCCTCTATGGACCCGAGCTGAGGCGTTAGGAAGTTGTGCATGGGCATGAGATTCTTGGTTATGGCTTCTATGGACTCAGACTTGGGAATTGTGCTCTTGCTCAGGACCCAAATACCCGTGCTCAAGTCCTTGATGCTTGGGTCGGAGTCCATCAAGGTTGGACTTAGGACCTTGGTGCTCATGCCTAGTTCCCCTGTTGCCCATGTGTAGGTCATTAGCATCTGAATAATATATATAAGAAAATCAAATTATATTATTTTTCCAAGCAATGAGAAATATTTTTCAATTCATTTTCATATTTTAGTCAAATATCGAAAAACATTGTCATTTTTCTAGAAAATAACTTCTTGAAAAACATGTTCCATAAAATAAACGGAGCTCAAAAACAGCCAAATTTTTCCTCAAAAAAGTTTATAAAAATGATGTGGCAACTAAAAAAAATTCAACTGGCAACTTTTATAAGCATAGCCTAATCCAACGAAGCCCGCTCTAGGCTACTGGTGAAGTTGCCTAAAGCCTGTGACTTTAGAGCTTTTAGTTTACTTTTCCATTATATTATCTATAGAGTAATGATCGATAATTTAATCATCGTTTTATAGAATAATAAGAATTTAGTAGAGAAATATCTACTCCGCAACTCTTTTCATAAAGAAAAACAAAATTACAAGGATCTCAATATCAACCTGCAAAATAATAGACATTGTGAAATGTAGGGGTGTCAAATGGGTGTGTCGGGTTGGGTCGAAAATGGTCCGACCCGTATTAACCCATTTTCATATAATATAAATTTGATGACCCATACCCAACCCAACTCATATTCGACTCATACTCAACTCAACTCATATTACTGAAATACAATAATAGTTAACTCAATTTAGGAAAATTTACTCTCATTTAATCCATTTTTAGCTCCTCACGTACAAGTTACTTGAATAAAACATTTATATCAAATTTAAAATGTAAATTAAATAAAAAATTATTTAATAAAATAAAAAAATGTGAACATCTTTAAATTGAAATACTTATAATTTTTTTTTTTTTAAATGAATTTATTATTATTATTTATTTTCTTTTTTTTTTTCCCCTTCTTCTCTGTTTTCTTCCTTCTTCTTCCTTAGTCTTCTTTCTTCTTCCCCCTTGTTCCTCTGCCGGTGGCAATTGCCCAAAACGTAGGCTGGCGAGCCTAAGCTCGCCCAAGGCTGGCAAACTCGATGCTTGGTTGATCTAGGCGAGCCCGAGCTCCGTCGCGGCCAGCGAGCCACGAGCTAACCACACGACTCGTCAACCCAAGTGAGCTTGAGCTCACAGCTCGCCTGAGGCTGACGAGCTTGAGGCTCGTTGCTCGAATCTAGGCAGGCTCTGGAGCTCGCTTCGCTGAGGCCAATGACCTCACTATTCGCCCAATCCCATTGAGGCAGAGCTTGCCTATGGCAGTCAGCAGCTTGGTTCAGAAAGGAAAGAGAGAAAAACGATGGTGACAGAAGAAGAGAGAATAGAGATGCTAAGCTGGTTTAGATAGGAAAGAGAGAGGGGACGGGGGATGGAAGGGGATGGAAGGAGACACGACAGATGGAGGCTTTGGGTTTCTGCATAACCCACATTGAACCCATTTATTTTTTAACTTTACTTTCTAAAACCTATTTATGATCTATATTTAATTTTTTACTTGATTCATATAACTAAAAGTGAGTCATTAAATGGGTTTATGACCCATATTAACACCTCTAGTGAAATGCAACGCCATCAATTCTACTAGTTATGACTAAATTTGACTTTATAGTGATTCGAATAGTTTAAAGAATTATGGTCCAAGCCAGTCCAATATTCGATCTTAATTATAGAAGCTTCGTCCTCTTCCCAATTAAGCATATCGATCAAATGACATGTTTTCAACAATTAGCTCGTGCTTTCATTGTTTGGTTCTGTTGACGACGCTGGAGGTAGCGTCCATGGGTCCTCTCTTTGACTCTATAATTACCGGCAACAACTCTCGATACCTAGAGGCTTCTACGAAAAAGCCCTTGGAATACTTTTTCTCCAGTTGAAAGTTCTCCATTAACTAAAATCTGATGTCATGACCTTCACTTCCTTGCGCTAAAGTGACGTCAATTATTATTTATTGTAGGATCCCAGATGATGTCCTCGGCTGCCGTGTGTGAACAATTTCAGTCTCTTGCGGCAAAGCACTCGTTGTATGTCGTCGCCTAACTCGGCCGTAGGTTTGATTTGACTATTTTGATTCTGACCGACGGAAAAGCCATCCTCCTCTCTTTGTCCTCTCTCAATGGAGGAATTCAGTTCTTTCTCTTCACCTAATGATAGTTAGTTTGGTTTTATTCCTGTCTTCTTTAGTAATTTCCTGTCGGCCTCGCGAAGAGACGATTATTGTACTCTTGTTCATTGCCTTCAAAGCATATTAACCTCTCCCTCTCCGCTTCCAGGTGGAAGTAAGAGACAGACCTAATGTTTCCATGGACACCTGACATGGAAAAGTCCGGCCGCATAATTATATCTTTAAGTCCAACTTGGGGTGAATATAAAAATCTGGAATACAGTCGGACTCCACCCGAAATTCCTCAGCCCGAATAATTAGGGCCGGGATTTCATTTACCTTTTGGGCCTGGTCCAGGCTGGCCTTCGGGTTCATGTGAGCCCGAAATGGCCAGCCCAGCCCGAAGATTTTATTTTTCTTATAATTATTATCTCTAGTAATACATCATTATCATTTTCTATGTTAGATGGAAGAAGATGAAAATCTACAAGTGTATAATTATTCATAATACCGTTATCAAAATGTAATGTTTAAAGTATCTCCATTGCCTAACAATATCCCTAAGGTAAAATAAGAGCAACCCCCACATTTCTTATGCTATGAAATAATGAAATTTTACAAGTTAATAAAAAATTTCAATAATAATGAAAACATTTTTGGGCCTACCTCAAAATTTTCAAGCCGGTCCATATTTGGGGTAGTTAATGTATATTTTTTTCATGACGATGGCCACGTGAAATCTACTAGATCCAAAATGCATGTTTGGATTCACATGCATATGATGTAGATGATACCTATTCCCTATAATGAATTAAGATCCTCTAAATTGATAGAGTATATTTGCATATAAAATTAACCCATTTTAAAAGATAACGCAATGGTTGAGATGTGTTTTTCTTTTTCTTTTTTCTTTTTTTTTGGTAAGGTAAGATTGTATTAAAATCAACCAGAGAACTGTACAATAGGGGGGAGAACACGGTACCAACAACTCACCAGGACAACATGTCACTGGAGTAAAGGGGGTACCCCGGTCCCCAAAAGAAAACCATAATCTAAGTACAAAGACAACTGGTTACAAAGAACCCAGTTCATCTTACATTAAGCCTAAGGCGGCTCCACTACAAAAATTCGAGGGTCTATCCCCCAGCTCCGTTGCATCCTTCTGTTTCTGGGGTTATCTTCCACCGACTTGTATATAAGGCATTTATCCTTAACCATCTTAATGAGATATAGTTTCATGGAAGGAGCGTAGAGGATTTGGCCACGGAAGAGAATATCATTCCTGGTCTTCCAAATGATGTACCACAATGCGCCAAAAGAAAATCGAGCTATCTCTTTGCAAAATCCTTTCCCAGTTATAGAATTTATGGCCCAATGAAGGTTGTTCGACCAAGAGGAGTTTGTCCATGGAAGATTACACTTAGCAGCCCAAAAATTTGACAGAGTATTAGAGATACAACAGTCAAAAAAGAGGTGATTAATAGAATCAGGCCTAGAGTTGCATAACGCACAGACAGGATTAGAAATCCTGCTATATGTCATAAGATAAACCCGTGTGGGTAAGCGATTCTTGGTTATGAGCCAAAGGAGGAATTGATGTCTAGGGGCTAGTATCTTGTCCCAGACAAAAGAGGACCAGTGAACCGGGTTTGATTTGCGCCGAATTATGGTCCATGCCGAAGCCGTTGAAAAATTCCCGGCTGAATCATGTACCCATGTAAAGGTGTCCTGTCCATCTGAGAGATGGGGAATCGGTATTTGCCACATCAACAGCTCCTGGCGAATCTGTGACCCATCAGAGGAGTATAAATCCTTCACCTTTGCTTGTCTAGTAAGGTCTGAATGGTCAATATCACTGTCTGAAAATATTGAGTTTAGGGGACCAACGTCAAGCCATGGATCAAACCAAAGCGATGTAGATTCCCCATCTCCTACCTTCCATCTGAAGTGGGGTTGAAAGTCAGCTCTTAACGCCAGGATCTTTCGCCACACCCAAGAGCAAAGGGTAGGGGTTGAAGCAATTCAAAAGTTCTTCCTTTTGAGATATGTAGCATGGATCCATTTGCACCATAGTGATTATTTATCAGTGAAAAGCAACCATATATGTTTAGCCATGGCTGCTTTGTTGCTATCCCTGATTCTTCTTATTCCAAGGCCACCTTCCAATGTAGGAAGGCAAACATCATCCCATGATACCTTAGCACCTCCCGGTCCCATGGTTGGGCCCTTCTAGAGGAATTGTCTACATGTCTGCTCTATCTTATCCACTACCGAGGATGGAAGCCAAAATATGGAGGCCCAATAGGCTTGGATGGCATGTAGCACAGATTTAATAAGCTGTAGTCGGCCTGCAAAAGAGAGAAAACGGTGAGTCCAAGATTGGACTCTAGCGGTTAGACGGCATACTAAAGCATTGCAATCCTCTTTGCTCAGGCGCGAAGTAATGATGGGTACTCCCAAGTAACGCACAGGAAGAGAGCCAAGATTGAAGCCAAGAGCTTGTAATATCTAGTGCTTCGTTGTTTCTGAGCCACCCGATATATAAACTTCACTTTTGCTAGCATTAGGGACTAGGCCACTCCAAGAGGAGAATAGCGTGAGCCCTCTATGGATGCAGGAGATAGATGCAAGACTTGCTTTACTAAAAATAAGAACATCATCCGCAAAAAATAAATGGGATAGCCTTGTGGCCTTGCATCTCCAGTGATACCGAAAGTCTGGATGCTTTGGTGTGAGAGTTAAGGATTCCTGAGAAAACCTCCATAATCAAGGTGAAAAGGTAAGGAGACATAGGGTCACCTTGTCTTATACCCCGACCACTTGCAAAGAAACCATGGAGTTCGCCATTGATGGTTAAAGAAAATTTTGGAGTTCGAATGCACACCATAATGAGCCTTGTGAGATGGCCGGGAAATCCAAAAGCTTGAAGAGTCGACTCTAAGAAACCCCAGTCAAGGGTGTCATAGGCTTTCCTGAAGTCTACCTTAATGGCACACTTTGGTACATTAGGCTTGATGTGAAACCCACTAAAAAGTTCTTGAGCAAGCAGGATATTGTCACTGATTCTTCTTCCTTTGACAAATGCCGTTTGAGCCGGGCTTATAAAAAACGGGAGAACCGTAGCAATTCTAGAAGAGAAAATCTTAGTGATACACTTGTATACTTGTATTACAACATGCAATAGGACGGTAATCGGATACCGATGTTGCATTGGGGATTTTTGGCACCGGGCAATGATAGTATTGTTGACTTCCTTAAGCAACCGTCCGTATTCAAGGAAATCCAAAACCACTTCGGGACTCGATGGGCCAACCTTATCCCAGTTCTTTTTAAAAAAATCTGCATTGTACCCATCAGGTCCAGGGGCTTTGTTTCCAGCCAATGAAAACATTGCATCCCTAACCTCAGACGGAAGAAAAGGTTGGGATAGCAAGTTGATGTGTTCTTCTTGGAGAGGGGAGTGAATAACATCCCTGAGCTCCTGTACTGATGGCCTCATCGCCATATTTGCCGGAGCGAGGAGATCTTGAAAGTATGAAACAAAGACTTTTTGTACTTCCTCCAATTTCGTTACTAATTGGCCTGAGCTATCCAACACCGAGATGATACGGTTACGAAGGTGTCGGTGGTTGACAGAGTGATGAAAGAATTTAGTATTATGATCCCCTTCCTTAAGCCAACGAACTCTAGATTTTTGTCTAAAGAACGCCTCCTCAAGAGTGTGGAGTTCATAGTAGTCTTTGAGTTGAGCATGCTCCTCCATCACTAGCGAGCTACTCCCAGGGTCTAGGTGTAGTGCCTCTTGGGTAGATAAAAGGACTTGTTTAGCTGCTGCCACCCTCATGGAGAGGTCTGAATAAACATCTCTGTTTAGACATTTGAGTCGTCCTTTAAGCAATTTGAGCCTAGTATATAGCTTGTACATGGGAAAGCTTGAGACTTGGGTCTCCCAAGACTGGGTAACTAGTCTGGAGAAGTCAGGGTGACACATCCACATATTGAAAAATTTAAAGGGAATGCGCCTTGCACCAGGAGCAAGTATTCTCACAGCCATAGGAGTATGGTCTGATAGACCCGGGGCCAAGAAGGATGCTTCCGAGAAGGAGAAAGCAAAGTGCACCAGCGGTTGTTGACTAACACCCGATCAATTTTTCGTTGCTTCCTTTGAGGCCCGGAGGAGGTGGACCACGTAAACGGAAACCCACATATCGAAGGTCAAAAAGTTCAGCTTGGTCTAAGCATTCCTTAAATTCATCAAAGGAGGGAAGCCAAGTATCCGGGCTCCCCATGCGATCTGAAGAATCCCTGATGGCATTGAAGTCTCCCGCTACCATCCAAGGGAAATCCTTGAGCGAAGAGCTCAGACTAATAAGATCCCTCCAAAGGGGTCTGCGTGCAACAAAAGTGTGTTCTCCATACACCACCGAGAGAGATAGTGTATTCCCCGAGCTTAATATTCTAACATCTCCATGTATAAGCTGGCTAGATATAGTCCGAGTGCTAAAACATACCAAAATAGGGTTCCATCCCATCCATATCCGCCCTCGGAAGGAGTGTTCATAATTAGAAACCCACATCCAGCCATGGAGTGTTTTTCTTTCTCTTGATTTTTCTCTTTTCTTACTTCTTCCACAATGCATCCCCGCACCATGAAGCCCCGTCGATGCACCCTCAATCCAACATTACAACCACCAACATCGTTGCATCTCTCGCGCTCTCTCAGTCATGGAGGTTAAAACCTTTGTCAATTCACTTGTGCAGAGGACGCTTGCCTCATAAGACATCAAATCTTTGCTTGTGTGATGGTCGAACCCCGTGCGAGCGAGTCACCAGAGATCGTGGCCTCCATGGCCATGATTCACATTTTCCACTCACGCACCTGCACACCTTAGATGTGAGCAAGAGGTGGTGGTAGCATGTTGGTAACGGCTTAGACGGGTGCAGCGGCAATGAGCAACGAATTCATGATGTTGTGTAGAGACGAGATAGACAAAGGGGCTAGGGTTTGGTTGGGACGCGTTTGATTTTTACACAATTGCAAAGATATTATAGTAAGGTCAGGGTACTTTTATGATGTAAATCAATCCGTAATGTTAATTATTCAAGAGGGATGAATTTCAATATACATTGCAATATATACCTTTCCTATAAGGGAAAGTTCCGAATAAGAGATCAAAGTGTCTTCATTTTCTTAAATAAAGGTCCAGAGTGAATCTTATTTCAAATAAGGTCTTGAAGTACCCTTATTTGGACTCTGTCAATTCTAAAGAAGGGCCTAACTTTCTGTCTGGTCAAGAGCATTTTCATCTTGTATTCTTTCTTTTTTTTGCCTTTTTTTTCCTTCCTTTTCCCTTTTTCTTTTATCCTTTTCCCAGTTTGTTCTTTCTTCTTTGTCAGTAGCCGGTCTCAAGGATAGCCAACCACTGGCAATGCTCGAGGAGGGTTAGGCAAGGGTTGCCCTCGCCTTGGACAAGACTGCCCTCGAAAAACACAAGCAATGACTTGCAGGCCCTCATCCAATGGCTAGCAAGGGTCGTCAGCCCTTGCGAAAAAGGAAATATATAAGAATAAAAAATAAATTAAAATTTTCTTTTGATGATAATGCCGTTGACCGGTTGGAATATTTAGCTAGTCGGTGACTAATAGATTAAATTCTTATTTGAGATTGACATTGCCACTGTAGGCCCTTATTTGAGATTGACATGGTTATTTCAATTATTTATTGATACAATGTCTATTGCAGGCCATTATTTGAGAAAATGAGGGCATTTCAAGCCCTCACTTAGAATTTTCCCTTCCTACAATTAAGAATTGATGAGCTCCCCAAATAAAGCCCAAATTAATATCTTTACAATATTTTCTAAATTCCCACACATAATCCTTAATCATTGCCGACTCAAAACTTATATGTTCATACCAAGAAACTTTAGTTCGGTAATTTAAATTTTGTCAAATAGTCATCGTGCCTAGACACGCAATCGTGATTGCCGATCAACATGACATTTCCTCGTCTTCCTAATTCTTTTCTGCATAAGATAATCATATTTTAATAAGCCTGGACTGCTATTCAAAGCGGATGTCGATAATTCAATGACAACCTCCGAAGAAAGATAAAACAAACGACTTTATGCAAGAAGATAGACAGTTCATTTTCACAACCTTTTGGCGTCGTGAGTCACGATTGATGCTTGCCACATTAGAAAGTAGACTTTACGTTAATTGGTGCTACGACAGCAGAGGAATTCATCAAACCACCATGGTTAATACATGACATGACATGACATGTTGGATAATAATTTAGTAAGAAATTTCCTTCTATTTTTTTTTTTTGATGACCTAGGGAACCCCGCAGGAAATTTCCTTCTATGGGTCGGCCAATTTGACAAAGATCATTTGCGATGTGGATACCTTCAAAATTCATATCCTATTAATATCTCTGAACCTGATCATGAGCTTGGTGGCCTATAGGTCCACCTAGGCTAGGCCCGAGCTACAAGTGCTTTGCTTGGGCATGGGTGAGGCCCTATTTATAGGGTCTAGCAAGGCATGCTTGGTCCACAAATATATAATATCTTTTTTCTAATTCATGGTGAGTCTAGGCTATGATTTATGTTTGAAGCGTTCATTTATGGGGAAATTATCCAAAAAGTCATAAATTTATTATATGGCGATCAATTGAGTCCTAAATATTTTAATTTGGCCAATTTAGTTCTAAAATTTTTGATGGTCTTTTAATATAATTCTTGAGACAATTTTAACCTAAAATCATTGACAAAAATGATTTTTGCAATTTTTATAGAATTTATAATTTTTCTCCTTTTTATCTTTTTTTTTTCCTTTTCTTGTTTTTTCCTTATCCCCTATGGCTGGCCTTAGCATTAGCCAGTGATCGGCCATAGGTGAGGGCTATGTTTGTCTAGATCTAAAAGCAAGCGAAAGGAAAATTAAGAAAAAATAAATTAAAAAAGAATTTGCAAAAATCAATTATGTTAGTATTGATTATGCCACATAAAACAACTATTGTCCACATTAGCAATTTCTCTCCCAAATTGTTTGATGGAGTAAATTGTAAAATGGCCAAATTAGAAGGTTTAGGACAGAATTAACTATTGTACAATATATCTAGAACTTTTTTCCATTCATTTACTTACAAACAAAAACTCTTTTGAAGACATTGTTATCTGAACAGCTCGCCCACCCGAGTCATAGCAATTCTTCCTTGCCACCGCATCCAAGTGATTATCGAGACAGAGGTCCCTTGAGGTTGCCTTAGAATACCTATCTTCACTAGGACTCAATATATGATTTTTCGATCTATAACTTACCATTGAGTTTTAACCAAAGTATTGGCATGCGCAATCTAGGCAGCGGGTATGAATGCAATGAATAGAAATTTTCCAACGAGATATATCGTGGATAGCAATTGCATGATTGACAAAAGGTATTTACTTAATTATTTTATTTTGCCTAAGTCGGTCCCGAAGAATTTTTTCAGAAGAGGCAAAGTAATTCCAATTAGTCGTGCTTGGATCGGTGAAAGATTCAAATGTCGGCAGGTGGACGAACCCCACAATTGCAACTAATTGGTCTCGATAATGACATGTTTCTTCATTAAAGAAAGTGGCAATGACCCCATCGATTATATCTTCAATTTTGCTCTCTTTTCTATACGCTGGCCGGAAAGTTTTGTATTAGAGAAGTTCTTTGTAATGATTCCTAACCTTAAATTACTCCACGGCCGTTTACCCAGAGAAGGAACCCGACTTTTCTAAGGGTTTTCCTATTGACCTCAGCTGAAGAGGCGGGAAAGGCTCGGATATCTTTGTGAAATAAGGACAATTTTTAACCGACATCCTTCGTACGAAAACTATTTCCTTAATTTTTCTTGTCAAATTTGGAGAAAGTTTCCTCCAACGATTTAATTAGTTAAGATCACCTAGAATTTTCATCCAAACATTTGAGTTCTTTGATAGGTGTGGAAACATATGTAGTCAAGAGGTTTTCAAACCCCACAAATAAAAAAACCTAAAAAAGATATAGTTTGTTTAACAATAAGAAGAAAAGAGAATAAACAAACCAACGGGCCGAAGAAAATTAGAAAAGTTGGACAATGATTTTCTACCCGTCGTGTATCTTCATCGATGTCTCGATAATCACAATCGTTGATATGTTCGGTTTTGAAACACTACCCCTACTTACATAGATTATGATTTGATGAACGATTATGTGTCTGATGATAGTTTTAAAGTTACAACGTACCTCAAAACTGAATGCGGCGTCTTCCTGAAAGTTGCTGCAATTATAGGGAGTTCGTCAAACACCTTATAAAAGTCACAACAACTCTTTCAGACCCACAACTGCTACGGGCAAATACAATTAGAAATTATCCTCATAAGGTTAAAGGATTATGATATATCTCCCATTGTATACATGCATTTATATGGGGAGAATTGCCGAAAAAGTCATAAACCTATTGCAATTGTGCCAATTCAGTCCTAAACCTTTTTTTTTACCGATTTAGTCCTAAACCTTTTGCGATTGTACCAGTTGAGTCCATCCGAGCAAATTTGGCCGGCCGGAGCTGACGTGGACGTCGGCCGATGCCGGCGACAATAGTTTAATAATTTTTTATTTTATTTATTTTTTCCGAATTTTTTATTGTTTTTTAATTTTTCTATTTTTTTTCTTCCCCCTCACCTCCTGCTGGCGGCAGTGGCTGGCCAGCGAGGGTTGCATCCCCTGTCAGATCGACCACCCTCGCCGGTGGCCTTGCCCAAACCAGGGCAAGGTCTGGGGGCCACGGCGAGGCAGCCTCGCCCAGATCTAGGCAAAGCCGCCTCGCTGTGGCCGATGCCCATATTGGGGTGAAGGTGCCTCGCCACGGCTGGCTTTGCCCAGATCTAGGCGAAGCCGCCTCGCTGCGGCCGGTCTCGCCCAGATTTGGGCGTAGCCGGGGTTGCGACCCTCGTCAGTGGCCCCCAGGTCTGGGCGAGTCTAGGCAAGGTCGCCGGCGAGGGCTTCGCAGCCCTCACGTAGTGGCCGGCAACCTCGTCGACGCTAGCCGGCCACTGCCACCGGCGGGGGGAGGGGAGGGGAGAAAAAAGAAGAAAAGAAAAGAAAACAGAAAAATTAAAATAACAATAAAAAATATGGAAAATAAAAAAAAAATTATTAAAATATTGTCGCCGGCGCCGGCCGGCGTCCACGTCAGCTCTGGCTGGCAAAATTTGGCCAGATGGACTCAATTGGTAGAATCACAAAAGGTTTATGATTGAATCGGTCAAAAAAAAGGTTTATGACTAAATTGGCACAACTGCAATAGGTTTATGACTTTTTTGGCAATTCTCCCCATTTATATGTGTACTTCTATACTACATTAGTTATATGTGTCGATGCGTACCAAATTTGCTTTAAAATCCATAAATACTTACATTGCACACACCTTGTATTATACTTGATAGGGAAAAGTGCATTACAAACTCCAAATTTTCTTATGATACTCAATTTAATTCCATAATTATTTAGCTACTCATTTAAGTATCTTAACTTTCAAATTTCGTTCTTTTAAATTACTCCGACTTGGATTACCGAAAATGTTGACATAGCATTATTTTAATGATAAAATCGCTGGCTTTTATAAATGATCACAAATGAAGGGAGATCAAAATTCTAAAAGCCGTTCAGAATTAATATCGAAACTTCTCTCATTGTCCAATTTCTTTGACATGTTATTCGCATAAAGTAAGGATTTCGAATTTCTCATATGAAAAAGGAAAAAGAGGAATTGCACTTTTCGTTGTCCTTCTGGAGAGGAGAAGAGAGCATGTACAAAATGCGCCGAATATTCCTTCCATGAAAATGACGTTTTGTTACGAAGAAGCAGAGAAAAAAAAAAGGCGAAAACTTTCGTACCTTTTTCATGAGAATTTTTATAAAGCTGACTAATGAAACCAAATTCCATAATTGTCATTCAATGGATAACATATATATTAGAAGTTAACTACTTAAACTAAACATTCACGTATGTCAACAACTTATCAGTGAACATATAAGTATCTTTTTCCTTATGGAGTTTTATGACATCATAATTAGAGCAAGTATCCGGATGGACGAGTTCCAAACCTGAAACCTAATTAGAACTCATTTTGTTAGGATTAGTCATCAATTTTTAGAACTTAAAACCTACTCTGTAAACCTTAAAACCAACCTTGAAATGGTACTTGTTGGTCCAGTCCGATTTTAGAGCCTACTCAAGAACCAGCCAATTCTTTTTCCTTTTCTTTTTTACAAAATAAAGATGAAACTTTTATAAAATAGCAAAACAAACTTCTGTACATAAACATTCAAACATTCACTCTCTTTTTTTCCATAACATGCCAAACTACATATTTTCATTACTTTTGTTCTCACGTGACCTCAAGATTTACTTCTTCTTATGGATCCAATCAATAGTCAAGGTTAGAATATATCAATTCAGAAGATTATAAATGCAAAATAAAGAGCGATAAAAGATAAACAATGGACCAAAAAGGGAGAGTAACTATAGTTGCCAAAGACACGATCCCAGTTAACTAAACTTAAGTTCAGCATCTCTTGCTTCTTATGACGTCATTAATTCTTTTTCTATACAAAATTACTATTTCTGAGCATCCATTCCATCTAAAGATCCTGCAAGGCTACAGAGTAAATTGCTAATAGACCAAGAGGCAGAGGAATTCCACTAAGGTTATCAAAATGGGTGATAAACCCATATTTTTAATCCATATTTATGAGAGTGGGTCATAAATGAATCACTTCAAACTTAATGAATGGGTCATAGTGGTTTCTACACACACAAAAACCCAAGTTTATGTAGGTCTTGGTGGATTTAAAATAAACTCATTTTCAATTCAAAACGGTATTTACCTATAAAAATAAAATACAAAAAAAATCTTCAACAATAAAAAAATCCCTCTTTTCTTCGGGAGAAGGAGAACGGGCAAAGCCCCCAACAGTGGAGCCAATAAGAAAGGGTATTGGTAAACGATAAAAGGCATATAAATATTAGTACATAACTTCAATGAGTTAGTAATTTGATCGGGAAAAAGTTGATAAACCACTCACGTAATGATTGGTAAATGTTTATAAGACTTAATTAACTTTGAAGAGTTGGTTAAAAAGACAAATAAAAATTGATAATTTACAACTGTCAAAATGGATAATTTCACTAAAGGATTCTTAAGTTATCAACAACTTATCAAAAAAAATCAGGTGAACGGGGTACCCTGTCATTCCATGGACATGCTGTCTAGTTGAGTGCCTGCTGGTGCCTCGTTTCACATTTGCTGTAAATCTCTGGTCGTTTTATATATATATATACTTACCTTACAAAAAAAAAAAAACAACTTATCAAAAAAAAAAAAATCAAGGGATCGATAAGTTTTCTTTACCAATAGTCTATTAACACATACCTACTTTTTCATAAATCAAGTGCATAAAAAAAATCCTTTTTTTATACGGAAAACTAAAATCGTCGATTTCTTAAAATTCATTTTTCCTATGTTGAAACCCCCGCAAGTGTAAAAAGAGAAAGGTGGTTTTAGTGGAGAAGATCACACAGGATAGCATGAAGAATCTTTTTATGAAATTTGAATTGCCAAAAGAAGAACAAATAAATTCTTTGACCTAATTATTCTTACACACTGGGTGCTAATTTAAAATTGTCAAGTTGCACAAGAGCCCTGAGGAGTAAAGGCGGTCGTTATAAATTAATGGGAGTCCTCTTTGAACGCTACTTCTATCTCTATCCTCCACCCAAAACCAATTGGAACATTGACGCGTGGTGAGAAATAATGTCATCCCAATCTAATGAACTCTTAGCTTCGTGGAGGATCATAGTATATAATTTTTATTTTTTATGTGAGTGGGAACATGTCAAAGGACGAGCCGACCACAGAAACTGACTAATGTCATAAGATTACTGCGTAGGGTCTGGAGCAAGCTGGCGAAATAGTGAAGACGCGGTTGACTCATATGGTCGGAGACGACGAACATTATTATTGTTTACCTAATGTTCTGGAATTCGAAGATAGATATCTACTTCTCTGTCTTCCTCGCTCTTGTTCATTTTGTCTCCCCGCGTGAATGTTTCCGGAAAAGAAAAAAAAATGATGAATGGAAAAAGGACAAATTATACTAAATGATGGGTTATTTGCACATTTATCATAAATGTAATATTGCACGTGGGGTTTTTTTTTTTAACCAATTTGGTTTCTAGTAAATATTCTCAAGTGAAAATTGGGTTGCGAATTAGTATGTTAGATATCATCAGCTATTGGACATGTTGTGTTTTGAGTCTCTTTCTATTGAGTGTCAATGGTGATCCTATTAATCTTGATTTGCGATTTGATTAGGGCCTCTTTAATTAGCTTTGGCGTATTTCAAGCAAAGCACTATTTATTAACTTTTGAGAACTCATGGAAAAGTTTCCAACATGAATGCTTAGGTTGTTTTGTAAAAAGTTTAACAACCGGAATTTTTTTTCTGGTGTTTGAGGCACTTAGGCAATAAATAAAAGGAAAATTATCTTATAGTCAAGTACAGAAAAATTAAATAATTTTTAATGTATTTTCTAGTTTAGTTCATTTTCTATGAAATAAAAGGAGACGAAATCTAGTTAGAAAAGCTCACATGAATAAGTTTTTAAAAATTCTATGCACGAGTTCATTATTAAATGAAGCAACTCTCAATTTTTTTCCAAAAATGAAAAATTAGAAAGAAAAATTCATTCCAAATGGCCCTTTATTCAACTAAAATAAAATGCACTTAATATATTTTTTCTTTCCGTCCTCATTATTGACTCATTGCACACGTTACATTTTCCTCTTTTGTGTTGACCAGGTGGTCCACTTCTATATATAGGTCTAGTCCAGTCCAGATCTATTGAACCATTGTGCCTCTAAAACACAAGCTACCAGCTGTCCGGTAAAACGCATACGAGCACATCCCTACTTTAGAATCCTAGAATACAGTGAAAGAGAAACATGATGGAGGATCATCCGACAGGCTTCAGGTTCTATCCAACTGAGGAAGAGCTCCTCTCTTTCTATTTGCACAACCAACTCCAGGGCTCGTTACAAGATCGGCTCCGCCGGATCATTCCAGTCCTCGACATTTACGCCACTGAGCCATGGAATCTCCCAGGTAATAGAACATGAAATCATGCATGGAATTTCTTCATTTCTTGATGTTTCTCCTTCATTGTCGCCAAAAGTAATCATGGGTTCTGATAAATGCGCAAACTTGTTGTGAACTGTATCTAAAGTTTTCACCTTTTCTCGTGGTGTTGTGCGTGTTTGGCTGCTGCAGAGCTTTCCGGAGAGCTGTGCCGAGAAGACAAAGAGCAGTGGTTCTTCTTTGCTCCGATGCAGGAGAGAGAAGCCAGAGGAGGGAGACCTAGCAGAAGCACGGTGGTGGGTTACTGGAAGGCGACCGGTTCGCCCGGTTATGTCTACTCGTCGGACAACAGAGTAATTGGGATGAAGAAGTCCATGGTCTTCTACGTGGGAAAAGCTCCGACAGGAAGAAAAACCAAATGGAAATTGAACGAGTACAGAGCCATAGAAATAATCTCGCCTCTCAATTCCAATTCTGCAAGTTCTAGTATGCCCGTGTTTAGGGTAAGCGTATGCATGGACTAATTGAACTTTGATCTTCATTTTAGTTAATTGCATGATAGGTCTTGGATTTTTGTCAGTGGTGGAAAACATTATTTTCACAAGCGTGCATGACTTGATTGATCGATGGTTTTCTGTATAGTTGACATAAATAACTAAAATCAAAAGCGATGCACATGTTTAGGGTAAAGGCCAAACCCACATGCACTCTTCATCTCTTCTTTTAGTCAATGCAATTGAACCATTTATTACGGGACTTTATTCAATGAGTCATGTTTTTCTTCATCCTAATCGAAGGACCAAGAAACTTCACATGAAATCAGAGCTGAATGTCTTAAATTCATATTTTTCCAAGTCCCTTATTTGCCTCATCGTCATATATTTCCAAGTTGTAGTCCAGGCTAAAGTCAAATTTATGTGTGAGAGGGAATGTTAGAAATCTAAATATTAAACCACACTTTCATTTAGTATCTTAAACTTTTACAATATTTGGTAGTGGTGTCATATAATCTCATAATATTCTGAGTAATAGGTCATACTCATGAATGTCACTGAAATTACTTTAGTTAAATTGGCAAGCGTCTAGCCTTCATATTTATAACCCACCTCTTAGAGCTTGATTAGGCAAAATTTCGAAGATAAAGCTCTTGCCAGTAATTAAAAATATTATGCGCTTAGCTTAGTTTGCCAGTGTCATATGCTAGTGTATCAGAAATATTCATTTGCAACAATTTATTTTTCTTCATTTTTTACCCTTGCAACATTGTAGTTGAGGCATGAGTTCGCGTTGTGCCGAGTGTATGTTGTGTCTGGGAGCTCTCGAGCATTTGATCGTCGGCCAATGGAGTTAGGGGTTGCGGAGACAATACAACATGGAGATGGTGGCAGTAGTGGCGATGGCAGCAACGGCAGATCGGTTTCCTCATCAAGATCAGTGATAGGAAATAACATTGGAGGTTCCGGTTACATGGAGTCAACTAGTATGGAAACAGAAGAACCTATATGGGATTGGGAACAACTCAATTGGTTTTAACAGTCGTTTGAAAACAGATTTCCTCAGAATAGATTACCACCTTTGACCGAAAGTTGTTTGTCAGTTGGTTTTTTCTCTTTGTAGTTTCCGTTTGGTTCTTAAAAAAAAAACCAGTTTAAGTACTGTCAGCCACTGATTAAATGAACTTCCCAACGGGAATAGCGTTAATGAGAATAGAGTGTCCTCTAATTATGTGCATCTACAAGAGAATAATTAAACAGCTTGACCAAGATCCAGTATGTCTGTATAGATTCATGAGCCTTTTCTTTTAGATTTTGTTGTACTGCTAAGCGTGCTTATATAAATATATATATATGCTCTATAGTATGAACATCGAAAAGTCGTGCTAGCTGGTCTGCATATAATTGTTCACTTTGTTCTATTCATGTCCGGAGCAAGTGGGTACGGAGTGTGCAATTGCGGGCAGATCAAGAAAATAAAAAATATGAACAAGTAATAGACCAAAGGAGGAATTGACAAATCAACGATATTCGCCGACAAAGGAGGAATTGGCAAATTAACGATATTCGGGGACAAAGGAGAGGAGTTGTTTCACTTTGTGATCAAGAAGAGTTGCAGGTGAGAATCAAGAACAAACTTTCACTGCCCTATATCAAAAGGATTCTCCAACAAGACTAGAATACCCTAAACACTCGCCAAGCAAGAGTCTCTTTTCATTTTCTTCTCCTTTGCATCTTCCTTTGCGGAATTTCTTCCTTGATAGAGAAAATTCACAAGCTGTAAATGTACTGTACCATGTGATCCTGTATTTCGCAAGAATTAGGGCATAACACAGCCTACTGTGCTTATGACGGCGATGTAAATGTACGGGTTCACTTGACTAGGAGCTTTAAGGGATTTTTTTAAGTGCAAGAACTTCATTCAATCTCCTTTTTCTCCCTTAAGGGAAGAAAAAACCCCTTTAAGGCACTTTCTTCCATGCAACTTCTTACTAATTTCGCTTCTTATGATGGCCTAAATTGTCTTCACTTCCGCCCCACCATCCCAATAATTCCGCCCAGTGACCCTCCTCTTGCCAATATTTTAGTCACCAAATGATGCTTCCACTTTCCCCCAAAGAAGTGATGACCTTTTACCGGTATGTAAGCATCTTTTTGTGAATCGTATTATATATAAGAAAAATAGCAATGATATACTTCACTTTTGACCTAATGACCATTTATATATCTCTCTTTAGACAGATATCATTCACATACCTCTAAACAAAATCCCACTTTGAAAAAATAAAATTGCCCTTTTTGCAAACTCATTGTAGCACCTTGCTTAGATTTGGGTGGTTTACCTTTTAACTAGTTTTGAGTGTTTTTCTGTGGTGCAAAGATTCAGGATTTGGGAATAGACTTTTTCTTTTTGAAAGAAAATGACATTTTCATGAATAGGTAAACAAGGATAATAGATGTGAATGTGTAAAATGATCTCCAAAGGTAAAACTCTTGCATGTACTTGGTATTTTGAAAACTGAAGCTATGCAAGTGATGGATCTTTAGGTGTAAGTTAAAATGTGTTTTGGATATTTGTCCCACGGTGGACCTCGAGAAGAACACTTAACATTAAATTTTCGACCTTTTTTTTTTTACTAGAGGAAGAATTCTTAAATCTAACTCGTCTTTATCCCTGAAGTTACTTTCGTCCTCAATGTACTTGAGCTTAATTATTATGCCAAGTTGATTTTCTCCAAAGCAACCATCAATCCCACTACCTTCAAGATGTCAATGGCGTTTTTCGCGTGTTATATGAGCATTATATAAATAGGGAGTATCTACAACATAATCTCAGACAATTGACAAAGCCAAATCTATCACCAAAACTTCGTCTGTTTGGCTTGTGACGTCCACGGGCCAATGATGTCTTAGCTTCAAGTCAGGAAGAATGATGCATAGGAAACTTCTACGAAACTTTAATTAAGTGCATATTCGTCTTCATTCATTCCATGCGCTTTTCAGATACATCATATCTAAGTTTCATGAAATCAAGATCTCTCAAAAGGATCAAAGTCCCCGAGCAAACATTGGGACGGATGGTCCGCGATGGGATTGGATTTACGGCATGGTTTCTTTCGTTATGAGGATTGTACTCTCATGGAGCTACTTTGATATCTCCAAAAAATGATTTCAGTTGATGAGGTTTTTGCCTTACTCTTTTATATTAAACGCAAATCAACTAATGGATGAAATTATGGCAAATGTTTTCCAGGTCACCAAACTTTTCAAAACCTACGAAAACAAATCTCTTTGTGAAAACGGCACCAGTCTCGATCTTGATTGCAGCAGCAGTAAGCAAGAGTGCATATACCAGCAGACCATCTCCCAAAAAAAAAAAAAACATTGTGCCATTTTGCAACGCCATTAAACCCGTCATTAGACAAGACTGTCTGTAAACATCCCATCATGATGATGCGAATAACTATCATTTTTTGGTGTAAAATGAAAGTATTATAAAGCAAATTAAGTATAACAGCTTAGGGGCATCCCTAGCATTACAAATAAAGCTAATTATTCAAAAGGACTATTTGTAAACATCCTATCATGGACCATTGGGGTTGCCCCAATGGCCACCGTTCCCATATGTGAAGGGAGAGGTGAGGAATTCGATTCCCCACTTTCTCGGGTGGGGGGGTGGTTTGGAATGGAAACATTTAATTTTAAGTATGGGTTTCGACTCCTATGCTTTGCAAAAAGACAGGGTAAAAGTTTGAGAGTAAATTGAGAGTTAGAGTAAGACAGAAAAAAAAATCCTATCATGTGGAGCTAACAACATTCAATTTTTTGATGTAAAATGCAAGTATCATAAAGTAGATGAAGTTCGAGGTATCCCTAGTAATACGAATAGAACTAATAATTTGAAAAAATGGAGCTAATAACTATCATTAATTAAGACAACATGAGTTCTTAATTTACCTATGCAATGACAATTTAGATGTTGAAAAAATAATTTTGCATATTTTTACTAATTTTATTCTCCAAAATTCAAGATATGCACTTAGGGTCTATTTTTTTTCGCAAAAAATGGATAATTTGGGGAAAATTTCCTTAAAAAATTACTTGTATCATTTGAAATAATTAGTCTATGGAAAATATTTTTGATAGTTTTTAGGAAAATGCTTTTCAAATTTTTTGATTTTCACAAAATAAATGGAGCCTTAGAGATGTGCTTATAAGGTATTTTGTTGTTTTGAAAACCATTAGGTCTGATGTCTAAATTTCAATTGGTTGATGAATAGACCGGTTACTTGTGAATTGTGTAACGAGGCAGAAGATCTGGTAAAACCAACAAGAAGTAAGAGAAGTGCTGTTTACTATGGCTTGATGAGCAATTTATGAAGTTACCTTATGTTAGGTTACGTCATTTACATAGTGACCTCACGAGAATACAATACTTTTTTGGTTAACGGATAAAATAATTAATTAGGTCTTAAAATGAATAAAAATTTGACATTGTTTATGTAAAATATTTTTCGCAAAACCAAAATTAATACATTGTGTGAATAGGGAATTGTTTAAGGTTAAAGAAAAACATAGCCTCAATTGAAGTATTTAGTGAAAGATATCATTTGTTATGAACTATCTCTTGTATTTTCAAGATCTGTTAATAAATTTTAAATGTCTCACTTATATGAGTAAATCTAAGGGCCTAAATATACTGTAAATTTATTATGACACGTATGCATTTTAACGGAGGCCAAATTTGATTTAGGAGTATCAATTTGAATTTTTTTTTACAAAACAACAAATCAGTTTGAGGGTAAATATGTTATGAGAAACTAGTTTGCGGTTTTCTAAGAAGAAAATTATTCTTAATGTATCACCATGTGGATTTTTTGTGATAATAATTATTTGGGATATTTAAATGGTATTTTCTTCAAATAAAATCTCACTAACTTAATTAATGAGAAAAGGCAGAAACCCCGGTACTTGATTTTTTGAAGATGGACATGGCGGTAGAATGAGCTCCGAGACTTCAACCAAATTGAGTTCGGCCTGATTGAATTGAATTTCCATCTTCTGTGATCCGTTGTCCTGTAATTGCGAACTCAACCCATGTATTCATTGGATCCCCTTGCGCACTCCCCCGAGGTTCTTGGATTTTAGCCTCTCGATCGTTTGTCCTCCACTTGCGCTTCCCGTTTCGCAGTAGGAGCTTGGTGGGTGTGATTTATTTCACTCTTTAGTGGACTGTCATGCCGGTTGGCTGTAAGATGTTTGAGGGCTCTTTGTCTCCTCCCTTCAAAAGTTTTGTTCTTGGGTTCTTGTTCTTGTTGCTCCATAACGGTTTAAGAGCGTCTGGTGATTCCATAGATGTTGGGTGAATGTTGCATTGAACTGATCAGAGGTGAAACCTCACATTACCATGTATTTGTCCTGGGAGAGTTTAATTTAGGTCATATGCACTGTCAATCGTGCGGAAGGTGGAGGGTGGATTTGGTTCTAGTTTCAACTCTTGTTTCCATAGTCTCATTTCGTTGGCATGTGTAAAGAAAGGGATTCCCCAATTCAGCCGTGTCCTGCTTCGTTGCGAATAAATAAATGAAAATCGTAAGATCAACCTGATTCCAGGAAACTCTGAAGTGGTTTATGTTACGTCTTGTTGAATGTGATTTCTGAACATAAGTAACGGCATTGCACGTCTGATCCATTCTGGGAGCTTCTCAGTCAAGCGACTTCTCGAGTGTCATCTCCTTTAATTTTCTCACTTTGAGTAGTGTCTTTGACATGGATGTTCTCTGTGTAGATGGTTGATGCCACAAATGGAGTCATTGTCGATGTAGATGGTAATCCTTTGGAGACAAGAGCATGTGAACAGAGAAAAGGAAGAGTACGTTCTAGAGTATAGCAACATTTCAAAAAGGTGGAAAAGAAGCCCGGTGAATGTGAAGAATGTAAGCGCCACAATCTGTGTTAGTTCCAGCAGAAGCGGAACAACTTGTCTAAATCACATATATTTGATGGTGGCTGTCCCAAATATAAACCAACTCTAAGTGAGTTGGAAATACTTGGTAGCCATGTAAAAGACGAATCAGGGGATTATCTCTACGTGAAACCTCTGAGAATTGAACAAAATCAGAGTAACTTCACCGAATAGGCATATTCCATGACAGCAGAATCTGATAAGCATCTCTCTATCTGATGGGAAAGGATATCAAATACCTGTATTTAAGGGAATCCTCCATTGCTTTATTTAAGGACAGCGCTCATTTTGATCAGGCTGGTCACCATTCTGTTTCACGTTTAATTAACTTTGGTGCATCCTATATATTATTTTTAATCAACTTGAGAAATGAAGCAAAGTATACCTGGAGCCTACGACTCATGCGGAATCTGTGTGTAAGATCTAGATTTAGCATTTTAAGTTATTAGAGTTCTTATATTTCGATTGCAGTAGTAAACTCTACAACAAACTGAAAGATTGCTAATTACATGAACGGAACCTGACTGTATTTATCTGCAGAACATACCCACCAAAGTTCTTGTACTATTTTGTGTTTCCTTCTGCTGTGTTGGGGATAGTTCAGAGCAACCCACCCTTGTACTTTATGAATCTCTTCCTTTTCTCCTCCTTATGTTCAACTCAATTGGAGGAGATTGTCAAATTGAATTCCATTAAATAGATCTTCTTTGTTTCTTTTGTTGGTACAATGTTTGGATGTTTAAATGGCTTTCCCAGATATCTATAGGTGATGCATGACCACGTCAAGGCACAGTTAGCACAACTGACAGATGAGAATACTAGGCTTCAAAGAGAGATGCAGCTGCAGCTGAAAAGGCAACCCCTGAGCAGTAGATAATGCCCACGGTAGCCAAAACCCAACCGTATGCTTGCATGCGATTCTTTACATCCACTACATTAATTGAACTATGTACTAAAATGCGTTCTTGGAAGGTTTCCAATCTTGTCATGAGTCCACTTCTTCGTTCTTCATGTCAAATTGTTTATTGCACTCTATGCAATAATGAGTTCTTGAAAATTTTAATCTCGTCGCACATTACCAATAAACTTTCTTTTCCCCGTATTTTCTTTGGTGAATCTGTGTTAAAGAGCTTCAGGAGAGCTGTGCAGAAAAGACAGAGATCAGTGGTTCTTCGTACCCATGCAGGAGAGGGAGGTGAGAAGAGGGCATCCCAGCCGGAGCATGACCACTGGCTACTGGAAGGCCACCAAATTTCCCGGTCATGTATACTCACCAACAACAAGGTGACCGGCGTGAAGAAATCAATAGGCTGCTACGTGGGAAATGCTCCCACAGAAAGAAAGGCCAAGTTGAAGTTGAACGAGTACAGGGCCATTGCACTCTTACCGACCGATCCCCATTCCACAAGCAGTAATATTATCATTCCTAAGGTGATCGTGCTCTCTGAATTAGTGGAACTTTATTACAATTTTTTCAGACAAAGAAAGGATAAAGGACCTTCGCTGTGCGTAACACCTAGATTATCCAATTTCACTTTCAATAATCTTTCTTTTCTTGGTTTTTTGTTGTGTGCTTTATTGGTGCTGTCCAGTTGCACGCTACTGATTTTCCATCTCTAGATTAGTTTCTACTTGGACTTTCTCATTCAAAATGTAACAAACATCATCCTCTGCGTTCGATTTCTTGAAATAATGACTTGCAGATGAGGCATGAATTTGCCTTGTGCCGAGTGTATGTGGTGTCCAGGAGCTCCCGAGCATTTGATTGCCAGCCATTGGAAGTGGTAGCTGGAGAGACAACAGTCCAGGGAGGAGGCGGCGCTGCTAGCAGAAGAGGCGGAGGTGGTGGATGTGAAGATGCATCATTGTAAGGAGTAGTGGCAGGCACAGCAGGATGTCCCAATCAACTGGAGACGGCAAGTTCGGAAGTACTCTGATGGTGTAATTGTCTTCTTATAGGTGCAATCATATGTAAATCTACATGTACTTAATCGATGGGCTGGCCGAACATGATATGTAGCCTAAATGTTTGTAAATAAGTCCTATTTATCTATCAAATTTTCCATATACAAGTCATAGGGCCTAGCAGTGCCTAACTTAATAGGCCAGGCTTCAGAAGTAAAAGGCTTCAAGAAGATTAGCTTATTTTGAACAGATCCAGCAAGCCTCTAGACTTTGTTAGAGAAAGAGATATCTGTGGGCGAGCTTTTCCATATATCGATCATTTTACACTCGATGGTTGATTTGTTGAAGAGCTTGTGACTCATGGTTTATAAGAAAATCATTTGATCACAATTGTTGACCGTAGTCAATCCGGAGCAAATTGCAGCGAATTAGGGCTAGTAAAAAATGTTGGATTTTATTTTTTTTAAAAGGAAAATTGAGATATTTGCAATTATGTGTGTGTATAATATATTTCAGTTGCATTTGTACCGTGCACTCCATCCGTTCAAAAGTTTTTATTAATACAAACTCATTTAACAAAAAAACTAATTACGAAATAGTAGGATATGTGTTTATATCAACATTCATAAAGAGTAATAAAACATAACAGCACTGCACAACTAAAGTGCAAATGAATTTATGCTTTCCATCCCAAAATATAGCTCTGTAGGTAGGTTTCTTTTCTAGAGAAAAAGTAACAAAAAAAAATCTCAAATTATATCAATTATGACACATTTACCCTAAACTTTTTCTTATGATACAAAACACTACAAACTTGTATCTGTAAGACACATTTGTTCTTCGTTAAAGTTTCATTATATGATTTTTTTAGCCAAAATAATGTCATTTTTATTTCACTTAAATTACAAGGATGCCATGTCCACATTGTTTGCTTTCTAGTGTCTATATGGATAGATTTTTAATAGTTCTCATTAGCAAAACTTTGATGAAGGGGAAATGTGTCACATAGGCGTAAGTTTAGGATTTTTGATATCACGAAAAAAAGGTTTATGATAAATGTGTCATAATAAACATAATTTAGGGTTTTTGATGATTTTTGTCATTTTTATTTATTTATAAGTTCATATCAGCTCCTTCTACCTATACTACAGTTGCTTCTACGTGAAAAAAATCACACCTCAAATACTTTGTTCATAAAAAAGAACTTCACCATGGCAATTTTTAGAGAAGAGTCAAGACTTGTTTGAATTGATTGAAAAATTCAACAAAAGTGATCACATTTCGAATATAAATTTCACGATCTTTACTACACTTTCCTTATCCTTAACTATATATTTAGGAATAGACGAGAACCTAACTATTATCTTGCAAGAAAATAAGAATTTAATAGAAATATCTATTCCACCACTCTTTTCATAAAAGGAAAAAGAAAAATTAAAAGGATATCAATATCATCAGGGGACGTAGTAAACCCCATGAAATGCATTGTTGTCGATCTCATCCCTCAATCCGAATCTTCAATGATTCTGGGGGTCGGAAGAATTTTAGTCAAAGCCCATTTGATATTCGATCTTAATACTTGAAGCTTCCCCCACTTCCCACTTGAGTATATCAATCAATGACATGCTTTCAACAATAAGCTCTTGTCGTTCTTTCGATAATGCTAGAGATAGAGTCTGCCTTCAAGAAGGTCCATGCGTCCTCTCTTTGACTCTAAAATTACCATCATCAACCCTTAACACCTGAAGGCTTTCAAGAAAAAGCACTTTGGAAACTTTGTTTCTCCATTGAAAATTCACTTCACGATCCCAGATGGCGTCCTTGGCTGCTCCGTATGAACACCTCTTTGGATTTCTTGCGGCGCAGCACTCTTTGAAGCAACTTGAAATAATTATTTATCATGGAATTTTCTAGTTTAGCTCCGATGATGGTGAGCTGCCGGAGATAACGTTAGCATTTGATTGGATGATTCGAGTCTTAATTCGATCACTGTAGCCTAACGCCCACTTAGGTTTGATTGAAGATTTTGATTTTGTCGAAGGGAAAATCTCTTCTCCTCTCTTATCCTCGCTGATTGGAGGAATACGATTCTTTCTGATCTTTTTACTTTGCCTGGCGACGGGACGATCGTTATATTCTAGTTCATAGTCTTCGAAGAGTGATAACCCCCACTTACTTGAAGTGCCTATAATTGGGCATGCTTCGATGATCGCCTTACATGGAAAAGTCCGGCCGCCGATTCTATCTCGAGCCTAGGTAGTGGCGAAGAATCATGAACCCTCAAAAGACAGTGAAGCTCGACCCGAATTTCCTTAGCCCAAAAGTCTACGGGGATTTTGGTCTTATTTTATTGGGATAAGTGCATTTAAAGTCTTAAAACTTATCACAAATGTGTAATTAATCCTAAAAATTATTAAAAGTACAATAAAATTCTAAGACATGTCAAGTTGATACAATTGAGTCGTTATGTTAACTCCGTCCAACTCGATTAATAGAAAATGTTGACGTAATCTTTTTTTAGTATCTTCTCTCTCATATGTCATGATGGCATAGCTAAAAAAAATAAGAAATACGGCTAAAACAATATCATTTTTGTTTAAATATGAGTTTGATATAAATTCTATTTATATTAAATTAAAAAATAAGCTAAATTTAAAAAGAAAAAAAAGTTGAGAAATCTGCAGGGGCTGCAATTCTAGCCCTTGTCATCGCCAAAAAGGGGGCGGTGAGGGTGGGGAATGGTTGGTGGGAGCCATGGAGCCTTAGCCAATAGTTGGCGACCCTTGCCCCCTACATGCAAGGGATGGTGATCTCACTTGATCTGGTAGAGGGTTGCGATCCTTGCCCAAATCTATGCGAGGGTGTGTAGGCCCTCTCCTGTGGTCGGCAAGGTCACATCCTTCCTAGTGCTGGTGGGATGGCAATGGAGAGGACTTGATTTCTCATGCACGCTTTTTTGTTATATATAAGTTTAGCTTATTTTTTAATTTAATATTAATAAAATTTATATCAAAAATCATATTTGAACCAGAGTGACATTATTTTAGCCACATTATCGTTAAGTGGGACAGAGAAAAAAAAAAGACTACATCAGCATTTTTCGTCAATCAAGTTGGATGGAATTAACAAAAGGACTCAAATGCATTTATGTAATAAGTTTTATGATTTAATTGTATTTTTTGCAAGTTTTAGGACGTAATTACACTTTTGTAACAAGTTTCACAACTTGCAATGCATTTATCTCTATTCTATTTCACATTTTGATCTCAATCCAAAGTTTTATTTTGTATATATTATTCTCATTTCTTAGGGCATTTATTTTGCTGAAAATGAATGGTTAAGATTTTCTGCTAAACAAACTCCACTAGCAATAGATTATTAACAAAAATTTTATCCTACGGGTAAACTAATCATTTATCATATCAGATATATAAAAAAAAAACTAGTTATATATCATTATTAAGCATTGAAAATTTACAAGTGTACACCCCTAACTCCAGCTATTCAGGCCCAACTCGACCGATCCAACCGCCTGAGAGCAAAGATAAGAAAAGATGAATCGGAATCCTTCCTGCTGCGGCTATCGGATACTTAACACATCCACTGGGTAATGCACCAAAGGAGTGAAACACTTTAATCTACGTACCATCAAGCTTACCTTTAGATGACATTTGGTAATGCTTCTTCCACTGCCATGCAAAGGCTTAAGGGGTGCGTTTCATCATCTAAATTTCTAACCATGAGACTTATTAGAATAGAAAATGAACTCAGGAATTTTGTTATATCATATCCACTATTTGGTAAATCACAAAAATAAAACCGAATGTTTTCATATTATATCATATTCGTTGTTTGGTATGAATGACATGTAAATGTAAATGAACATGAAAATGCAAAATGGAGATACCCTCTATTAATTAATTCATAAATATTGTAAGATCAACATGAAACAGTACCTTTCCAAGGCAATTAAGGATAAAGCACTGACATTTATACGGGTGGAGGATAACCCCAGTAATAGACGGATGCAGCAAAGTTGGGAAATAGACCATAGTATCTTCTGTTCAGATGCCGAGTGAAGCCTATGTAGGCTCTTTTGGCTAGTTTATTGTTTGTTGTATCTCCTTATTGCGATCACAGTACCCCCTCACTCCAGTGACTTGTTTGTCCCGCTGAGCGATTGCTAGTGCCATGTTTCACCTTCCTTGTATAGGATCTATTGGTTGAAAGCTTATAATACTTACCTTACCACACACAAAAAAAACATGTCAAAAAGGTTCAGCACAATTACTTCGCGAATCCAAAAAGTATAATGCTTTGACTTTATCGTTTCTTTTGTGAAATTTCAACATGAATCATAGAGTTACAGAAAAAAGAGGAGTTTTGACTCTTTTGCTACTTTCATAGAATTTTGACATGAACTAAAGAGCTTCAGAGCATAAGAAAGTTCAACTCTCTTGTCGTTTCTATGAAGCTTTGATGTAAACAAAGAACTACTGAAGAGTCATGAAGTTTCAACATGAACTAGAGATATGGAGAAGAAGGAGATGAAGTGAATTAGAAAGATTCATTTTGAGTTTGAATTTGTTCATTTAAAATTAGGGTTCTTCTACTTCTTTTTTATTTACTTATTTTTAATTATCTTCCCCTCTTTTTTATTTTTTTATTCCCTTCCATCATTTCTTAATAGGTTTTTTATTAAATAATAAACTATACTAATATATCTAAAATATGTAGTAAATATAGCTATTATATATATATATATATGAAAAACGCATATTATAGAATAGAAAGAAATTCAAATATATAAATAAAAATAGGAATAAATAAGAAACGAGAATTGTACATTTTTTTGTTATTTTGAATTTTCTTTTTTTTTATATTAGAATCCAAATACTATTAAATTATTATTTTGATTTTTTTAACTTAAGAAATTTCTTATTTAAGAGAAACGGATTTTATTTCATGCATATAAAAAACTATATCCACCTTTATCCTATTTCTCTCATGGGATATTTTTATCCAGACAATATCCCTATATTTGACTTTATCCTTTTTTGGATGGGAACAAAATATAAGATACAACAAGTTTATCATACCTCAACTTTTATCTTAAATACCAAACATAGCCAAAGATATTGAAATAGTCACATTCTTCTGAGATTCTCTTCGTCTTTGTTTGGACATACGGACTCCAGGAGTGCCACAACATGGCATGGAGAGACACTTAAGTGCCAAAACTTACAAACGGTACATTTAAGTGCCAAAATCAAAGTAAAATGGATCATTTAAGTGCCAACGACGAGAAAATCCGGCCAAACTGCCATGTGTCCATTTTCCGACGAGTTTATTT
This sequence comes from Angophora floribunda, assembly GCA_014182895.1. Classification (NCBI taxonomy): domain Eukaryota; kingdom Viridiplantae; phylum Streptophyta; class Magnoliopsida; order Myrtales; family Myrtaceae; genus Angophora; species Angophora floribunda. The sequence goes on from CM024714.1 coordinate 6,739,215, forward strand.
GCTGACGGAGCATTTTTTTCAAAATAAAAAATACACGTGGCAATTTTAATAAAAAAAAATTGCCATGTCAAATTAACAAAAAATTTAAAATCGATTTTAAAAAAAAAAAAAGGGGGGCGGGGGGAACCGGGAGGGCTGTGCAAACCTTGCCGCCGCCGCCCCACCACTGTCGCCGGCCATTGGTCAGGCCCGGCCGATCCTAGCCAACCCTCGCCCACCATCGCCGGCCCTTCTCGGCGATGGTGGGGCGGCAGCGGCGAGGGCTGCACAACCCTTGCCAGTTCCCCCTTCCCCCTTTTATTTTTTTAAATTAATCAATTTTATAATAATATATATTTTTAATTATTTAATATTATTTAATTAATAATTTTTAAAATCCACGTCAACGCAAAACAACGTCGTTTTGCATTGATTTTTCGTCGATTCAATTTCCGGCGAGCCACATAGGCAAAAAAATTAATAAAAAATTGCCACATAAGATTTCCGGCAGGGTTCCGACGACTTGGCACTGAAATTATCCATGTTTTTTTGAAAAGTGGCACTTAAGTGTACCGTTTGTAAGTTTTGGCACTTAAATGTCCCTCTTTACCAAGTTGTGGCACTCCCACTGTACTTATGCCTCTTTGTTTGTTATCTTATTCTTTCCTATTTTATTTTTCTTTTCCTCTTCATCTCTTCTTTCTTCTTCTGCGATGGTAGTTTTGTGCACGCTGCTGACCCTCATCGATGCGCCTCGATCCGACACTAAAACAAGCAACATCTCTGCACCTCTCACCTTGTCTCTATACAATCCCCTCCCACTTTATCTTTCTGAAGGTCATGGAGGGTGTAACCTTTGTCGCTTCACTTACATGGAGGTCGCTGCACACCAAATCTTTGTTTGTTTGGTGGCTGACCTCTGAGCGAGCGAGCCACTCGAGATCATAACCTCCATGACCGCTGCAAGGCGGTGGTAGCTCAATGGCGGCAACTTTGACGGATGCAGTGGTGATGAGAAACGGATTTACAGTGCTGGGTAGAGAGAGATATAGATATCGGGGCTAGGTTTGATTTCTCACACAATGGCAAAAATATTATTGTAAGGTCAGGAGGTTTTTTTTATGACATAAATTAAACCGTAATGTTAATTATTCAAGAGCAAATTCGAATGTAAATTGGCCATATTAAATGTAGAGATTCTCCACTTCATGCCATATATACCTCCTTTCAATCAGGATATATCTCCACAATATTTTCTATATAATCCTTGATCATTACCATTGCAAAGCTCATATGTTCATACCAAGCAACTTTCATCGTGCCCGGACACGCAATGATGACAGCTGATCAACCTAACATTTCCTCATCTTCCTGGTCTTTTCCACGTGAGGGAAGGATATTTTAATAAGCTTGGACTACGTCAAGATTCAAAGCGAAGAGTTACTCATTCAAAGACCACATATGAATCTGGCCAAAAACAACAAGGACATCCTTCGAAGACAGATAAAACAAACGATTTTATGCAAGAGATGGACAGCTCATTTTTCAGCGCCTTTTGCTATCGTGAGTCACGATTGGTGCATGTTAATCGAACAACGATGGTTGATTACATGACATGACATGTTGGGTGATAATTTAGGAATTTCTCCATTGTGGATGAACCTTTTATAAAGATAATTACAATGGAAATACCTTTGGAATACTTATCAAAGTAATATTTCTCACTTAGTGTCCATCCGACTCAATTATGGGTCTGGCGGCCAATGGATCCGTGCAAGCCTGGCCCGAGCTATAAGTGCCTAAAGGCATCTTTGGGCAGGCATGGATAAAGCTATAGTTGAAGGGCTCAGGCAGGCTAGGCCCCCACCTAACATATCTAGTTTGCAAGTTTATTATAGGGAAACTGATACAAATGGTCCCTAACTTTAGTTCAATGTGCAACATGATCATTGAATTTTTAATTTATTTAATGAGGTCTTTGAAATTTTAATTTGTTCAATATAATCCCTAAACTTTTGGCACATGTTCCATTTAATCCCTAAACTATATGAAAAAGTTCAAGGTTATCCCTAATGTTGAGTTAATACAATGATATATTCAAGGACTATATTGAATATTTATCAAAAGTCTAAGGATTACGTTGAACAAATTAAAAGTTCAAAAACTACATTATATATTAAACCAAATTTCAGGGATTATTTGTGTCATTATCCCCTCATTATATATATATATATATATATATATATATATATTCATATTTCTTTCATGGGCAGCTCTAGTTTATAATTGTGGCCGGGCGAATCATGCTCATTTATCACTTTTTGTGTATATTTACTTACAAATTAAAATCATTTTTGAAGAAATTGTCATCCAAATTTCTTGGAAAATCCGATTAATTTCCAAAAGTCACGCCAATTCTTCCATCCTATCATATCCTGGTAATTATTGAGACAAGAGGTCCCTAGATGTAGGGATGTGCATTGGTCCCAGTCCAATTTGAAAATCAGATGGACCAATTTTATGTGGCTCTTGGGGGAACTGATATGGTTCCAAGTTCCAAATTAGGAATAGCTGGTCCAATTCTTGGTTCCATATAAAGAACTAGATCAAATCAACGGGCCAATCAAGATTTCTTAATTCTTCTATTTTTTATTCTAAAGCAAGCCATAATAAGTAATTTAATATTTTTCTTTTTAATGTTGGAAAACTCTCACATGTAAGGAATAAAAGAAATAAAAAAAAGTTCACCGGTTTCAAGATCAAAGTTAATTCCCCATTTCTGGTTCTTGGGTAGGAACCACCCACCCTAGATCCAATTACCCCTCCTTAGAAATTTATCCTAAAAATGCTTTCTTCATTGGGACTTGAGATACCATTTTTGAATCACAACTTAAAATGGAGTTTTGAACAACTTCGCGGATCTGTTTGGGGTACTGGCACGCGCGATTTAGACAAATGGTACTGATACAATGCATAAGGACTCTTTTCCAGTGAGATATCGTGTATAGCATGTGCGATAAATGACAAAAAGGCATTTACTGGAGTATTTTATTGTTCCTCACCGGCAAAAACGAAAGAAAATTCTACAGAAGAGGCAAAGCAATTCCAATACATCATGCGGGGATCGATTAAGATTCAAATGTCGGCAGGGCCACGGGCCCCGACAATTACAACTTGTCGCTCTTGATAATGACACGTTTCTTCGTTAAAGTGACAATGGGCACACCAATTATAACTTTATTTTTGATATTATCCAATTTGTTGGCCAGAATATTTTATTTGTATTAAAGAATCAATTTCAACTGATCCCTAACCTTGGATTACTTCACGACCGTTTACGCAAAAGTCATGACCAAGACATTTTTAATTTATCCGGGGAAGAAAGAGAAATTCTTTCAATTTTTTGGGCAGGAAGTTGGAACCCTGACTTTTCCAAGAGTTTTCATCAATGACCTCAACTTAGGTGGCGGCGGAGTCTCAAATATCTGTGTCAAAGTTTCGTTGATGTCTCGATAAATGGCAATCGCTGATTCGTTTGGTCATGAACTTTCCATACTGCTATTATTTCCATAAAATATAATTTGGCGGAACCATTATGTGTTTGGCAATATATATTTTATAGTTGCGATATACCTCAAAACTGAGCGGATGTTTTTCTTAAAGCTGCTGCAACTACAAGGAGTTTGCCAAACACGTTATAATATTAGGATGAAAAGTTTGGACCAGAGTGATGTATCAAAATTACAATGAACAATGGATTTGGCATAGTCATCCTCCTAAAGTTTAAATGATCATGGTATCTTTCTCTCCCATTGCATGCATGCAAGCATACTTGTACTTCTATACAACTTTAGTTGCATATACTGATACGCATTGTATTAGCTTAAATATGGAAAACTCTTTTATGGCACTCAATTTAATGTCAAAACTTTTCAATCATTCATTTAAGTTCTTTAAAAATTCAAATTTTGTTTATTTAAGTTTTTCCAATGATTCGGATTGGCGAAAAGGGTGCTATGACATTATTTTAGATAAGATCGCTCGTATGTGGCTTTTTAAATTAATGCCATGTAAGTTTCTCTAGCGACCTAGTGGCCAATATAAATTTGTTGAATGAAATTTCAAAGCTGAGGAACCGAAAGAAATTACCAAAAAGCTCTAACACTAAACTAAGTGTCATACGAAAGATTTGAAACTTCTAGTATACATTTTCAATTTTGGATATGGTTATTTATATGGGGAAGTCCCAAATATATTGTACGGATGCTAATTTAATGATAAACATTTTAATTTGATCAATTTAGTCTTAAACCTTTTGGCAATTTGCCAATATATTTATTCTAGACAATTTTGGTTAACAATGGTCATTATATGTGGCATGGTCAGTACTAACATTGATAATTTTTGTAATTCTTTGAAAAAAATCCCGAATTTTTTATCATTTCTTCTTCTTCTTCTTCTTCTTCTTCTTCGGCCAGCAAGAGTTGTCAAGACCAATGACCCTCGCTGGCCACTGAGCGAGGGCATACAAACCCTTGTTGGCCATTAGTAAGGGTTGTGGCCTTTGCTCAAATATAGTGAGGGCTACCTCGACCATGGTTGGTAGAAGCTAAGGGCCTGGCCCTTGCCAACCAAAGTGGGAAAAAATATAAAAAATATAAAGATTGTTCACGTTTATACTAATCATGCCACATAAAATGGCCAACTTCCACATTAACAATTGTAGGTCAAAATTGGCCAAAAAACTTCATTAGCAAATTAAAAGGTTTATAATTAAATTGACTAAATTTAAAGGTTTAAAACTAAATTGACATCCATATGTTTATAATGTTTTAAGTAATTAACCCTACTTATATGTGTTTAGCTCATTCGATCTCTGAATATGACTTTTGAGATAAATTTGGGATTGCAGGAGCTTCAGATAGCCGAACGAAATTGGTGAAAAGACAATGAACAAGAGGAGATAACATATAGTGCATAGATTAGATGGTTTTGGTCATTAAAAGGAAACCCCTCTAAAAGTAGAAAAACCTACATTCAGTTAATTTTTAAATTCTAAAAGCAGTTGAGAATATATTTTGAAAAGACAATGAACAAGAGGAGATAACATATAGTGCATAGATTAGATGGTTTTGGTCATTAAAAGGAAACCCCTCTAAAAGTAGAAAAACCTACATTCAGTTAATTTTTAAATTCTAAAAGCAGTTGAGAATATATTTTGAAATTTCTCTCTCTGTGCGATTTCTTTGACACGTTTTTCGTACTTCACTTTGGATGCATCGAAGTTTTTTCGTGAGGATACAAGTGTAATTAGAAATTTATCGACTTTTATTTGTTTTATAATTTTCTAAATTTTATGATCATTTACGAACTTTTATTTACATTTTTCCAACAACACCATAAATTTGCTAACTTTTTTAAAATTATTAATCTTCATTACATCCACTTATTGGCTTATCTCCAATCAAGTCATCAACTAGTTTGTAGTAATCTAAGTAACTCCGACACTAACACACAACATAACACATTATGCCAACATATTATTTGTAAAAAAATAGAGAATTCTGACACATTGTATATTAAATATATATTTTATATATACATGATAAATTTACCATTTTTATTAATATTTCAATTGAATTAATTTGATTCAAATTCACAAATAAATAATGAAAAAAGAGTATAGAATAAATTTACACTAGAACATTAATCCATCATTTGTTAATATAATTCATTGTTTTAATTTGACAAATTCATAAAACTTAGAGGGAAAAAACAAGCAATCCATCTTATGGACTCACGTGTCGGAAGAGAAGAGAAAAAAAAATTAGGGGGAATTGTGTGTCACGGGAAGTAAGAGTCAAAAGGGAAGAAAATATTAAGTTTTTCTTTTCTCCCATTTATATTTTTATTATTTTTTATTATTTACATTTTGACTCCTCATTTATTGAATTTTTTTAAAATTGACCCCATGCATGTTGGAATCGTATATCGAAATTCCAAACTCGTGTGTCAAAGCATGTTGGAAGAGTTAGCCACGTGTTGGATTATTCCAGCACGTGGTGATCGCGTGTTAAAGCATGTCAGAGCGTGTCAGAGCATGTCAAACATGTGTCAAAGTGTTAGACACGACATGAAGGCTCTCAAAAAGTTTCGGTGCTTCCTAGGCGGTTACCAACTCTCAATTGAATTACTTACTAAGCTTTTTTTTTTCTTTTAATTACTGACTTTTCTTAGTTTTTACAAACTTTTATATACCTTTCTTAACAATCCTTAAATTTGCGAACTCTTATGTAAAATTATAACTTCATTTTAATTGTTTTATCAACTTTTCTCCAAATTAAATTATCAACTAATTTTAGGTTACCAACTCTCATTTGAATCAGTTACTAATGTTTGTTGTTTGTTTTATTTTACCAACTTTTTTTCATTGATTCCTTAATCAATAAAAAATTTTGTATGTCACCCAAATAAAGATTAGTAATTTTATTTAATAAGTGGGTAAAAGGAAAGTGGTATCTTTTTTAATCGGTAACAAGAGCTGGTGTTAATTTGAAAAATGAAAAACAGATAAACGTTGATGCCTAATTCAAATAAGAGTTGCTTACATAAAATCAGGAAAAAACTTAATCGTAGAAAAATGTTGGTAAATAAAGCAAATAAAGGTGGCAACTCAATTGAATAGTTAATTAATTTTTATTAGAAAAAGTAGATAAGTAACGCGGATGAGAGTTACTAACCTAAAATAAAATGGTAATTTAATTGGAAAAAAAGTCGGCAACTCACACAAAAAGGATCGGTGACTTCATTAGTTGGTAAGCCTGAGGTTTTTGTAAGAAAGGCAAATAAACGTTGGTAAAAGACATGAGAAGCTTTTATTTATTCATAAATAAGAAAGTTGGTTTTTAAGAAATAAAATAAATTAGGTAACTAACTCAAATAAGAGTTGACAACATACAATTTGTTTTTTTTTTTTTTGGTAAGGTAAGTATATTAAGCTTTCAACCAAGAGATTCTATACATAAGAGAGACCCACGGCACCATCAATCACTCTACGAGACAACATGTCACTAGGGTGAGGGGGTACCGTAGACACAAGGAAAAGAGAAAAATTACAGATTCACAAAGGGGCCTAAATGGCCCTAGAAAACCTCACTCAGGACTTGTACTAAAGATACAGTGGTTTATCCCCCAGCTTTGCTACATTCTCTTATTACTAGAGTTATCCTCCACCTGTTTAAAAGCAAACGCTTTTTCCTTGACCGCCTTATAAAGGTATTGTTTCATGGCCTGGATATGAGGAGTATGCGCACGGAAGAGGATATCATTTCTAGTCTTCCATATTATATAGCATAGTGCACCAAAGGAGAACCGAGCAATCTCCTTGGAGAACCCACTTCCTGATAGAGTATTGATGGCCCAACGAATATTGTCCGTCCATGAAGAGTTATACCAAGGGAGATTGCACTTAGAAGCCCAAAACATGGCTAGAGAGTTGGGGGTACCACAGGCAAAAAATAAATGGTCAACCGAGTCGGGTTGAGTATTACAAAAGGCACATATCGCATTAGAAATCCTTCCAAAGGACATAAGGTATACCTGGGTTGAAAGACGGTTTTTGACAATCAGCCAAAGGCAAAATTGGTGACGAGGGATAATGGCCTTGTTCCATACAAAGGATGCCCACTGCACCAAGTGCGATTTCCTGCGAATAGTAGCCCATGCCGATACCACCGAAAATTTACCTGAAGGTTCCTTCTTCCAGGTAAAGAAGTCCAAGCCATGGGATAAGGGGGGATCATAATTTGCCAAGATAGAAGCTCTTCGCGAAGCATTTGACCTAAGGGCGTGTATAGGTCTGTGACTTTTGCTTGCCTATTGAGATCCGATTGGTAAATGAAGGAGTTCGAGAAGAAGGTAGAGAGCGGACCAATATCAAGCCACAGATCAAACCAAAGCGAAGTGGTCAAGCCATCCCCTATCTTCCACTTGAAAAGGGGCAAGGATTCACCTCTAAGGGCAAGGATTTTCCTCCAAGCCCAAGAACATTTAGTAGGAGGGTTAGAAGTCCAGAAATCCTTACTTTTGAGATGGATGGCATGGATCCATTTGCACCATAGGGACTCCTTGTTAGTAAAGAGATTCCATATGTGTTTCATCATGGCAGCTTTATTACTGTCCCGAATCCTGCGGATTCCTAAGCCTCATTCCTGTTTGGGAAGGCAAACATCCTCCCATGACACTTTTGAACCTCCCGGTCCCATAGTCGACCCCTTCCATAAGAACTGTCTACAGATTTGTTCTATTCTGAGCACTACTGATGACGGCAGCCAGAAGATGGATGCCCAATATGTATAGATTGCATGCAAGACAGAATTAACTAATTGTAATCTACCCGCAAAAGAGAGAAAGCGATGTGTCCATGATTGGACTCAAGCAGTTAAGAGACATACCAGGGCGTGGTAGTCCACTTTCTTTAGCCTCAAGGTAATGATGGGTACACCCAAATAGTGAACCGGAAAAGAACCCAGTCTATAGCCAAAGACTTGTAGTATTTGGTCTCTGACCTCTAGTGAACCCCCGGAAATGAAAACTTCACTTTTGCTGGCATTCGGAGTCAAGCCACTCCAAGCAGAGAACATGTCAAGCCCTTCCTTAATGCTTGAGATAGAGTCTACACTCGCTTTACTAAACAGAAAGACATCATCAGCAAAGAAGAGGTGAGATAGGCGAGATGCCCTACACCTCCAGTAGTAGCGATATTCTGGACGCCGGGTATGGAAGTTTATAATCCCTATGAATACCTCCATGGCTAGAGTAAAGAGATAAGGGGATATGGGATCGCCTTGCCTCAAACCACGCCCACTAGTAAAAAAGCCATGTAGTTCACCATTCAAAGCAACAGAGAATTTTGGAGTGCGAACACAGGTCATTATAAGATGTATGAAGTGGTTTGGGAACCCAAAGGCCTAAAGAGTTGTTTCCAAGAAATCCCAGTTAAGCGTATCATAAGCCTTCCTGAAGTCAACTTTGACGGCACATTTCGGGACATATAGCTCAATATGAAAACCACAAAAAAGCTCTTGAGCAAGGAGAATATTATCGGTAATTCTCCTCCCTTTGACAAAAGTAATTTGTACTGGACTAATGAGGTCTGGAAGTACCGTTGCCATACGCTTCGAAAGAAGCTTGGTGATGCACTTGTAGATAGTATTACAACATGCAATAAGCCGGTAATCTGACACCAAGGTGGCATTAGGAATTTTAGGCACCAAGGCAATGGTAGTGTTGTTGATCTCCTTTAGCATGCATCCAGAACCAAGGAAATCCATGACAGCTTCAGTTACTGAGGGGTCCACTATGTCCCAGTTTTTTTTAAAAAGTCCGCATTATACCCATCTGGGCCCGAAGCTTTGTTCCCAACAATGGAGAACATAGCATCACAGACCTCCGATGGTAGGAAGGGTTGGGATAAGAAAGTAACCTAATCCTCGTTGAGCAGAGACTGGATGACCTCTGTGAGCTCCTGAATGGATGGTCACAGAGGCACCTCGACCGGAACAAGGATCTCCTGGAAGTATGTGACAAATACCCTTTGGACTGCCCCCATATCAGTTAGCAAAAGCCCATAATTATCCCGAACCGAGATGATCATATTACGCAGGTGCCGATGAGTGACTGATTGATGAAAAAATTTGGTGTTCAGGTCCCCTTCCTTGAGCCACCTAATTCTAGACTTTTTCCTGAATAAAGATTCCTCATGAGATCTGAGATTATAGTAGTTCTTGATTTGTAGATGCTCTAAGTCCACCAGTTCCCTATTAAAAGGGTCTAGGAGCAGAGCTTCTTGTGAGGTGATAAGAGCCTGCTTAGCTTCAGATGTTCTAGTGGAGATAGTTGAAAAAGCTTCTCTATTGAGAATCTTGAGACGGCCTTTGAGGAGCTTGAGCCGACCACAGAGCTTGAACATTGAAGAGCCCCTCAAATAAGTTTACCAAACCTGGGAAACAATCATGGAGAAGTCCGGATGATTCATCTACATATTGAAGAACTTGAATGGCGATCGCCGAGGGTTAGGTGCTAGAATCCTCACTACCATTGGCGTGTGATCCGATATGCCCGAGGCAATGAATGACACTTCTAAGTAGGAGAACATAGTGCACCAAGAATTGTTAACAAGTACCCGATTTATTTTTCGTTGTTTCCTGTTGACACCTGAGAAGGACGACCAGGTGAACCGAAAACCCACGTACCTTAAATCAATCAATTCAGCTTGTTCTAGACATTCCTTGAGCTCATCAAAAGCCGGGATCCAAATGTCAGGGCTGCCCATGCGATCCGAGGAGTCCAGGATTGCATTGAAGTCACCTGCCACTATCCATGGACAATCCTTAAGAGAAGAGCTTAATCGAGTCAGATCATTCCGAGAGAGTCTCCCGGCAACAAAAGAGTGCTCCCCATACACCACCGAAAGGGATAAACTAGCCCCGATGACAAAGTTATAAGAGAAACGTGAATAATCTGACTAGTCATATAGAGAACATTTATATCCACCAAAAGCGGGTTCCATCCAACCCAAATACGGCCACGGGCAGCATAATCATTATTAGCAATCCAAGTCCATCCAGAAAAGAGACCAAAGGAGATGGTTCTAAATCTGGGAGGGGGTACTTTGGTCTCAATCAGTCCAACACGGCATATAAAGTTGGATTTAACAAAATTCCTGACTTCAGACTGCCTAACCGGGTCCATAAGACCTTAAATATTCCAAAAACCAAAATTCATATATATTAACTATTCCATTGTGACCCCGGAGACCTACCTCCTCCTCGGACGTCCACGGCGTCCAGTCGATATATAGTTAGTCAGGGGGGGACAGAGACTTGGATACTAAGCTGCCGAGGGGCTCAAGCTGGAGGTTTGGGGGTTGATCTTGTAATGAGCCTAACCCATGAGAGGGCTGAAGTGGCACTACCTCATCATCCAAGTCATCCTCCAAAGAAAAGGAGGTTGAAGTGTAAGGGTCCGCCACTCCTTTTGCAACCAAGGAAGGAGAAGGAGCAGCTCGGGGAATGGTCTTTTTTGTAGCGTTTTTGACCAGTGTAGAGGAGATCGGCCTAGATGGAGTTGACCGCGAAACCGACGAACGAGGGACTTCTCTCTTGCGACCTTTGACTTGTTGCCAATCCTCCGCCACAACAGGATCAACAAGAGGGGGACCCCGAACAGCACCCGGTGTAGCAACCTAAGCGTCTACCCAGGGAACTTGTACATACAAATCAATCGCAAACACTTCCATAGAGCGAGGCGAGGATTGAGTGACACTACAAGTGTCCACATCAGTCTCTACACGTAGGGGAGGGGGCCCTCGAACAGCAGCAAAATCTTCGGTTATGATAGGAGGGCAATCCATCAAGGGGGAGGCCTGGATGTCATCAGCAACCACCGGGGAGGGACCAAATCCAGCAGCATCCGTGGAAGTCCTCTTTGGCCCTGCATCCACCCGAGCACCAGCCGCTTGATCAGAGGTAAGAACCAGAGGGGGGCGAGCTGAACCAGCCAACGTTCCAGCTCCATCTGCCATCCTCTCTCTAGTCACAGCAGTAGGCGTCCTAGCTACTTCAAGCTTCCGAGTTCCAGCATGGAGGACAGCAACTTCAATAGGTAAACCAGCCAAACCAGAACACCTTTTGGCTACAAATGAGGTAGTTTGGGCATCCCTTTCAGCTGCAATACCAGCGGCAATGTAGTCCACAGCAGTTAGGGGTTCCGCTATAACTTGAGGAGCAGCAGCTCGTTCCACTTGTGATGGAGCCTGCACGGGACATTTATGTCCAAAAGTACCACAAATTTTACATGAGATCGGTTTCCACTCATACTCTACCTCCACCATACGGGGTTCCCCATTTAAGTCAATCTTCAACGACTCACAACAGTCATTTGTTGCTGTAATTTCGATGCAAACTCGCGCATATGAGATTAGCTTCAGCTGCTCCGTGCGTTGATCAACGTACAGGGGCTTCCCAACTCGACTAGCAATAGCACTAAGTCCCGAGGCTGTCCAAAGAGCATATGGCAGATTTTTTAGCCTTATCCAAACCGGGACAGTAGTGTGGACTCCTTTACGCAGCTCTAGCTTGGGTAGCCATTGTTGTAGAATTAACGGAACACTTGCCACAGTCAGTGGTCCACCCTCAACTATCTTTCTCTGGAATTCATGATCCGGTATATGAAAGAAATAAAAACCTTGATCATTGGCCTTTACCTCCTTCAACTGGTGACCCCATAGATGTTTAAGTGCAGTTTCTACTAACTTGAAGGGGAGTTTCTTGCCAACAAAATACCCCACTAAGCTTTCCTTCCAAAGAGAATCAGCAGCTTCTAGAGTTTCTTTCGAGAAGTGCACAACATCATCATCTATATCAGCAGGTGGAATATATGACAACGAATAACCGGTTGTGGCAAATTTAGCCATGTTCGCCCAAGAGCGGACTGTTGAGGACAAGGGTCCTCTTTGCTGGGGCAATGTCGGCAAATTTCTATCCGCCATAGTCGTGTCTTGGCCCCGCCGAGCTCCAGCTGCACCTAGACCAGGAAAAGGGCCTTCCCGAATAGCAGAACACCAGAATCCAAGCTAGCAGGACCCTGAGCTATCCGTTTGTCTCTCGCTAGACGTTCACGAGACTAAGGTCTGGCGTTCGACGGTCTGCTCTGACTGGGAGCACGACCTCCGCCCATCCTGTGGTGGCTATTACCAGCTGGAGACTCAATCACACATGCATTTGCAGATCTAACAGAGATTTCAGCAGAGTCCATGGAAAGAAGATCGAAAGGAGCCCTAGCATTTCACAGCGAAGAGCTGGAAGATACGGGCTTACCAGGGGGAAATCAAGATGGAGGAAGCGAGGTCCAAGTCTGCTCTACATCTTCTCCGATTCGCAACCACAATCGTCGCCGGAGGCCGCTCGAACTAAGGTGCCCTGTGACCGGAGCTACAGTAACCAGGGGAGAAGCTCGGGAGCAGAGTTGGGAAAGCTTGCTATTGCCAATAATCATTCACAACATACAATTTGTTGATAGCTTAATCAAAGAAAAGTTGATAATTACTCTAATTAGATTGAAATTTTTAAAATATGATAAATTAAAAAAAAAAGGTAAGCAAGGCAAATTAAGTGGAAACTCACTTAAAATTCTTTTCAAGATAAAAAAAATATACATTGGTAAGCAACTAAAAGGGGAGTTAATAATACAAAACGAATAAGTAATTAATCGGAGTAAAGTTGCTAAGTCGCATAAATAAAGATTAGTAATTTCATTAAATAGTGGGTAAATTTAAGCTGTTCAAAACAAAAGTAAATGATACACTAGTAAACAATAGAAAAATTTTATTTTTTCAAAGATAAAGGTAGTTAATAATTTATATATATATATATATATATAATTAGTGGTAACTAACTCAAAACACAAAATTAGTTGGTAATCTAATTGGCAAAAGCTTGATAATCACTCTAGATGAGCTTGGTGATTTCTAAAAAGAGTTGGTGAGTTTAAGTTAGTACGTAAGATAAATAAAAGTGGTAATTCAATAAATAAAAAAGCATAAGTCTAAACAAAAAGGTCATCTTTAATTAGCTCAAATAAAAGTTGGTAAACAATGACAAATAGATAATTTCTAATTGAAGAAAAGTTGAAAAATCACTCAAATAAAGATCGATAGTTTATATAATTGTTGGTAAATTTAAGGGGTTGGTAAGAAATGTACACAACAATTTGTAAAAGATAAGCATTTTTTTTGTCTAGATATAAGAGAGATTTGTAAATTTAAAAAAAAAATCATATAAGAGAGGTTCGTAAATTTAAAAAAAAATCAAATAAATGCCGATAACTAATTAAAATAAGATGGCAATACAAACTAGTTGATAATAATATTGGTAATTCCTTACTTACCAAAAATAAGTTAGTAAATTTTAAATGTTGGTAAGTAAGGAAAATAAAAATGGTAACTCAACAAAATAGTTGATCAATTTATAAATATATATATATATATATATTAATAAGTAACTCAAATGAGAGTTGATAAATTAAAATCACTGAGTAACTAATGGGAAAAAGTTGGTAACACAAACAAATGTCAATAGATTCCTATAAAAGCAATAAATTTAAGACATTTGTAGGAAAGAATGTCAGTAAACTGCAATTAAAGTCAAACGATTTAAAGGACCAAATAAATTATTTATAAGTAACTTCATTGAGAATTGATACCCAAAAAAGGGAAAATAACCAAAAAAATGATAAATCAATTACAATTTTGCCAATTTAGTTCCAATTTTTCTTTTAGCCAAATGAGTGCTAAACATTTTGCTTGTGCCAATTTGATTCATCCGTCCAAATTTGGCTAACCAATGCTAACATAGACATCAATTGTCCTACATGATGCGATTGACACTAACGCGAACAACTTTTAATAATATTTTTCAAATTTTTTGTTTTTATTTGTATTTTTTCTCTCTTTTTTTTATTCTTCACTTCTTTCTTCTTCCAATTGGTCGTTGCCAGCAACTAGCCAAATGCAAGGCGGCAAGAGCTTGGCCATGGCTAGCGAAGCTTGACCTCTCTCATCGAGCCTTGCCTAGGTCACCCACTGGGCTAGGTTGGGCTGGGCGAGGCTCGCCCTCGCCGAATCAGGCAAGGGTCGGGCCTCCCCGGCCATGGGTGAGGTCGCGCCCTCTAGTGAGGCTCGACCCTCACTAGATCTAGCAAGGGTGAGCCTCGCTAAAGGCCGCCACCAAAGGCTAGGCGAGGCACGACCTCGCTAGATTTGGCAAGGTTGAGCCTCATTCAACCATGTCCAAGCTTTGCAAGGTTGCAAATTGACGACTAACTAGAGGAAGAAGAAATAGAAAGGAAATGAAAAGAAAAAGAAAATTCAAAAATTGGAAAATTAATAAAACATTATTAAAATTATTCACTTCAAAGTCAGTGACGCCATGTAAGACTATCAGCATCCATGTTAGTGCTAACCCGCCACTAGGTAGACTAAATTGACACAAATATAAAGGTTTAGAATTCAATTTGTAAAAAAAAAAATAGTTTCAGACTGAATTGGCACAATTACAATAGGTTTATGACTTTTTTTATAATTTTCTCCCAAAAATTGGTATTTCAAAAGGAAAAACGTTGGTACATCACTCAAATAAAGAAGATTCAAATGAGAGTTAGTAAATTTGAAGAGTGGGTAAGAAAGACAAATAAAAATTGGTAAAAAATAAAGAAATAATAGTAATTTGCAAACCGTAAAAAAATGTATTTTCATTGAAGTGTCCATTAATTACCAAAAGGCACCGAAAGAAAATCAATTGACTGATAATTTACTAACAGTTTATTAACACGTGTCAACTCATTTAAAAATCTAAAATTACGGGGAAAAAAATATTTTTTCTTTGAAATGGAACAATAGGACCGTCCACCCCTTAAAATTGAGGATGTTGACTAAATAGTTTTAACTGATCGAAAGAAGAAAAAACTTCGACCATAACATTCTCCAGATTCGGTGCTAATTTAATATTGTCGGCAAAATCTAATTGAAGTGCTCTTTTACCGCTACTTCTATCTATATACTCCACCCAAAACCGCTTACAATATGACGAGCGGTCATATATTAGCTTTTTGGAAGATCATAGGATATAGTTTTCGCGAGTGGGAACATGTAAATGGATGAGCCGACCACAGAAACTGACCAAATGCACTGAGATTACTGCCTGGAAAATTATGGTTTCGGAGCTAGCTGGCGAAACAGTGAAGACGAGGTTGACCATACATGGTCAGCGACGAAGAATATTATACTGGCCGTTCTCTGTCTTGCTGTCTCTTAGTTGTTCTTTTTCTTTGCCGCGTGAATGTTTCTGATAGAAGAACATGATGTTCGAAAAGGAGATATGTTATGCAGACTGGACGATGGAAAGTATCATTAGTTGACATTTCTAGATGATGGATAGAAATCATCAGGTATTGCATATGTTGAGTTTTCAGTTCTGTGTAGTTTCAGTGGTGATCCGATATCAATCTCCATTCGCAATTTTATTAGGGCCTCTTTAATTAGTTTGACATTTTTCAATGAAAATACCATTTTTTAACGTTTTAAAAGGCACCAAATTTTTTTGACATGAATACTCAATTTGTTTTGTTAAAAATTCAATGTTAGAAAGTATTTTCCTTTTTCCCTTATGTTTCAATCCTTTTGGAAATTGCCCCGGTAACAACCCTTCGCACATGAAAATGGAAGGTGGAGAATTCGATTCCCCGTATTCTTGAGAGGTTTGGAATGGGGATGCATGAGTGAGAGAGCATGATTTCACAACCTATGCACAATACATAATACACACAATGGCTTGTAAATAGATATAAGATAAGAACAAACAAAAAAATTCCCTTAGAAAATAAGTCAATGGAAAATCCTGTCATAATCAACTTTGTATTCAAGTTCAGGAATTTAACTTTCTCTTTAGAAAATCATAAATAAAATTTCAGGATATAGCTTAAACTCCTCGAGAAAAGGTCTTTTCGAGTGATAGAACACATGCACCCAGTTTACAACAACAAACCCTAACACTTGGACCCCCAAGACCTCTCGACCCCTCGGAACCAAGGCCTTGACAGCCCGAACCCGAGATCTAAACTTTTGCACCTAGATCCCCAGGGCTCTACTCGAGGTTAGTTTTTTTTTTTTTCCCAAAAATTTGTTTCAGAGTTTTTTCATAACAAAATCAGAATATAACTTTTATCTTTTTTGCAAAAGACAACCAAATATGACAAAGTTAAACCATTTATTTCAAGATAATTTTCTTTGAAAATATTTTTCAGAAAAATTCGTTTTCTATAAAACAGAAGGAGACAAAATCTAACTTACCATTACCAAAAAAAAAAAAAAAAATCTAACAACAAACTACATAAGCTCATACGAATAATATTTTACAGATCCCACACCCGCAATCATTACGGAATAAAGCAACTCCCAAATATTAAAAAGTTATAAACTAAAAAAGAAAGTCACTCCAAAGGGACCTTAATCGACTAAATTGAAATGTTCTTAATATTTTTTCTCTTGACGTCATTGGACACGCTAAAAATTTTCCTCTTTTAGGGACCAAGTTCTCCACTTCTATATGTAGGCCGGATCTATTATGTACTCTAAAACACAAAACACACGCTGACAGTTCTGTTTTCAAGTACAACACATACAAGCACATTCCTACTTTCAAAACCTAGGATATTGTAAAAGAGAAATATGATGGAGGATCATCTGACAGGCTTCAGGTTCTATCCAACTGAGGAAGACCTCATCTCTTTCTATTTGCACAACCAGCTCGAGGGCTCGCTACAAGACCGGCTCAGCCGGATCATTCCAGTCCTTGACATTTACTCCACCGAGCCGTGGAATCTCCCTGGTAAAAGAACAAGAAATCATGCGTTGCATTTCTTCATTTATCGATGTTTGTCGTCCATATCACTAAAGCGGAATCGTGGGTTCTGATAAATGTGCAAACTTCTGGCGAATTGGACGTGAAGTTTTCGCTTTCTCTTGTACTGTTTTGTTGCTGCAGAGCTTTCCGGAGAGCTGTGCCAAGAAGATAAAGAGCAGTGGTTCTTCTTCGCTCCGATGCAGGAGAGAGAAGCCAGAGGAGGGAGACCAAGCAGAAGCACGGCGGTGGGTTACTGGAAGGCCACCGGATCACCCAGTTCTGTCTATTCATCGGACAACAAAGTGATTGGAATGAAGAAGTCCATGGTCTTCTACGTGGGAAAAGCTCCAACAGGAACAAAAACCAAATGGAAATTGAATGAGTACAGAGCCGCAGAAATAATCTCATCTCCCAATTCCAATTCTGCAAGTTCTAGTATGCCCAAGTTTAGGGTAAGCGCATGCTTGAACTAATTGACTGCGATCTTCATTTCAGTTAATTGCATGGTCAGTCTTGAACTTTTATGAGAGATATCAGGCGGTGGAACACATTATTTACACAAGCATGCATTACTTGATCGATTAATGACTTCGTATATATTTGACATGAATAACTAAACTGTAAAGTGTAAACATCTATACACTCGTCATCTCTTCTTTTAGTCAGTGCAATTGAACTTTTGAATTTATGAGATGAGTCACTTTTTTTTTCTTCCACAAGTCGAGGAACCGTTATTCTGATCAATAAGTTACACTCATGCACGTCACTAGATTTATTTGTGGCTAAGTTTGCAAGCCAGTGATGTTCATATTTATAATCCACCTATTAATAGTTTGATAGGACGAAATTTCAAACTATAGCCCTTATTAAGAACTAGTGCCAGTAAATGAAAAGGATAAGGCACTTAGTTTAGCTTGCCAGTGCTTTATACTATTGAATCAGAAAACATTCATCTTCTCTCTCTGTTTTTTTTTTTTTTTTTTTGGGTATAATTCTCATTCTCATTTTTTCTCTGGGTGCAACAAATTTGTTTTTCATGTTTTTCCCTTGAAACGTTGTAGCTGAGGCATGAATTCGCATTGTGTCGAGTATACGTGGTGTCTGGGAGCTCTCGAGCATTTGATCGTCGGCCATTGGAGCTGGTGGCTGAAGAAACAATACCAGGTGGACATAGTGGCAGCACCGGCGGTGGATTGGGATCCTCATCAAGGCAAGTGATAGAGAACAATGCTGGAATTGCTGGTGACATAGAGACCACAAGTACGGGAATAGAAGAGCCTATATGGGATTGGGAACAACTCAATTGGTTTTAGCACAGACCTTAGAAAATCCAGTTTATATCTGGATCTCATCCATGGAAACAATAGGACTCCAGATGGAA
Organism: Angophora floribunda; assembly: GCA_014182895.1. Lineage (NCBI taxonomy): Eukaryota > Viridiplantae > Streptophyta > Magnoliopsida > Myrtales > Myrtaceae > Angophora > Angophora floribunda. The sequence continues at coordinate 6,758,034 of CM024714.1, forward strand.
AGAGGGTTAATGTACTTAAATTATGCGGTTATACAAGAGAATAATAAAACATCTTGATCCAGATCCAGTATGTCTACCATCAATTTTATGAGCCTTTTTCTTTCAGATTTTGCTGTACCGCAATTCATAGGTATACATGTTCCATATATGTAGAATTGTTTGTTTTATTCCTGTATACAGTGCAATTGCAAAAAGGTTAAGACAATCGAAAATACGAACAAGTAATAAAGCAAAATCCAACGATGTACTTACGTAGTTTGACAATTTAACTATAGTTATGAGTAAAAGTGGAGTATTTTCACTATGTGATCATGAAAAATTACTGGTGGGAATCAAGAACAAACTCTCACCATCCAAAACCCTAATTATATTAGTCGCGTGAGAACAAATATGAAGAGACAAAGAATCACTATGGTGCAAATGGATACACGCCACATATCTCAAAAGACAAAAAATTTGGATTTCTCCTACTCCAACACTCTGCTCTTGGGCCCGGTGAAAAATTCTCGCGTTAAGAGAAGTTTTCCAACCGCTTTTTAGATGGAAGGTAGGAGATGGTGAACTTACATCGTTGTGGTTCGATCCTTGGCTAGAATGTGGCCCTTTCTACTTGCTCTTTTCTGATAATTATATCTACTAGTTAGACCTTCTCAGGCAAGCTAAGGTTAAGGACATATACACTCCAGATGGGCTCCAACTTATTCAAGACTTGTCACTTTGGCAAATCTCGGTTCCCCCACGCTCTCAAGGTCATGACATCTTTAGTTGGGTGGAGGATCCCTCTGGGAAATTCACGATGGCTTCAGCGTGGGCCACTATTCACCGTAAAGCCAACCCGGTACCCTAGTCTTCTTTTGTCTAGGATAAGGCCCTCGCCCCTAGACACCAATTCCTCATGTGGCTCATCTCCAAAAACTGTCTCCCAACACAGGTACTCCTCATGCTCTATGGGAAAATACCATCCACGGTGTGTGCCTTCTATAAGTCCAGGCCTGACTCAATCAATCACTTATTTTTTGAATGCTACATCTGTAACATCCCGAAATTTCGGTAAGCCCGAATTATTGGAAAAGGATTCAACGGGCCGAGTTTTGAAGCCAAATATTTGGAATTTGTGCTTCAGGGGCAAAAAGACCAAATTGCCCTTTCTAGAAGCTTGAATAGGATTTGTCTTGTTTTGTCTTGTTGTCTTTCTTTTTTGTTTTTATTTTTCCTTTCTTCCTCCCTTTTGGCCGCTCATTTCCCACGTTTCTCTCCCCTCTCCCTTTTCTCTCTCTTCCTCTTCACGTTTCTTCTTCCCGTCGACAACCCCCACTTGCCCTTATCCTCTCTATTTTTCTCCCACTTGTTGACCGGTCTTATCCTCTTCTTCTCTCTCCTCTCCCACTTGTCTGACAACCCATGTGCTGCTTCTCTCTCTCTCTCTCTCTCTTTCTCTCTCTTCGGGCAGCTTCTCCTGCACGTTCGCCCCTCCCCCTGCAGCTTCTTCCTTTCTTCTTCTTCTTATTTTCTCTGCTGGTCGACGCCTGGTTTGCTGCTGCTGTCCTTTCCTTTGCTGCCGCCGCTGCTGGCAACCACCAACATCACCGCTGCAGCACCGCCGTCCCGCCAGCTCGCCGTCGGTCGCCGGTGAGTCGGTGGTCCGCCGGCCTCAAGCCAAACCGGCTCCGCCCAGCTTCTGTCTTCCTGTCTTCCTCCTCTGTCCGCCGCTGCAACGCCGGCCAGCTGACCGCCTGGACGCCAGGCAGCGAGCTGCTGCCTCGTCGTCGCTCGGCCACCACCACCCTTCGCCGGACCACCCCGAACCGAGCTGTTGCTGCCCCCTATTCTTTCTTCTTCCTCTCAGTTTTGGCCAACCCAGATCCGGCCAGCTGCCGTCCTTGGCTCCTCCGCCACCTCGCCGTCCAGTCGCCCTTCGCCGTCGTTCGGCCACCCGAGACCGCCGCTGGGAGCCGTCCGGGAGCCATCCCAGCTGTCACCGTGCCCCTCCCTCCCTCTCGGCCCCTCTGGTCGTGACCTGGACACGCGGCCAGCAGCCTTGCCGCTGCCCGCCGCCGCCGGTCACCGCCGTAGGCCCGCCGGGGGACCGTGCCTGAGCTCCTCCGCCGCGCCAGAGCCACCCCCGACCTGCTGTCCCCCCCTGAAACCAGTTGCACCGCCTCCCTTTTCCCTCTCCAGCTTCTGTTTTCCCTTCGCCGGAGCCGTCCGCCTGGTCGCCGGAGCTGCTGGCCGCCGTCCGGAGCTGCCGGGTCGCCCACCAGCCAGCCTCGTGCCGCCACAGCCGCCGGTTCCTCCGTTTCGCAGCCCCTTGCCACGTGGACAGCCGCCCTCGGCCGAGACCCGGTCCCGGGCCGCCTTGTCCCGACGCGCCGGAAGTTCCCGGGCGTTCCCCTTGCCGCCGCCGTCGCGCTCGTGTCGTCGGAATCGCTAAACCGTGAGTCGATTTCCTAATCCTTATTTAGGGGTTGATCTTGCTTAGGAGTAGTTTAATTAGTTTAATTATGGATTAGTGTTTTGGATGATGATTATGGGTGTTTTAATGTTATTGTTTAAGCTTGCTTAGTGTTAATATTAATAAATATTATTATTATTATTATTGGAATAAATAATAATTATTTATTATTTTCGGAATTATTAATTAAATTAATTTATAATTTCGAATTATTAATAGTAATATTGTTATTACTATTCATTGCTGAAAATTAATTATTTTTGGAGAGAATAATTAATTGTGATTATTTATTGAAATGGTTTTAATTGAGTAATTTTGGGGGAAAATTACTATGGTCTATTTTTCCAAAGTCAATAGTATTTATCTACTATTTTATTTAATGACATTGGTTTATTGAAGAAGAGTTTTACTAAATGGAATTATTTGGGTTGGATAATTAATTATGGGATTGAAAAATAATTATAAGTATTTTGTGGGACTTGAATTATTTTATCGGAAAAATCGACTATAGTATTATATGTTTCTTAAATGAGTATCTTTGAATATAATTATATTTTATACTTATTTTGGGATAATTGAGTATTATTGGGAAATAGTTGATTGGCATCGTCGTGAGGACACGTTTTATTTATTATTGAATATTGAGTGTTTATTTATTCTTAAATATTGAAACACGCGTGGTTGGATTCGGAGTATCGTGATGTTGATTGGTCATCCTTTGGTTGTTCCCAAGAGTTAGGGAATGGGTGTGATTGAATGCTGATTGAAAATCGAATTTTGGAAATTGTCGAGTGATCTTGATTGGCTTCAGCGTGGGCCACTTGCATTCACATTAAATGAGGGAACCCCGGCGTTGCCTAAGCCAACCCGGTACCCTAGTCTTCTTTTCTTGTCTAATGGATAAGGCCCTCGCCCCTAGACACCAATTCGGAGCATGTGTGGGTGTGGCTCATCTCCAAAATTGAATTGTCTCCCAACACGCTTGTGTTTCTGGTATTGAACCGTCCTCATGCTCTGTGTTGTTTGTCGGAACTAGGTTGCAAAATACCATTTGACTTGCGTTTATCTCAACCCGTCGTGGTTAACATTTTTCAGTAGGATGGTGGATCGACGCGTGTTACGGCTCGTGGCCGTCTTTGGAGGGAGTAGATTAACCCCGGCCTCCTCATTGGCTCGTTAGGAAGATGCCCGTGGTAAGGGCTTGTATTTGTAAACTTCCTAGGGTAATCGGTTAGTTAATAAAGCGATACTCACTTATTGAGTTTTCCTGATCCCTATTTTTGTAATTGACATCCCCAATCAAAAGATAAAAATAACCTTGCCAACTTTTGGGCTGCTAAATGCACATCCCCAACTCCCTTTTGGGCTAATGCAATATCCCTTGGACTAATTCGATTTGGCCGGACAACCTCCTCTAGGTTAATAATGTCCTTTCTAGCAAGAGGTTTTACCAAGAGCTAGCTCGGTTTTCTTTTGGAGCACTTTGCTATATCATTTGAAAAACCAGGAATGAGATTATCTTCCATGGCCGAAATCTCTACACTCCAGCCTTGAAGCTGCAGCTTGCTAAGGCGGTGAAGGATAAGGCTCTGACCTTCAAAAGGGTTGAAGACAACCTAAGGAATAGGAAAATGCAACGGTGTTGGGATATAGATCCCCGTATTTTTTATGTGGAACTGACTTAGGCCTAATCTTAGGAATGTTTGGGTCCTCTTAGTCCTTTTCTATTCCTTTGATGTACATGATTTGTTCTCACCTGTGCCCGAGGTACATTGTCACTCCAAAGACTTGTTGTCTAGCTGAGTGTCTGATGGTGCCACGCCTCACATTTGTTGTACATTTTGGTCATTAATATATTAACTTACCTTACCAAAAAAAAAATATATGAAGAGACGAGATGTCTCATAGGGATTCTACAGGACAAGAAAACGTAAACACTCACCAAACAAGAATTATCTTTTCCATTTTTTTCTCTTTATTTTTTTTTTAATCTCAAGGACTTGCATGCATCTTCCTCCGTTGAATTCCTTCCTTTGCGGAGAAATTTTAGAAGTTACTATAGCAATACTGAAGCGGGTACTACTGTAATGCATAATACTACAGCATACCACATAGCTGACCGTTCATATAATGGTGATCTGAAAATAAACAGGTGTAGTTAAAAGCTTGAATGCATTGTTTAAGTTTAAGATCTATTTTCAATATCCTTTCCCCCCTTCAAGAAATAAAAAATCTATTAAGTCACTTCACGTCGTCTCATTCCAATTTGGCTTTTTGAGATGGCCTTAATTATCTTCACTTCCGCCCCACTTATTCCAAATAATTCCTCCAGGTGACCGTCCACTTACCAATATTTTATACCAAACGATGCTTCCACTCTCCCCAAAGTTTTTAATGGTCTTTTACCGGTAGTACATAGTACAAATATATATATATATACCTCACTTTTGATCCAATGACCATCTACATGCCTCAATTTCTGCAAATACAATCCATTCACATATCTTTAAGCAGAACCTCATATATTTCTTAGATTTACATAGTTCGATTTTCAATTGATTTTAAGTGTTTTTTTTGTGAATGATAAAGCCTGGGATTTGGGGGATAGGCCTTTTTGGGGGGGGGGGAGAGAAAAGACATTATCCTCACCAGAGACACAAAGATAATTAATAGATGTAATGGTGCAAAGTGATCTCCAAAAGTAAAACTCAGACCTGTGCTTGATAAAAGCTGACTTATGTAAGTGGTTGCCCGTTAAATGAAAGATAAGGTATGGTTTTGGTGTTTGTCCCTCTACATACATCCATAACAGGACTGTAGTTTCGGCAATTTTTTATTGGTAGAGAACGGATTCTTAAAATGGAACTTGTCTCTATCCTAAAGCGACTCTGGAGCTTAATTATTATGGCAGGTTAAATTTCTCCAAAGCAACCGTCTTCCCACTAACTTCAAGCCGTCGATGGCGTTTTCCTAGTGATTTCCGAGCATTACAATTGACAAAGCCAAATCTATCACCAATTCTTCGTCTTTGTGGCTTTTTCAATGATGGCTTCGGCTTCTAAGTGATGAAGTCTTTCTACGAGGCATAGGAAACTTCTGCGAAACTTTAGCTCAGTACGTGTTTATTTCTTCTTCTTTTTTTGTCGGTCAGTACGTTTATTTCACTTCCTACATTCTTTGCAGTTTTCAGATCTAGTTTCATGTAATATGATTATCAATCGCTAAAGTGAAAGAACAAACATCATTTAACAGGATCAGTGTCTCCTCGCAAGCATTGGACTTTTTCAAATCAAGTCTTTTTGCTAATAAATGATGTTTAATCAAATTCATCCAGCACAAAATCCGGCCAAATCCAGGTAATATACCGTTGAAGGACATTATCGTGGGATGCGAATTAAATACTGCTTATTTAGGACATCCACTGTAGACTGTAAATAGAGGCATGACTTGGCTAGAAAACTGAAAGTACAGGGATTTTGATTTAAAAAGCGTAGAGCCTTGTATTCTAACTATGCTGGGGCTGTCTACGAGAGAAAAAAAATGCCTTTTACTTAGTTATAATCAAGAGCAATAAGCAAAAGTAGCACTTTATAATAAGCATATGTTTGACTAGGGTAAAACCCACTTCCCATTTTAGAAGACCAAAAGATTGCATTTTTACCCAAAATTTTAGTAAAAGTACGGACCGTACAAAATTAGTATATAGTATATACACGTATACACTTTTTTTTTATTTTCACTTATTATATATACCTTTATTTGAGTGCGCTTGTATTGGGGCCGACGCTTAACTTACAAAGGATCGAAGTTTAGTCTAGAGTTCTATCTTCTAGTTTTTGGGTCCTTTCTTTGACAACTTAAATGAATCTTCAACGTCGAAAATTAGCACCTCAAATAATTTGTTCATCAAAAGAGCCTCACCATGGCAGTTTCTCGAAATGATTCATGACTCGTTTGAATTAATAGGAAAATTTGAGAATGCGATCACATTTAGTGTATAAATCTCACGTTTTTCATTACACTTTTCTCTCTCCATCACTATATATATAGAGAGAGACTACCTAAGAATCGTTTTGCAGGAAAGTAAGAGTTTAGTGGAAAATACCTACTCTGCAACTATTTTCACAAAGAAAAAAAAGTTATAAGAATATCGATGTCAACATGCGATGTAATGAGGCTTGTGAATTGCAGATGGAACCTACTCTGGACCATACCATATTGGCTTGCTTAGGAATGCATGACTGGCAACTACTCCTAAATTCGGACTAGGAGCAACTACATTGGCTGGGGGGCAATTCAAAAGGCTTAGAGAAAGACTGCAACTACCGCCGCTCCTTTGTTGATACCATCGCTCAATCTGACTCTTCAGTGATTTTAGTAGTTGGAAGAATTTCAGTTGAAGCTGATCTAATAACATGTTAATTTTCGATGCTTCCTTATCTTCCCACTTAAGTATATCATCAATCAACGACCTGCTTTCCACAATTAGCTCGTGTGGTTCTTTTGATAGTGCTAGAGATAAGTGCGTGCCTTTCTAGAAGGTGCACGAGTCCTTCTCTTTGACTCAATAACTACCAGCGTCAACTCCCGACGCCTCACGGCCTTCATGGAAAAAGCAATTTGGAAACCTTTTTCTCCATTGAAAGTTCACCACACGCTAAAATCTGACCATGACTCTACCCCTTGCTCGTGCGGTGGTGACGTCATGACCTTACCAGATGACGTCCTCGGCTACCGTGTTGTGTGAACCTCTTGAATTTCCAGCGACGGAGCACTCTTTGGAGCAAACTATAGGGTAAATTGATATTGGAACTTTAAAAAACATCGTTGGGATGGAAATTTCTACTTTGACTACTGTGACGGTTAGCATTTGATTGATTAATTCGTATCTTAGAGTGCGTTTATTTCAATGAAAGTAATTTCCTGAAAAGTGTTTTCTGGACTTTCCGCTGTTTGTTTTTCCAAAAACGATTTGGTCAATAGAAAATACTTTCCGGTTAACATAAATATTATGTATTATTTTAGGAAAATGAATTCCTGTGCGTGGAAATGGGAGAACACTTTTCCTCTTTATGAGGTCTTTAGGTCCTTCCATTTTTGTTAATTCAAATGTTATTCAACCATTTTCCAAATGCGATCCAAACGCCTGAAAACATTTTCAATCACATATCATCAAACACAAGAAAACTAATCATTTTCCTGTAAAATATTTTCCAAAAATAATACGATTTCCGCGAAACAAACGCACCCTTAATTAGATTAGTGTTGCCTAACACCACTTAGGTTTGATTTGAATACTTTGATTTTTGACCAAGCGAAAATCCATCCTCTTCTCTCTTGTCCTATCCTCGCTAAACGGAGGAATTATGTTCCTTCTGTTCTAACTCGAGGGGGGCTACAAAGCTACCCTATTACAATAGGGCCCACCCGGCTGGATCCGAGCTAGGCACGCCCAATCCGTAGATTGATTATGTTTTTTTTTTTTCCGTTCATGGTCGAGTTTAGGAGAGCCTCTGTGGAAAACCTGACTAATCCCCTAAAGTCACGACAGTCCTTCCATCTCACAATCTCCAAGTAATTATTGAGACAAGAGGTCCCTAAAGGTTACCTCTTAAACGCTTTCTTCGTTAGGACTCGCCCTATAAGTTTTTGACACTTTCCTAATACATTGTCTTGACCTTCCTAGAGGTGAACAATCAAAAGGAAAACTAATATGTTACTAAGCCAAAAATTCAGTGGAGACTCTCCCAAGTACATGCCATTGCAACTTTGTGGTTTTGATTTAATCAATTTAACATGCAATTCTATTTGTTTAGGAGTTATCACTAATTTATCACCAATTGATTAGTAATCCAAGTAAGATATGGCAGAACATCTTGCTTTTGTAAACTAGGGACTTAGTTATGTTAGAATAATTTCATGCCCTTTTAGTACCTTTTGTCTTTATTTTGAAAATATTTAGTTGGCAATCTAGGCATGTTTTAACCCTAACCACTATTATGAAATCGGTGATTATGTGGGTGGACCATCAATTAATGTAACACTCGATATATTAAAGTAATAAATAAATTGCTAGAAATGAGGCAAGCCCCAATGCATTAAGCAAAGCATGACTTCACTATGATTAATGTCCTATTATCTGCAAGATGTTAATTAAAAATAAATGCATGGCTTTTTGGAATTTTCATCTTGTTGATGCAAATTTGATATAAGTTCTACGATTGCATGCATTCTAATTTAACATGCATGAATTACTGGACTAAAGACATGTGATATGGATGACTTAATTTTAATGATGGGAAAAAATTATAAACTAATCTAACATGACATGAGATCTAACTAATATGATATGCATGCTATTTATTATTTTTTATGATTTTTTAAAAAAGTAAAATTAGAAACTACCTGAAATATTTGATTACCTAATTTTAATTAGGAAATAATTTATATTGAATCCTAATCTGAATTAGGTAATTTCCTAATTAATACATTATGTGCATTCTAAATTAGGCAACTAAAATGAATGCAACCTATCCTACATGTTATGCAATGTTTTTGTATTTTTCATAAAAATAATGGTTCTAAATTGATGAAAAAGCAATATGTAAGCCCACTAATCAAATATTCACCGTATTCACAAAAATCAAAAGAAATAAATGTAATCAGGGATCCAATCTTTAGTATTAAAGATTGAAACCCCGACCATATGCACGAATTGAATGAGGAAATTTCCTATCTAATATAGGCCTAACATTACGTACCAAATCAAGATAGAACCGGAATAATCCAAATTAGGATTCCGGCTTCAAAAGTGAACAAATAAACTTGCAAACTACCTCAATTTGGATTTCGACTTCAGTCGAGACCGGCGGCAAGGAGGTGGTGACCGAGCGAAGCAAGGCGCGTGACCGGCAAGGAACTAGGAACACAGTGCAATTGAGAAGATCACGGGGCTCTTTGAGAAGTTGGGCAGCGGCAACGAGAGGTGGTGAGATCCCAGGGACAAAGCTTGACTGCGATTGCGAAGGTTGATGGTGGGACTCGTCAAAAAGGCAGCAACCACAGAGAACTCTTATTCTTTCCTCCACGTGTTTGTTCTTCTTTTGGCGTTATTTGTGTGTGGAGAACGTGGAATACTGAGTTCATGATGTTGTCTCCTTCAGTAGCAAACCAATTCTTCACCAATTGCACTTGGTTTTGTCCTCCTGTGAATCTACGAACGAAAATCGTCCCTGACAGAGAGAATCCACTGAAGCACTTCTCTATCAATCATTGCTCTGTTGAATACCACTTGACTTCGCGTGTATGATGGATGGAAGACTAGCCAAGTCAATGTGATGATGGATGAAAGAGAGAACGTAAGTTGTGCGGGTTTGGACAAACGAGATATGTGCGGTCTTCATCGGCGAGCATCTCCTCCTATTGGTGCTTGCGCGTTCTCTAACTTTCCAAGTGAGCCGCTGCGTAGTCTCCGCGGCCGAGAGGAACAGATCTTGGTTTGGGCGCAACAAGTTGAGGTGTCGTGGCGCAGAGCTGGACGAGAAAGAAACAATCTCAGAGAGAGAAAGAGAAAGGTTCGTCCTTTACTACGATCTTGCCTTCTCCTTGGTGAACGTACGTTTCTTTTTTCTGTGTCGTCCTCCTCTTGTATGTGTTGTCAATTTTTTTTAGTCTATATTTTTTATGAGTATGGATGATCTTATATGGACCGTGCGGTGATGATGGGATATCATCACTTGCCCTTCAATATTTTTCTTTCAAATTTACACTTTATGAATAATTCACGAGATCTCTTCTCTAGAAAACGTGTCACCCAATCACTAAAGGTTGTCCCAGTGGGCACTCTTCCCATATAAGAAGGTGGATGTGGGGAGTTCGATATCCCATATCCTCAAAGGGATGGGATTGGAGACGTTTAGTTTCAGGTTCGACTCTTACGCACTGTAGAAAGGTAAGGAAAAAATTTGAGAATAAGTTTAGAATTAGAGTAGGAAAAAAAAAAGATTATCACTCAAAATCTTGGTTTCATTCTTTTTCTTTTGAGCGATCACCACTCCAAAACTAGCCCCCACGATTTGCCTAGCATAAATGTTGCTCTTTCCTTTAGAGAACATGGCCACGTTTCCTTTCCCTCTTGGTCTTCTATTTGACCTAAAATACAGCATGCCCCCATTGCTTTTGATTTTAACAAAACAATGCAACATTCCCTTGATAGCATGTGGATTTTGGCTATCATGTGCGTAATTCATAGAAAAAAACTATAGAGAATTGTCCAAACTCTTTACTCGTGGGCTTAATCTCGAAAAATTAAGTTTCGGGTCTCCAATATGAGTTCATTAGCTCCATTCCAATCAAATGCAGTTTATGTGGCCTTGATGCGAGTAAATGAAAAATGCTCCCAATCAACAATGTTTTTATTTAGGAGTCAGGTCAATTCCTAATTTTTGTAAGCAATGGTTACCTAAAATGAGTCGTCTACGAACGTGCAATTTCAACTAAGGTAATAGAAACTGCTAAGGTTTGCTCCAGTGGCCATCCTTTCCACATGGGAAGGGAGAGTTGGGGGTTTGAATCTCCAACTTCTTAGGGGGAATGGAGTGATGACGATTTAACTTCAAGTATGGATTTCGACTCTCACCTTCTGCAAGGAGATAGAGCAAAAGTCTGAATGTGAGGGTTATTTTTTTTTTTTAAATGTAAGTATCATTTATAAGATGATGTACAAGAGCTTAGGAGCATTCTCCATCATTATAAAGATAACTAAGAACACAAAAAAATGGAGTGAGGGAGTCTCCATATAGTAGCCAAAATTACATTTGTCTGTGAAAGTTTAAATTTTTTGTAAAATGATGCTCGCCCTCTAACAAACTTACAAATTTTAGCCACAATGATGGGGGCATCATTTGACTTGTTTTGGAAACGTCTACAGTTACATTCCATCCAAATGCTCACGCAATGTTTAGCCCCATAATTCCTCGTGAAATAATCTCTAAATCTCACAAAGGAATTATACACAAATTCTTACCACAAGAATTTAATCGACTACAAACACTTGACTCTTCTTGGCGTAATTGCTCGAACGAGATCAACGGAGAAAACTTCTCCCAAGCACTCGATGACGAATCAACGCTTCAAGACCTCTTGCATCAACAACGGCTTGATTCTTCTCCACGCATAGCCGTATATATATAGTGAACTTGAGCACTCTCCAATTCTTGAAAGTCACTCCTACTTGGAGTACGAAAGAATAAATTAAGAAACCTACACCTACTAGGATTAGGAAACTCATACCTACTAGGATTAGGAATCAAACTTTTGCTTTGGGCTCAAACTCGAGACATATTTTCAACAATCTCCACATTGGCTCAACGTTTGAGTCAAGTGACAATCGCTTCAAAATTCGAACTCTACCGCTTTTCTCTCATAGCCCCGATAGACTCAACCACCACAGATATCTTTCAAGCCTAAGTCCCACTTGAACTTCGCCATAATCGAGGACCTCATAAGAACACCAATTCCACATGCACATTTAACTGCTATGCAATGATTTCTTGACACAATCTCCTTAACCACAGATAAAACAAAACCATTGTTGCATCCATATATGTCAGGAGATCGAATACGTACCTTGTCAATATCAGCAGTTACAGCAACTGTTGGCTTTACAAACTCCACCTTGTTACAAGCACCATCTGTGTTGATTACCACATTAGTACCCGCTACCTCAGGAGTTTCTGGTTACAACTCCACCTCAAGCTGAACACCGTTCAGATCCGTATAAGCACTGCTATTATCACTCCTAACTAGAAGTACTGGAAACTCGTCAAACATAACTTCTCTACTGATAACAGGTGAATTTAACTCCAGGCACCACAACTGATAACCTTGCATATGGTTGCTAAAAAAGTTACTTTGAGAAGCCTTGCCGCCAAATCCTTGCCTTTGGTAGCCTTGATCATCCATTGGATTTTATCATTACATCCTCCTAAGTTACAGCGGATTCCGTATTGTGCAAGGATAATACGCCATATGCTTCCCGCCCATGTACACTGAAAGAATAGATGATTTCGATTTTCCAGATTATCCAAACAAAAATTACAATTGATTGCTATTGTAGGCATCAACGTGATATGATATCTGTTATTGGAGTTTATCTCTACAAACTAGACATCCGATAAAATTGTTTGCTAACTCCAACTGTCCATATCAATTGGTACCATCCCACAACCGGTCCCACATTCTTGAGTTCATCGTATAACTTTTTGCAACAATATTTTTGTCTAGATATGGCTGGAGCTAAGGTTGACCTTAGTTTAAGAATACCACGCCAACTCCATGCCATACTACCTTTAATTTCAAGCTGCATAATTGAAATACTTCTACATTTGGTACTATGAACCCACTTACTCCATAAGGAAGACAATGGACAATTTATGAGGCTCCATAGCATGCGGCCCAATAAAACTTTGTTCCATAGATTTAGATTGAGCAACCCTAGTCCTCCCTCCCTTTTTGGCAAGCAAACTATTTCCCAAGCAACTTTATGCGATCGATGGCCTTCCATATTTCCACTCCATAAAAATTGTCTAATCTTCTTCTCCACTTTGTATATGGTTTGCTTTGGAAATAAGAATATTTGCATCCAATAAGTACAGATGGAAATAAGTACAGATTTGGCCAACTGAAGACAACCGGCATAGCTTATATGTTGCATTCCCCAACCTTCTATTTTTTTGAAGATTTTGTCAGTCAAACTTTTGCAATCTGCATGCATGAGTCGTCTAGTGATAAGAGGAACACCGAGGTATCTAATTGGAATGGTGCCTATGGGGAAGGGCATGTGATCCAATATAATACCCTTTTTCTACCTCGGTCAATCCAGAGAAAAAGATTTGGCATTTATCTAGGTTAAAATGTAGTCCGGTGAGATTTGCAAACTCATCAAGTGTTTCAATAAGGAAAATAACAGAATCGGCGTCCCCATGAGCAAAAAGAAACAAATCATCAGCAAAGCATAAGTGAGTGATTTTCTCAATTTTGCAGCGCCAATGATACTTGAAAGATGTAGCCACTTTTTCAATGATAATTCTGTTAAGAATCTCTATAACCAAGACAAACAGATAAGAAGAGAGTGGGTCGTCTTGTTGTAGTCCATTGGTGCGAGCAAAGTAGCCAACGTGTTCACTATTAAGGTTTATCGAAAACCTTGGTGTAGTTATGCATTGGGCTATCATATCAATCAATTGTGGTGGCAAGTTAATAGCTTTTAAAACCCCAAGTACCGCCTCCCATTTTACCATGTCAAAAGCTTTCATGAGATCAATTTTTATTGCCATAAGTTTACCTTTGTCACCCTTATGGTAGTTGTGGAGGAGCTCCTGGCAAAGCAAAATATTCTCCGAGATCTGTCGACCCGAGATGAAAGCAGTTTGGTTGAGGCCAACAACAGAAGGAAGGAAATAGTTGACTCTTTCTACAAGTAGCTTTGATATGATCTTATAAAGAACATTGCAGCATGAGATGGTTCTGAAATTCGTCATGCGGGATGGATTCTGGACCTTCAGCACAAGGGAGAGTAGAATTTATAGTTTTCAATATCCTTCTTGAAGAGAAAATGTCCATGATATCATCCTCTATGACATGTCCTATGATGGGCCAGGCTTTTTTTGTAGAACAAACTGTTATATCCATCTGGACCCAAAGCTTTGAAGTCGTTGATGCCTTTGAGAACTCTAAGCATCTTAGTATGTTGAAAGCTTAGCGTAGCCATGAGGTCACTTACATCTTCAGGGAATAAGGAGGCATATCTCTCATAAGGGATATGAATGTGTCCAGAGTTGCCAAGTATGTGTTGGTAATATGAGACAATTGTATCCCTAAGAGAGCTTTCATCTGTGATAATAGTTCCATCATCAAGTGAGAGTTGAGTAATTCTATTCTGAGCACTTCTACGCATCATGGAAGCAAAGAAAATCCTGTTGTTGTTGTCCCCCTCTTTAAGCCATAAATTTCGAAATTTTTGCTTTAGGAGAACTTCTTCATATTTGCTAAGGGCAAGTAGTTGCTCTAGTGCTGCCTTCTCTTCCTCCCGCGTGCTCATATTGTAAGGGTCTAAAGCAAGAACTTGTTGTAATCGTTGTAGGTTCTTCCTGGCTATCTTGACCTTTAGGCTCAAGTCACCAAACTGAGATTTATTCAAAAGATTGAGTCATTGTTTCAATGCTTTGAGCTTCTTTACTAGAATAAACATTTTCGATCCTCTAATATCTTATTGCCAACAAGCATGGACTATCAGCAAAAAATTGCAGCTTTCGGTCCAAAAGTTGAAGAATTTGAAAGATGGCTTCCTCCTCCTAGCAGTAGCGTCAAGACGTACCAAGCAAGGGGAATGATCCGAAACACTCAATAGCAGAAATTCTATTAAATAATGAGAGTACCTATGTTGCCAATTTGCATTAATGAAGACCCTGTCAATCTTGCTTGCTCTAAGATCATGATTGGACCTTTTATTTGTCCATGTGAAAAAAGGACCTGTGGAATGAGGCTCAATGAGTCCAAGCTTCTCGATCATAGTGTTTAGCTCATCCATTCCAGAAGTCCAATGGACATTAGATCCAATACGTTCATTTGTATCTCTTGTTTCATTGAAATCACCCATTAGTAGCCAAGGCACATTTTCTGCATTACGTGCAGAGAATGAGTTAATGTTCAGCCATAGAAATCTTCGTTCAACTTTAGTATTACATCGATAAACTGCAAAAAGGAGAAATGGGTCATCTCCCGAATTCTCAACAAGGCAATGTGTGACTTGGTCGGAAACTTCTATCATTGTTAGGCTTATAATGGATGGTTTCCACAATACCCATATTCTAAGGTAATGGATGGACCGATAAAGTTAAAGTAAGAGATTACTTGAGTATTTTAAGGTAATGGATGGACCAATAATGGATGGTTTCCACAATACCATAATGAATGTGAGAGTTAAAGTAAGAGTAAAGTAAAACCGATAAAATAAAATAAAAAACTAAGGTAATGGATGGACACAATGAGTAAAAACTTTTCAATGAGATTTATCATTTATAGCATATCCGATGAATGACCAAAGGCATTTACTTGATTAATTTATTGCCTTATGATATAGATTAGAAACGGTTTCCCGAAGAAAATTCTACAAAAGAAGCAAAGTAATTCCAATAAGTTGTGCGTGCTTCAGTTAAGATTCAAAAGTTGGCAGGGCTGATAATGACGTCTTTCGTCATTATAAAAAGTGGTAATGTGCCCATCAATTTTAGCTTCATTCCTATTATTATTCTATTTGTTGGCCGCAAAGTTTTACTTGGATTAGAAAACTTCTTTCTAATGATTCTTAACCTCGGATTACTTCACGACCGTTTACCCAAAAGAAGTCACGACGAAAACGAGTTTTAGAAAAAGAAATTCTTTGAATTTCTTGGGCAGGAAGTAAAGACTTGACTATTTTTCTTGAAATTTGAACATCATTGAATTGATGACATATATATTTGAAGTCAATTACTTAACCTAAACTTTCACTAATGTCGATTATTCATCGGTGACCATATAAGTTTCCATTTCCTTAAGTAGTTCCATGACATTACAATGTCACAAAAATATTATATGGCTTTCTCTAGAAAATTATTCAAAAATTTTAAACTTATTGCACTTTCACCAATTCAGTCATAAACATTTCAATTGTGTCAATTGAATTCTAAATCATTTCACATTTTGCCAACTGAGCTCGTTAGGGAAGTCTTAATTAGAAAGTGCCGACATGGAAGCTGGTAGTACCATGTAGAATGGCTGAGGTTAAAGTTGACAATTTTTCTAATTTTTTAAAAAAATATGAATTTTTTTTTCTTTTCCTTTTTTTTCTTCTAGCAAGTCTAGTGAAACAGTTATAGGCAAGGGTTGTGACCTTCGCTCGTGGTCGGCAAGGGTTGGCAAGCGACCCTCACCAAGCTTGGAAGAAAAAAATGAAAAAGAAAGAAAGAAAAAAATTGAAGAAATAATAATAATAGTAAATTTCAGAAATTTTAAAAAATATATAAAATGTGTCAATGTTAGTACCTATCATGCCATATAGAATGGCTAATGTCCATATCAACGACTTCCGGCAGAACTTAGCCGGATAGACTCAATTGGTAAAACGTAAAAATATTTATAACTCAATAGGAAAAATTAAAAAAAATAAAAACCAAATTGACCGAAATGAAAAGGTTTAAGGCTTTTTGAATAATTTTCCCTGATTTTCTCTATCCAGTTTTTTAATTCATTTGGGATGCAAGCATAGCGCAGTGCTAGTGAATAACTATACTGAACAAACCAATGTTATCACAATGAAAGGCATAAACATTAAAGCATTAATATAATCTATTAAAATGAAAAATGAAGAAGTTATAATTTTGGTTGGTTCTACGAAGTAATTCTGGATTTGGAAAAGCAACATTTAAATTCAGTAGAATTTAATCATTTTGTATCTAAAAATTCATATTTTTTTGTGCTTGGAAATTTTAATAAATGGTGGTAAGTGTAAAAAATTGTTGGTAAAATGGCGGATGATTTTTTTAGATAGCCTGTTGGAAACTTATGGCAAGTGATTTTAGATAATTTGTGGGTAACTTATCAATACTTTTATGAAAATATCCAACTTTCTTTAAAAGTTTGCCAATTACCATTTTCGTACTAATTTATCACCTTTTATTTGAATAACTTACTAAGATTTCAAATTTACTAACTCTTACATGAAATCACTAACCTAAATTACAATGGATTACCAACTAGCTTTGGATTACAGATTCTTGTTTGATTTATTAACCAACGATTAATTGTTTTTCTAATTCACCAACTTTTATATTGAGTTGCCAACACTTATTTGCATTGCTTTGTAAGCCCTTACATTTACTAACTTCTTTTAGGTTAGCAACTCTCTTTCAACTTACTTACCGATGTTTATTTGTGTTTTTTCTAAGGTTCCAACTTTGCTTATGATCTACAAAGATTTATTTGTATTCTTAGTAGCGGCTTAAATTAACTAACTCTTTATAAAATTGCCCATCTCAATTAGCGCGATTTAGCAGATTTTCTCTATTAAATTACCAACTAGTTTTAGGTTACAACTCTCATTTGTGTTACTTATTTTTTTAATTACCAATTTTTGTTTATTTTTTACTAACATTTATTTATCTTTCTTAACTACACCTTAATTTATCAATTCTTAAATAAATTAGTCACTTTAATTTAAGTGAATATCAACTTTTCACCGATTAAGTTATCAACTTATTCCGGTTACTAACTCTCATTTTAGTCTATTTCCAACATTTGTTTTTTTTTCTAATTTACCAACTTTTTTATTAAATACTTAATCAATAAAAAAGTCGGTAAGTTATACAAATTGTTAATTTGATATAACAGTTGCCAAATTTAAGACATTGGTAAGAATAATAAATACAAGTTGATAAAAGATAGAAGATTTTTTTTTCTTGTAAAAGATTAGAGCATTCGATAATTTATAAAATAAAAAAGCACAAGTAATTACTGATAACTAATTCAAACAAGTGTTACATTTTAAAACTAGGTGATAACATAATCGTAAAAAAGGCTGGTGAGAAAGGTGAATAAAAATGGCAACTCAATAGAAAAGTGAATAATGACCAAGTGAATAATTTTTCTCTTAAATGAGAGTTAGTAATCTAAAGCTAGTTGATAACTTAATCGAAGAAAAGTTGGCAAATCACACAAGATAAGACCGGTGATTTCATTAGTTGGTGAGTTTAAAAATTTTGTAAGAAAGACAAATAAAACCTTAAAACTCACCAACTATTTTCAAAACCAAATAAACATTGGTAAATAATTCAAATAAGAGTAGGTAACACAAATTAATTGGTAACTTAATGGGAGAAAAGTGGGTAATCACTCCAATTATGGTTGGTAATTTGTAAAAAGAGCGGGTAAATTACAAAAAATAGATAAGTAATAAAAGTGGAAATTCGATAGAAAGTTTTCAAAAAAGAAAAACAAGCAAGTGTTGGTAGAAAACTTAAAGAAGAGTTGGGGTGTGAATAGTAACCATTTTATTCTAAAGAACAATTTATGCTCAAAAATGATTCTTTTTTATTTTGCTCCCAAGAATAATTTTTGAATATTTGAAAGCGTTTAGTAACTGTCAAAAATTTCTATTCCCGGGATAGAAATGAGTTTGGTAGGAACTTTAAATTCTTTTGTGACTTATAATTTTTAAAAAAATTTAATACTTTTACTTTTTTCTTTTTTTCTTTTCTGTTTTTTTCTTTTCTTTTTTCATTTCCTACTTTCTCAAGCTTCAGCTGGTTGCCGACTGTACATTGAAGAAGAAGAAGAGGAAGAAGGAAAGGAAAAGGAAGAAGAAGAAGAAAAGGAAAAAGAAGAAAAATTGAGAGTTGATTCTTGGAATTGTTCCTAGGAACAAGAATCATTTTTTTTTTATTCTTGATTTTGTTCCAAATCTATTTCCATGAACAAATTTGCTTCCGGGAACAAAAAATTTACCAGGCAGATTTCTATGCAAAACTTGCTTCCGGGAACAGAAGAATAAAATCAATTACTATTTGACCGATTACCATGCAAGCCCTTATTAACCAAAACTAGCTGGCAACTTAATCGAAAAAAATTGGTAATTCATACAAATAAAGATTGGCAATTCCATGTGGTAGTGTATTTAAAAAATGATTTGCAGGCAGTTTG
Source organism: Angophora floribunda (assembly GCA_014182895.1). Taxonomy (NCBI): domain Eukaryota; kingdom Viridiplantae; phylum Streptophyta; class Magnoliopsida; order Myrtales; family Myrtaceae; genus Angophora; species Angophora floribunda. The sequence continues at coordinate 6,777,223 of CM024714.1, forward strand.
TGTAGATTTTAATTTACCACCTAACATGCAATGTGATCATGCGAGTGCGCAACCATTATTTAACACTCAATAAAGCAAAGCAATAAATAAATTGCAAGGAAAAAGAGGAAGTTACTTACCTTAAAGCTACGAAAGCATCTGCGATGTTAGCTTAAAAATTACATCAATGATCCTAGATATAATTTCTAATTAACATGCACTCATTTAAATATTTTTTAAGGTTTTCACTTATTTAATGAAGCCTAAAAATACGTGCAATGCATGTAATGACATACGAAAGTGTCTAACTATAATAGCATGCAACGTGCAACCTAATATGCAAACTATATGTCACACGACATTAATTATTTAACTTAATCTAATGCTAGAAAATATTTAATGCAACTACCCTAGCGTGTCACGCATTCAAATGACCCTAAACATGCAATGACTAGATGACACACAGGAGATGACCTAATATGACATGAGCATGGCAATTTTTGTGTTTTCTTTTTTTTATAATCAAAATTCGAAATAAATAAAAAAACCCATATGTAAACATGAAAACTATCCTAAAATATTCTAATAAGAAGCACATCTAACTCAACTATATTTTTTTTTGGGTTTTCTTTAATAAGCCAAATCAATTCGAGTAAAAGGCATATCAACACATAATGCAATTGAATCATATAAAGCATACAATTTTCCCGACCCTAGATAGAAAATCAAAACAATCAAAAACCTGATCCGACGTCTCGCGGCTCAATATTTTTGATTATTGAGATTTTTATCACAACACAACGACCCAATCGAAATTCAATCAAGTATGCAATACTTCAAACGAAACAAAATATTCAAGAATTAATTTAGAAAGGAACTTTACCTACCTTGTCTATTCTTTCCAAGTTCGGATGGTGATAGATTGCGGGAATCGCAATCGACGAGGCCTTAAAGCGGATGGTGAGGGTAACAAGTCGCAACTAGGGTTTGCGACAGGGACGTTATCAGTAATCTGGAGAGTAGCGGTGGCCGAATACCTTCTCTTCAATTGCGTAGTGGAGGAAGCAAGTCAAGGAAATCTTGGTCAAGATGGCAGAATGAAGTATATTCCCGCCACTTGGCCTTCTTTTGTTCCTTCTCTTTGGAGACGCGTTAGAAGTTGGTAAGGGACCACCTTGAAATCAGCTAGCCACCTGGACACCTGTAAAGACAAATTCAAATACCGCCGAGATAACCCAAGCAACGATGAGAGGCAGTCAGTGTTGAATCTTGTCCGGTGTCGCGATCAAGAACAATGAAACTGAGACAGCGGCTTCGTCGAGAATTGCGGCAGGACGCAGTGCAAGTGCAGGCAATGGTGAGGCCTCCACCGGCAAGGGAAATCAGCACAGCGGCCTCGTCGTTGATAGTAAAAGTCCAGCAGAGCGGCAACGACAGTTGGTCATCGTCACTGAAGGGAGCGGCAACGTAGTCGCGGCTAAGACCGAGGAGCAGCTACGTCTTCATGGGTATAGAAAACTACACGCTTTTACTCTCTAATCTGTGACTCTCTATGCTCTCTCCTTTCTCTCTATATTGCACTGCCACTCCTTTTCTCCCAATTGTGGCTTTTTTCTCTCTCCGTCTCTTCAGTGTGTGTGGCCCCCTTTTATAGGTGAGAGGACTATGTTATTTAAGGAAAGATGATAAATATGCACGCGTTGTGTTCTTGTATCCCACGTGCAATATTTTTCAAATATTTCATTCGACGCTTTCCTTGAATATTGAAAGAATAATGAGAATATTCTCGAGAACATTCTCATATTCTCAGGAATATTCTCATATTCCAACTCGCCACCCCTTAACGAGAATATTTCATCCGACACCTTCCCCGAATACTGAAAGAATAATGTGAATATTCTCGGGAACATTCATATTCCCGGGAATATTCTCATATTCCAACTCGTCACTCCTTAATGGGCCTAGCCAAATTCTTTTCCCTTGTGGGCTTAGTCCAACTTATTAAATTAAAGCTTAGAACCATCAATTGAAGTGCATAAATTGTGCTGTTAGTAAGAAGTATAAATAAAAGCAAGTAACAATAAGGAAAAAAAAATTAAAAATAAGGGAAGTTAATAATTCAAAAAAACCAAATAAATATCGGTAACTAACTCAAATAAGATTTGGTAACGCAAAATTGTTTGGTAATTTAATTGGCGAAAAGTTGGCAATCACTCTTATTGAGGTCAATAATTCTAAAAGGAGTCAGTAAATTTAAAATTTTGGTAAGTAAGACGAATAAGAATCGTAAATGAATAGAAAAATTGGTATATTTAATAAGAAAATAGCTCTTGGTAAGCAATTCCAATGAAAGTTGTAAGCCAAAACCAGTTGATAGTTATTAATCAAAGAAAAGTTGGTAAATCACTCAAATCAAGATTGATAGTTCTTTATAACAATTAATTTAAAGTGTTGGTAAGAAAGGCATATGAAAGTTTGTAAAGGATAAATATTATTTTTTTAAATGATTATAATAGAGAAGATACACAGAAAAACTTGACAAATCTATTTATGAAATTTAAAAATGAGTATGATGACAAAATATTTGTAAATTATATATAAAAAAAGGAAAATTCCAAATAAGAACCTGAAGTGCCCATGTTTTCTCAAAGGACCTAAAATGAATATTGTTTCAAATAAAGACCAAGGTATCATTGTATTCTCAAATAAGGGCTTAAAGTAGACTTTATTTCAAATAAGATACTGAAGTCTCATATCAATCTCAAAGAATCATCTATCCTCACCAAATGATTGAGGGCATTTCTGTAATTATATTTTTCCTCTTTCTTTCTTTCTTGTTTCCTTTTTTTCTAATTTTTTTTTTTATTTTCATAAAAAATTCAAAAAAAAAGTTTTAAAAAAAATGTAGGATGGCTAGCCCCAACCCTTCTTTCACTGGCCTCTACCCTATCGCTGGTGGGGTGATAGCCATGGCTGGTGGAGAGAGGGCCACAACCCTCTCCCAGATTTAGGAGAAGGCCTTGCCAAGGCGCTGGTGACCTCGTTGGCCATGGTTGCCGCCCCACCAATGATGGGGTGGCGGCCATAGGCGAGAGGGTTCGGACTCCTGTCTCTTTCCTATTATTATTATTTGTGTCTTCTTTTTTAAAAAGTTTTAACTTTTTTTCTTTTTAAAGTTTTTTATGGAAAGAAAAAAAATGCAAAAAGAAAGAAAAAAGGAAAGACAATAATAGAAAAGAAAGAAAATGACAGGAACGCCCTCAATCATTTGATGAGTTCAGGCTCTTTTTTGAGACTGATATGGCACTTTAGGCCATTATTTGAAATAAGGTCCATTTCAAGCTCTTATTTGAGAAAATGATAGCACTTCAAACTTTTATTTGAGAAAATGATAGCACTTCAAACCTTTATTTGAGAAAATGATGACACTTCAAATTATTATTTGAAACAAAATTTACTTTACGTCTTTATTTGAAAAAACAATGACATTTCAAGCTCTTAATTGGAATTTTTTAATAAAAAAAAAAAGAGGGAGAAAACCTTGACCTAATTATTCTTCCAGATTCGGTGCCAATTTAAAATTGTCAAGTTGAATAAGAGGCCTATCAAAGACTGTTGACGAAAACAAGTTGAAGTTCTCTTGCAACGCCACTTCCATCTCTGTCCTCCACCCAAAGGCTGAAACCACTTGAAACGGGACGAGTGTTGAGAAACAATCATCACATCCCCATCTAAGAAAAGCTCTCAGCTTCGTGGAACATCGTGGGATATAATATTTTTGTGAGTGTGAACATGTTATTAGATGAGCCGACCACAGAGACTGGCTAAAGTAATCAGATTATTGCATGAAAAAATTAGGGTCAGGAGCAAGCCGGCGAAACAGTGAAGACGAGGTCGACTCTATGTGGTCGGAGACGAGGAATATTAACTATTATTGTCTTGTTTTTGTTGTTTTTATGGTTGTCAGATACCTGATGTTCTGAAAGTTGAAGATTGAAATCTACTTCTCTGTCTTACTCTCTCTTGGTTCTTCTGTTTTTTTCCCCCGCGTGAAAAATGTGCGTAAAGGAACGTGTTTATGCAAACTGACCAGGGAAAGTATCCTTAATTAGCAATTTCTAAATGATGGTTGTGTACATTTTTGGCCTCCATCCAATATTACAAGTGGGGAACTCAGTGTGCTTTTTCAACCGATTAAATTTTCTTAAGTGAACTTGGGATGCGAATTACATAAAATAGATGTTATCAGCTATTGTAAATGGCTGAATTTTGAGTCTCTTTCCGTGGAGTGTCGATGGTGATCCTATTTATCATACTTCACAATTTGATGAAGGCCTCGTTAATTAGTTTGTTGCATTCCAAGCCAAATGCTATACATTAACTTTTAAAAACAGGGGGAAAAGTTTCCGAGATGAATGCCCATTTTGTTTCTGTAAAAAATTAACAGTCTAAATATATTTTCTTCCTTTTTTTTTGACGTTCGAATCACTTAGGAAATAAGCAACGGAAAATCTTTTGATGGTCAACTGAAAAATCAACTACAGATTCAATAAATTGACTTGCTATTTTGAAAATCAGAAATCATTTTTCAAAATACAACTTGATCGCTCTCAAGATGAAGTCATCCAAGTATTCCAACACCGGTGCCCAGCTGACGGACAATGAACCCCAACACCCGGATCGCTAGGACCCCAATGGCTCAGATCCAAGGCCTCAACGGTCAAAACTCGAGACCCTGATATTTGCACCTTGACCTCAAGGGCTCTACTTGATGTTGTTTTTTCGCAAAAATAAATTCAGAGTTTTGTGATAAGAAATATCAGAAAATGACTTATATCTCATTTGCAAATAGTAACCACATAAAGGAAAATTAAAGCATTTTTCTGAAATAACTTTTTTTGAAAATAATTTTCAGTTAAGTTCATTTTCTATAAAATAAAAATAGACAAAATCAAGCCAACAATCAAAAAAGCTCATATGAATGAGTTTTTAACGATTCTATGCACGCATTCCTTATCAAATAAAGCAACTCTCAAACGTTAAAAAGTGAAAATTTAAAAAAGAAAGTCACTTCAAATGGACCTTTAATAAACTAAAATAGACTGTACTTAATATTTTTTATTTTCGATCCTCTTTATTGACTTATTGCATACGTTAATTTTTTTTCCTCTTTTGTCGACAAAGTGGTCCACTTCTATATATAGGTCTAGTCCAGATCCATTACGTTCCCTAAAACACAAAACACAAGCCACCAGTTCTGTTGTCAAGGACAACACGTACGACCGCATCCCCACTTTAAAAACCTAGGATGTAGTAAAAGAGAAATATGATGGAGGATCATCCGACAGGCTTCAGATTCTATCCAACGGAGGAAGAGCTCATCTCTTTCTATTTGCACAACCAGCTGGAGGGGTCGCTACAAGACCGGCTCCGCCGAATCATTCCAGTCCTTGACATTTACGCCACAGAGCCATGGAATCTCCCAGGTAAAAGAACCACAAATCATACGTGGCATTTCTTCGTTTCTTGATGTTTCTCGTTCATTGGCACAGAAAAAAATCTTGGGTTCCGATAACTGTGCAAACTCATCGCAAATCGTACTTTAAGTTTAGACTTTTCTTGAGGTGTCGTGTGTGCTTTGTTGCTGCAGATCTTTCCGGAGAGCTTTGCCGAGAAGACAAGGAGCAGTGGTTCTTCTTCGCTTCGATGCAGGAGAGAGAAGCCACAGGAGGGAGACCGAGCAGAAGCACGGCAGTGGGTTACTGGAAGGCCACCGGATCGCCCTGTCACGTCTACTCATCGGACAACAAAATGATCGGGATGAAGAAGTCTATGGTGTTCTACGTGGGAAAAGCGCCAACAGGAAGAAAAACCAAATGGAAATTGAACGAGTATAGAGCCATAGAAACAAACTCACCTCCCGAGTCCAATTCTTCAAGTTCTAGAGTGCCCACGTTTAGGGTAAGCGCATGCATGAACTAATTGAATTTTGATCTTCATTTTAGTTAATTGCATGATCAGTCTTGGAATTCTGTGACAGATATAAGCAGTAGAAACCATTATTTTCACAAGTACGCATCACTTAATCGATTGATGAGTTCTATATATTTGACATAAATAACTAAAATCAAAAGCGATCTTCATGGTTAGGGTAATATGTAGAATGTATGCAAGCACTCGTCATCTCTTTTTTAAGTCAATGCAATAAAATAGATGAGTCATATTTTTCTTCTTCCTCAATCAGATTTATTTTTTGTTAAGGTTGCAAGTGAGTCGTGTTCTTATTTACAACCCACCCATTAGAGGCCCGATAGGACAAAATTAAGATTAAAGGCAGTAAATTAAAATTATTATGAACTTAGCTTAGTCTGCCATTTGCTATATACTAGTGTATAAGAAAACATCCATTCTCATTTTCTCACTGAGCGCAAGTAATTTGTTTTGTTTTTTTCCCTTGAAATGCTATAGTTGAGGCATGAATTTACGTTGTGCCGAGTATATGTTGTGTCTGGAAGCTCCCGAGCATTTGATCGTCGGCCGCTGGAGTTGGTGGATGGAGAGACAATACAAGGTGGAGATGGCAGTAGCAGAAGCGGCGGCGAATCTGCTTCCCCATCAGGATTAGTGATAGAAAATAATGCTGAAATTTCCAATTACACGGAGACGATTAGCATGGAAAAAGAAGAACCTATATGGGATTGGGAACAACTCAATTGGTTTTAGCTGACTGGCTTAGAAAATAGATTTTCTCTATAGATGAATTGCCATCTTTGAATGAAAGTTGTTCGTCAAATGATGTTTTTTCCTTTATAGTTTCCACTGGGTGCTTACAAGATTCCATATTATGTGTGGACGACTCCCGATGGAAGAAGGGCTAATGACGATGTCATGTCCTCTAGTTGTGCGTATCTACAAGTGAATAACAAATCATCTTGACCAAGATCCATCATGTCGAGTATCAATTTGATTAGCCTTTTCTTTCAGATTTTATGTGTCATAAAGGTGTCTATGTTCTATGTATAAGGATAAACATCGGAAAGTAGTGCTAGCTGACATGCAAATGATTGTTCACTTTGTCCTTTGGATGTCGGGAGAAAGTGGATACAGAGTGTGCAATTGCGAACAAATTAAGATAATCGAAAATTTTGAACAAGAAAATAAGCAAAAACCAGAAAGAAGCGCTTACGTAGTTTGGCTATTTAACTACATTCGTGGAAAGAGGAGGAGTAATTTCGCTCTGCGATCAATAAGAATTGCAGGTGAGATTCAAGAACAAACTATCTCCATCCAAAAGCCTAATTATAATAGTCATGTAAGAACGGATATGAAGAGACAAGACCCGTCCTAAGTATTCTACCGGACAAGAAAACCCTAAACGCTCGCCAAGCAAGTATTCTCTTTCCATTTTCCTCTCCTTTTTTTCTGTTTTGAAGACTTGCGTGCATCTTCCTTTCTTAAATTCCTTTCTTCGTAGAGAAATCTTATAAGATACTGTAACAAAACTGTACGGTGTACTACCGTAATTCAAAATACTATAAAATATCGCGTGACGTAAAATTTATATGACAGTAATCTATAAATATATAGATATATAGATGCACATAAATATAAATTTTAAGGTGTTTTCTAAATATAAGATCTTCTAACCTCCTTTCCTCCCTATAAGGGGAAATAAAAAGCTCTTTTTTGCGGTACTTTCTTTCTCTCACTTACATTCCAATTTGGCTTCTCGTGATGACTTAATTATCTTAACTTCCGCCCCTCTCATCCTAAATAATTCCTCCAAAGTGACCCTCCACTTACCAATATTTTAATCACCGAATGATACTTCCACTTTCCCCCAAACTCTTTTATGGCCTTTTACTGGTACTAAAAAGCAACTTTCTCTAAATGGTATTATATATTGAGCGACAATCCTCGTGCCTCTAAACAAATTCCAACACTTTAAAAATCAAATTGCCCCTCTTTAAAAATTTGTTTTAGCATTTTGCTTATTTTATGGTTTTCGGTTTGATTGTTTTTGGATGGATGTGAAAATTTAGAAATCTGAAGATAGGCTTTTTCTTTTCTTTTTTTGTTAATGGGCGGATAAGGATAATAGATGTGAATGAGCAAAGTGGTCTCTAAAAATAAAGCTCAGATGTATAATTGGTATTTTCAAAAGTTAAAATATGAAAGTGGCTGCTCCTTCGGCGAAAGGTAGGGTATGTTTTTCTATATATGTCTTATTATACATCATCGAGAAGAAGACTATGGTTTCGGCAATTTTTTTTAGTAGAGAAGGGATTCTCAAGATCTAACTCGTGTTTACCCCAAAAGTAACTTTCGCCCTCGATGTACTTGATCTCAATTATGATGGCAAGATAAATTTCTCAAAAGTGATGGTCTTCCCACCAATCTATAGAGATCTCAGTCATGACGAAGCCAAATCTATCACCAAATCTTGGTCTATGTGGCTTGTTCACGTTCACCGGCCCATGATGTCTTGAGCTTTTTAGTAACGAAGTCTTGTGATATGATGCACATGAAACTTCTATGAAAATTTCATTCAGTTTTTCAAATACGTCATATCTAGCTTCGTAGAATATGTTTACCAATCGGTAAAGTTAAGGAATGAAGATTAATTCCTAGGGGTCGCAATGGAATTGGACTTACGGCATAGTTTCATTCACTATCAAAGTTATAATCTCATGGAGCTACTTTGCAAACCTTCTACAAACGAAAAAATGTCAAAATTTGTTTGATTAGGATCATGGTTATTCATGCAAAACCAATTTGTAGCAGAAGAATGGGATAGTTGTCCTAAAACTCCTAAACATATTGTAAGGTGGTTGATTACTTCTAAAAATTTCAACCATGTCAACTTTAATCATGAACCTTTTGACGATTTACCAATATAGTCATCCGGTCAATTTTAACCGAAAATCATTGACATGAATGCTAGTCATCGTACGTTACATAACTAGTGTTGACATAGATTATTTTTAAAAAAATTTAATGATTTTTTTCCTTTTCTTTTTCCTTTCGCCTATGGCTAGCCGAGCACTAGCCACAGGCAAGGCATGGCCAATAATGGCTACAACGCCATGCCCAAATCTAGCGAGGGTGTCACAGCCCTCGCCAGATCTGGGCAATGTGGCCAGCAAGGCCAACCTTGGAGGAAGGCCGACCACGGGGAAAGGAAACGAAAGGGAATGGAAAAATAGAATTTAAAAAAAACTTAAAAAATGAAAAAATTACATTAGCACGCGGCAGGCCACATAGGGCAGCCTTCATCAACCAGACCCTTCATGTCAACAATTTATGATCAAAATTGACCGAAAAAATTGCATAAGTAAATCGTTAAAAGGTTTAAAACTAAATTGACACAATTAAAAGGTTTAAGACTGAATTAGTCACCATATAAAAGATTTAAGACTTTTAGGCAATTTTCCCATAAAAGAGCTATCCATTTATTAATGAAGCTACTTTCTCTTCTATTGTGTTAGTTTTCAGTTTATAAGGCATTTTGCCTTACAATTCCATTTTAAATGCGAATCGACTAATGGATGAAACCATGACAAATGTTTTCTAATCATCATTCTTTTCGAGACCTGCTAAAAGAAATCTATTTTTAATAACGGCACTCGACTTGATTGTGAATTCCAGTATCATTAAGCAAGGACGATATATGGCAGGAGACCGTTTGCCAAAAAAGAAAAAAAGAAACTGTGCCATTCAGGGATAACATTATACCCGTCGCTAGAAATAATTGTATGTAAACATAATGTCATGATTGATGTCAATGTGAATTTATCTGTCTTTAAACACCTAGAGGAAGAATTGATAATTTTTTTATAATGGAATGTTGCTATTCGTCTATCAAGTAGAGAATCTTTATCTATTAAAGTTCCCACCATTTTCACTAATTGACTCAAATGTATTCATCGGATCCCCTTGCAAACCCACTCGAGGTTCTTGATTTTTACCCTCTCGATTATTTTTCGTGTGATTTCTTTCGATCTCTAGTGGACTGTAACGCCGGTCGGTTGTAGGACATTTATGGGTTCTTTGTCTCCTAGCTGTGAAAGTCACGTTTTCTTTTTGTCCTTGCTCTTTTTGCTTGAAAACGGGTGAAGAGTCTCTTGAGGTTGATTCTGTAGATGTGGGGTGAATGTTGCTCTAAACCAATGAAAGTTGAAACTGACATTGCCATGTTTTTGTTCAGGGAGAGCTAAATTTAGGTTATATGCACTGTGAATCGTGCGGAAAGGGGAGGATGGATTTGGTTCCAGTTTCAGCTCTTGTTTCCGTAGTCTCATTTCGTTGGCAAGTGTAAAGAAACGGATTCCCCAGTTCAACCATGTCCTGCTTCGAATAAGTAAATGAAAATCGTAAGATCAACCTGATCCCAGGAAACTTTGAAGTGTTTTTTTTTTTTTTTTTTTTTTTTGGTAAGGTAAGTTTATAAAATATAGACCAACAAAATGTACAGAAGTGTTTTTATGTTATATCTCGTTGAATGTGATTTTTGAAACGTAAGTAATGGCATTGCGCATCTGATCCATTCTGATAGCTTCTCAATCAAGCAAGTTCTCTAGTGTCGTCTCCTGCTTTTTTTAATCACTCGCTCTTGAGTGGTGTCCCCAACACGAACGTTCTTCATTGCTTCACACTGACTGAATCATGGGTTGGCCCCACCTGCGTGTGCTCTTCTCTAGGAAACTCGATATTGCGAGTCCAAGCTTTTCATCATTGCAGCACTGGCTAGGACATGGGAGCTTATTTGCCTTGACTGTGGTTGGCATTCCTTTTCATTAGGGGGATCATTAATTTATCATGACATAAGAGTGCCCGTTGCACTCATTCCATTATATTCTGTGTAGATGGTTGATGCAGCAGATGGAATCATTGTGGATGTAGATGCTACTCCTTTTGAGACAAGCACAGGTGAACAGAGAAAAAGGAAGAGGAAGGTCAGGAGTGTGGCGACAGTTCACAAAAGGTGGAAAAGAAGCCCGAAGAATGCAAGTGCGAGCATGGTGGACATCTCTATGTTTGTTCTAACAGAAGCGGAACAACTGATCTAAACCGCCATAAATTTCGATGGTGCCATCTAGATGGTCCATCGCTCCTCTCTGTCTGCCTCTCTGTCTGACTCTATAATCACCAGCGCAACCAAAAACACTTGAAGAACTTCCATGAAAGAGCCCTGGGAAACTTTCTCTCCAATTGAAATTTTCACCACTAACCAAAATCTGACGTCATGACCTTACCACTTGCTCATCTCGGGGTGACGCCATAGTTACATAATCCCAGATGATGACCTCGGCTGCGGTGCATGAACCTCTTGAACCTCTTGCAGCAGAGCAATCTTTGGAGCAATTGTCGTGATGATAATATTTATTTATCACAAAATTTTCTACTTTGATTACTATGATGGTTAGCGTTTGATTGATTAATTTGCGTGTAAATTAGACTATCGTTGCCTAACTCCCTCTTAGCTTGACTTGAATGCTCGGATTTTGGCGGGGCGAAAGTCTCCCCTCATCTCTCATACCCTCTCTAAGTGGAGGAATTCATTTCTTCTTCCTTCTTCTCTTTTATTTTTTATCTTCTTGCCTTGTGACGAGACCATTGTTGTCTTTTTCATTTATAGTCTTCAATTAATAATAATCCCCCACCCCACTCACTCAAGAAAGCATGGGCATGCTCCGATGATCTCGCCTTACATTGAAAGGTCCGGCTGGATAGATTCTATTTCGATCCAATTAGAGGCGACCAAAACAAAAAAAAAATCATGAACCCCGAAAACACGGTCGGGCTTTGGTCTGGAAATCCTTACAGTTCGGGTCAGGTCTTCAGGCTCGTTCTATCTTACATTTCAGGTGGGGCTGGCTTTCCAACATTACCCAACCCAAAGATTGGGGGTGTGCAAAAGAACCCGAAACCGAACCAGACTAGACTAGAACCGACAGTTCCCAAGGAAGCGAGTCCGACTCTTGATTCCAATAAATTTGAACTAGTGAGTCTAGGTCTCAATTCTATGTATGGAACCGGCCATCCAGACCGAACTGGTAATAAATAAATGTATATTTAATTTTCAAAAAGATTTACGAACAAAACAAAAATTAGAAAAATGAAAAACTTAAAATCCCTAATTTAAAGCCCAACACCCATTAACTGAGTGATCATCTCATCTTACTCTCACCTCATCTGAGTCGTCTCTTTATCCCTCAATCACGACCTCCACTCTCAAACTTAACACTCATCGACTCACGACCTTAACTCTTAGCTTTTAATATGAATCCAATTTTGTTACTAATCTTGCAATGAAGAAAAGGAAGGTTCTTTGTTTTTTGCTTTACTTTGGCTTGCTTCAAAAATTTTGCATTGAATGCGTGAAGCACGGTAGGACCGATTCCATAGACACACCCGGGAACTGGACCAACTTCGAAAATGCATTAAGTGCGTGAAGCATGGTGGGAATGTTTCCATGGACCCACCCGGAAACCGGATCGAACCGGTGATCTAGCTCCCAAGTGAATCCATGGAATCAACGGACAATTCTCAATACGAATTTTTCAAAACCAATCCTTAATAGGCAGTTCCTGATTCTAGGGTGGAAAACCGCCCACTCGGATCATACTCACCCCTAGTTATTTGTGTATGGAGAAAGTAGAATCCTTGTTAAAAATTAAACCAAATTCATAGATGTCGTTGATGCCGAGACTATCGTTCAATTACCAAGTTGCCGATGCCTCAATATCGATATCCCAAAATTAATACCGAAGACTTCTCCGTATCCACATTGAAAAAGAATCATTATTGTTGCATTGCTTTTAAGAAATTTGTTCGTATTTCTTTGATTATGACCATTTGTATTTCTAGATCTAATCAATGTTTTGTAAGTCCCTAGAAGTTTATCTCCTCGGAACACTAGCTATATTTATGAGAAAGAGTAAAAATCATGTGACAAGTTTATAAATAGAGGAGTCTTATAATCGTTCTTATTAAGGTAAAATCTGAATTAAACAGAAAAGTCTATGTATATCCTTCTCTTATTTGTGTGAGTCATAAGTGTTTCACCTTCAAAATTACTCCCAATAAATTGGTATCAGACCTGCGCCTCTGACTTTCAACAATATTGACAGCATGATGTTATCTCCTCCAGTATCTTCACCAACTACACTTGGCTTTGTCTTCTTGTGAATCTACAAACAAAATCCATCCGACGAAGAGAGAAAAAATACGGATTCCTCTCTCTTTCTTCAATGAAGCACTTGTCTATCAATCATTGCTCTTTTGACCACTTCACTTCAAGTGTATGATGGACGGAAGACTAGCCAAGTCAATGTCACGAGGGATGACAGAGAGAACGTAAGTTGTGCGGCCGATGGACGAACGAGAGATCTGCGGTGGTCATCAGTGGGTCCGCGAATGAGTACTTCCTCGTATGAGCGCTTGCGCGCTCTAACTTTCAAAGTGAGTCGCTGCGTAGTCCCCGCAGCAAAGAGGAACATATCTAAGTGGTTTGAGCACAACAAGCTGAGGTGTCGTGGCTGTTAGGATACACGTATAGGTGTGTTAGAAAAGTAGTCACATATCTTAGTTGACTCATAACTCATTGGCTTAAATTTTTGAGTTAAAATGAGTCCAACCAAATATATTAACGGGCTCAAACTGTGAAAATATCAGACTTTTGCTGCCCACTCCCAACAATTGGTATCAGAGTTAATGGTTATAGGGGCCTGTGAGGATGATGTTGGTCAATGGCTATGAGGGCCTGTGAGGATGATGTTAGGCCAAAAGGATATCTAATTTAAAGTGAAATAGACCTTATGTTAGAGCTCACACCACTCCCAACAATTGGTATCAGAACCAATAGTTATGGTTTCCGGACAGATGGGCATTGTAATATAACAATGCGGGCCCGTGAGGATGATGTTGGGCCAGAAGGATATCACGGGTTTGGGCTTAGGGTTCCCCTTTGGAGATCTCCCTAAGTGAAAATATCATACTTCTACTACGATAACACACAGACCTTTGAGATCTTGCCTTCTACTATGCTCTCCCAACAGTGGTGCACAGTGTGGACGAGAAAGATACGATAACACACAGACCTTTGCAATCTTGCCTTCTCCTTGGTGAACGTCTGTTTCTTTTTACTGTATCGTCCTCCTCGTGTGTGTATGTGTATCGTGTGTATTTTCTAGTCCATATCTTTTTTGAGTGTGGATGATCTTATATGGACCGTGTGGTGATAGTGGGATATCATCACTCTCCCTCCAATATTTTATTTTTTTCCAACTAACCATATCACCAAATTCCATATCCAGAAAACATAATCACTCAAAATCTTGATTTCTTTCTCTTTCTTTTGAGCGATCACCACGAAAGAACTTGCCCTCAGCATAAATGTCGCTCTCTCCTTTAGAAAACATGGCCACATATAAATTTCCTTTCCCTCTCGGTCTTCCATTTGACCGAAATTACAGCATGTCCCCATTGCTTTTGATTTTAACAAACAATTCAACATTCCCTTGATAACATGTGGACTTTGGCTATCATGTGCGTAATTCATAAACAAAACTATAGATAGCTTGTCCAAATTCTTTACTCACGGACTTAATCTTGAAATTTTAAGTTTTGAGTCCCTACTGAGTCCATTAGCTCCAGTCCAGTCAAAATGCAATTTATGTGGTTTTAATGCCATTAAATGAAAAATACTCCCATTTAACAATTTTTTTATTTAGAGGTCAGATCAATCCTTGATTTTTTTTAAGCAATGGATACCTAAAATGGACATACATGCAATTTAGACAAAGGGCATGGATGGAGACAATGAGTAAAAAATTTTCAATGAGATATAGCATATCCGATGAATGACCAAAGGCATTTATTTAAGTATACTATTTTGCCTCGTGATATGCATTAGAAGCGGTTTCCCAAAGAAAATTCTACAGAAGAGGCCAAGTAATTCCAATAAGGTGTGCGTGGATCAGTTAAGATTCAAATGTCGGCTGGGCCACGCCGCGCCCCCGGCCCTTCCCCCCCCTCCCCCTCCCCAACCAAAAAAAAAAAAAATACAACTAATTGGTCTTGATAATGACGTGCTTCTTCATTAAAGAAAGCGGTAATGAGCCCATCAATTTTAGCTTTATTCTTGTTATTATTCCATTTGCTGGCCGGAAAGTTTTACTTGCATTGGAAAACTTCTTTCTAACGATTCTTAACCTTGGATTACTTCACGACTGTTTACCCAAAAGAAGTCATGACAAAAATGATTTGCTCTTTTAGAAGGAGAAATCCTTTCAATTTCTTCACCAGGAAGTAAAGCCCCGACATTATTTTTCTTATAAAGTTTAACCAAACTCCATAAACATCATCGATTTCATGGCATACATAATCGATACCAAAAAAAGTGTAGAGAAATAGGAGGTAACACAAATTAGAATTAAAATGGATAGATCACTCGCTATTCGCAAGAATTCACCTAAGAGATAAGAGCAAAACAAGAACTCTTTCTTGTTCTCAGGCTAAAGGATAAATAAATTAGCACTCAAAACAAGTATATATTTTTTTCAATATGGCATGTTTATATAGATAGGCTTGGAACAACCTCCCAAGCATGAGTAATTACTAAGACACATGGGAAAGATAAAAGGACTCATAGAGAAGACAAACTAGATAACAACAAAAATTAAATAGGGACTCTAGAAATTTTAAACGACATTTACTAGACCTTGAGAAGATAACAAATAAATGTTGTTAGCTACACATATCCAAGATTCGTATCCAAGATCTGCTTGTTCCAATGTACTGAGTTAATAGGCCTTGAGGAATATAGACACCCTCCAAATGCGAAGTGATTAAAGTAGACTTGGATGCAATAATTGCCTCGTCGATCGACAACTAGGTTGTCGGTCGATAATAATGTGATCGACAAGTTGCTCACTAAATCGACAACTCCCTTATAGAATCAATGACTCCTAGAAATGCTCCAACGTCAATAATTGAAGTCAATTACTTAACCTAAACTTTCACTTATGTCGATAATTCATTGGTGACCATATAAGTTTCTATTTCCTTAAGGAGTTCCACGACATTACAATGTCGTGAAAATTTTATACGGTTTTCTCTAGAAAAGTGTCAAAAAGGTCCTAAGTATATTGCACATTAACTGATTCGGTCTTAAACATTTCAATTGTATCAATTGAATTCTAAACCTTCCACTTTTTGCTAATTGAGTCTATTAGGAAAATTTTAACTGGAAATCTATGACATAGATGCCAATTGTGCTACAAAGAACGGCCGATGTTGACGTTGACAAATTTTTATGATTTTTTTTTAATTTGAATATTTTATTTCTTTATTTTTATTTTTCTATTCTTTTCTTTTTCCTACCAAGTCCAACGAGGGTCGTCGACCAACGTTTGCCAGTCATAGGTGAGGGCTGCCGACCCTCAACAGCCACTAGGTGAGGGGCAAGACCCTCGCCTACGGCTAGCAAGGGTCAATCAACCCTCATAGAGCTTAAAAGGAAAAAAAATAAAGAAAGTAAAAAAACAAAGAAAAAATTAAAAATAATAATAAATTTCAGAAATTTTAAATATATTAAGTTGTCTACATTAGTTCTGATCATATTACGTTATATGGTTAGCATTCACGTCAGCAATTTCCACCTATAATTGGCTAGATGAACTCAATCCACAAAACGTGAAAAGATTTAGGACTTAATTGACAAAATTAAATGGGATAAAACTGAATTGACCAAAGTGTAAATGTATAGAACTTTTTGGAGAATTTACATTGACTTTCTCTAGTTTGCAATTCATTTGGGGATGCAAGCATAGTGCAAGCACAACACGTAACTATACCAAACAAACCCATGTTATCACAATTGTTAGAATATTTAAATAATAAATCACGTCTCCATTCAGTAGTTTAAGTTTTTAAAACAGTTAACAATGGTCCTAAAAAATTTCACATGATATTAAAAATGGAAATTCTGAATTCGAATCTTTTCATACCGCATTAACAATAGTCACACAAAATCTCATAACAATGAAAAATATATACATGAAAGCAATAATATAATCTATTAAAATGAAAAATAAAGAGTTTATAGTTTTGGTTGGTTCTGTGAAGTAATTCTGAATTTGGAAAAAGAAATTTTAATTTCAGAAGATTTTTATCATTTTGTCCCTAAAAAAATTATAGTCTTCCAATGCCGGTGAATTTCAATAAATGGTGATAAGTATAAAAAAAATGTTGGTAAAATGGCAAGTGTTTTTTTAAGATAACCTATTCGTAACTTATGACAGTTGATTTTTTTATATAATCTGCCTTTTATGAAAAATATTGGACATTTTTTAATAGTTTGCCAATTACTGTTTCGTACTAATTTATCACCTTTTATTTGCATAACTTACTTAGATTTCAAATTTACTCACTCTTATATGAAATTACCAACCTAAATTATAACGAATTACCAACTAGCTTTGAATTACAGAATCTTATTTGATTTATCTATCAACAATTAATTGTTTTTCTAATTCAACAACTTTTATATTGAGCTGCCAACTCTTATTTGGCATTGCTTAGCAGCCATCTCTGCTTATCATTTGAGTTGACATTTGAATCGTCCATTCCTTAAAATTTATTTTTCCTAAGTTGAAACAAACAAAGGGGGCTGGAAAGAAAAAGATGCAGGATCTATTTATGAAATTCAAAAGTGAGTATGATGACAAAATGGTTCTAAATGATATAACATGAAGAATCTATAGCGGAGAACACACGCAGGAAAACATGAAGGATCTATTTATGAAATTTAAAAGCGAGTACGATGACGTAATAGTTCTAAACGATATATAAAGAGAGAAAGACTTGATCTAATTATTCTTCCAGATTCGGTGCTAATTTTAAAATTGTCAAGTTGAATAAGAGGCCCATGGCGTGAAAAC
Source organism: Angophora floribunda (assembly GCA_014182895.1). NCBI lineage: Eukaryota > Viridiplantae > Streptophyta > Magnoliopsida > Myrtales > Myrtaceae > Angophora > Angophora floribunda. The sequence goes on from CM024714.1 coordinate 6,795,147, forward strand.
CGTTGACATAAGCCAGTTAAAGTCCTCTTTCAACGCTACTTCCGTCTCTGTCGTCCACCCAAAGGCTGAAACCACTTCAAACGCGACGAGTGTTGAGAAACAACCATCACATCCCCGTCTAAAAAACGCTCTCAGCTTCGTGGAAGATCGTGGGATATAATTTTTTGTGAGTGTGAAAATGTGATTAGCGGAGCCGACAACAGAGACGGGCTAAAATAATCAGATGAGCTTCGTGGGAAAGCTCTCTTGGTTCTTCTGTTCTTTCCCCCGTGTGAATATGTGTGAAAAGGGACATTTCTATGCAGACTGACCGGGGAAAGTTTCCTCAATTAGCAATTTCTAAATGAAGGTTGTTTACACATTAAGCATCCATCCAATATAGCACATGGGAACTATTGTACTTTTTCAGCCGATTTAGTTTTTTTAAGTGAAACTTGGGATGTGAATTGTGTATGGTAGATGTCATCAGGTATCCTACATGTTGAAGTCTCTTTCTGTGGAGTGTTGATCGTGATCCTATGGATCATGATTCATGAATAATTAGGGCCTCATTAATTAGTTTGGTATATTTCGAGAAAAATGCTATTTATTAACTTTTAAAAACTTGTGAAAAAAGTTTCCAAGATGAATGTCCATTTTGTTTTTGTGAAAAATTAACAGTCGAGATATATTTTCCTCCTTTCTTCCAACATTTAAATCACTTAGGAAATAAGCAACAGAAAATCTTTTGATAGTCAACTGAAAAATCAAAAATAGATTCAGAAAACTGACTTGCAATTTTTTTAGAATACAAATTGATCTCTAAGGACATCTTGAGTGTTCTAACATAGGTGTCTGGTTGAAGGATGATGAACCTTGACACTGGGATCCCTGCGACCCCAATGCCCTAGATCCAAGGCCTCGACGGCCCAAACACGAGACCCCGATATCTAAACCTGAATCCCAAAAGCTATACTTAAAATTTGTTTTTTTCTCAAAAAAAAATTAGAGTTTTCTGATAACAAATATCATAATATGACTTCTATCTTATTTGCAAAAACTAACCAAATACAGATGAATTAAAGCATTTTTCTAAAATACCTTTTTTGAAAATATTATTCTACTAAAGTTCATTTTCTATAAAATAAAAACAGACAAAATCTAGCCAATTATCAGGAAAGCTCATATAAATGAGTTTTCAATGACTCAATGCTCGCATTCATTGTCGAATAAAGTGACTCTCAAATGTTAAAAGGTGAAAAATCTAAAGAGAAAGTCACTCCAAATGGACCTTCAATCAACTAAAATAGAATGTACTAAATAATTTTTCTATTCAATCCTCTTGTTTGTTTCTTTTTTTGGTCGGGACGATCCTCTTTAGCAACTCGTTTCATACGCTAATATTTTTCCTCTTTAATGGTGACCAAGGGGTCCATTTCTATATATAGGTCTAGTCCAGTCTATTATGCTGCCATATCTGGCGTCAGGTAAAACGCATCCGAGCACATCCCTCCGTAAGAAACCTAGGATATATTAAAAGAGAAGCGTGATGGACGACCATCCGACAGGCTTCAGGTTCTATCCAACGGAGGAAGAGCTCATCTCTTTCTATTTGCACAATCAGCTCGAGGGCTCACTACAAGACCGTCTCCGCCGGATCATTCCAGTCCTTGACATTTACGCCACGGAGCCATGGAATCTCCCAGGTAAAAGAAGCAGAGATCATCATGCATGGCATTTCTTTGTTTCTCGATGTTTCTCGTTCATTGGCACAGAAAGAAATCTTGGGTTCTGATGGCTGTGCAAACTCATCGCAAATCGTAGGTAAAGTTTTGGCTTTTATTGAGGTGTTGTGTATTCTTTGTTGCTGCAGAGCTTTCCGGAGAGATTTGCCGAGAAGACAAAGAGCAGTGGTTCTTCTTCGCTCCGATGCAGGAGAGAGAAGCCAGAGGAGGGAGACCGAGCAGAAGCACGTCGGTGGGTTACTGGAAGGCCACTGGATCGCCCTGTCACGTCTACTCATCGGACAACAAAATGATTGGGATGAAGAAGTCTATGGTCTTCTACGTGGGAAAAGCTCCAACGGGAAGAAAAACCAAATGGAAATTGAACGAGTATAGAGCCATAGAAATAATCTCACCTCGCGATTCCAATTCTTCAAGTTCTAGCATGCCCACGTTTAGGGTAAGCGCACGAATGAACTAATTGAATTTTGATATTCATTTTAGTTATTTGCATGATCAATCTTGGACTTTTGTAAGAGATATCAGCGGAAAACATTATTTTCACAAGTACGCGTTACTCAATCAATTGATGAGCTCTATATATTTGACATAAATAACTAAAATCAAAAGCGATCTCATGCATGCACACTTCATCTCTTTTTTCAGTCAATGCAATTTTTTTTTTTTTTGAATGACAGTCAATGCAATTGAAGAGATGAATCAATTGGACAAACCATTATTCTGACCAGTAGGTTACACTCACGAATGTTGTCGGATTTATTCGTTCGAATTTATAACCCACCTATTAGAGGCCCAATAGGACAAAATTAAGATTAGTGGCGGTAAATTGAAATTTTATGGACTTAGCCTAGTTTGCCTTTGCTATATACTAGTGTACAAGAAAACATTCATTCTCATTTTCTCTCCAAGTGCAAGTAATTTGTTTTTGTTTTTTTCCCCTTGAAATGTATAGTTGAGGCATGAATTCACGTTGTGCCGAGTTTACGTTGTGTCTGGGAGCTCCCGAGCATTTGATCGTCGGCCGTTGGAGTTGGCTGGAGAGACAATACAAGGGGGAGATGGTAGTAGCGGGAGCGGCGGCGAATCTGCTTCTCCATCAGGATTAGTGATACAAAATAATGCTGGAATTTCCAATTATATGGAGACGATTAGCATGGGCAAAGAAGAACCTATATGGGATTGGGAACAACTCAATTGGTTTTAGCAGTCCTTAGAAAATAGATCTTCTCTATGGATGAATTGCCATCTTTGAATGAAAGTTGTTTGTCAAATGATGTTTTTTCCTTTATAGTTTCCATTGGGTGCTTAGAAGATTCCATATTATGTGTGGATGACTCCCGATGGAAGAAGGGTTAATGACGATGTCATGTCCTCTAGTTGTACAAATCTAAAAGTGAATAACAAATCATCTTGATCAAGACCCATTATGTGTAGTATCAATCTGATTAGCCTTTTCTTTCAAATTTTATGTGCTCATAAAGGTGTCTATGCTAGGATTCGAAAGGTTGTAATTGGTAGGGCGTCACTCTACAATGTTTTATTGGCTACTGTATGGAGGCTTACTTCCTCCATCTTCTCGCATAATTAGTCTCTTTGTAATGCTAGAAAATTCCCCTAAATTTTTGTATATTATCTGATCAATGATATTCACATATTTATACCAAAAAAAAGAAAAGGTGTCTATGCTCCATATATAAGGATAAACATCGGAAAGTAGTGCTAGCTGACATGCAAATGATTGTTCACTTTGTTCTTTGGATGTCGGGAGAAAGTGGATACAGAGTGTGCAATTGTGAACAAATTGAGATAATCGAAAATTTTGGACAAGAAATAAAGCAAAACCAGAAAGAAGCGCTGGTTTGGCTATTTAACTACATTCGCGGACAAAGGAGTAGTTTCGCTCTGCGATCAATAAGAATTACAGGTGAGATTCAAGAACAAACTCTCTCCATCCAAAAGCCTAATTATAATAGTCATGTAAGAACGGATATGAAGAGACAAGATACGTCCTAAGTATTCTACCAGACGAGAAAACCCTAAACATTCGCCAAGCAAGTATTCTCTTTATATTTTCCTCTCCTTTTTTCTGTTTTGAAGACTTGCGTGCATCTTCCTTTCTTAAATTCCTTCTTTCATAGAGAAATTTTATAAGGTACTGTAGGAAGACTGTAGGGTGTACTACTTTAATTCATAATACCACGGCATATAACATGATGTAAAGTTTGTATGATGATAATCTGTAAATACGCACATGCACATAAATATAAATTTTAAGACATTTTCTAAGTATAAGATCTTCTAACCTCCTTTCCTCCCTTTAAGGGGAAATAAAAAGCTATTTTTTACGGTACTTTCTTTCTGTCACTTACATTCCAATTTGGCTTCCCATGATGACTTAATTATATTTACTTCCGCCCCTCTCATCCCAAATAATTCCTCCAAAGTGACCTTCCACTTACCAATATTTTAATCACCGAATGATACTTCCACTTTCCCCAAACTCTTTTATGGCCTTTTACCGGTACTAAAAAACAACTATCTCTAAATGGTATTATATATTGAGCGAGAATCGAGAATTCACGTGCCTCTAAATAAAATCCCACATTTTAAAAATCAAATTGCGTCTCCTTACGAATTCATTTTAGCATCTTGCTTATTTTTTGGCAGTTTGGTTTTCGGTTGGTTTTGAGTGTTTTTGGATGGATGTGAAAATTTAGAAATCTGAAGATAGGCATCTTTTTCGTTAATGGGCGGATTTGGATAATAGATATGAATGAGCAAAGTGGTCCCTAAAAATAAAGCTCAGATGTATAATTGGTATATTCAAAAGTTGAAATATGAAAGTGGCTGCTCCTTCGGCGAAAGGTAGGGTATGTTTTTCTATATATGTCTTATTATATATCATTGATAAGAAGACTATCGTTTCGGCAATATTTTATTAGTAGATAAGGGATTCTCAAGATCTAACTCGTGTTTGTCCCAAAAGCAACTTTCGCCCTCAATGTACTTGATCTCAATTATGATGGCAAGATAAATTTATCCAAAGTGACGGTCTTCCCAACAAATCTATAGAGATCTCAGACATGACGAAGCCAAATCTATCACCAAATCTTGGTCTATGTGGCTTATTCACGCTCACCGGCCCATTATGTCTTGAGCTTTCTAGTAACGAAGTCTTGTGATATGATGCATAGGAAACTTCTATGAAACTTCCATTCAGTTTTTCAGATACATCATATGTAGTTCGTAGAATATGATTATCAATCGGTAAAGTTAAGGAATGAAGATCACTTCCTAGGGTCCACAATGGAATTGGACTTACGGCATAGTTTCATTCACTATCAAAGTTATAATCTCATGGAGCTACTTTGCAAACCTTCTAAAAATGAAAAAATGTCAAAATTTTGTTTGATTAGGATCATGGTTAGTCATGCAAAACCAATTTGTAGTAAAAGAGCGGGATAATTATCATAAAAATCCTAAACATATTGTAAGGCAGTCAATTAGTTCTAAGCATTTCAATCGTGTCAACTCTAATTATAAACTTTTTGACGATTTGTTAATATAGTCATTCCAGTCAATTTTAACTGAAAATCATTGACATGAATACTAATCATCTTACGTTGCATAACCGGCAATGACATGGATGATTTTTAAAAAAAATTAATGAATTTTTTCCTTTTCTTTTCCTTTTGGCTATGGCCAGCCGAGTACTTGCCACAAGCAAGGCATGGTCAACAAGGGCTACGACGCCTTTGCCCAAATCTATCGAGGGTGTTGCAGCCCTCGCCAGATCTGGGTGATGTGGCCAATGAGGGTGACTTTGGAGCGAGGCCAACCATAGGTGAAAGGAAACGAAAAGGGAATGGAAAAAAAGAAAAATTTAAGAAAAACTTTTTAAAATGAAAAAAAATTATATTAGCGCCCGCCACACCGTAAAGGGCAGCCATTGCTAACCAAACCTTCATGTCAACGATATATGGTCAAAATTGGCCGGAATAACTACATTAGCAAATGGTCAAAAGTTTTAAAACTAAATTGGCACAATTAAAAAATTTAGAACTAAATTAGTCATCGTATAAAAGATTTAGGACTTTGTAGACAATTTTCCCATAAAAGAGCTGTCCATTTATTAATGAAGTTACTTTCTCTTTTATTGTGTTAGTTTTCAGTATATAAGGCATTTTGCCTTACTCTTCCATTTTAAATGCAAATCAACTAATGGAGGAAAGTATGGCAAATGTTTTCTAATCATCAATCTTTTCGAAACCTGCTAAAAGAAATCTATTTTTAATAACGGCACTCGCCTTGACCGTGAACTCAAGTATCATTAAGCAAGGATGAAGTATAGCAGGAGACCATTTGCCCAAAAACAAAAAAAAAACTGTGCCATTGAGGGACGACATTATACCCGTCGCTAGAAATGATTGTATGTAAACATAATGTCATGATCAATGTCAATGTGAATTTATCTGTCTTTAACCACCTAAAGGAAGAATTGATAATTTCTTATAACGGAATTTTGCTATTCGTCTATCGGGTGGAATATCTTTATCTATTAAAGTTCCTGCTATTTTCACCAACTGAACTCAAATGCATTCATCGGATCCCCTTGCACACGCCCTCGAGGTTCTTGATTTTTAGCTTCTCGATTATTTTTCGGGTGATTTCTTTCGATCTCTAGCGGACTGTAATGCCGGTTAGTTGTGGGACATTTTGGGTTCTTTGTCTCCTAGCTGCAAAAGTCATGTTTTGTTTTTTTGGTTCTAGCTCTTATTGCTTGAAAACAGTCGAAGAGTCTCCTGAGTGCTGATTCTATAGATGTGAGGTGAATGTTGCTCTAAACTGATCAAAGGTGAAACCTGACATTGCCATGTATTTGTTCAGGGAGAGCTAAATTTAGGTTATATGCACTGTGAATCGTGCGGAAGGTGAAGGGTAGACTTGGTTTTAGCTTCAGCTCTTGTTTCCATAGTCTCGCTTTGTTGGCACGTGTAAAGAAAGGGATTCCCCAGTTCAACCGTGTCCTGCTTCATCGCGAATAAATAAATGAAAATCGTAAGATCAACCTGATCCCAGGAAACTTTGAAGTGTTTTTACGTTGTATCTCGTTTAATGTGATTTCTGAAATATTAGTAAGTAATGGCATTGCGCATCTGATCCATTCTGGGAGCTTCTCAGTGAAGCTACTTCTCAAGTGTCGTCTCCTTTTTTTCTAATTTTCTCTCACTTTGAATGGTGTCCCCAACACGGACGTTCTGCATTGCTTCACACTGACTGAATCGGAGGTTGGCCCCACCTGCGAGTGCTCCTCTAAGAAACTCGATATTGCGAGTCCAAGCTTTTCATCATTGAAGCACTTGCTAATTCTTCAGAGCTTATTTGCCTTGACTGTAGTTTGTGTTCCTTTTCATTAGGTGGATCATTACTTTATCCTGACATAGAGTGCCCATTGCACTCATTCCATTAACTTCTCTGTCTAGATGGTTGATGCAGCATATGGAATCATTGTGGATGTAGATGCTACTCCTTTTGAGACAAGCACGGGTGAACTGAGAAAAGGAAGAGGAAGTTCAGGAGTATGACGACAGTTCACGAAGGTGGAAAAGAAGCCCGGTGAACGTGAAGAATGCAAGTGCAACCATTGTGGTCATCTATATGTTTGTTCCCACAGAAGCGGAACAATGATCTAAACCGCCATATATATTGATGGTGCCTTCAAGAAGGTCCATCGCTCCTCTCCGTCTGACTCTATAATTACTAGCACAACCCACGATACTCGAAGAACCTCCATGAAAGAGCCCTTGGAAACTTTTTGATTAATCGATAATTTCGCCACTAACCAAAATTGGACGTCATGACCTCACCACTTGCTCATCTTGGGGTGACGCCACAGTTACACGATCCCACATGATGACCTCGGCTGCGGTGCATGAACCTCTTGAACCTCTACTTTGAACAGCATCGTCGGGATGGAAATTTCTACTTTGACTACTATAATGGTTAGCATCTGATTGATTACTTCGTGCCTAGATTAGATCATTGTCGCCTAAGGCCCCTTCGGTTTGAATTGAATATTTTGATTTTTGACAGGGAGAAAGTCTATCCTCTCCTCCTGTGTCTTATCCTTCGCTAAATGGAGGAATCCTGTTCTCTCTGCTCTAACCCGAGGGGGGCTACAGAGCTACCCTATTACGATAGGGCCCATCCGACCAGGCCCAGCCAGGCATGCCCAATTCGTAGATTGATTATATGTTGTTTTCGTACATGGTCGAGTTTAGGCTATAACTTTGGCCCAATCAAAAGGCCAACCTGGGCCTGTTCATTGATCACTTGTGGTTAGGGGTAATCATGGTTTGAGAATATAACCAGTAACCAGAGAATCGATCCGATTCCAAGTTTTTAGGTATATAAAATAGGTTTTAAGTTCCCAAAAATGAAGAATTTGTTTCGATGGATAGGTTCATTACCTCTATTTACAAGTACCATTTTGCTACTTAAACCCAAATTGATTTGCTAAAGTCAAAGCAAAGCTATGGACTATCAACAACTAGATACAACCACCAAGTCCCCATTTGGTTGTGGCGCACTAAAAAAGTCTAGAAAACTAAGTAACTTCAATCTTTTTTTCTTGTCAAATTCAAAAATGCAAAAGACAAATTAGGCTTAACTAAATATAAAACAAAAAAGAAATTATCCAATCCTCAAGTAAACCCTAGAACTGGTGATGGGATAGGTTTCAAATTCCAAAAAATGATAAACTTATTCAGATAGATAGATTCCGAGTTTCAGATGAAACCTAAACGAAACCTAAAACTACTCACATACTTCTTGGAAAACCCAATTAATCCCCTAGGTTCACGATAGTCCTTCCATCTCACCATCTCCAAGTAATTATTGAGATAACAAAATTCTAGAGGTTGCCTCAAAAAAGCTTTCTTCGTTAGGACTTGACCTATAAGTTTTTTATCACAATTTAATACTTAATATTAACCAACTTCGCAAAATTGTTGGGGGTACTAGTATGTTGTCGTGACCTTCCAAGAAGTGAATTACAAAAAGAAAAGCTAATGAATTACAAAGCCAAACACTTAGCACAACACTCCCAAGCCAATACCAATCGCAACTTTGGGTTTTGATTTAATCAATTTAACAAGCAATTCAAACTTTTTAGTGTCACCATTAATCTATTACAGGCCAATTAGAAACCTAAGTAAAATCTTACTTGTATGAACTAGCAATTTATTGATATAGAGACTTGATTACACTAAAGTAATCTAATGTCATTTTGATACATTTTCTCTTTATATATTCAAAAATATTAAGCAGATGGTCTTGACAAGTTTTAACCCTAAGCCACTAACATGTAACGGGTGATCATATGGGTACGCAATTAATTAATTTGACACTCAACAACTAATGTGCTAGAAATAGGACAAACGTCAATGCATTAAGCAAAGCATAACTTCACAATGATTAATGTCCTAATATCTGCAAGATGTTAATTAAAAGTGCATGCATCTGAACACGATTTCTAAATGCAATGGCATTTAAATCTCTTTTGGGTTTTTCTTCTTGCGGATGCAATTTTAATCTAAGTTACATGATTACATGAATTCCAATTTAACATGCATGAATTATTAGACTACTAACATGTGATATGGATCACATAATTTTAATAACGGGCAAAAATTTTGAACTAATCTAACATGACATGCAATTTAATTTACATGAGCCTAAACATGTAACAACTAGATGGCAATGATATAATGACATGGATGACATGGCGATAATGAAATAATTATGACATGGCAATGATGCAACTAATTCTACCTGATATGCATGCTATGTATTATTTCGTATGATTTTCTTTAAAAAGTAAAATAAGAACCGTTATAATCCAAATTAGCGGCAAGGAGGTGGGACGGTGACCGGCGAAGCAAGTGGGTGTCCGGCGAGGAACTAGGAACACAGCGCAATTGAGAAGATCACGGGGCTGTTTGACAAGTTGGGCAGCGACAACAAGAGGCGGTGAGGGCACAGGGACAAAGCATGACTGCGATTGCGAAGCTCGATGGTAGGACCTGTCAGAAAAGCCGAAACCACAGAGAACTTTTAGTTCTTTTCTCCACACGTTTTTTCTTCTTTTTGCGTTATTTGTGTGTGGAGAACGTAGGATCCTGAGAGCATGATGCTGTCTCCTTCAGTAGCAAACCAATTCTTCACCAACTGCACTTGGTTTTGTCCTCTTGTGAATCTACAAGAAAAAATCCGTCCCTGACAGAGAGAGCAAAAGATGGATTCCTCGTGTATGTCGGATGGAAGACTAGCCAAGTCAATGCGATGATGGATGACAGAGGGAACGTAAGTTGTGTGGGCGATGGACGAACGAGAGGTCTGCGGTCGTTCCTCAATGCGTCCGCGAATGAGTACTTCCTCGTATGAGTGCTTGCGCGTTCTCTAACTTTCAAATTGAGTCACTGCGTAGTCCCCGTGAGCGCAACAATTTGAGTTGTCGAGGCGCACGGTGTGGACGAGAACAATAAGAGAGAGAGAGAGCTTTGCGGGCCAAAAGTAAGGGCTGCCCGAGCCTAGGCTGGCGAGGGTGGCCTCCTCCAGCCCAGGCCCCAACGTACCTTGCCAAAGGCCAGCCAGTGCAGCCCTCACCTGAGACCAACAGAGGCCCAGCACTAGCCGACTAAGGGAAAAAAAGAAAAAAAAAATGTAGAGAAAAGGGAAGAAAAGAAGGAAAAGAGAAGAAAAAATAAATAAATAAAAAAATTTAAAAAAATAAAAATTATTAAAAATTATTTACATCAACATTAGTCATGTCATGTCGAATGGTCAGTGTCCACCTCAACGTTTGGTCAAAATTGGTCAAATCAACCTAATTGGCAAAAAGTGAAAAGAATTAATACTATATTGGTAAAATTAAAAGGTTTATGATTGAATTGGCAAAAAGTACAATAGGTTTTAGCACTTTTTGGACAATTTCATCAGGCTTAATGCTACTCAATGAAATATGCTCTCATTTAACCATATTTTTGTTGAGGGGTTGGGTCTCCTTAATTTTTATAAACAATGGATATCTAAAATGAGTCACCAAATTTATGCATGAACGGACGTGTGATTTAGACAAAGGGTATGAACGGACACAGTGAGTAAAAACGTTCCAATGAAAAAATATCATTTATAGCATATCCGGTGAATGACCAAAGCCATTTACTTGAGTTTTCTATTGTCTCATGATAAGGATTAGAAAGGGTTTCCCAAAGAAAATTCTGCAGAAGAGGCAAAGTAATTCCAATAAGTTGTGCGGAGATCAGTTAAGATTCAAAAGTCGGCGGGGCGATCATGACGTGTTTCCTCAATAAAGAAAGTGGTAATGAGCCCATCAATTTTAGCTTTATTCTTATTATTATCCTTTTTGTTGGCCAGAAAATTTTATTTGGATTAGAAGACTTCTTTCTAATAATTCTTAACCTAGGATTACTTCATGACCGTTTCAGACCTAAGCTTTAAAATGCTCAAGAAAGAAGAAATCGGGGGAAGAACCCCAAAGGGTGGGAATCCCCAATATCACCATCCATATTCTCACTTGACAAGGAAGAAAAATATAAGTCGGAAATTGTGAGGTGAAATGTGCGGGTACCAACACGTTAAAATAAAAACCGCATTCAAACTAAACACCGAGTTGCTAGACTACTACTAGAGGCCTTTGTTGAAGCTTTCAAGCTCTTGTTGTGTTGATATGTGCTTCGCATGGTTGTCTTGTAATCGACTTATCAAAATGACCCTGATTATTATAAGAGAACCGTGCGAAGAAAGTGGTAATGAGCCCATCAATCCTAGCTTTATTCTTATTATTATTCTATTTGTTGGCCGGAAAATTTTATTTGGATTAGAAAACTTCTTTCTAATGATTCTTAACCTTGGATTACTTCACGACCGTTTACCCAAAAGAAGTCATGACAAAAATGACTTTAATATTTAGAAAGAGAAGTCCTTTCGGTGTCCTGGGCAGTAAGTAAAGACCCGACTTTATTTTTCTTATAAAGTTGAATTAAAATCCATAAGCATCATTGAATTGATGACATATGTATATTTGAAGTCAATTACTAAACCTAAAACTTCACTTATGTCAATAATTCATCAATGACCGTAAAAGTTTCTACTTCCTTAACGAGTTTCATGACATTATAACATTGTGAAAATTTTACGCGGTTTTCTCAGAAAAGAAATCATCTAAAATGTTTTAAACCTATTGCACTTTGACCAATTCAATTTTGAACTTTTCAATTATGTTCATTGAATTCTAAACATTTTTAAATTTTGCCAATTAACTCTATCAAGGAAATTTTAACCAGAAATCATTAATGAAGACGCCGGTAGTGTCATGTAGAATAGCTAGCATTAACATCAACAAATTTTTATAATTTAAAAAAAGGAATATTTTCTTTTTCTTTTCTTTTCCTTTTTTCTCCTACCAAGTCTGGCAAGGGTCACCGGCTAACCCTCATCGACCACTAGGCGAGGGCCGTGACCCATGCCTCTTGCTAGTGAGGTTTGGTCAACAGCCCTCACCAGGCTTGGAAGAAAAATAAGAAGGAAAATAAAAGAAAGGAAAGAAAAGAAAAGAAAATTGAAGAAAAAAATAAAAAAACTAATAATAAATTTCATAAATATATATATATATATAAAGTGTCCACTTTAGCAAGTCATGCCACATAGGACAGTCGATGTCCACGTTAACGATTTTCAACTAAAATTGGCCGAATTGAATCAATTAATAAAATGTTAAAAAATTTGTGACTCAATTGGCAAAATTGAAAAGTTTAGAACTAAATTAACCAAAGTGCAAAGATTTATGACTTTTTGGACAACTTTCCTCGATTTTCTCTATCTAATTAAGTAATTTGTTTAGGGATGTAAGCAAGCACAGTGCACAACTTTACCAAACAAACCAATGTTATCACATTGAAAGGCATAAGCATGAAAGCAATAATATAATCTAGGGATATGTCCGTTAGAAGACCTAAAACTTATTAAGAAAATGCAATCGAATTTTAAAACTTACAAAAGTACAATTAAATTCTAAAACTTGTCAAAATGGCATAATTGAGTCCTTCCATTAATAGAAAATTTTAACATGGCTTTTTTTTAATATTTTCTCTCTCTTACATGGAGATGACGTGGCTAAATCATAAGACACAAGACTAAAACAACGTCATTTTGGATTAAATTCTAATTTTTTAACCAAAATATTAATATTTTAACAAACACACACAAAAAAAACATGGGCAAAGGAGGCAGGCCCTCGCTGCCACTGCCCCTCTCATCGAAAAGGGTTGACAAGTGCTCAACTAGTGCTAACAGGGATCACTAAGGCCAGCCCATTCGCCAACAACAAGTTGGGTCCAACAACCCTCCCTAGATCTAGGCGAGGGTCATAGCCCTCCACCTAGATTGAGGTGAGGGTAGCTAGGTCTCACTCAACTGTGATAGCCCTCAGTGAGGGTCGCCAAATTGTGCCAAGGGGTGGCAACCCTTACCGAGATTTGGGTGGAGGGCCACGACCCTCAACCCTCGCCAAGACCCCACCAACCCCCGCCTACCCTTTCTTATGACAAGGGCGACGGTGGTAAGGGCCTATCACTCTTGCCTTTATTTTTTTTCCCTTTTTTTAAAATAAATTTTTACTTTATTTAATGAATATTTTGAGTAAATAAATTAGAATTTAATCCACATCATCACCACATTGGGAGAAAAATATTAAAAAACAAATTTTAATATCATTAGAATCGTCCCTTTCTTAAAATTCATTTTTCCTAAGTTGAAACAAATAAGGAGGCTGAAAAGAAAAAAGGTGGCTATAGCGGAGAAGACACACAGGATATCATGAAGAATAAAAGTGAGTACGATGACGAAATAGTTCTAAATGATATAAAAAGAGAGAAAACCTTGACCAAATTATTCTTCCAGATTCAGTGCTAATTTAAAAATTGCCAAGTCGAATAAGAGGCCATGGCGTAAAGACCATTGACACAATCCAGTTGAAAGTCCTCTTTTCAACGCTACGTCCATGTCTGTCCTCCACCCAAAGGCTGAAACCACTTGAAACGCGACGAGTGTTTGAAACAACCATCACATCCCCATCTAAGAAAAGCTCTCAGCTTCGTGGAAGATCATGGGATATAATTTAATGTGTGTAACATGTGATGCGATGAGCCGACCACATAGACTGGCTAAAGTAATCAGATTACTGCATGGAAAAATTTGGGTCAAGAGCAAGCCGGCGAAACAGTGAAGACGAGGTTGACTCTTTGTGGTCGGAGACGAGGAATATTACTATTGCTGTCCTGTTGTTGCCTAATGTTCTCGAAGCCGAAGATAGAAATCTACTTCTCTTTGTCTCGGTCTCTCTTGCTTCTTCTGTTCTTTTCCCCCGCGTGAATGCTTCCGATGAGAAACATGATGTGCGAAAAGGGACATGTTTTCTCTCTAATGCTCTTCCCGAGCAATTTCTAAATGATGGTTGTTTACACATTTAGCATCCACTCTATATTGCATGTGGGAACCATCGTACTTTTTCAACTGATTCAGTTTTCTTAAGTGAAAACTAAGATGCCAATTGCATAGATAGATGTCATTGGGTATTATATCCGTTGAGTTTTAGGAGAATTATGAAAAAAGTTCTAAACCTATTGCAATTGTACAAATTCAAACCTAAACTTTTTTTATTTTTTATTAATTTGATTATAAATCTTTTGCAATTGTGTTAATTCAGTCCATCCAATCAATTTTAGCCGATCAGAGCTGTGTGGATGTCTGCTTGGCAGTCTGACCAATGCTAACTTAGATGATTTTTAATAAAATTTTATTTTTTCAAACTTTTTTTAAAATTTTTCTTTTTTTTAATTTTCTTCCTTCTTTACTTCTTTTCCCCATAGGTTGACTAGCCATTGGGCAAAGGTCGTGGCGCTCACCCAAATTTGGGCAAGGCCTAGGGGCTGTGGGCAAGGCTAGCCTCGCCATGGCCTCCCTAGTCGCTTGGCCTTGCCTGCGGCTTGAAAGGCCATGGTCGCCTTCGCCCATAGCCAACCGGTGAAGGCACAGATCTAGGTGAGGCCAAGTGAGGGCCGCCACCCTCGCCAACTACTGTGGGGGAAAAGAATCAAAGAAGAAAGAAAACAAAACAAAAAAATTCATAAAAAGATCAAAAAAAATATTATTAAAAGTTATCTGTCAGTTTCGGCGAATCAGAAGTGACCAAATAAATTGAATTGGTACAATTGCAAAAATTGAAGACTGAATTTGACGAAAAAAAAAATTTATACCTGAATTGACACAACTATAACAAGTTTAGGAATTTTTTGATAATTTTCCCATTAAATTTTGGGTCTCTTTATGTGGAGTGTCGTTGGTGGTCCTATCAATCATGATTCACGATTTATTAGCGCCTCATTCATTAGTTTGACGTATTTGAAGAAAAAAGCCATTTATTAATCTTCAAGAATTTGCCAAAAATTTTCCGAGATGAAAGCTTATATTTTGTTTTTGGGAAAAATTAATAGTCGGAACATATATTCATCATTTTTTCCGACAGCAACAAAAATTCTTTTGACAATCAACTGAAAAATCAAAAATAGATTTAGAAAACCAACTTGCAATTTTGAAAGTCGTAAATCATTTACAACTTGATCTCTCTCCCAAGAGAAAGTCATCTTTGAATTTTCTAATATAGGCGTCCAACGGACGGATAATGAACCTTGACACCCAGATCCTAGGGACCCCGATGCCTCAAATCCAAGGTCTCGATGGCCCAAACTCGAGACCTTGATATCCACACATGTATCCCAAGGGCTCTAGTCGAGGTTTTTTTTTTTCTCAAAAAGAAAAATCAGAATTCTCTGATAAAAAATGTCAGAAAATGACTTCTATCTTATTTGAAAAAGGTAACCATATACAGGAAAATTAAATCATATTTCTAAAATAGCTTCTTTTAAAAAATATTTTTCAGTAGAGTTTATTTTCTATGAAATAAAAGAGACAAAATCTAGCTAACAATCAAAATAGCTTATATGAATGATTTTTTAACGATTCAATCCACGCATTCATTATCAAATAATGAAACTCTAAAATGATAAAAAGTGAAATAATTTAAAAAGAAAGTTACTCCAAATGGACCTTTAATAGACTAAAATAGAATGTGCTTAATAATTTTTCTTTTTGATCCTTTTTATTGCCTCACTGCGCACGTTAAAAAAATTTCCTCTTTTGTAGACCAAGTGCTCCACTTCTATATATAGGTCTAGTCCAGAACCCGAAACACATGCTACCAGTTCTGTTGTCAAGTACAACACATCCGATCTCATCCCCACTTTAAAAACCTAGGATATAGTAAAAGGGAAATATGATGGAGGATCATCCGACAGGCTTCAGGTTCTATCCAACGGAGGAAGAGCTCATCTCTTTCTATTTGCACAACCAGCTCGAGGGGTCGCTACAAGACCGGCTCCGCCGGATCATTCCAGTCCTTGACATTTATGCCACCGAGCCGTGGAATCTACCAGGTTAAAGAACAAGAAATCGTACATGGCATTTCCTCGTTTCTCGTTCATTGCCACAGAAAAAAAATCTTGGGTTCTGATAATCGTGCAAACTCATCGCAAATTGCACGTAAAGTTTTGATTTTTCTTGTGGTGTTGTGCGTTTTGTTGTTGCAGAGCTTTCCGGAGAGCTTTGCCGAGAAGACAAAGAGCAGTGGTTCTTCTTCGCTCCGATGCAGGAGAGAGAAGCCAGAGGCGGGAGACCGAGCAGAAGCACGGCGGTGGGTTACTGGAAGGCCACCGGATCGCCCTGTCACGTCTACTCATCGGACAACAAAATGATTGGGATGAAGAAGTCTATGGCCTTCTACGTGGGAAAAGCTCCAACGGGAAGAAAAACCAAATGGAAATTGAACGAGTATAGAGCCATAGAAATAATCTCACCTCCCGATTCCAATTCTTCAAGTTCTAGCATGCCCACGTTTAGGGTAAGCGCATGCATGAAATAATTGAATTTTGATCTTTATTTTAGTTAATTGCATGATCAGTCTTGGACTTTTTAAGATATATCAGCGGTGGAAAACATTATTTTCACAAGTATGCATTACTTGATCGATTGATGAGTTCTATGTATTTGATATAAATAACTAAAATCAAAAGAGACCCCCATGTTTAGGTAATCTGAAGAATGTATGCATGCACTCGTCATCTCTTTTTTTAAGTCAATGCAATTGAATAGATGAGTCATATTTTTCTCCTTCCTCAATTGGACAAACCATTATTCTGACTAGTAGGTTACACTCGCAAATGTTATCAGATTATTTTTGGTAAAATTTACGAGTCATGTTCATATTTATAACCCACCTATTAGAGGCTTGATTGGACGAAATTAAGATTAGCACCAGTAACTTAAATCATTATGCACTTAGCTTAATTTGCCATTGATATGTACTAGCGTATAAGAAAACATTCATTTTCGCATTTTCTCTCCGAGTGCAACTAATTTGTTTTTTTTTCCCCTTGAAACGCTGTAGTTGAGGGATGAATTCAAATTGTGTCGAGTGTACGTTGTGTCCGGGAGCTCCCGAGCATTTGATCGTCGGCCGGTGGAGTTGGTAGCTGGAGAGACAATACAAGGTGGAGATGGTGGTGGTGGTAGCGGTGGCGAATCCGCTTCTTCATCAAGATCAGCGATAGAAAACAATGCTGGAATTTCCAATTACATGCAGACGATTAGCATGGAAAAAGAAGAACCTATATGGGATTGGGAACAACTCAATTGGTTTTAGTAGGGTCCTTAGAAAATAGATTTTCTCTAGATGAGTTACCTTATTTAAAAGAAAGTTGTTTGTCAAATGATTTTTGTTTTTCCTTTATAGTTTCCATTGGGTGCTTAGAAGAATCCATATTATGTGTGGATGGAAAGAATAAAAACTCCCGATGGAAGAAGGGTTAATGAGGATGTGCTGTCCTCTTATTGAGTGCATCTAGAAGTGAATAACAAACCATCTTGATCAAGATTCCAGTATGGCTAGTATCGATTTGACGAGCCTTTTCTTTATTATATGTGCTTATGTAGGTGACCCACGCTCCATATAAGGATAAACATCGAAAAGTAGTGCTAGCTGACGTGCATATGATTGTTCTCTTTGTCCTCCGCATGTCGGGAGAAAGTGGGTACAGTGGGCCATTGCGAAGAAATCAACATATAATCGAAAATTTTGAACAAGTAATAAAGCAAAAACCAGAATCAAGCGTCTACATAGTTTGGCTATTTAACTAAAGCCGTGGACAAAGGAGGAGTTGTTTAATCCAAGAACAAATTCCCACTCCTCAAACCCTAACAATAGTCACGTAAGAACGGATATGAAGAGACAAGGTATGTTCCGAGGATACTACATGACAAGAAAACCCTAAACGCTTGCCAAACAAGTACTCTCTTTCCAAAAAAAAAAAAATTGATGAGGATCAAAGCACGAACCAATTCGTCCACCATGGGGTAGATTTCTTTCCAAATTTTTTTCTCCTTTTCTATTTCAAAAAATTGCGCGCATCTTCTTTTGTTGAATTCCTTCCTTTGCAAAGAAATTTCACAAGTTACCATAGCAGCACTTTAGAGAGTACTATGGTAATTCATACAGTTAAGGCATATTTTAAGTGTAAGATCTTCTTCTAATCCTCTTTCCTCCCTTTAAGGGCAAAGGAAAAAACTCTTTCATGGACTTTTTTCCTATCACCTAGGGTGTATTTGGTAACATTTATACTCCCGTTCCTAGGAACATAAGAGTGAATTTTTTTACTTCTTATTTTTTTCTAAATCTATTCCCTAATAATTAATTTGTTCCGGAGGATGGAAAAATCAACTAACGTCATGAAACAACGTTCTATTCTTTTTCTATACTTGAAAACAAAAGAATAAGAGAAAAAGGAAAAACGGCATTGTTACCAAGCAAATCCTCACATTCCAATTTGGCTTCTCGTAATGAGCCTAATTATATCTTTACTTCCGCCCCACTCATCTCGAACAATTCCTCCAAGTAACCGGCCACTTACGAATATTTTAATCACTGAATGGATTCTCCCCAGAAAAATTTTTGGCCTTTTTCCGGTAGTAGAGAACACATTTATGGTATTATATATAGATGGCTCCTTCGGCGAAAGGCAGGGTATGTTTTTCTATATTTTTCTTATTATATATATTATCAAGAAGAAGACTATGGTTTCGGCAACTTTTTATTGGTAGAGAAGGGATTCTCATGATCTAACTCGTGCTCCCAAAAGTCACTTTTGTCCTCAATGTACTTGAGCTCAGTGATGATGGCAACTTAAATCTCTCAGAAATGACGGTCTTCCCACCAAATCCATAGAGATCTCCGACATGACAAAGCCGAGTCTATCACCAAGTCTTGGTCTCCGTGGCTTGTTCGCGTTCACCGGCCCATGATGTCCTGAGCTTTCTAGTAACGAAGTCATGCGATATGATGCATGGGAAACTTCTATGAAACTTTCGTTCGGTTTTTTAGATACGTTGTATCTAGTTCCATAAAATATGATTATCAATTCTTGGGGTCCACGATGAATTGAACTTAAAGCATAATTTTTTCCCTTATGAAAAGTTATAATCTTATGGAGCTATTGTGAGATTTTGTGTGACAAATATTAACTATTCTAAAAGCCTAAATTGTTATACGAATATATGATTTATTATTTAAATATTCTAACACTTCTTCCCATACTTATTCTTGTCTTTTTTTGCCTAAATTTGAACTGAGCATCTCCAACTTTGATATTATATAAGATTTTGTAGAACTATTGCCTACTATTCTAAAAACTTGAGCTATTAGATAAATATGCAATTTATTATTTATATATTCTAACAGCTACTTTACAAAACCTTCTAAAATGAAAAAAATGTCAAAATTTTGTTTGACTAGGGTCATGGTTATTTATGCAAAACCAATTTGTAGCAAAAGAGCAGGAAATTTTTCAAAAAAATCCTTAAAATGTGCGATAGCTAATTAAGTTCAAAACGTTTCAATTGTGACAATTTTTATCCTAAATCTTTTGGCGGTTTGCCAATATAGTCCCTTCGAAATCACAAACATGGATGCTAGCTAGCACTGATGTGGGTGATTTTGGAATTTTTTTTCTTTTTTTTCCTTTTCGCCTGTGGCCTATTTTCAACCATGGGTAGTGGTCAACCACAGGCAAGGCATGGCTAGCAAGGGTTGTGAGGGTGTCATAGAGGTCGAGATAGAACCAATGCTTCTTCAAAGGTTCGATCAAGCAAAGACAAAGACCACGGTGGCTAGCAAGGGTTGTGGTGGTTTCTAAATATTAGCTGGTGATGGCATTGCACATTTGATCCAATACGGGAGCTTCTCGGTGAAGCAACTTATCAAGCGTCGTTTCCTTTAATTTTCTCTCCCTTTGAGTGGCGTCCCCAACATGCATGATCCCCTCCTGAGTGTGCTCTTCTTTAGGAGAACTCGATATCGTGAGTCCAAGCATTTCATCATTGAAGCACTTGTTAAGACTTCGGAGCTTATTTGCCTCGACTGTAGTTAGCACTCCTTTTCATTAGGCGGATCATTACTTTATCATGACATAAGTGTGCCCATTGCACTCATTTCATTAACTTCTCTGTCTAGATGGTTGATGCAGCAAATGAAATCATTGTCGATGTAGATGCTACTCCTTTTTGAGACAAGCACGGGTGAAAAGAGAAAAAGAAGAGGAAGGGCGAGGGTATGGCAACAGTTCACAAAGGTGGAAAAGAAGCCCGAAGAATGTAAGTGCAACCATTGTGGAAATCTCTATGTTCCAACAGAAGCGGAACGACTCATCTAAATCGCCATATATTTGATGGCGGCGGTCCCAAATATAAGCTGACTCTAAGTGAGTTGGAAAGGCTCGGTAGCCATGGAAAAGTGGAATCAGGAGATTATCTCTACGTGAAACCTCTGAGAATTGAACAAAATCAAGAGTAACTCCACCGAACAGGTATATTCCATGACAGTAGATTCTGAATAAATATCCATGTCTAATGTGAAAGGATGTCAAGTACCTGCATTCAGGGGAATTTTCCATTGATTTTTTTCTATCGAGAATAACACCCGTGTTGATCAGGCGTGTCATCTTTTGCTCTGCATTTAATTGACTTTGGTGCATCCTATATATATCATCCTTGAATCAACTTGAGAAATGAAACAAGGTATACCTGGAGGCTACGGTTCTTGCATAATCATGTGTAAGATCAAGATTTAGCATTTGAAGCTGGTAGGGATCCCATATTTTGATTTCAGCAGTAGACTCTATAACAAACCAACATACCGGTTAGAGTTCTTGTACTATTTCTTTTTCCTTAGTGCTGTGTTGAAGATAGTTCAAAGCAGCCCACCGTAATACTTGATGAACGTCTTTCTTTTCCCTTCCTATGTTCAATTCAATTGGAGGAGTCACATTGAATACTTTATAAACTCGATATATTTTATCTCGTGCAAGGCACATGCATCGTACATGTAATGGATGTAAAACTCACGTGCAGAATACGTGTGTGAACACACTCCGCTCTGTTAGTAGTGGGCTTAGAGTGTATTATACCAGTGCAGGCTGCAAGGAGGAGGAGGGTGGTGGCAAGTCTCATCGATGCCGAATTACTTCCCCTTTTTGCAAATTCCCTCTTCTATTTTCTCACAACACATTCATATTTATAATTCTCGCCCCCAAGACTAATCTATGGACTCGCCATAATCATGTGATTGGATGGGCAGCCTGATAAGTTCATTTCATCTTGATGTTCTTAGCTTATTTCTTTTTTCATTCCAGCTCTGTATTTCGTTGGCACCATTAAAGAATAGTTCCTCCATTGCAATCTACCAAGCATGACTTGTCCCGGGATTGGAGCAAAAAGCTGATGCGTGAACCATCATCTATTTGCTCCTATGGTTCAGACCACCACGGCATTATCCCAGGCCGAATTCGGGAATTCAGTAAACTGGAAGCCGAGGTCGTGAAACTAAAAGACGAGTTCCAGAGATAGAAGCAAGGATTTCCAACTGCAGCCTTGGCTGCTCTAGCACATGTAACAGAGAATAGATAATTCAAAGTCCTGATGCATTTCAGCAGCCATGTGATCATGCTATTCCGAGCTATGTGGCCAAAAGATGCGTGGAAGATTTATCCCTCGTGGCCTACGCTTTTCAGGAATTGGCTGGCCTCAATGCCTGGTTATGTTTTTGACAAGTCTCTTTGTTTATTCTCTTCAGAAAGGAGATGTGGCCATGAAAGCAAAATTGGACCGTATCCCGAGTGCTTTGAAGTACCAATTGTAAAATTTATCGTTTAAGAGCAACGGCAATCAATGACGATTGTAATATAATTGTTCAAGAGCAATGATAATCCACAATCGTTTTCATTGGTTTTTGACGATGTCCTGACCTCCGATGAGCTGATGTCTTTGCCGACACCATATTCTTTCATAGCCTTGATCCATCAGGCGACTGGTGAATAGAAAAACAAAAGCGCTCGGGCACATGCAGAGAGAGTTAGAGAAGTGCTTGAACCACAAACACGCACCAGTACTACTAAAGTTTGCTTTCGCAGAATCTAATGAAGTTCGACAGTCAGAAACCGTATTTGCACAGACCACGTAAGTCATCCCGGCAAACCCAGTGCATTCTGCCGAGAATTCATGATTAAGTGCAATCTTCATCTTGCCAATGGCAAATTAATAGAGGAAGCGTATCTATTTCAAGGAGAAAACGCTGGTTACAACTACTTGCTTTCATGGATAAGTAGCACAGGAAATAATCTGATTTATAAAATGCTACAATCAATTCGAATTTAGCAAAATTTCTCTCGCTGTTGCATTGCTACAATGTTTGGCAAAAGGGAAAAGTGATTATCTATCCCCTACCTAACTCGGTAGATCTCTGCTGCTTATAACAAAAAAGAAACATACTTCGAATTGCAGAATTGTGTGATAACTCCTCCCCCCCCCAAAAAAAAAAAAAAAAAAAAAAAAGAAAACACAAGAAAGCAACAGTTACATGGAAAGAAGCACCAATAGATTTTCAGTCGAAGTTGCAGGAGGAAGTGCTTAGGGTTAAAATAAAACTGAAGGCTGCTTCATGATCCACGACATTACTCAAGCGGTTTTGACCTTGCGAGAGGGAGGTCGTCGGAACAGACTGATAAGATCATCGAGACCCTGTTAAACAACATCCGCAAACCATAAGCAGATTGGCAAGTTCCCTTTTCTGTCTACACCTCATTAAAGATACAACAAGAGCGGCTTCCCAAAAAAACATGCAACTCATCCATGTAACCGACTACATAAATGGACTTACCCTAGTTGTAATGACGAGAAAACTGAAGAGAACGATCAGATATGATCCCAAAACCAGAAGCAACAGCAAATCAAATGTTACGCTAGCAACCTGCAAAAATAATGATTTTGCTTATCATTCCAACTAAAAAAATGGAAAGTTGACCAGATGATGGAAATTAATTAGAAAAGGCCAGGGTAGCTGACACACGTTTGACCATGGCATGGCTTCAAGCACTAAAAGGTTAAAATGAAAATGAAGCAGTAGGTGCATTAGATTAACTGAGCAAAGATCTCCTTCAGTTAGGAGCAAGTTACAGGTTTTGGCCATCCTCATCCTGATGGCAAACTTCTCATCTGACACATAAGAGCCAGAGCCAGTATCTTAACAACAGAGGTTCTTTCATGTATTCATTAGGAACACCATAAATGCTTTTGAGAAAATAGAATACATACAGAAAATTTTACATTAGCCAATTTAAATCACAGATTTTCAGACCTTGATCGCTCTAAGCTCTTTTCCAAACAATTTGATTTGAACTCTAAACTTAAACTAAACTTACATGAATAAAGAGATTCCAAAATTAGAAAGCCATTCGCCTCAAATTATATAAAAAGTTGGAAAGAAAAAGTTAAGGAAAGAACCACATAAAATCAGGTTTTCTAATATTCTCACTTTTCCCACATTATTGGACAAAGAACTCAAGTAATAAAAAAGTATTTTTGTTCCAGACAACTTAATGAAATGAAACAATGAATATAGGGCACCTATATTAATTAAAACTGTATTACAGTACAAACAATGGAAAAATTATCCCAACAACTCCCAAACAAGAAAACACATTGCCTGCACATTATAAAACTGTCACTTCATTTCTTTTAGTTGCAGATGAAAACAAAATCAAATTTATCATGTTTTGATTATTGTTTCTTGAGTATCTCATAGTTCTGTTTGCAATCTTAACTTCTTTTTACATAATCCTTTTTTCATAGTGGAAAGATCTAATTCATCTATATATTTAAAGATCAAAGTGTGTCTGAATAAGTATTTGCTTTTTGCTTAGTACAAATCTTGCCACAGACATGCATAAGCATAAACAAACACACTCTAAGGTAGCTTGCCCACAACTAACTGGTCACGCCCTATGACAAAATGATCAATCTCTGGAATGGCTCACTCCACAATTTGAAGTACCTGATATATGTTAAGCGTAGCTTTTGTAGAATCATAGAATGTGAATATCCCATCAAGCACCTCATTCTGCAAGATTACTTCTTCCATATGCTCTTCCAATTCCTGTAATTAGGAGAGATGAAAAGGTCAGATAACTTAGAGCTATTCTATTGGAACAGAGTATGCTTTCTATCTTCATTAGTTTAAGGTAATAGGTTAATGCAGGATGATTCAAGAACCCCTCTCACAAGCTCAGGCAGTGTAAAATGTACCGGAAAGTCCAGCCAGTCCACACCTGAGGTTCCCTATTTGAGGATTGGACTTCCATTAACTCTAAGATATTACCTATTAGAGTATATGATCACATATATGTATAACACTGTATAGATTACTATTGAACAACAGTGCACCAGAGCTGCAGGGGCTGACACTTGCAGTATGAGGCAATACAAGCACACCAATAACTACCAGTCCAGGTAACAAGGCATAGAGCTAAAAACAACAGTTTCACCATCATTGAAGCAATTAAAACATATCAAGTAATATGGACATGAACAGGTGATCCAAATTACAGAAAAATGAATTTTCAGAAAATGCAAGATAACTGCATCGTCTGTTTTGCGTAATCTCCCCTGGACATTGCTTAGAGTTGAAGATCAGTGGTCAATTCAGTTTGAAAATACCTTCAACAGATTTTCTATATCGAGAGATATTATTATCATGCACATATTTTTTGTACAGTTGTAAATGAATGAAAATCTAGATCTACACAACAGCAAAAATTCAACAAAATGGTAGAGACAATGGAAAAGAAAATGAAAGAAATGAAAGAACTAAATGAAAAAAGATTTAAAAGGAAGAGAGAGAGTAAAACCTTTTTCAAAGCCATTACAAATGGATCATTCTTTGAGAGGAATGGTGCTACACGAGGGGTGCGTGACAAAAGATCTAACCAGGATCGTATGTAAGAAGGATTGACAGCTAAACTACCCTCATCAGCAAAGATCTGAATGTTCTTCCCCTGGTGGCCGTAGATATGCCTCTGTATAGACAGAAAATAGGCAATGAAGACAAGAAATTACTAGACGGATGTAAATGCAAAAAATTACTTTTGCTATAGTCTTGAAGGTGCACATGTTATGTCATTGAGGAAACAAAACAGTAAAACCTAATGAATAATTTTCAAGAGCAGTCAAATTCAAAGCTCTTGCAACATGACTATAAAACTCACCGCTAGACTTTCAGCAACTAATTTGACACTCCTGATAACAGCAGCTTCATTTACAAAATTCCTGCATTGAAATTAAAACTCTCAGCCAGTGTATATTTTAGTTCTGTCATATTGTATTTCAAAAAGATTTAAAATACTACCTGCTATCTGCTAAACTTCCGGTATTTTCAAACAATCCAGGAGCAGTTGAAAGTTCAGAAAGGGTGGCAGCAGTGATTCTATGTCTCGAAAATTGTTCATGCTCCCAAGCTACCTACATAAAGGTTAGCTACATGATTATCCTTCTAGAGAGCCCAGCATGGAGCACTATAAAAGCATAGCATGCTTGAAAAACAGCAGGTTTTGTGAACTTACTCGAGAATTAGATATATTTATCTTCTTGTGTTTTAGACCAACTTTAATGCCCAACTCATCTCCGACATTTGATAATCCCTGCAAAAGCCCCATTCATCAAATTATAGAACAACTAAATAAGCAACTAGACTGGTTTATTTAAGACATCAATAGGAAACCTCAAAAGTCTGTTTTATATATGCATTTTCTGGGGGTTTTGACACATGAATCCATAGTTCATCGTTCCAGGAACCAATACTATTCAAGCAAATAGCATAGTCAATAGTCTCCCTCAAACGTTGATCAAAACTCCGAAGCCACTGCAAAAAGTAGTGCATTGTAAGGAACAAGAGTTACAAAGGGTGCCACAATATCAAGATAACCATAAGTAAGTCATATGCGACAATTGTGAATGAAATACATTAAGCAAGAGTGCTGCAACTGTAAGTACCTTATGTGTTCCATTGTAGTTATAAGGTCCACCGGATGTAAGTCCAAAGAGTAAATTGTACCTTCCCCTTGTTTTGGGATTGGAATACAAAAGAGAAAATAACCTAGCAATCTCAAGAAGTGCCACAACACCACTTCCATTGCTATCGCCCCCACTGATAATGCCTGCATGTAGGAACTATGAGACTTTTACAGCAACAATAGTTATCACAAAATGGTTTCGGGAATACATACAGGAGCAGCCCCAAATGTATCGTAAGATGCCACTATGGCAATAGTTGGGAGTTGATTCGGATCCCCGTCGGCTTTCAGCCCTGGCAACCATCCCTGTCACAACCCAATCAAAGAAACTGAGTGATTTCAGGAATATTTTTCTTAGACAAGGCAACTTCAAAGAGAATGAGACGCTAATAACCAAGAAGCAATCCTCATATCATTTACTCAATGATTAAACGTGATCTCAAATTAGAAGTAAAGCACTGAAATTACATTACGCGGTCCTCTTCATAAAATTGATACAATATATGCTCCTTTCAATAATTTTTTCATATCTAGCACACTACATATTTACGCCTCGATCATAATCCAACATATTCCAAGTAAACTCAAACCTGAATATTCGACATGATGGGAGATGCAACTTTCTTAGGTTCAGCTGTTGAGACTACAAGCTTATATCTGTAATAACATACAAAAAATAACTTGTATCAGGTAAACTAAAGGTAAACTAAACATAAGCACTTCCCTCAAGCATCATAGAGAACTGAAGCACGTAAGCATGACGAGGTAGACTATTTTCTGTAATACAGATCCTTGAAACATTGTCCAAAAGAATAAAAGATATGTGATTGAAGAACTTCAGCAATCAGTAGATGCAATGAGCAAGAAAAATTAAGCCTAGGAAAATCAACCTATATGAGGAAAAGTGCACTTCATGAATTGCCTATGCTCACCCCCATGCCACATTCCAAAAAAATAAAAGAGGAAAAAAAGAGAGAAAGAAAGAAAAGGTGAACCAGAAAAGGATCATGGAGAAATTGGTCAAAATCACCCAATTTGTCCACTTGAATAGTCTACTTCTATAAGCACGTGGAGTGGCAGCAAGATTAAGTAAAAGAACAAGTAAATTAGAAACTTAAATTTCATTCCAAGAAATTATGTGTCATGACAAAGCATCCACATATGCAGATATGAAGAGGAACTCCCCTTATACATTTTGATCACTATGAAATATTAAAGACTAAAAAGGTAAAGTAGATACAGATCATGTAATGCTTATCAACATATACATCTTTAATAAAGTATAAACAGAGGTGATTGTTACCAAATTTGATATGTTATATTAATTTAGAATACTATAAATAATAACACAACAAAACATAATTGACAGCTACAAGTGTTAAAAAAACAAAAGATAAAAACCATCATAATAGATTTGTTACAAGCTGCTAACTCACCCGCCAGTTGTTGCAGTAGCC